>CANSNZ010000999.1:0-623804 GCA_947646795.1 Beta lomatogona
GTCTAAAAGAGAAAAACTGTGTTGTATAATGTGGGTGGAACCGTGGAAATTTGTTATGGGTAGAGTGATTCTCATTGTTTCAATGTGTGCTTTGTAATTTAGTTCATATGTTGCCTTAAATTTTTGATTTTCTGCTGAGTCATTTGCAATTAATGTTGCCTAATTCGCTGTACATTGCGTAAATAGATACGGGAACATAATTAGGTAACATTGCTTGCAATTTTGAGCTATCCTTAGAATGTTGAGAACTTTTATGTTCTGAAGTAACTGTGATGCAAATGCTGAGCACCTTGAGATTACATATTCAGTTGCCCTTATCTTCCTTATTAAGCGGTTTGCAGGTATCGTAGTGCTGATAAGTCGAAATCTAACATTGTTCAAGCATTAAGCTTAGCCTAACCCTCTTGTTTCCTAGCTTTGCGGTCTTGTTTGTTGATACATAAATCAAAAGTTGCCAAATAATAAATGAGCTGAGGTAAACATTTTTGTTTGTTTGGATTAAGAAACCACTTTTATAAAGCGGTCCATGTAAGTTGCTGTTCAATTGGAAACAGCCACTCATTTTACGTTGAACACAATCGTTGATGCTAGTGATGTAGGCTATCAAGAAGTTTGTTGTGATTTTTATGGTTCTCCTGGTTTGCTTTCATGTGTAAATCCAGTGGCTGCTGTGAGATTGATGCGGATAGAGTTTGGTGGTGCTTTCGCTGATCTTCTAAATGAGAGAGGAAAGGGTTCAGGGAACAATGAGATGGAATATGTTGAGAGGACTCTTGGATTTCGCACCAGAGACCTGGATGAAAGAGATCTCAGATTGGTCTTTTACTCTTGTTCTCTTTCTTCCCAAACTTCGAATCCTATCTTTTACTTAAGCAATACTGTAGAAATATAGTCGTAAGCTGATTTACTATCCCAGGGGCAGTTCCTAAATAGTTTCAAGCTTGCATCCTAGGTTTATGGATATCTGTCCTGGATAAAGTTGAGATGCTGCTTCTTTTTCAGTTTTCCGTGACATAGATGCAATTCAATGAACTAGAGCTATTGTATTGGTGCATTTTGCATTGTCCTATTGCTTGGGGACATGTTCCTTCATGGGTGCCTCCCCCATCAGAGGAATCCCCTCCAAAAGAACCTAAGAGGGACCAGTGACAATGTCTTAATGATACTTGTTGTTTTGGTGCAAGTAGTAGTGGGAAAAATATAAATTGTGGGACCTTTTAGGACTCAAATGCGTTCTCCAATATAGTACACTGTGCACTATGCTAAGAAGTAAGAACTCACTTAGCTTGGACAGATTATAGTGCTAAAATGGAGAAATTAAAGGAAGAAAATGATCTCTGGTTGATTAATAAGAGTAAAAACAACAAATGTAAATGATATTCAAGCTTTCAAAAAGCTTGATTCTCTCCCAATTGAACTACTATGAGCTCACCCAATTTCTCATCTATTTTCAACATAACCACCCCTCTTGCAAGAGCTGTATATATATAGACAATATAGTACTTCTTCCCTCTAACTAACCCTCTAACTTATTCCCGAGACACCCTTCTAACTTATGAAGCTATTCCTGAAAAGCCTCTACTCCATATATCAGCTCGTAGCACACTATTCCTACAAGAGTCCAGAAAAAATGACTGATAATATGACGCCAGAAAAGTGGATTTGGGACTCAAGTGAATTCTCTTAGTGGAGATGCTCTAACATCAAGCTTCCACCCAAAATCTGTAGATATTTATTCTGTTCTGAATAATGCTGATATAATTCAGCATTACAGCTACTTGCTTGTCTTTCATCTGGACCTTTTTTGCCAATTAGATGAACCTAAGGACTAAGGGTTTTATGACCGCAAAGCAGTAGCTTTTGTATTGTTCTAATTTCTAAAGACGTGAAATGGCGCTTTGAAAGTTTTAAGTTGACAATTTGTCTTTGTAGGTCACTGACATTGTTGGTGGTGCAATTCGTTGGAGAAAATATCTGGATTATCTTATTGTTTCTTCGTGCCATGATGAAAGCTCCTTTAGGAACATGGAACCTCTCCTGCTACAGGTATATCACCCAATGACATTTCTGCTTCTGTCAGTTTGTAGTTTAAGATAATGATACCCTTTCTTTCCAAGAAAGCGAGTGGCAATTTAGAGCTAAAGATATGAGATCTGGCATATACTTGAATGTCGGGGTTCCTTATTGTCTCAAGGCCTGTTATCTGTTAAAGTGTAGTTGCTATACTCGTTAAATATGCTCTGACACTAAGGAATTAAGGTTTTCTTTTCATGATAGAATATCATATGTTGTGTACTGATTTATCTTTAATTTTAGATCCTTAGGATCGGATGCTATGAGATTGTTAAACTGGAAATGCCACCATATGCTGTTGTTGACGAGGTTAGTTCTTACTCATTCATGGTACTTGGATATTTAGTTGCATATTGTTGATGGAGACTTTCTAGCTGAAGACTTCCTTGCTCTTATTGCTTCTCCATTTAGCTTATATGTCCATGCAGACAGTGCTGTATTTGTTGTAGCCTAAAAACATGCTAAAATTGAGCAAGGGGATGTTAAATGCATGGCAAGTAATGCTTTAATAACACCTTTAACTTGTGCACTATGCACACATGAGGTCTTATAACTGCAGAATATTGCATTAGATCTAATTTAACTTGTTCTATAGGTTCAGAGACTTGAGTCTAAATCCATATCGTGTTCTTACTGTTGGATTATATTGCAGAATGTGAATCTTGCCAAGTATGCTCTTAGACCAGGCGCAGGAAACATGGTGAATGGGATCCTCCGAAAACTAGTTTTTCTTAAGGTTCAAAGCTTTCTTGTCATTAAATCTATATTTGCAAATAAATGAGATTTTATTCTTCAATCAGAAAATACTTATTTTTAGTATATATTTTGTTCCTTTTATCCCAGTGGGTGTGTGCATGTCTATTGTTGTTTATAGTTTAGTAATCTGTTTGCCTTGATATATCTTTATAGGATAATGACTCCCTTCCCGTACCCAAATTGGAGGGTGATGATCGTTCACAAGCACGTGCCCTTGCTACTACTTATTCCCATCCTGTGGTGAGTTTGTCAAGAAATGCTGTTATTTAATGTTATGTATACTTGTATACACGAGAATATGAGGCAATAATTATGCAGTATTGTCTGTGCTCGTGATGCCGATCGTCCAGAAAAGTATGGTTCTATTTGTAGATGTAGTATTTATTTACGTTGAGTGATGCCTGAAGCTGGTTCTATGCTTTTAAAATTTAAGATGTACAATTTTCTATGCTGACAAGTCTTTTTTTTCTTTTTAATACCTTCCTTTCAGTGGATGGTAAGACGGTGGACCAAGTATCTTGGGCGAGAAGCAGCTATCAAATTGATGATGTGGAACAATAGTGTTCCGAGTTTCAGCTTGAGGTTTGGGGGTTTTATACTTTTATTCTCTCGAATTGCCAACTGCTTATCTAAGTCTAATGTTCCCTATGCCACTTTTCTCTTGTTGTTACATATGGTTTTCTTGGTACTAGGGCCAATATTGCGAAAGGATTAACTCGAGATGACCTTGTTGTGAAGCTCAACATGCTGAAGGTTACTGAATCTTCTGTCATAGTGCTATACAAGGCCTTCTTTTAATATCTATGCGCATCACAATACTTTTATCTGCAGGTTGCGCATGAGCCTTCCTTGCATTTGGATGATTTTGTCCGCATCAGAAGTGGGATGCAGGTGCTGTCTTGTCATAATAACTTAATGTTTATTATGAAATGATTGATACCTTAGGAGCAATTACATCTTGATTTGTTTTCTCATATCCTAGATTGTGATACAAACCGGACTTCTAAAAGAAGGTTTATGCTCAGTCCAGGATGAGAGTGCAGGTCAGTACATCTTTGTCCCATTATGTCCTACATTTTCAAAGATAGTGCTTTTTATCTTGTAGTGATGTGATATACTGATGCCGAAACACATTCAATTTTTTTCATGCAGTAAAACCATCTAATCTGATGCCATTATTCTCACGTTTATAGAAATTCCAACCATTTCTCTTCAGTTTTGAAAGAACATAAAGCAAGATAAGATGTCAAACAATGTCACAGCCCAACCCAAGTTTACGTCTCTACTTCGCTGCAGGTCTAGCTGTTTCTGTTCTGGATCCACAGCCTGGTGATCACATTATTGATTGCTGTGCTGCTCCTGGAGGGAAGACACTCTTCATGGCATCTCGCTTGAATGGACAAGGTATAGTGATAACTTAATTACCAATGATGCTTGTTTTGCATTCTAAATGTGTAGTTTTGCAGGTATGATATCAGCATTGGACATAAATAAAGGTCGTTTACGGATACTTGAAGAAACAGCCAAGCTGCAGTGTGTTGATAATGTGATAACTTGCATCCATGCTGATCTTCGCTCCTTTGCAGTAAGTCATTGTAAATTATATACTAGCTTTGTTTTCTGCCTCTTCTTCTTTGTTGAAGGCTTGAAGCAGTTATTTCTATTCTTTTCAGGACAGCAACACTTCGAAGTTTGATAAAGTTCTTTTAGATGTTCCTTGTTCTGGCCTGGGTGTACTATCAAAAGTAGGTGGTTGCTATTTTGTTGCTCATATTGTTTAAATATTTTCTTTTCTTTTTGTTTGAGAAGTCTGTTGGCCATCATGTAGGGAAAAAAAGTTGGTATCTAAAAGAGGAACTCGTGGTCTCTATCTATAAATACATTTATACAGAAAGAAAATTAGATACAGTAGATAGTACCATAAAATTTTCTTACGGCACCATGAACCCTTCTGATGGTACTTTAAAACCTTTAAATGGTGTACTAACAAGTGTACCAATAAAACCTTCTAGTAGTACCATTGAAAGGGTTCTTAGTATTTATTAACGTACATGCTCATGTTTAGAATTTTTTGCCATTGTGCCCTTGATAGAGTCCATGACATGTTGAAGATTTTTCAGTTCTTGTATCTAAAACCCTTAATCCAACTTTGTTTTTTTTTCTGTAGAGGCCGGATTTGCGTTGGAATAGAAAGTCAGAGGATATGGAAGAGCTAAAGAAATTGCAGGACGAGCTGTTGGATGCTGCTTGCAAGTGAGATTAAGAGCTATCTTTCTTTTTGAAGAGCATGAGCCTGACAGTCCTAGATCTATTGGTTCTTTGCTTCTCTTGACTTGTGTCACTCATATTATTCCCTTTTGTCTGTGGGATTGTTTAACATCTACAGGCTGGTTAAACCATATGGCGTGCTTGTGTACAGTACCTGCTCCATCGATCTTGAAGAAAACGAAGATAGGGTTTCTGCCTTCCTTCTTAGACATCCGGTAGGAGCTGCTACACTGGCTTTAAATAGTAGCTTCCACCTCATATGGATGCTGACTGATAGATACATTCTTTTCCCCTTCTTTATGTTAATATATTTTTTGTTGGGTGATAGGATTTTCAAAGAGATCCTGTAAGCAGATATGTTCCATCTGACTTTTTAACTGAAGATGGGTTTTATCGCTCATGCCCAGTGAAGCATTCAATGGATGGAGCTTTTGCTGCACGTCTAGTTCGACGACAGAAAGCATATGAGACGCTGTGTGATGTGGTAGCTCCATAGACCGAGCAGAGAGAGAGAGAGAAAGGAAAATCAGCTGATGAGGTAGTCCCAGAGCCATTCAATTTTAATCATTTCTTAAGCAGTCTCTTGCTATTTATCTGTCATCAGTTGTCTTGAAAGTTATGCATCTGCATCTGGTGCAGCTTTGCTCTTTTATTTTGGAGTGATTCTAAATGTAGAATGATTCCTGTGAACAGGTGAGAGGGGCGCAATTAGGCAACTTCACTTGACGTGGCCTGATGCCAACGCCGGTCTCTTGTTCATTGATGAACTTGCTTTGCATTCAGCCTTTTTCTTTAGTTTGCAACTTTGAGCAAAAGTCGAATTGGTTTGAGTGGTTTTTCTTCAGTTTGCAACTTTAGCTGAGCTTTCACTTGTGGGAGTATGAAATGATCAACGTCCCACCTCCACTGTTAGCTAGCGGCTGCACTTTACATAGCACAGTGTTGTCTTCATATCTTCAACCAATGGAGCAAGACTTGTGAATTCTACACTAACTACTCAGACAACAGACAAACAACTCTTGTGAGTTACATTTCGATCTTATTTTCAGTTGCAATTTAGATTTTCACAGCGACTTTCTCATTGAATATTGTGCGCATTGCAGAGAATGCTCGAAGCTTAGGGTGACCATCCACCAGAAGGCAGGGACCGAGAAGCTAACTTGGGTGCATAGGAAGTACTAAACTTCAAAGTTTGGTTATGCACTTATGCTGCATAATTCGACCCGGCAAAATCCAAAGGACTAAACAGTGTATACTTTACTGACTATAAAAGAGGTTTGGTGATTAACTGATTACAATGACAATTGAAATGATGACATTAGCAATTACTAGTAGAGAAAAGAAATGTTAGAGCCTAAAGTTTTGATTTATGCTCTCTTGTATTCATTAACACCACAATATGTATCCCTAGGAAGTGCTTGTAAAATCTTTTTTCAATTTTTGAAATAGGAAGAACTTGAGATGAAATATGAGAAATAAAATTCAGTGTTCCATTATGGTACTCATTAAAATAACTCGTTAATAGTTTCAAATTGGTATATTATACATTTCAGATACATGTATGGTTCTAATATTATTTGTGAAGAAATATGAATAGTCAAGTTTAATAATATACACGACTTGGAAATATATTCAATATTACTACAGCTTTGTATGCATGTACAATACATAAATAGATCAATGATTCAAAAGTTTTGTACTAGTACTCTAGTAGAATAGTAGTTTTTGGATGGCTTGATGAATGTAAGACTTTCAATATTATTCATTTTTCCTGTATATTAATCTCTTCGAATCTCATTGGTTCTTTTTTTTGATGGATAGTTTTCACTTCAAACTTCAATTATTAGTGTCTTTACTAAAATATACATTGAAACAAATTTAACAATTATTAGTGTCTTATTTTGCTATTGTGTAAATTAAGTCAAAGTTTGGCTTTACAATTGAGAGATCTATTCAAGAATAACAAATAGAAACAAGGACTATGACTTGACAAGTCAAATTTTACGAACATTATCCATGTCTCATATCAATAGAATCAAATAGCACCCACTCGTGGCAAAATATACTCCTACTAACCACTCGAACAAGCTCATCAGCATCCCGGACTTCTTGTTAACTTTCTTGAGGATGACTTTTGGATTTTCATCACATCCTTTCTAGAATTTAGAATGCCCTTTTTCCTTTACCATAATTATTGATGAACTTTCCTTCAACCTCTTCTTTCCCCCAATATATTTATCCAAGTCAATTTCAAGTATGCTCTCTTCACTTTTTAAAAGAAAATGCATATATAAGATAAAAACTGAAGCTAAATAGGTCTAATCACATATAAATTTCAGGTCTAATAAATTCAAGCGAAAAGCACGAACCTTACATAATACTCCCTTCTTTTTAAAATATAAGTCATTCACGTATTACGAAAATTTGCTTTCACTACAAATATGTCTTATAATACAACTAAGAAAAATTATATTATTAGATTTATCTTGAAAAATAATCTTATAGTTTTATTATTCTATCAACATAAATTGAGTAATTAAATATTGTGCGTGCCAAATATTTTGAAATGGAGGAAGTACATATAAACTCGCCAAAATTACAAAATTTGGGTCGAATGTTATGGTTTGTTTATCTTCCTTTTAAAAAAAATGGCGCAGTGACTCAAAACAGAGCTAAAGGAAGAAGAAGAAGAACAGAATGAAGAAGCTTAGCAGAGTGACGCCATTTTCTCTCTCCTCCACCTTACTACGAACCCTAACTACTTCTTATCATTATTCAACATCAACAACAAATTTCTCTTTGAAGAATGTAACAAAATCGAACTTCGAAGAAACCCTAATTGACCTCACTACGCATGTAAAATCCGCCGATTTCGTCGCCATTGATCTCGAAATGACTGGAATTACGAGCTCACCATGGCGTGAATCGTTCGAGTTTGATCGGCACGATGTTCGATACCTTAAAATGAAAGATTCCGCCGAGAAATTTGCCGTTGTTCAATTTGGTGTTTGTCCATTTCGATGGGATTCTTTGAAGAACTCCTTCGTTGCTCATCCGTTAGTTTTTCTCATTTTTCTCTCTCTTTTACATCTTCATTTTAGTTTAGTTTATGCCCAAATTAGTACATACACACGTCCGTATAAAGAGATGAATAGATGAAGCACTAGATTATGTACACAAAGACCGATGCCAATGAGCGTGGTACAATTGTTCATTTGGCTTCTTATCCATGTACATGTGTTCATTTGGCTTGTTATTTATGTACATGTGCGCATCATGCTCTATGTACTAACGTGTGCACCAACTAACTTTGCAGTTTATGAGAAGATTGTTTTGTTTGTTTAAATTCTGATTTTTTTTGGGTGAATTTCTAGTGGTTTTTGTTTTCTGGTGTACTATTAGTGAGAGTAATTGCATGCTTTGTGCTCTGAATGTCGTAGTTTCAGGAAATGCTGAGGTAAAACAATGAAGAAGTGATTTTTGCTGCTATGTGAATTTGAACTGAAGAAACAAGTGTGTGAAAATGCTGTCTGTTTTTTCTTGTACTGTGCTGGAACGAAAGATAATTTACGAGCAAGCGAAAAACTTCGGTTTTATGAATACCTACATTGATATTGGTTAATGACTAAGTTAACATTGTGACAATGTGCTTTGCCTTGTGACAGTGCTTTGCCTAGTGTAAATGGGTAATATTCATACTTGCTCCCTCCAATACTATAATGACATAGATTTTGGGTCGTCAAGTAATAGAAGTCATCCTTGTCTAAAATAGTAATGGATTATGATCTGATTTCTTTAAATGCGATGCTTGGATTCAATGATGAGAAGATTGTGGAAATACCCGACTACTAGTATCGTCAAGGGTTTTGTTAGGAAAACTTTGTCTATCCTAAATTATGAGGGGTTCAGGCAGCTTGGCAATTTTTTTGGATTGGGGGAGTATGTTTTATGTATTAGAGTTTATAAATATGTTGAAGAGAATGGCTGATGAATCTCAACTTTCTTGCACGTTTCTGATCTTGGGATATTTTCCGCATTGCACTTCTAATTCCTGCTCTAAGAGTCTAATACTCAAATATTGCAATTTTGAAGGATACCTTCATGCTAAGGGTCGTATTTTTGTTTCTTTACTTATAGAGTTATATCTGATATTTCCATTTTGTAACTAGGTGTTTATTTTAGTGCCTTTGATGTAAATTGCTGGTTATTTAAAGACTGAAGTGCAGTGGTATCCATAAGTAAGTGCAGCAAAAAGCAAGTCTAAATTACTAGTTAATGAAAGTAATTGTTAAAAGCTCAATTGGCTGTAAACAACAAAAAGAGCTACTCCATCTAATAATTTTAAAATGGTTCATTGTCAGGCATAATTTTTATATATTTCCACGTCAAGAGCTTCCCGCTGATGGCCCGTCATATGAATTCCTGTGCCAAACGACTTCGATTGACTTCTTGGCAAAATACCAGTTTGACTTCAATACATGCATACATGAAGGTAATGTAGAAGATGTCAATTTTGGTTGGAAAAAGCATGAAGGTTTTGTTGTTCAGGTTTTCCTATTCATAGAAATTTCAGATAACATGACTTCACTAGAACTATTTATTTGAGATTTTGTCAGTATGATGTCATTATTGTGGTAAATTTACACATTGTATAATAATCTCAGGAGTGTCTTATTTATCTAGACGACAGGAAGACGAGGCTTTGAGTCGCTTGAATTCAGTATATAACGGGAAATGGGCAAATTCTAATGAAGTTAGAGATTTACCTTTGGGCAATGTAGCTGATATTTTATTCTCCGAACGGATGAAAATTCGGCTCAGTGATTGGCATGATATGTTGCTACAGAACAGAAATGCTGAGCTTCCAAGTGCTGTTGAATCTAAACAACAATTTGAAACCATATTTTTTAGTATGCGTCCTGCTCTTCGATTGAATGGATTTACTTCTCATCAGCTGAAGTTGATTGAATTGGTAATCTTTTGAATGTTATGTGCTTGATGCTTCATGCCTTTTTAGGTTGTCTTGTCCAACGTATCATTTGTATGCTTAATATATATCAAGCTGAACCAGATTTCAGCATTTGACCTTTGATATGTCAATGAAATAGCAATTATGTGACGACTTTCTTATAAATTCCGACTTCTAAGCCATATCTTAGATGCTTGTCCTTTTTAAGCAGTACATAAATTGGCAGTTGGCACATAGGATCTCTGATATGAAATATATTGTGATGTTCTCCTGGAGTATTTGCTCTTTAAAACTCTGAAGTGTCTATGCTCTGTTGCTCTATGCCATAAGCACGACTTATATTGTTTTAGATGCTGCTTTTTTAATAAATTTTGTAACATCTTGAATTTATACTAATTATCTGCAATTACAGGTTACAAGGAAGCACTTCAAGGATCTTGTTTTTGTGTGTGCTCATGACGGCAGTTCCATCTTGCAGAAGCTTATTGTTTTTGTAGAGTCCGACAATGATAAGATAAACCTTCTGGTGAGGAAACTTCCTTAATTGTTTGTAGAGACAAGTTAGTTTCAGTGTTTGGCAGACAGTAATTTTCTATGTGGAGAACTTTCTGCTTTCTGCATATGTGATTGTTCCGTTTGTTCTTTTGTAGGAGGAGGTGAAGTATGGGTCTCACCAGCAAGCAACTCGGAAAGTAAAAGCAGCTGCAGGTTTCCGGCATGTCATTGATCTTCTCGCTGCTGAAAAGAAGCTAATCATAGGTCACAATTGCTTTTTGGGTACGTCTTTTTTCTTGTTGGTCACTGAAAGGAGAAGTTATTGCATGGCCCAGGACACTTGGTAACCACCTTTCACATAATTTAGTAACTATCCCTCGAAGCATTTGGTAACCACCATAATTGCGGGAGCATTGGTCCAGCACCATGATATAATATTTGCACTTAAAGGCCTTCCTAGTATCTTTTCTTGTCATCTAACCTAAGAGCTGACACATTATAATTTTTGCAGATATGGCGCACATATACCACAAATTTTTTGGTCCTCTTCCATCAACTGTTGAAGAGTTTGTTCTGGAGATCCACAAGTCTTTTCCTCATGTTGTCGACACGAAAATACTGTTGAATGCAGACACGAGCCTCCAAAAATTCTTGAATAAAGCCAGCACATCATTGGCCTCAGCATTTTCTCTGTTGTGCCCTGAGATAGCCTCTGGACAATCCTCTAATGGTGGTGCACATCCATGTGTGAAGGTGGAGGTTCAGGTTGATGACATGAGGTTTGGCACTTAAATGCCTTGTACCTTTTAGATTTGTATGAATTTATTGCTTCATTGGAAATGTGAGCCTAATTCTGAGGGTAATTTGTAAATCATATTGGCAAGGGGGCCTTTTCTATATACTCCCTGTTCCGTAATTATTTCACACATTGGATTTTCTTGGAGATCAAGAATAGTTATCAAATGTAGGACAAAATGGATAGTGGGTAGAGAGAGAAAAAGATTGGTCGCTTGGAGAGAGAAGGTGAATGGAAGAGTGTATTTTTTTGGGGCACCCTTAATAAACCGGAAATTTAAATTGGAGCTGAGCGAGTGTATGAATTCGTACAAGTAGATTGTTTTTGCAGTGTTCACTGCGCTTCTATACTTTTTTTATGTCAAACCATCTTATTCCCAAGTTTTCTTGCAGGTCCTCATATTGGAACTCTGGGGCTAAGCATGAAGCTGGCTATGATGCATTCATGACTGGGTGTGTCTTTGCACAAGCATGTCATAATCTTGGTGTTGATTTCTCTTCTGAGAATTTAATAGCCAGTGAGAATCTTCATAAGTATGCCAATCTGCTCTATCTAAGTTGGAATAGTGGAGACGTGATCAATCTAAGCACTGGTGATATGAATGAAATTCCCGTTATCAGTTCGGCTAAAAGGAGGTTTCTTAACATTTTGCATCCTAACATAGTTTTGATTTGGGGATTCCCCCGAAAACTCAAGGCAAGTGACATAAAACAATGCATCTGTAAAGTGTTTGGTATATACTCAGTTGCTTGCATCTATAACTTGGATGAAACTTCAGTATTTGTTCAGTTTAGTAAGGCAGACTTGGCTGCTGACTTCCTTGCCTTGAAGGATAGGTTAGAAACGAGTGATGATTCTATCTCTCTCCTACATCCTTTATCAAAGTTGTTGGAAGGTGGGAAAACCTGTGCTGCTGGTTATGAAGTTTATAAGGATATCTGCAGCTCCCCGATTGCGAAGGTCTTGTTTGCAGAGCAAGCTGAGGCTGTCGGAATTAATTGGAAGACCAGATTAATGGAGCCGGAGATAGACAGACAGAACCAAGAACCAGAAGAATTGACCAAGAAAACTGCAATGTCGATCCTATCACAGGGGACTTTAAAATCGAAGAAAGATGATCAAAAGAGCACATCTAACCAGAGTCTTTTTGACAAGATCTTGTACACATCTGGTTCTGAATCCGACAGAGAGATGAAAGTAACTAATTCTTGTAATTCGTAGGCCTTTTAGTACAATCATTGGAAGCTTAGAAATTTGATTAGATTTCTCAAATTCATACTCGAGTAGAGTATACCCCTGTATCATTTCATAGCACAGTTGTATTCTTCTTGGCAATTATAGAAGAAAATTTTGATGGTTCCTATTTTGATATATTCATGTTCTAGTTATCAGCCTGTTGAAATTTAGCAACTTATTCATGTAAATTGGTGTATTCAAATGGATTTTGTGGTACAAGTTCATCCACCATATAAACTGTCAGCTCTGGTTTGCAGGAAATATAAGCAGAAATGCAGAGAAAGGAATCAGTTAAAAAGAAAAAAAATAACTAGCATTAAAATCATTATCAAAGTTCAATGGTACTAAATCAAAACAAATTTCCTCAATCTACGAACAACATGAATCAAAGAAAACTGGAACTCTACCCTAAAGTTCTTAAGCAATAATAATTAACCCTAACTGCTAAAAACTTCCTTAATCCATGAACAGGTAAAGCACGATCACGACACCCATGAACATCGTCAGAAAACAAGATGTGACAGACAGCATGTCACTGGAGTTGGTAGCGCTGGGTCCCCATGAGTCGGAAATCATCCCATCTCCGCCATCACGGCCTCCACTCGGTCCTTCAACAGAGGGTGCAGAGGCACCAGGGGAACTTGCAGTGGGGTGATGAGCAGCAGATTGCACCATGACACGGATGATCATCTTCTGACCTGCTTGACAGTGGCTTGTTTTCCCACTTATGAAGTAGACGAAACCCGAATTATCAAACTCGAAAACTGTGTTTCCATCATTGAATTTCAAGATCGGGGTGTGTACATCACAATCCTCATAGGCATCTCTTTCAACCAGGAGCACTGAGTCGTTTGTATACTTGAAATCTAGCAGTAAAACAAACAAACAAAATAAGTTTCAGAAACTGTAATTTATAGAATAATATCAGAGAAAAAGTACTACAGAACTTATAAATGCAAGAAACAAACATCTCAAAAACATTTAAATTGACCTTAAGTTCATAAAAGTTAGATCTTTTAAGTAACTTTCTTATGAAAACTTACTAATAGTGTCTCCAATGTGAAACCTGTTTTGCTCTGCCCATTCATTGTAAGTCTCGAACTCGCTTCCATCAGGCTTAATCCATCCTCTTTTACCTCCTACTTCGTACTGAAAGCAGGAGACATGCAAGGTAACCAAGGAGATGAAAAGGATAAACAGAATGAGGGAATAGTTGGAAGGTTTGATTGCTGAAAATGAGGCCATTTTCTTTCTTTTTTGCTAATAAGATCAGAAGATTTTTAGAGCAGAAAATTCAGAGTTTAGAGCAGAAGAAGTGAATGAAGTAAAGCAGTAAATGTTGGTGTGTGTTGAGGTTTGAAGTTTATATAGAGGAAAGAAAATGGCGGTTAAGGTAGTTACTTTTACTGGTGTTATGGTCAAAGTAAGAGGAAGTGGAGGGAAAGTGGGGAGAGTTAAGAGGGGAAGTTTTTTAAGCTCATTGACACGTTTGTTTGGACTAATTACATAGGGTTTGAACGTGATTTTGGTCAAAATATATTGTTTTGAAGCTTTTTTTTTGGTCTCTATGAATATAATTGATGTTTACTTATAAATAAAATTTCACATTTTAACTACTTTAAAATCACATACATAAATCTTAAAAAAAAAAAAAAGTAAAATTATTTAGATTTCGATGTAACGTTCTAGAATTGGCGAAGTATGTAGGCCGTAGCGATGAAATTTTTGAATATTATATTCCTTTTTTTTCTTTTTTTTTTTGAAAGAAGAAAATTGGTAGTATAATCTTTTTATCATTCTTTGTTGTTTGATGAAATTACATTTGATATTAGTTCATAGAAGACAAACTATAGGATGAACTACCCCATATTCTATACTCCTACAAAGTTTCCCTTAACTTTAATCAATATATATATATAAAGGAGAAACTTAGAGTTCTACATAAATTTAAATACACATAAGGAGTTCTAGATAAACTAAAATTAGAGTTGGATTTTGTATGAACAACCTAAATTAATATATTATGTAAATTGTGTATAACTTTTGCTACGTAATTCGGAATATTATAATTTTTGTTCCATTGGATAGTGCTCGAAATATGCTCCAAAATAAGATCCATTTACAATATAGGTAGGATTGTCATGTCATTAATTTTTATTTTAAATATTTTTAAAAATAGAGTTCTACATAGATTTAAATACACATAAGGAGTTCTAGATAAGCTAAAATTAGAGTATGATTTTGCATGAACAACCTAAATTATTATATTATGTAAAATTGTGTAAAACTTTTGCTACGTAAATCGGAATATTATAATGTTTGTTCCATTGAATAGTACTCGAAATATGCTCCGAAATAAGATCCATTTATAATATAGTTCTACAACTTATGAAATAGAGAGCGCCAAGTAGGATTGTGATGTCATTAATTTTTATTTTATATATTTTAAAAAATAGAGTCCTACATATATTTAAATACATAAAAAGAGTTTTAGATAACGAGAAATTAGAGTTTTTTTTTATGAAATACGAGAAATTAGAGTTTCATTTTGAATAAACAACCAAAATTATTATATTATATAAATTGAATATAACTTTTGTAACCTAATTCAAAACATTATAATTTTTTACCATTTGATAGTGCTTGAAATATACTTCAAAATAAGATCCATTTACAATATAATTTTACAACTCATAAAAATATATTTAACAAGATGAATGGTAACGCATTATTTAGTTTTTCTTTTAGATAAATATAATAATAGTTATAATTATAGTGTACTGTATGTGACTATAGCATTTTATCATAGGTTCAATTTACAGGATTAAACATATTATCTTTCAAAACCGCCGTCTTACGAGTCCGGATCCTCTAGAGTTTTAATAAAATTCTACAAGGTAGAGTTGTATATGAACCATACATTTTAAAATCAAGGGCGTGTATTGGTGAAAGGGGGGAAATAAGGGGGTGGATTTTGATGAGAAAAAATAGAGTGGCTTTGGAAAGATAATATATGAGCTATTGATTTTTTATCCAATGGTTGATATTGCTCAAACTCTACATTGTAGTGTTCATTTAGAACTTTAGAGGATCCAAACACCAACCTTACTCAACTGAACCAAAACAATTTATTATTCCAACAAAAATTATTAAGGAAATTTTGTTGTTACAACAAAAATTAAGATCTATAGCGATATGATGAAAAAATTAGAGTATGATTATATAAAAACAACCTTAGAATATTACAGAGAGCTCCACCTAAGCATGACATGTCATTCTTTTTAAATATTTTAAAAAAAAAAAAATAGTGTTTAACATAGATATATATACATATAAGGTGTTTTTAATAAGTGAAGATTACACTCTGATTTTGAATAAACAATCTAAATTATTCAACTATGTAAATTGAATATAACTTTTGCTACATAATTCGCAATATTATATTTATTTACCATCGAAGAGTGCTTGAAATATGTTTTGAAACAATTTTCATATACAATATAGTTTTACAACTTATGAAAATATATTTATTTAGATGAACAATAACGTATTATCTATTATTTATTTTAAATACATATAAAAGTAACTATAAAAATAGCGTATTATATATGTAACAATGGCAATTATGTCTTTCAAAATCATACTTTTAAAAATTGAGTTATATAAAGATAAAAAAATACATACATATAGTTTTGAACCTATAGTATACCATGATGACATTACATGAAGAATCAAATGAAAGTTTGTTAACGACATTGCAGAGGTATTATGCAATTGACTAATTATTTTATTCCTAGAATATTTGTTGTATAAATAATTATTTATGTTTTTCTTTTTTAT
Source organism: Beta lomatogona (assembly GCA_947646795.1). Taxonomy (NCBI): domain Eukaryota; kingdom Viridiplantae; phylum Streptophyta; class Magnoliopsida; order Caryophyllales; family Amaranthaceae; genus Beta; species Beta lomatogona. Next base: position 16,434 of record CANSNZ010000999.1, read on the forward strand.
ATATCTATATGTCAGATCTTATTCTTTTCTCAATGTACTTAATTCTACTAAAACTAATTGAGAAATCAAGGTTCGAGTTTCTAGACTATTTGATGTCGCAGTTCATAAAAAGGGGAAGTTTGATAAGTCTTGATATGGTCATGATTGATGAAGATATTTTTTTTTTCTCTTAAATAGTATTTTCGATTATTAATAGAGGTTAGTTTTATATTTAATTTAATTTAATTTATTCATGATACCATCATTATGATCTTCTTTTTTGCTTTCCCATCTTCTATTCTATATGCGTTAGTGTTTATGTGCTAATAATTATAAGTTGAAGTTGTGGCTGACAGTCATATTTTCTCTCTATTCTTTATGTCCTGCATCTATTTAAATATTTACCCTCTACTTTTTTAAAGTATCATTCGGGTATTTTTCATGTTAAAAATGTGTTGGCTATTGTTAGTCATACCAATTATTGGGATACTATTTAATAATAGACTTAGCTACAATATTCAAATGAAAATTAAAAATATTAATATATCTATCACAATTTACAAATCTAGAAATTAAAGTATACTGACATAAATACTTTCTCTGTCTTTTTCAACTGCAACAACGGGTTTGGGCATGGTTTGTAAGAAAATAAAAAAGGGTAGACTAGCATAGAGGGTTAAACTAGAGTAGGAGATAAGTAAATCCTTAATAAAGTAAACGCAACTTTATGAGGCAATTTGAGTAATTAATGATGGTTTAATTAACATAAAGTAAAGGCGATGTTGTCAAATATAGTTGCTTTTTTTTACCAAAAGTGAAATAATTCCAATAGATGAAACTACCAAAGTGGTAATTGTTGCAATAGAAAAAAAAAATGGAGAAAATATATAAATACAATTGTGCTGAAAAATCTCATTTCACAGCAACAAAAAATCAACAATGTTAACAAAAAATTTGCAAAAATAAAATAAACAATAACCCGTGCAACGCACGGGCTTCAAAACTAGTATAGTATATATAAACAAACTTATTTTTATAAAAAAAAAATATGTTAAATATCAAAAAATTTATCTTAATGCAAAACTTTAAATAAAATTAAAAAACTTAATTGGAAATTCAAGATATAAAGCATTTAATTTGTGTGAGAAATCAAAGTAAAACAGCCTAGCTTGTAATGGGTATGTGGGTGTAGGACAGCCTAGAGGAGTTCTTACCTATTAGAAATATATATTCCTAAATTTAAATAATAATGTAATTAGAAAGGGTCGTTTCAATCGAAAAGAAGAGAGAGATTTTGGGTGTTCTGGTAGAAAGAGAAAAGGAATAAGGCTCGGTCTTCTAGATGAAAGTATTTATTTTTTTATAGAACTCTCGGTCTTCTAGACGAAAGTATTTTTCTTTTTAATAGAACTCTTGATATTATCTAGTTTTGATGTATGCAGTAATTTTTTTACATATAGTACATTCAAATACTTACAATGAGCAAATCAAAAGAAACTATAGGCCAAACTTAGGGGTGTCCAAAACTGGCAAGGCCCATAAACCCGACTCGATACCGACCGGACCCGATCGGTTATTGACTCAGGACATGGTTACCCGATAATCGACCACAAACCGACAATAACCAACACCCGGTTTGGCATGATATTCAAAGAATCGAACCCGATTTGCACCCAGACCAACATGGCCCGTGCTACACCCAAAATAAAAAGACTCGAACCGACCTGCATCTGACTTGTGAAGAACCCAAAACAGATTTGATTCAAAAATAAGGATTTGACCACCTGTAATTAATGACCCCTGAATTTCTGAATGCACCTGACCTGCTATTGACTCGACTAATTGCCGACTCGACCTCATGTAACCCATAACCTAAATATATCTGACTCATTTTAACTCGACTTGAGACAAAATAGTTTGATTACTTACAATGATTTAAGATTGAAAACAAATTCGATATAGAGCATTAGGAATTTAGTTATTTTAGAGTTTCTAAATACAACTATGTAATTCTACGGCATGAGCAACATACATAGATTACGTATTCCTAATGCAAAACCATTGCTCCTTTTAGCAACTTAAATTTGAGTCCCCTACAATAGCAGGAGAGCCAATTTTGCTCATATATTTATGACTTTCACCAATATAAATTGGTAATTATTACAGATAAGGTCTTCTAAATAGAATTTGTAATTGATGTTACCTTGTTACGTCTTTATCCAAATTTAGAGGTTCCTTGGATTTATAAAACACTACCAAATCTTGACCTTTTTCTAATTTATTTTGGACCATTAACAACAACATTAAATGTTGAGTCTTTTGTCCTTGTATAATGTAGAGCTGATCAACTTCAGCCCGGCCCGGTTTTTGGACGGGTTTGGGCAGTTTTTTTAGCCCGCGGGAGGGCCCAGCCTGTTTTTTTGGCACAAAATTTGGGCCGGCCCGGTCAATAGGCAATTTTTTTTTGGCCCGGCCCGGCCCATGATCACCTCTAGTATAATGGTATTAAGCTTTTAACTCCTTCGTGATTCTATTGTTCCTAAACTTCTTTCTAAACCCAACTTTCTTTATTTCATTATAAATTATGTTACTCAAACTCCAGCTATATACTATGGATTCAATAGTGATCATTCATCATATCTAAGTATTTTTGCAGAGTTTTGCTTGTTTTGATCGTGCTAATGTCGAATTTCCAAAGATCAAGTAATATCATTATTGAATAGTGTAAGTAATATAATGGGTATGTATGTTCAAATACTTTTCCCTTCATTTTGACTTGGTTCTTGCTTGAGATTTTTTTAATCTTATGTCACAATTTTTTTTATTATAAGGTGGAGTATTTTTATAATATTATCTACTTTCATGGAGATTGCCTTTTGATATGGATGATCTTTGCAAAAATAAGGTTTTAGATACGGTTGACTTAAGAAGCCTTTTAAGAACAGATTTTGTATTTGAGATTATTCACAAAAACATACAATATCATTTAAGATTATTATTCTCCAAGTAAATTATTACATGCGAGCTAGCTTATTTGATAAAGTTTGTGAGAGTGTTACTAAATACATATTATCAAATCCCATTTACATCATTGTCCTTTATAGCTCGCTATATGCGCCTGAAATAAATTTAAGATTTTTCTCCGATGATAGATATACTAGTTTGCATCTTTGTTGATTTTAACTGGAATCATTGCTTTGTTAGCCATCATTCTAATAAAAGATTATCCCGAGATATTGTTGATTTCAGGATTCTTTTGGGTAAGCATATATGTAGAAGATCTCAGACACCTTCATGTAACATATATATTCATGTTTTAGGGAAAATACACATAGCCAAAGACAACTTTAAAGTTAGTCTTATTATGAGAAAGATTTTTCAAATTTTTAGTTGGTTTCCCTCAAATTTTTAGTTGGTAAGTTCATTGTTTTACTTTTTGTTGTTGCTGTTGTAGTAGTTAAGATCACTAGTGAGTAGTGACCTAGAGATCTGGCATGTTAGAAGAACACAAGTTAGGCAACTACAACTATCCGATATGGATACGTGTCCAAGTGATACTCCCGCGGTTTTCCTAATAATTTGCCTGTTTTTTGCCTAATCAAAACATTATAGTTCTCATTCTCATGAATCTGACACAACACCTTTTGCTTATTTAAGGTGAAAGGAAGAGTTCATAAATCATAGATAATCTATTTCTTATTTTCTATGTTCATAACAATTATTTAATTATGATTATTACATTACAGATATAGATATAGATATAGATATAGATAGACTTGTGATATTATATGGTGCTTAACTATGCATGTTAATGATAATTTGTGTACCTATTATACTCTTTTAATGCCCGTCGAAATTCATACAAATCTTATGTACACTTTGTTTCCTTGGTTGAGGTTATTCTGATCATGATGAAGACGCAAGGAGCTAAGCTAAGCAAGTACATGATTTTATCAGCTCTGGTTGATGGAAGTGTTGACAGAAGAGAGAGAGCACAACCCAGCATAAGCTAAAGAAAAGCCTTTGCATGTGTTGGGAGTGTGCTTTCTCTTCTTCTGTCAACAACATTCATTGTCATCTTATGCATATGCTTGGAGATCAATGTATGACTCTCTCTAAAACTTATAGTATAGTATAGTCCATCAAATCATATCTATGTTACTTGGACTCGGGTACTCATGTCAGACATAGGTATGTGTCCAAGAGTCCGAATTTGCTTTTTTCTGAAAAACTTTGCATCATTTTGGTGTATTAGAATATGTAAAGAATGTGAACGAAAGATTATTTACATTATCCGCAAGGCCAATATATCTATTAGATCATATCTAAAGTTTTAGGATTTATGCTCTAGAATCTTGAAAGTGCACATTTCAGAAAGAATTAACATATTTCACTGCAGCAGCCAGCAAACAACTCAATGTAGCAAAAAGCTTATGCAATTGTATAGGAAGAGCCGAAGAGAAGTGTAGTTACATATTCATTTTATTGAGTTACTGTGAATGTTGTGTACAATTGTATCTAATGATGAGAGTTCATACTGACAAAACTAAGAAATGTGCAACATAGTTCAACAGAAATCTTGAACTCAAAATACTATTAATCTTTGATTACAAGACTTACAGCTTTGAACAAACTATGCAGCAAAAAGTAAAAGTAGAAAAAGAATTGAAAGAATGAATCTAGAAAGTAGTATGTTATTTCAACAAATCTCTTTCAAGTCCTGACTAGACTGAACTGTAATCTGAAAGCGATCTTCTGAACTCTTGCTATCTTCTTCATCATCAGAAAATATATCTGCTAAACTGAGTGGAAGGCTGCTCGAGAAGATCAACGTGGGCTTCGACTTAGGAACGAGCATAGGATCAGCCTCGTTGTTAAGAATTTGAAGCACCCTCCTCATGTTAGGCCTCTCCAAGCAATCAGGATTAGCACAGCTTAGCCCAACAAGCAGTAACTTCTTCATTTCTTCCTGATCAAACTCCCCTTGCAATCTCGGATCAGCAGCTTCAATGAGCCTTCCTTCAGAATGCAAACCCCATACCCAATCCACTAAGTTAATCATCTTCTGATCATCATTTTCTCTCTCTATTGGCTGTCTCCCGCAAGCCACTTCAAGAACCACAACACCATAACTGAAAACATCAGTTTTTTCGGTAGCTTTCCCATACTGCAGATACTCAGGAGCTAAGTACCCCATTGTTCCGGCTGTTAAGGTTGAAACCGGGCTTTTATCATGCTCCATAAGCCTAGCTAACCCGAAATCACCTAGTTTCGGGATGAAATTCCCGTCTAACATCAGATTGCTAGCCTTGATATCTCTGTGTATGACTTGCTGCTCACACTCCTGGTGCAAGTATGTCAGAACTGAGGCTAAACCCACTACTATATTGTGTCTTTGAGGCCATGGGAGTGGGTTAGTATCAATTTTAATCTCAGGATATAGCACTTTGTCAAGGCTTCCGTTCGACATAAAGTCATAAACAAGCAACAATTCACCTTTTTCTACACACCATCCTTGAAGTTGAAGCAAGTTTTTGTGCCTCAAACAAGCGATAATCGATAATTCAGCAAGAAACTCGATTTTACCTTCATGGGTATGTTTTGATCTTTTCACAGCTGCAACATTTCCTGAAGTTGTGAAATATGCTTTATAAACTGTCCCAAATGCTCCATTTCCTAGAATTCTACTTGAATGAAACCCTCTTGTAGCTAATTTCAGCTCTTTATAGCTAAACTCCTTAGGACCAGTTACCATTTCTGCCTTCAAACTCTTCTGTTTCTTGATTCTCTTCCATTTCTTGATTGAAAAAAACCCAAACACAACCAAAAGAACACAGCAGAATACAGGACCAGAGATTACCAGGCCTAAACCGATCCTCTTTTGAAGATTCTTCGAGCTCGGTCCTAGGCTTGGAGCAGGAGCAATTATCACAGAACTATCAGACACATTATGAGTCCTAAAATGAGGTCTCCTTGGCAAAAAACCAAAAGTTTGGAAATCAAAACTCTCAATCAGATGAACTTCAGTACTTCCCTCAGTAGAACCCGAAAAACCCACATACATATACTCCTTCAAATACTCAGAAAGATCGATTTCGACCTCTAAAACCGGGTTTAAAGGCCTAGTACTAGAGTAACCCATATATATTTCAACCAATTTATCTTCATTCTTGTAATCAACCCACACATTAATCAAATCCCCACTCTTAAGATCAATCCCCTTTGACACTACATTAGTAGTTTTGATTGAAATTAAGCTATTAACATCAAAACCCACATGATTATCATTGGGATCATTGAAAAAAGGATCAAGTTTCGTATCGAATTCGATCGCAACGAATCGATTCTTGGTTAACTCAGTGGAGTTTACAAGACCCAAGTACCCACCTGGGCTACCAAGAGTCTGATTATCAGGAGAAAGAAAGAAGGCTAACCCATCACCAGAAGATGAAGTGGGATTAACATTACTCACAGAAAATGAGAATTTAGCAGAGAAAGAAGCAGTTATATTTGTCTCATAATCATAAAATGGAATTGGGTTATTGTAAATTATTGACCCAGAACTTGTAGTTGGAACTGTAACTTCTCTAGTTAAACCCACTACTCCATTTTTAAGATATGAATCACCCAACAAAGTAAAATTTCTTGGGTTGAATGATAAAAAATGGAAACTTACTGAACTAGCTGAAGTAGGAATTGTAAGAAGAAAGAAAATTAGTGGAAGAAAGACAAAAAGAAGGTTTCTTGGAGATGAATTCATGGTTTTTATGATGAAATTTGAAGTGGGTATATGAATTTGTTCAAGAAATTGGATGAATTTTGTGAAGAAATCTTGTTTTCTTGGAGAAATTTATCATTTCATAGACTGAAAAACAGGGGAAAAACAGAGGTTTTTTTAGAGAGAGAAAGAGTTGATGGGGAAGAAAGGTTTAATTGATAATTTTTGTGATGAAATTTGAAGTGGGTATTTTAAATTTGTTCAAGAAATTGGATGAATTTTGTGAAGAAATCTGTTTTTCTTGGAGAAATTTATCATTTTAGAGACTGAAAAACAGAGGTTTTTTAGAGAGAGAAAGTGTTGGTGGGGAAGAAAATGGGGTTTAAACGGTTGAAAAATGGGCGCGTGGGGGGTATCGGTTAAAAAAGAAAAAATAAGTAATGGGAGATTTTTGTTTTTGTGATTTTTGGACTTTTTGGCAAAAAGAAAAATGTGTAACGGTTGTTTAAGAACTTTTTTGGCGTAATTTGATGGTATAAAATTAGAAGAGATTGACGTTTTTGTTTGATTATTACACCACTAGTATTTTTGATTTGTGATGACTGATGTGAAAAGAAGGTGGGTCCAAAGTGCATGAAATTCTGCATAATTTAGAATCTAATTAATGATTGAAATGCATGGATTGGAGTATTTGAGCAATAAATAAATTAATGCACCAATGACCAAACTAATGATGCCAGCGTATGGCAGGAGCTGTTATGTCGATGATATTCTATCACACTCTACTATATGGATAATAGTCATAAAACTCATAATACCATAGGAGTTAGGTCGTAACCCACGAAAGGACCTCCGGGAACGAGTAGTGGGGTTAGTGTTATTTTTTGCTTGTGTGTACTTATTGTCAAAAAAAATGAAAAAAGCATAGGAGTTAGGACATAAGTTAGGGCCACAGTAATGGTAATGTTGGTACAATGTTATCCTTATTTCAACAACAAAAAAAAAAAAATTAATGTTGATAAGATTAGTTGTCAACTTGTGGTGGGTATCAGATAGTTTATATGAATTAAATTTGGAATAGTACTTGAAGAGGAAATGAAATCGAATTAGGTTTGTATTGTTGTTTTTTGCAACTTTTTATGTAAAATTTTAGATGTAATTCAATCTCAAGTTTTGAATATAAAAGTATAAACGTAGAAGTATGTTTGATATATATTATGAAGAAACCTGTAATTATACTGTGCATGCTAGTTGCTACACATATAAGCATGGCTTTATGGCTATGTGTGAAATACAAACTTCATCGTGTGTCATATATATATAGGAAAATTTGTCAAAAAAAACATTTTAAAGGTTCAATTTTGCGAGAAAAAACCTTTTAAAGCATTCTTTGCGAAAAAAACCACAAACTTAATTTTTCTTGCAAGATGAAACCTATTCCCATTTTTCGGTGTGGTTTTTGAGATGCATAGGGGTGGTGTTGCAGTTAATGAAAATAGGGGGGTTAAAGAAAGATAGAAGGGTCAGCGTCGGAATTGAGAAAAAACACACCGGAAAATGGGAATTGGTTTCTTCTTGCAAGAAAACTTAAGTTTGTGGTTTTCGCGAAAGAATCTTTATAAGGTTTTATTTCGCAAAAATGAACTTTTAAAAGGTTTTTTTTGACAAATTTGCCTATATATATATATATATATATATATATATATATATATATATATATATATATATATATATATGTACACGGTATTGTAAAAGAAGGATTAACATTTTAAACTAAATTAGTTATATTTATCACACCATTTTTTTTTAATTTTGTTTGACTTAATTAATTTTATATAGGACAGTTTCATATCCTAAACTATTTGAACTACATATGCTATGAGGTGTATGGTTTACCAATTGCTAAAGATAAAAACATTAAATAGCAGGTAAGATAACTTCCCATATTCTAAACAAAGAGACATATGTAACACAATTTTTAGAGGGTACCCAACAAAAGATGTGGAACCGTGAACAAATATACTCCACGTCAATTATTATTAATAGATGATAAATTCCTGGTCAAGTTTTTATTTTGTAGTTTGTAGAAAGCATCAAGCTAATTACATATGAGACTAAACTTTAGTTTGGCGAGTACATAAAATGAGGAAATAAAAAATGCGTAGATCATAAGCCATTTTCTACACATTAAAATTCAAATGATGTTAGTAAAAATTCAGTTCAAAACATTAAATAGTATATTAAAGTCATTAAACTTCCATTGTACTCTCTCATTTACAATAAATGCAAGTTGATTTTTTTTTTCTTTTACAAATTCACTAACATTTTCCTACTCTTAATTCGAAAAAAAACCTTTTGGCTAATAGCCCAATACTCCTATTTTTTAGATAAACCTCAATAGTACTCTTCTAAAAACCTTTGCAAGTTAACGCAAATACAAGATTCAAGGATGTCATGGAGTTAGTGAAAAAAAATAAAAAAATGAGTCTTTTATTTGACTGGGAGATAAAAGAGAGAAAATTGTGTCAGTACATGAGTTAGGATATTATCTAATAAACCAAGTGATCGTAAGCCACTAACCTACCTCGAATCTAAATATGAAATAACAATATTTGCGATTTGTGACCACGTACCAACCAAAGTTACAAATTAACCTCATAAACTAATTTTCTAACTAAAAAAAAAATCAAAATTTTGTTATCTAACTATTCTCTAATATAATTAGCATTACATCAGAAGTACGATTATGACAATATTTTTATGGATGAGAAGATGGAGAAAGAATCAGGTAGCTTTGGGGACCGAGCTGAGGGTAAGAAATTGGCAAAATGGGAAGTGAGTCAGTTGGATTATGATATGGTCAACAATTCCAAAAACTGACATGGGCGCCAAGATGAAGGTCCCTCATGTGAACCACATAAATACAGCTAATGTAGATTTAGTCGACTAGCCGTTGTAATCTGAAAATTAAAATCCATATGTATACCTTTTTTCTCATTTCATTTCATGACTTATTTTTATGGTGCATTAAGTTCATGAGTTAATGTTGGAAATTTGGGATGATCATGTATTCATGTATATAGAGTATAGACTAATAGAAGTCGCGACTTGGTGGAGCGGGTCACGCACCGAGAAAATTGAAAAGTCTCACACACTATATTAATTTATAAGGGTGAATCAAGTTGGGAATCAGGTCAGCTTAGATAAGGACCTGTTCTCTCCAGCTTATTTTCAGTTCAGTTCAGTTCAATTCAGTTCCGTTCCGTTCAGTTCCAAAATGATAATCATTACTATTAACTAATTATAATTTAATTCAGTTCAGTTCAGTTTAGTTCAATTCAGTTCTATTCAGTTGTTTTATACCGAAGAGAATAAACCCTTAACTCACATGATCCAAACTTAGGTCAGTGTATCTTCGCCACCTATAAAAGTAAGCAACTTATGTAATCCACTAACAATACTAATGTGAAAACTAAAAGGTCACGAATATCCCTTCTTTTTTATACTAAAAATACATATATTTTCTTCATTTCAAATTACTTGCAATTTCACTTTTTTTTTTTGCATTATTCATGAATAATTAATTAAGAATCAAGGTTGGACTAGTTAGTTGGAGTCCATCTTTCCATCATTGTGAGGTGTGACAGGGGGTTCGATTTTTCCCCTTACAAAGTGGGATTCCCAAATCCACCCCTCCCATCCCCTTCTCCCAACACCTGCAAAGGATCTTCATCTTACCAAAAAAAAAAATTATTCATGAATAATTTAACATTAACCACAATTAATACTAGTTTCTAATATATAATATAAGCAAATGTGAGAATCTAAAATGTTGTTGGATTACTCTCAATATACATTATAACATACCAACTATCCATATTTTTTTGGATTTTTTAACAAGAATAATACAAACTTTTGCCCGTTCTCTCGCAATAATACAAACTTTTGATTATTTTTTAATAATACAAACTTTTGATAAAAATTCCTCCAGTAGGACAATACCAGTTTTTAACTTGTTGTAGGAGGTAACTAGGCGAGGTGGTTCAGGTGGGTGGGGGGTTGGGGAGGAGGGACAAAGAATAAAGATCATTTTGTAATTTTTTTTGACTTGTTTTTAGGTTACATAAGTCAACTCGACCTCTTGGAGGAATTTTGATGTAAAGTTTGTATTATTAAAAAATAATCAAAAGTTTGTATTATTGCGAGAGAACGGGCAAAAGTTTATATTATTGTAGTTAAAAAATCCTATTTTTTTTACGGTTTTTTCACAAAATACCCCTGACAAATTAAAAGATTCACAATATACCCTCAATGTTCCAAATATTCACCATATACCCTTGAGTTTTCGAAAACGTTCACCAGATGCTCTTTTTCTAACTTCCGTTAACCCACTGTTAGCTTTATTTACCATTTTGCCATTATTAACCCTAAACTCTAATTCTAATCTAACCCTAACCCTAACCCTAACCCTAACCCTAATTCTAACCCTAACAAACCCACCCCCCCTCCTCCCCCAAACCCTAACCCCACCCATCCCACCCCCTCCTCCTCCTCCCCTCCACCCCAGCCGCACCCCCCTCCCCCCTCCCCTCCAACACCCCCTCCCTCCCCCACCCTAGCAACCCCTCCCCCACCCCGTCGCGAGTCCAGATCCTCCCCCTCCCACTCCACATTCGATTTCCCATGCCCACCTCCCCCGCTAGTCGACGACGCATCCCACAGGGCGTTCATCGAAGATCCGGGCAGCAATGAAGATCGACGGCGCATCCCACACGAGCATCCCGTCGAAATCGACGCCCGTAACCCCACCGAAATCGACGTCCAAAACGCCCAAAATCTAACTCTAAACCTGGAAGAGTTGGAATCGACGAAGTGAAGAAAAGAGGAGAGAGAGAGATTGCGAAAATAGGGGCTGCGAAAATCGATTTTCTTCGATCCGAATTTGATATTTGGGAAAAACGAGAGGAGAGAGAGATTGCGAAAATGGGGCGTTGTGGTTGGCAAGGGGGGGGTGATGTGGCGGCGCTGATAGGGGGAGGGAAGGAAGGTGGAGCGCGGCGCTGGCCTGAGGTGGAGGGGGAGGGGGTGGGGCGCTGGCCTGGGGTGGAGGGGAGGGAAGAGTGTGGAGGGGGTGGGTTAGATTAGGGTTTAAATTAGGGTTAGGGTTAGATTAGAATTAGGGTTATGGCTTAATGATGGCAAAATTGTAAATTAAGCTAATGGTGAGTTAACGGAAGTTAGAAAAAGGGCATTTGGTGAACGTTTTCGAAAACTCAAGGGTATATGGTGAATTTTTGGAACATTGATGGTATATGGTGAATTTTTTAATTTGTGAGGGGTGTTTGGTGAAAAAACCGTTTTTTTAATTATTATACACATCACAGTCAAAGTTGTGCTTTCACACGCATGAAATTGAAGTATTGCAAGTATTTCATGGATAAAGTATTATTGAACGTTGTACTCATGTACACACAATTAACCTTCAGTGGATGCAAAACAGACAACATTTGCATAATAACCACTATTCAAGTATTCATCTACCAATCTTATTCCATATTCCTTCACAAATGTACAAAAATATTAGTCAAGTGATTTTTTTTGTTCTTCTTAATGTATACTTTCATAATATATTAGTTAATATATCTTACCCCCCCCTTTTTATATTAGTTATGTGCTTCCCCTTCATATCAACTTTCTATAATTTTTACTTGTACAAAATTAAAGATACTAAAGATCAAACTAGTGTATTGGATAGTATGTACTATGCAAATGTTGCATCCTTTAAAGAACGGAGGAAGTATTGTTTTACAGTTTTATTGCACTTATTTTAACTTCGTTTTCCAGAAAAACCAAGTTCAGAAAAGTCAAAATTAATTGAATAACATATACTCTTAATACTTCATATTAAATAACCCAAGGACACAACACATAACTGAGGTTAAGTAATCATCAAATGAATACAGAAGGTCCAACGCTAATTTGACATTTACAAGTTACTAAACTCCATTCATAATACTCCGTGTAACCTTAAAAAATACACTCTAAGTCTCTAACGCAGATATAAGGTGTTCAAGACAAAAACTTCAATTTACAAAATAGAAATAATTCAATTGCTGATTCATTCCTAATTCTCCTATTATCTGAGCATTGGTTGCTACTTGCTAGTTGCTACAGTTAATGGCTTCCTTCCAAGTTCAAAAGCAACGAAATTTTGCCTTCAGATCTTCAGACCGGATATATTACACGCACCAGAGGAATCTAAAAATAGCTCCTAATGAAGGTTAAGCATTACTAAGCTACTAAGGGTCTTTAATGTATGACCAGTGTATATAAATAAGACATATATATACAACTATAAACCGAATCTCCCTGATGCATTTCTTTGTGAAAGAAGCTGTCTTCCAGCTAACACGTTGAAATAGCGGTGTTTGGGTTCATCAGAAAGTGCCCTTTGAGACCTGCTGAACCAAACAAGCAGTTAACTCTAGCAGACAGCAGCAGATGAACCATATAAGGCCTGCTGCCGGACATTTATAACATACAGACAGATTTCACAAGATAGAAACAGAGAAATTGTTGATGGCCATGTTAGAATTAACTCGAAACAACTTTTGAGATCAGACATGTAATCAGTATGCCAGACTTTACTGGTCCTTTTACAATAAAATGCCAACAGTGCAGCTGGATTTAAGCTTGGTTGAGCCAAGTAAAAATGCATTTACACTCATTTTGATATGACTGAGCTCCAGCATATCCCGAGTTTCCTTAAAGGAAAGAAATCTAAGCAGTCTATTTAGAATAGGGTCATTTATCAGAAAAGCAAAATTGGAAGGACATTTACCTGCACCCAAAGCAAAAAGCAAATCCTTAGCCAACTCAGCTGATCAAAATTTCTCATTTACACATGGACTTCTCTTATTTTTGTGGTAATCTTCGAGGCAGAAGAGCTGGAGGAGAAGATAGATGTTCTTAGCGTGTGAAATAGCTCAAATTATTGGAGCATATGCAAACTTTACCTTCGTCTAAACTGCAAAAGCTTCCAGGTGGAAATATCACATCTGGATCCAAGTGTTGCAAAGATGATAAAGCCAATGCCACTGTGCTTTTACTGCAGAAAGTAAGCCATAGCTCATGATTCATAACTTTTGCTGATTTAACTGATATACAATAATAGCATATGCTTGCAGAGTAATTAGTACCATAGCAATAAACTAAACAGCAAAATGAAGCAGATTGAGCAAAAGTCCAAATCGCATATAAACGCCTCAACCATTACTTTGGGAAAAGAGGCGCCAAAAGCATTACAATTTAGAGAAACCAATGTCAAAGACAGATAGAGGCAAAGAGCTACAAACCTGGCCCATGTCGGTATAAACTTCTTGTTTGGAACTTCATCTTCTTCTTCCTCTTCATCGTCTGAGCACTGGTATGGCGAGATATCATATGACTGTTGAATGCTGGATCGGTCAGCTGGCTTGACATTTTTATCAACAATAGGTGTTGAAATCTCAGCCATGTCAACGGTGCCTAACTGTAAAGACAATCACAAAGTTTTAAAAGCGACATTTCACCATATACAAAGGGATAGAAAGGGCAGATTAGGTAAAATATTATTCATATATGCCCAATAAGGCATCTGATAACCCATCCCTATACCCCCCTGCACCAGCATCTGCCTTTCTTTTACCCAAATTTATTTCATCATTTGCCCTTCTGGTCAGCATTTAGATTTTCATCCCACCCAAATCCCAAATACATGGTCTCACTTTCATGGAACATCACATGCCATATGCCCACTTTTGTGGTACTTAAAAATTGATTTGCAAGAGCCACATAGAACATAATAGTGCAAAGAGGCATGATTTTACCTTTCCAATGGCAGAGGATTCCATTGACATATGGTGATTATTTAAGGTCGCATGTACACCATCAGCTTCCATTCTGTGGTCCCCTACCATAACTGAATCATTCACTGGCTGCCATGAATTAGAGTCCTTTATTGGAAGCGCATTTTTATCCTATGAAGATCGCAATGTTTAGACCACTACGAACAGCCAAAATAAACTTATTTAGACGAACATATTGTAAAAGGACATGGACATACCTCTGCTACACATCTTGATTCCTCTCTCCAATCTTGAAGTTTTTGCGCTGCTTGTTTGTGCTGCAACCGTGCCTCTTCAACGCGCCTTCTTTTCCTTTCCTTTTCTTGCCTTTCTTCTTCTTCTCTCTGTCTTTTCTTGGCTGCATTTTCAGCCTCTCTTTTCTTGTTTTCTTCCTCTTTCAATTTTTTCTTCCGTTCCATTTCCTTCATATTTTCTTGCTCCACTCTAGCTCGTTCAAGCTTCATTGCCTCTTTCTTCTGGTTGCGTTCATTTTCTTTCTTTTCAGCAGCACGTTTGGCAGCCTCTGCAGCTTGGAGAGCCTTGACTTTCACATCTCTCTTCTCTGCACAACCACAAAAGAGATCTATATAGGAAGAACTTTGAAAATTATAGAATGCCTAACTTCAAAATGTTGATAGTTCAGAACATTTTTAAAATCTGATATATCAACAGCTTGTAGAAATACAGCTAACAAAGGAAAGCTCTTCAAGATAGTACAGAAATTTCATACCACATCTGTGAAAAGATGATGAGGCCATAGCTAATCAACATAGAAACACTTTGGCAGTCAGCATAGACAAGGATTTCGAACCGAAAAGATACGAACAAGAGAAACAGACTTGAAATGAATAACAGAAACTGGCATTTAATTCCCAGTACGCAAGCAATATGAAAAAGCAGTCCACCATCGTTTAAAAACCTAAAAAGAATACAGTACCAAGAAATAAAGAATAGTTGTATTACCAGGGATGACTGCAGCTGCTTGCTTTTGTTGAACAAGTGGCAGGAAAGATTTTATGTTAGACACAATGTTACTGAGCTTCTGTTCCTTCTCTGACAGACTTTGCCCTCTGCTACTTAAACTTGATTTTCCCGATAATTTTGGTTTGTTGAACCTGCTGCTCTGTATTTTGGTGTGCTTCTTGCTGCTGTTAGCACCAGCTGAGCACTTCTCGTTTTCCTTCCCCAACCTTGTCCGCCTGCTGATCCTCTGAGCCATGCCACTCTTCTCACTGCCATTATGCATCTCATGAATGCTGATATCAGTGCTTATAGATCCTAAACTACACTCAACTACGTGATCTGGAGCTAAAGAGCTTTTATATGGCACAGAAATATCACCAAGCGGCTCTTTGTTGCCACTGTTTCTTGTACTTGAACAGGCTATTTTGACATCTTCACCCAAAGATTCTAAACTACCACTCTCAACTGCATGATCTGGAGCCAGACAGCTTAACTTTTGCACATTGATATTAAAAGGTGGTTCCCTGTTGGCACTATTTCTCATAGTTAGATCTGTCATTTTCACACAATTGTCAACAGCATCATTTAAATCTTCCTCGCTGCTTTCAGGATCCTCCAGAATGGGGAAGCAAGTAAGCTCCAGATTACTGCTAACTAGCTTATCTGAACCACCAGATTTTGATGTGATACCTTCATAACCATTCCCCATCGGTGACAGAAAAGGTTTCCTGGTATCCCACCCATGTTGATTACCAGGAAAAGAAAAGAGATCGGAATGAGACTTCCTCAGTAAAGCCCTTCCACTGGATAACAGGTTGCTTCGTAGGTCAATGTTTTCCAGAAGCCCGTTAGGTATTGAGGAGTACATACCTGGTGCTAAGTACAATTTGCAGGCACTAGGAAAGGGAGATACAGGAGTTCTCAAGGATGCAGAATTGCAAATAAGCTCAGGCAAGCTGGTCTTGTCCAATATGTTAGCTCCAGAATTTTGTGCATCGACTGTATTCTCACCTATAACAAAACCCTCAAACTCTGGTCTAGTTTGATCGGCTTCAGCTACATTCATATACTCCATGAGTGGGGAACCAATGGAATATTTGAACCCATCCACTCTCTCAGGAGATTTACATTGATCCACAGCCATCACAGGATCCATGACCTTTCCTGCAGTGTTCTCGTCGACCAGTTTTTGGTCATTCACCAATAAGTCAGACACCCTTCTACTGCAAAAAACAGCACTTTGTGAATTTTTCTTCACTTTTTCATCCTCAGCCAAAGAATCTGATGGCTCTGGGATTAAACTTTGATTCACATCTGAAACATCAGATTTTGATAATCGTAAGATGTCAGAATGAGACTTCCTCAGTAAAGCCCTTCCATTGAATAGCGGCTTGTTTTGTAGTTCAATGTTTTCCAGAAGCCGGTTAGGTATTGAGGAATACATTTTTGGTGCTAAGTACAATTTGCAGGCAGTAGGAAAGGGTGATACAGGAGTGCTCAAGGATGCAGAATTGCAAATTAGCTCAGGCAAGCTGGTCTTTTCCAAGATGTTATCTCCAGCATTATGTGCATCAATTGTACTCTCACCTATAACAGAACCGTCAAACTCTTGTATAGTTTGATCAGCTTCAGATACATTCATATACTCCACGAGTGGGGAACCAATGGAATATTTAAACCCATCCACCCTCTGAGGAGATTTACATTGATCCACAGCCATCACAGTATCCATAACGTTTCCTGCAGTATTCTCATCGACCAGTTTTTGGTCATTCACCAATATGTCAGACACCCTTCCACTGCAAAAAACAGCACTTGGTAAATTTGTCTTCACTTCTCCATCCTTAACCAAAGAATCTGATGGCTCTGGGATTAAACTTTCATTCACATCTGAAACATCAGATTTGAATAATTGTTGTTGTTCACATGTGCTGGACATGACATTTCTCCCTAAGCTAATTTTAACCTGTCCAGATAAACATGAATGATTTTTAGATTTTTGGCCTCCAGAAGAACTACCAACATCATTTTCCATCCCAAAACGGCTTTGAGCACTTGCTTTTCCGCTACTCCGAAACTCCAGTGCCTTTTGACGGGATCTGGACCTCTGTATCCTTGCTAATGACTGGTCTTGTTTATGAGAATTTGAGAGACTCGTGTCAGTCTGGTCTTCAGGTGACATAGGGACATAATTGAATCCCATACTGCCATCAACATGAGACGGAGAAATGATGCCAGCCATATTTTCAGTGCCGTCAAGATGAGATGGAGGGAC
This sequence comes from Beta lomatogona, assembly GCA_947646795.1. Lineage (NCBI taxonomy): Eukaryota > Viridiplantae > Streptophyta > Magnoliopsida > Caryophyllales > Amaranthaceae > Beta > Beta lomatogona. The sequence goes on from CANSNZ010000999.1 coordinate 34,255, forward strand.
AGCGTCAGCCATATCTTCAGTGCCATCAGCATGACATAGAGGAGCGACACCAGGCTCATCTTCATCAATACCACTGCTAGAGGCAGTTACAGCACAAGTTTCATCTGGTATCCTTGCTAGTGACTGCTCTTGTTTATGAGAATTTGAGAACCTCATGTCAGTCTGGTCTTCAGGTGACATAGGGACATAATTGAATCCCATACTGCCATCAACATGAGAAGGAGAAATGACGCCATCCATATTTCCAGTGCCGTCAAGATGCAACGGAGGGACAGCGTCACCCATATCTTCAGTGTCATCAGCATGACATAGAGGAGCGACACCAGGCTCACCTTCATCAATACCACTGCTAGAGGCAGTTACAGCACAAGTTTCATCTGGTATCCTTGCTAGTGACTGCTCTTGTTTATGAGCATTTGAGAACCTCATGTCAGTCTGGTCTTCAGGTGACATGGGGACATAATTGAATCCCATACTGCCATCAACATGAGATGGAGAAATGATGCCAGCCATATTTCCAGTGCCGTCAAGATGAGATGGAGGGACAGCGTCAATCATATCTGCAGTGCCATCAGCATGACATAGAGGAGCGACACCAGGCTCATTTTCATCAATACCACTGCTAGAGGCACAGTTTACAGCACAAGTTTCATCTGGTATTCTTGCTAGTGATTGCTCTTGTTTATGAGAAATTGAGAGCCTCATGTCAGTCTGGTCTTCAGATGACACAGGGACATAATTAAATCCCATACTGCCATCAACATGATACGGAGAACTGATGCCAGCCATATTTTCAGTGCCGTCAAGATGAGATGGAGGGACAGTGTCAACCATATCTTCAGAGCCATCAGCATAACATGGAGGAGCGACATCAGGCTCATCTTCATCAATACCACTGCTAGAGGCACAGTTTACAGCACAAGTTTCATCTGGTATTCTTGCTAATGAGTGCTCTTGTTTATGAGAAATTGAGAGCCTTGTGTCAGTCTGGTCTTCAGGTGACACATGGACATAATTGAATCCCATACTGCCATCAACATGATACGGAGAAATGATGCCAGCCATATTTTCAGTGCCGTCAAGATGAGATGGAGGGATAGTGTCAACCATATCTTCTGAGCTATCAGCATGACATAGAGGAGCGACACCAGGCTCATCTTCATCAATACCATTGCTGGAGGCACAGTTTACAGCACAAGTTTCATCTTGTATGGCGCTATTAGCTGCTTTTATAATTGGCTTATCATATAAAAAGCAAGGACCGCTAGGATAAGAGGGAAATGGTCCAGGTCTTGGGAGCAATAATCCCGATATAAGCTCTTCCTTGTTTAGACCTGAGCAGAAATTAAGCAAAATAAGAAAACCAATCAAAAAGTTCTTCATAATGTAAAGAATTGAGATGGTTAGAACTACTTCCAATAATACCAAGAGCACATGTGCAAGTGCAACAAAATGATTCTTCACTCGCATCCTCAATTCTAACTACCAACACTCCAGCATAGCAATGTGCGATACAATAATCTTACTATAATGAGTAATGACAATGATACAACTTTCCTACCAGCTGCCTAATATAATTATAATCACAGTAGAACATTTCATCATTTACTATTAGGTGTCGAGCTTAACCTTGCTCAAACCTAACATTGCACTGTGGAAGTAACTAATAACTATATCAGAACAATTCTTCCACTTTACTTTGATTTGTCAACTTCACCAGAAAAATCATCACTTGTTCTTGTAAACTCTTGCTCAAAAAATACGTGCAAAGACATTAATGACCGTATATTGATCACTATTAATAGAAGCATGTCGATTCGCATTTGCTCGAATATGAAACTCAGTTTTTCGTACAATATGTAACCTATACCATATCCACCAAACCAAGTATAGACTGCAAATTGCCTTTATAGAAGCAGGATAAGCGGCATCTGCAATCAACTAGACATAAAACCCTAGCTGCAGTGATGTAAGAAAATACCTTTTATACTCATAAAACTAACTACATTTCCATTATCTTATCAGACGGACGAAAAACAGCAATTCAAAAAGTGAAGAAAATGCGACAAAGATATGCCAATTGAACAAGCATAAACTTCAATCAACGAGCACCAATTCTAACATCAGCGAGAACTATTCTTACAATTCTTTAATCGTACTCGAAATATTAAACTTTTTACCCTAATTGATCCATAAATCCCCAAATTTAAACCAAGACAACATAAATTTCTGCAAAAACTAAAGAAAATGAGAAAATACCAGTGAGATCTGAGGTTGAAGATTGATGATAATCGGAGTTGAGGAGCCAAGGAGGAGGAGGAATGCCTTGAATTAAGAGCTTGGAAAGAAGATTTTGTTCGTACAATTGTTTCTGGTGCTTCAATTGCTCGATAATCTGCCTTTTTCGATCGAAGATTTGCACTATAAGCTTCTCAATCGTCGCCATTTTTGAGTTAGTTTACTGAAACTCCATGGAAATTCGTGAATTTGATGAAGATTAGGGCTCACTTTGGTGTTGTTTGTGGAGGAGAGAGAAAGAAGTGAAAAGCGCGGAGAGAAAATTCAAATTTTTCATGGAAGCAACAAAAGCTGGTGAAAATTTTGTCAAAAGGAAGAGTTTATTATTGTTATCGGTTAAATTCTTGAGGACTGAAAAGATAAAAATGTTGTTTTACATTTTTTGGCACAAGTGAAACATATGATGAATGACTAGGGAGATAACGAAGTAGATAAGCTAACCCAATTGTTATTTACCGTCCGTATTTACTAAAAATCGCCCGTATTTTTTCCTTAAAATTCCCCCCATACCCCTCCCTTTTTACCCCACTCTTACTCTCTCACCTCTCACACTACCACCAACCGACCACCACCACCTCCACCACTTGACCACCACCACCTAACTACCACCATCGCAAACCACTGCCACCACCGGAGCACCACGAAGAATCGACAACGCCGCCAACCACACCGGAACGGAATGTGGTTAGTTTTAAAAAAAAATCTGCCACCAGTGCACGGTAACGGAGGAAATATTCCGTTACCATGGGTTTTTCCAAAAAAAGTAACAAAAATTTTTTTTTTTTTAAAAAAAAAGCCATGGTAACGGATGAAAATTCCGTTACCACCATGGTGGTAACGTATGAAATTTTTTTTTTTTTAAATATCCATGGTGACAAGATTTTCGGTGAGAGTGGTGGTGGTGGTCGCCGGTGTGGTGGCCGTTGTGGTGTTGACGTCGTGGTGGTGGTGGTGGTGGTTGCTTTGGTGGGTGGGTGGTGGGTGGTGGTTGGGGGTGAGGTGAGAGTAAGTGAGGAGTGAGAGTGATTGAGTATACATAGGGGTAGTTTAGGAAAATCTTGAAAAAAAATACGGACGATTTTTAGTAAATACGGGTGGTAAATAGTAAAGCCTGCAGCTAATAGTCTTTTTGCAAACGCACGATAAAAAAAACTTTGTATATTCAATGGACAATCTACTTATTAGAATTAGACATTAATAATTAGTGGAGTCTAACTTAAAAACGTTAGTTTATGACTTATACTTTAATTAGTAACATTTATTTCTAGTGGGTGGATACATTAATCTACAGTTAAATATTCGGGAGTTGCAAATGTTTTATGTATTTGCAACGTGTAAAATACAATATCTACTATTTGAAACGAGCAAGCATTGTGCCAATAGTATTCGCAAATCGCAATAACTAGGCAATACTCGAGTAATGCTCAGTTTTTTTTTAACTTATTGATGATATAAAAAAATTATCTTTTAATCGAATCATTCAAAAGATGGCCACTAATTAATAACAAAATCAAAATGAAGGCATCATTTATTAATTTATATCTATTTCCAATGTTGTATCTATTAAAGATTGATGCATTTAGGAGAGACTTTTGAAGGAATCTCATTCAAGAGGGAACTTTGAGAGGGAAAGCAACTTTAGTGTCTTCTAATTTAGTATTACCCACGGTTTTTTTTTTTTTCCTGATGTAACATTTAATTATGTTAATCCACCCACCAAATCGCATTCTTCTAATTCATCATCTTTTGGATTCTCTCTGAACATTGTTATCTTCAAAATAATTGACATACATCTTGCATTCTTCTCACTCAGTTGAATAAAACATTTTAAAAAATTACTTCCTCTTAAATTTTGAACATGATATGACTATATGAGTACAAAAGATTTCCTCTTGTTGGGTTATACACTTATACTTGATGACCCAAATATATGTAGCCCAACTTAAGAACAAACTTCTATAAAATATATTAAGGAATGTCTTTTGCTCTAACTTTGATCAAAATGATGACTTCTATAAATCATCTTAAGTTTGAACAACGTATATTAGTAAACTTATATAGTTATAATTAAAATTCTCTTTAGAATTCCTTAACTAACTGACTTAATGCAAAGCTTAAGTATTACCGACATTAGTTGCACAATAGCGAAGCTGGGCATCATTATGAGATAATCAACCAAGATGATCAACTATTCAACACAAGAAGCTATACATAGACCATAGTTACATACTACACTAGCCTTTCTAGTTCCTACAATTCCTCCTTGCAGTACTAAACTTCCCTAATCCACTATTTCGATCTCTTCGTATTACTCCTCTGTGAGTTTATTATATAGTGAAAGTTTTATTGTTTTACTCACCCTAATAATATATAGGGTTCTTGTACCTTTTTGGGTTGCACGTCGTCCATCAGTTTTTACCTCTACTTGAAGATTTTTCCCACGTTAAAAGTTGTTTGTCCATTAACATTACTTTCCTTGCCATGTATTTTGATCTTTATTATTTGGAAAATTTGTCAAAAAAAACCTTTTAAAGGTTCAATTTTGCGAGAAAAAACCTTTTAAAGCATTCTTTGCGAAAAAAAACCACAAACTTGATTTTTCTTGCAAGATGAAACCTATTTCCATTTTCTGGTGTGGTTTTTGAGATGCATAGGGGTGGTGCTGCAGTTAATGAAAATAGGGGGTAAGATAGAAGGGTCGGCGCCGAAATTGAGAAAAAACACACTGGAAAATGGGAATAGGTTTCTTCTTACAAGAAAAATTAAGTTTGTGGTTTCTTTTCGCAAAGAATGCTTTATAAGGTTTTTTTTCGCAAAATTAAACCTTTAAAAAGTTTTTTTTGGCAAATTTTCCTTATTATTTTCTCAATCTCTACATTTTTACTTCCGCACTCACAGCCCTACGTCCCTAACACCTCTATTGTAGAATACTTGAAACCAAATTTTTTGAAACGCGATTTTAGAAGAAGGATCGACATGGTATATGTCCGAGTTAATTAATATAATTTTGATACTTATAAGAGGATTGATCAGGTCAAAGTAAATATAGTGGTATAAAACTTAATGTAGTTTTTACTATCGCTAGCAATCTCTTCCAATGCCTTGTGTGTATTGATTTTTGAAGAAATTAGATCACATTCTTCATTAACATATCAAAAGTATTACACTATACAAATAAAGTTGGAACAAAGTTTTTGATCAATTGTATATTTATTCATAATAATGGTAATTGGAACAAATTGATCACTTGAATTGAGCAAAAGGATCAAAAAAATCTACCTCTTGAGCACCACCCTCATAAGTATTACTAGAAGAAGTTGAAGCTCCAGCAGTAGAAGAAGAAGCAAGAAGAGGCAGATCAAAAGCAGGATCATCAAACTCTAAAATATCATCATTACTACAACTCCCAACATCAAAAGTCATGCTATTAATTGGACTAAACCCATGATCACCACTACCACCAACACCAATATTCTTTTCAGGAGTACTAATAGTCGCATTAACAGTAGTAGCAGTAGTAATAGTACTAGTATTCGCTAAACCATGGTTAATCCCAAACCCTACTCCGACAGGAGGAGGGTTGGGACCCGCCATGGTTGGCCTCACCATCACTGTGGGGCTCACCAATGAGTGCCTTGGAAAAAGTGTTCGTGGGGCCCTATGGTGGTCCCCACCTTCCATTTCGCGGTACCTGCACAAGTACCGCGAGAGGGGACCAACATAGTTATCAAACCCTAGCCTAGACATGGCCCATATTAAGTCATCAGCCGTGATTGTCTTGCGTTGCTCGGTGTGGCACCGCTCGTTGGCCTCCTCGGTAACGAAGCTAATAAACTCGGACACACATTCTTGGACTGTTTCCTTGGCCTCGTCCGCAATTTTGGCGTGCGAAGGAAGCATGCGACGCATCACACGGATAACATTGGCAATGGGCACGTAACGATCTTGTTCCCGGTATTCGATTCGTGGTGACGATGGTGGACGTGGGGGACGACCAGCTGATGCACTAGCTAGAGCGCAAGCATTATTGCCAGCTTGTTGGTTGGTGTAGCTAGGAAGTACGTTAGTTCCGCTAGTTGGTGATGTTGGGGCTACATATATCAGAGATCATAAAATTAGTTAGTTTTATATATAGAGGAATAATGTTGATGGAATTCACCAAAAAAAAATGTTGATGGAAAACAATAATATATGATGTCAAATATATGCCGAATGTATAGTTTTGAATTTTACAACTTATATTTAGAGTACTCAGCTCTTTCATTCATCAATAACTTGTTTAATTCTACCTATATACTTTTGCAGAGTCTTTAACACACATTGACCATGCATTAATGTTTTTAATACATATTTGTAAAAAAATATTATAAGTTAGTCTTCCTCCAGGTTCTAAAAAGATCTTTCCTCTTTCCGTTTAAGTGCGTTTCCAAAAGATCTTCCCTCTTTTGCTTTATTCCATATTTGGCAAAATAAATTTCCCTATTTACCCTCTCATGTCACTATCATATGGGTCCACAATTGCACTTTATTATACTTTATTACCCTCTCTCTCCTCTATGATCTTACTTTATTATACTTTATTACCCTCTCTCTCCTCTATGGTCTTAATTTATTATACTTTATCCACCCTAGACCCCACATCAATGAATCCTCCTTGGTATCTGTAGGAACAGTAACAAGGAAGATCTTTAGGAATATGAGGGAGTAATATAGAAGTACACATTGAAACGAATTCAATACAATATGTCGTTTTCTTACATATAAATCACTGTACATTGGTTAAATTATGTAACTTAGACTTGAATATTCCAAAGGATAAATATAAAAAAAGGGAGTGTTTTTTCTGAAATTGTTTATAATTAAGCACCCAACACCTTAAACAAAAAAGATTCAGAGTAAGTTGATCAAATTTTTGTAGGATTGGGTGGGAGGAGGAGGGATGGCAGGGGGCCCAGTAAGTGATGGAGTTGGGCTTCTAGATTGGGCCATGAAAGAAGACAATCCAGAAGAGTTGTACGTTAAATAAATCTTCTTTTTAAAGAATTTAAATCCATTTCTTGTCATTATAGCATTAATACAGCAAAATCAAATGAAAAATTAAGCATAAAGTAAGTAACTATCTATAGGTTTCCTAATTAATAGCATAACACACATTTTTTTTGTAAGACTCCTAATAAATATTTGAAAAACTGACTTTGATAATAATACGAACTCTTAATGACATATGCAAAATAATACCGGGTTGATTGATGATAGAAAGTTCAAAATATATTTTGCAGAATTAATTTGAGAAATTAGAATATATTTTTTCAAAGTCAAAGCTTGACTTGAGTACATTTTTTCACTTAAATATAATAAAACATATCATCATGTAGGATATCATCAAATTGAATCAATATCTATTTTCTCGATATCAATTTTTTATGAGGTTTATTAAAGCATAATGAAAGATGAATCCGATATGTGACCAAACAATTCATTTATTTTACAAGAGAAGAGTACGTAAAGTATGTAAAATGAACAAAGTACGAAATACTCCCTTCATTTTTTACAGTTAATTTCAACTTTTATGAGAGTACTATTTACATATCATACTTGAGCCCTTTTTTTTTCTAATTAATAAAAAAACCAAATTTTATTATTAAGTAAAATGTTATTCCCTCCGTCCCATAATATAGTGCTTACTTCTCATTTTTCACGGGAATTAAGGTAGAGTGAAGGATTAATAGGATTTTCAAAAAAAGAATTAATTAAGTGCTTTTATAGTACTTTTATCTTGAAACTAGTTTTTTTATTATTTTTTTCCTTTAAAAAATATCAAAAAACAATAAATGTTCATTGCAATGGTGTAAAACAATAAATAGGGGAACGTAGTTTGAAAGAAATGTAGGGGTATTTTGGAAAATTTGGGTAGAAATTGAGGATAATTTTTTCCAAACAAATTGATAAAAAAGAAAATAGGCACAATATTTTGGGACACCTAAAAAGAAATGTGAGCAACTATATTATGAGACGGAGGGAGTATCAAATTTGTATCAATATATATCTTTAAAATATAAAAAATAATTAATAAAATTTTGACTAAATGTTGATTAAAGGTATCAACATTTAAAGCTATGTATTGGCTAATGTGAAGGTTAAACTACAAGACTATCAAATAACTGAACAAGTATTATGTATATTGACTATTGAGTGTTTTGAGTGTTGAGTGAGTTTGAAGGAAAAGAAGGAGTTGACAACAAATTGAAGGCAAAAAAGTGAAAAACAAAGTTGAAGTCAAAAAAGCTAGTACAATATTTATGGACCAGTTTTTCTCTACCCTTTCTCCCATGCAAAATTCGCCTGAAAACTATGCCTATTTTTCTCCATAAAATTACTCCACAGAATCAAAAAGAAGAAAAAATTAACATTTGCAAAGAAAAATAATAATAAAAGTAATTAAAAAAAGGACTAGTGATAATTAATATAATTTTCACATGTAAATAACTCATCTAGTTAGTAAAATCGAAATTATCAACCAGAAATATACTAACTTGCATTAAAATAGACCAAAAAAATAAATTATTGCCTACAAACCAATTAACTTAAAGGATAAGAAAGAAAGGTTAAGGAACTCTCTTTCAAAGAGTTTATTTTGATTTCGGAAAGAAGTAGCAATTCTTCGAATTATTAAATGTACTTTGAATAATTGTTTATGGTACATTGTTTATTCTAAAAATAAAATATTCTTTTACTTGTTTTTGTTTCTGAATATTTTATTCTACTTGTTTTTTTTTTTTTTTGAGGGGAATTATTCTACTTGTTATACATCACGTTATGTATGCCATTTTGAAATATAAAAAAAATAAGTTGTAAAATAAACTTCATTAAGAAAATAAAGCAAAGAAAACAACAAATAAAGCAATAGAAGAAACAAAAGAAAAATTGGAAATGAACCATATAACTAATTTTGTTTACCAGTTGATTTTGGTACTTTGGGGATGTTCATCATGGTGAGGTTGTTGTTGTTATTGTTGTTTGAGTTTCCACCCTGCATTATCTCTTTTAGTTTTCTCTTCTCTGAGAAATGCTCTTTAGTAGTTTTTTTTTTTTTTTTGAATGTGCGTATGTGTGTGTAGTATTTATAAAGTAGAGGGAGCTAGGGATAGAAATCATTACATTATTTGGCACCTAGTTCTAAAGGGCCGTTTTATAAAGGGAGGGGGTTAATCTTGTGATTCATGGCCATGTATACATGACCCTAAAAAGTGTGGATGATTTTAGTCTAAAGCATATGAAATAAGGTTATTATTCTAAGATTAGTGCAACAATGTGGACATTTTTAAAACATTTTGGGTCGAATTTATCCTAGGTAACACAGACATAAATGAGATAATATAACACGTTTATTTTATCAAAGTCGTGTAGTCGTATGCTTAAATTTTTCGGTATATATATAATTATGAATTATGTAGGTTTCAATAAGTATATTAAAATATTACGACCGCAAAAAATAATGTATATGTTTTAGTCTACAGACTTATAAAAAGTTTCATTATTAGGAATAATGCAAGGGCTCTTTTGACTTTTCAGTTCAAAGTTTTTTTTAGGACTAGCATATATTGGTTAATGCAAAATGACATTTAGTCTTGTAATTATTTTTCTCCTTTTTAGTCGTGTATATGAATTTTATTTATTTATTGTAATCAGCATATAAATTACCAATAAAAATATAATTAAAAATATTATTTATTTACGTATATGCTAACAAATTTCTCTTGATAGGAAGTCGAATTTTATTCCAATGTTATGATTTATTTCCGTTTGTACATTAATATGTAGCTGAATACTAGTAAATTAGTATTAAAAACATATTTTGTCAATTCCAGTGAGGATTCAGTAGTTGTCATATAGGTATTGAATACATAATGTGGTTCGGGTTTTCTAAAACATACATGTTTTTATGCATTAATGTCACGATACTTAATATATATTCTAGCTCGTTTGAATTAAACATGACTAGAATTATTCAAATTAGGTCATAGCAAACATATTATAATAATTGTCTTTTCTAAATATAACCAAAAGAAAACAAAAATAAAGTGTGTATATTAGACAAAAAAAATTTAGATTAAACCACACCTATCAAACCTTCAAAATCAATTAATATACAAATGTGATCACCTTATATAAGAACTGATGTGGTTTAGAGTAAGTGTTAAAACTCATTCATGGTGATTTTACTATCAAATTTAGAAAGATATAATTTGCACCAAAAATCCAAGTTGAAGATAGTTGAACTTGTATTTATATTTTTAATAACATAAGATGATTATATACTTCTTGTTAGTGACACATTTGAACAGTTTGCATCAATTGCCTGCATGCATGATTTAAAAAGATCAGGTGCGTGCGTACTTTGACCGTACTACACTGCCCTCTACATTATGATCTGAAACTCATCGACGACCAATGAGTGTCCACCTCCGGCAACTCGTCTCCGATGCCGACAAGTCCTAGCTAATTTGCAACTTACTACCATTATATTACCTCTGTTTTTTTTAATTGCAATATTTGATTATTTTAATGCACTCAATAAAAAAGACAAATGTTGCATCTAAAAAATACAGTCATACAGAGCAAGTATTTACTTCGTTTTTTTAGTTATTAAAGTTGATTTCATTCTACCTTTTGTGGCGTATGTATATTTTCAATCTTGTTGAATGGTGTATCCATAAGGATGCATATTTACGTCTTCTCCTCTATTCAATTTCCTACTTGTGGTGTGTGATTTAATTGCTATTACGAGTTGCGAATTTATCTAATTAATTAATAAGTGTACTCAACAAAATTATCAAACAAAAAAGTGTACTCAACAATAATCATCTAGCCATATCAGACAATGATGCAGAATGAAATTGCTATGCATGATCCCTTGAAAGAGTAACGAATTCTATATACAAACATGGCAAGTTTTAATCGCGCATTTGATCAAAACAAAGCTATAAATTACTTCGTTTCATTTTGCTTTTATATAATTTTGGTCATGGTTAAGAAATTAGAACCCAAAAAGTTAGCCCGTGTTAGAGTTAGACCAAGTTAAAGTTACTTTGCTCTCAAAAAAAAAAAAAAAAAAAAAGTTAAAGTTACTTTGTATTGGAAATGAGAAGCTATAAAAGAGGTAGTCTTTAAAATAAAAAAAAAAATCTAGTGACCTCTTGTCATCTATTATATTGAGTGTACTAAGAGCAACCCTAATAGTTGCCTTTCCCGTGGGTTACGAGGAGAGTATAAAAGTAATATTAGTTTATTAGGAGAGAGAAAAAATTTGGGCAAAAAACTGATGTTCAGCTCTTCATGATGGACCAAGAAAAAGAGGAGCAAAGAAGGAATTAAAGGAGAGAGAAAATATAGATGAATAGGTGGAAGAGTGAGGAAATAATAAAATAATCAATGACCACAAACTATAGGGTAACCATTGGTTGTACTATTAAAGTTGTCAATATCAATAATTGACAAGCTAAAAATCGTAAATTTGATGTATAATGAATCATGAATGCTAGTAATATCGATGAGATTCAATCTCAACTCTTAAATATCACATTTTAAGACTTTATCAATTACTTAGATGACATTCACATGCTTGCATTGATAGCCCTAATGACATCAATGCTTGTGTTGAAGGTTCATATTTTAAGCAAACAAAAGTCCGTCTTAAAGCCTCTTGTATTACCAAGTTGCAAAACATCAGTATTTTCCGACCTAAAAACAACTATGATGGCTAAGATGGGGAGGTCCATGTTGCTAATATTAGCTTTCGAGACTATGTACAAGCACATTGGCTAATTTTGCTTTGGCTCAACATGTTCACAGGGAAACAAGTCAACTATTATAAGATGCAAAGCAATTTATCCTTGTTTTACAGATTTTACTTGATATGAGAGCATTCATCGTACACCCGGATGTGTTATGTGCATGATACACCCAAGGCTATTTTTTGCTCATTTGGAACTCTCTTTATTGTACGAATTCTGCTCATTTGGAGCTCTCCTTATTGTGCGAACTTTGCTCATTTGGAGGTTTCAAATAAGTAATGAGCAACATAGCCTTGGGTCTACCATGTTCACGGTACACTCGGGAGTATGATAAAAGTTGTACTTGATACAAAAGGAAGAAATTTTATTCGAGATAATCAACCTATCGAAAAAGAAAAAAGAAAAGAAAAGACTACACCCATATATTGTTACAATATGGTTCTTCACCTACAAGTTTTGTAAATCTTATTTGGCACACCAAAAACGCTTCTCAATCAATCTCTCAAAAAGAAGAAAAGACTACACCCATTACCCATATATTTTTACAACAAGGTTCTTCAACTACAATCTTTATAAATCTTATTTGGCACACCAAAACCCTTCTAAATCGATCAATTTTTTTTATAAATTATCTTTCTTTTTTCATATATCCCCAGAACACCCCTTATATATTTAGATTTGTGAGAGAGTTGTATTACCACATGATACAACCATTGTGTTACCACTTGATAGTACAACCGTCGTGTTGCCACTTGATAGTACAACCGTTGTGTTCTTGAATTGTCACATGATAAAACCGTTGGTACAAGAAATCAGTGAAATACCTGGCTGAAGACGTCTTACCAAGACTTCGGCTCAAACTAATTCACAATGATGCAGATGGGTTTTGAAACCAAATCTGAAATATTACACTTAGATTTTATTAGGTAAGATAAACAATAGTAATGCTAAGTGCTAACTACCAAGTACCAACATACAGATAAAAGTCACACTAAAAAAGATAACCTCAAATTGTTCAAAAAATACCTGTACAACAGCTAGAATTTACATTTACACCCAAGGTAGCAGAATCAGATATCACCTTTGCTCTCTAAATTTTGGTGAGACTGGGAGTTACATCTAACAAAATCCACTCAGTCTCCTGTATGTACCACTAATGTGTAAAATCCACCATAATAACTTATCATCACCATCATCACCGCCGCTAAATCAATCTACTTTTTTTTTACTCCCCATAGGTAAAAAGAAGTATCTTATGTACAAAATATCCAAGAACACTGAATTTACAGTCTACTACTAGGTTGAAGTCTCAATTGCTTGCTAGAAGTTTCTTGGCTGTGGGTGTGCCTACTTTTCCTTTTAAGAAATCTCAGTGGCTTATTATCGGTATCTGAGCTGTAACTCTTCATGCTTCCGCTCTTAATTTTCACATCTCCATTGCACGCAACTGCTTTGGTTAATGCTTTGACAGCAGTTTTACCATACGTAGTAACGTTGGTCACGATGGCATACACTGTGCTGTCGTATTTTGGGGATAAATTCGCACTTCTCGCTATTACCTCGTACTGTCCACACTGAGAATCCTGCAGTGCTGCTTCTCTTAGTTTCTGAAATATTGCTTCCTTGTCATATTGGGGACATTTCCTTGAAATCTGCATACAATCCCATTTGTCAGCCTCAGAAGAGTTCGAAAAAAATAATAATGATAAAAGAATAATAATAAAAACCAGAACAAGCTATTCACCTATTAAAAAAGAATCACATAATAAGGAATGAATGTCCATATATCTTTGTTCTGTGGAGAATGGTCAAGTAAATAGCCTTTTTTTATAAAGAAAATTAACAGTAACACGATGTGAATACTCATCGGATTCAGTAGCACAATGAAATGAGTTGCCCAGTACTACACTAGTGGGTGTTTTTAATACCTTGGGTTAATATTTATAGAAGAATGGGGATACTGAGTAAGAAGCGACCCATAGGATTCACCAAGGATGGCTTAAATGGAGAAGGGCAATTGGGAGGTTTTGTCCGACAGTCGTGTACCTCTAAGGTTATAAGGAAAATTATATAGGAAAGATCATATTAGGAAAATGGGGGTCGTATAAATGCACATGTTGAGATGGATGTGTGGGAACATATCAAGAGATAAAATTTGAAACGAGGATAAATCCAAATGAGCGTTGGAGTTGCAGAACTTGAGGGTAAGATAAGAGAGAATCAATTTCAATGGTTTAGGCATGTGAGACGTTGTCTGGAGGACGCACCAATCAGGAAGAGGAAGGTTGGGATGCAAGTATACAATAGATTTTAGAAGTCGGGGGAAGCCGATGATGTCTTAGATGGGGGACATTAGAAACGATATGAAGAATTCAGGTTTGAAGAGCATATAGCACTAGATAAAAGAGATTGGAGCTAGAGGACCCATGTAGACAGGTTGTAATGAATCAATCTAGGGAGAGGGGTACTTTTGGTATTACAATAATTAGTTAGATTTTAGTAGTAGCTTGAAGAATAAGTTAGGGAGTTAGGGAGGAAATATCTCTATAAATAGAATGGAATAGAGAGAGAAATTATGTTGAGTATTGGTAAAGTGGGTAGTTAGTTTAATTGGGAGAGTGCCATTCCTCTCGAAAGAGTGGCTAGGTTGTAATTGGTGATTTACTCATCTATTCAATCATATCTTCATTTGTTTCTTTTATTAATCATCTTCTTCACTTCCCTAATCTTTCTTTTCTTCCATTAATCCACTGTTTTGGTCTGCTGATGATGTCAGTTCATCACACAGGTCATCAGAGATAAAATCTAGACTCATGCAGCGGATCCCATCATAATGGGATTAAGCCTTTGACATTGTTGTAGTTTATTTACAATGAATACTCAAGAAATTGCCGCTATTCAAATTCCAAACTTCTACAACACTCTCTTTGGGTGAAATCAGTTTTTCGTGATAATATTTCAAATACAAAAACTTCAAGTTGGTCCCAGATTTTCTGCCAAAAAAAATTTATATAATTGGTGAGAAGTTGAATAAGTTGATACACTTGTATGGGTTTGGGGACAAGACCCTTTGTGAAGAAGGGAGGTACATGAAACTTGGGTCTGAAGTGATACAAGGTGAAGAGTGAGGAGTAAAATTTATATTATACCTGATCTTCTTTTTTGGTGTGGGTGTAGGTCCTACAAAACGTGAAGTTACCACCCCACTAGACTCATGGTACAAAAATAGAGCTAATTAAAATTTAGCCAAATACTCTTTTAACTCTTTTCAAAATGATTTGCTTAAGTGAACAGCAGACATGGTCGAGCACACAAGAATACAAAGAAAACTGAAGACATGATTTACGCAAGATCAAATAAAGCGCAAGTGTTGTTATCAGGTTTGAAGCAATAATGAAACCCTAAAAAGAAAACCCAAGACTTACTTTAAAATTGACGGGGATTTGAATCTGTGCATAGCGACATCTGCAGGCATCAATGAAGTTGATTTTCAGTACCACTTCAAATGGTTCGACGATCCTCACAGACCTCCTGTAGAAGAAGAAGAACTAAATAAAACAAAAAGAAAGAGTTCAATAATGAACAACAGATCATGTTCCCTGCATATGCATGCAGAAAGGCCTCCTAGTAAAATAGTGAATGGTTTACATTTAACAACACCAATTTTTATAACAAGGGTTAAAATTATCATAAATCCTAGAAGCTAAGGCTGCCACTAAGAAAAAAAAAATCATTACTCACACCAACATGGATGATTGAACGTTATCTCCCATGTATGAGCTACAGAAACAAACTTATTGCAGCAGAGAGATCATTCACGTTCATTATTCATAGGGGTTATACAAGATAATATGTAAATAATGAAGAGTTTCAGTCTAACAAACAGTACGAAAGTACTAATTCCATTAAAAAATACAAGCATACCTCTTCAGCACAAATGGATGCTTGTCCAGGACAGCAGCTTTCAGATCTTGCCTGTCTGCAAAGGAAACCCTAAGATGCAAAAGCCGAAATTATTAGCCAGCAGTAAAATTAGAAAGCCTGAAGTTGAGCTAAGAATATCATATAGGCAACACGTAACAGAAGACAACAGATCCCATCCTCCACTTCCCAACAAAAGAAAACCAGAAAAACAACTCAAGGTTTCAATATGCTAATAGAGTAAACGTCCCGCATAACACCTCCCCCACTCTCTCCCAAAGTTTATAGACCTGTTTTATAGTTTATACTCCTCGCAAAGTCGCACTACTGGTATCATCAAATTACTCGTTGTCAAAGTAAATGTTTGAACATCAGCCTACAACTTCATGATGTCACTTCTTCCAATACTTAAAGCATAATGCGTAATATGCTCACTTAATGTTCTTTTCATTATATACATATGTTCTTTTATCATACTACTGTATTCTTTTACTATATGTTATTTTATTCTGAATTGTATCTTCTTTTGCTTTGAACTAAATGTGCCACATAATGCTCCCTTGTCTATAATCTAAATTGTGCACTTCTTCCTGATTGCACAACTTTACTAATCTATCTTTAGTGCAGACTTCACAATTTAACATCACATCTTTGCCCAAGACTACAAGTTAAGTAAATCCTTCATACAAGCAAAATTGACGAGATGAGACTTATATCCACGATAAGAAGTACTGAACGGAACCAAGCATTGGCAATAACTTATATATTGGTGGGGCTGATCTTCTAGTCCTTTGCAACAATAATCTGAGCAAAAGCTAAGCAATAGTGATCTACAGGGGGGTGGGGCCGTGGGGGAACTTCCACATCTTGAATATCTAGATCAGCTCAACAATTCACAAGAAGTAAGTTGTCAAAACAACTACAGTAGGATTTTAGCAGCATGATAGGAGTATTTGATAATAAATTTACCTCAACACTTTTAACGAAAGGCAAAGGAGCTTTGTGTCCGTGCACGCTTTCAATCTTGAGATTCCAGTTCATGTATCTTTTATCTACAAAAGAGATAAAAATTAAGAAGGTACAATCAGGACTTATTCAAGAGTCTAGCAACACAATTGATCAATAATATAGCAAAGCACATATTACACAATGAAGATCATCAAACCAAAAAAACACTTATTCCACTTGATTTTAAAAGAAAAATTAAAAAATTTGCAAGTAGCCAAACCCCAGTAATTATGCTAAGTACTACTTATAAACATCAATATCAGACAAAGAAGCAAGTAAAAGGAATATTATTAAGCAAGTAAAACAATCGATACTTCCCTTGCAGCAGTAAGCTACATCTTTACATAGATATAAATTTTAGAAACACATCAGTACTTTTACTTCTACTGATGAAGAACAAACAAAACAATACGGAGTCATCTGAATACTGAAGCATAAAGTTCTTCCAAAGGGATTTCTGTTGGAACTTGGCAGCTAATCTAACTTTCAAAATGAGAAAGTACCCA
The DNA here is from genome assembly GCA_947646795.1 of Beta lomatogona. NCBI lineage: Eukaryota > Viridiplantae > Streptophyta > Magnoliopsida > Caryophyllales > Amaranthaceae > Beta > Beta lomatogona. The sequence continues at coordinate 51,782 of CANSNZ010000999.1, forward strand.
ATAAAATCCTTTAACAAATTTCGTTTCATCTCACGACTTTTCAAAAAAATTCATGGATGATAATATGAACAACTGTTTTGTCTTTAACTCATCTCAAACAATCAGCAGCAATAGAAAAATGAAGTAAGAATTAATCCAAAGAATAACAACTAGCTTTATAAAATATCCAAGTTTGTCTTCTCTGGAGGAAATAAAAAACTTCAAAGATACCTGAGCTCACAGCTTGAGTGAGAAAGATCTGGAAAAGGTCTATCCTAACGAATGGAGGAATTCGTAGAATAAGACTTTCCATGACACCAGCAATCACCTGAATTTCATATTGGTAAATTATTTCAGGTAATAGTTTTGATGGAACAGAAGCTACTGGGAACCAAACCCAGAAGCAACTTAAACAAAGCACATACCTTGTCTACAAGCCCACGGATTACGAGATTTGCTTTCTTGTCCTTCGGAGTTTTCTGCAATATAAAAGAAGTTATATGTTACTTATAACTAGCATTTAGCTACAGAGAGTTCACGCATTGAAGATAGTGGATAGTGAGTAGCGACTGAGCTTTAGTGTTCAAGTTTCAAACAGTAAATGCCTTACCATCTCTAACCAGCAAGACCTTGGAAGACTTTTCTTTCCAATATGACAAACATTAGAAGTTCAATTACTATTAAGGAGAAAGGAATAATCAATTCCTTCACCCATTTTTTTCAATTTTTCCTTTCCAGGAGCAACTGGAACTCTGATGAATATATGCACAGAAAGTAATTATCATGTACCTGAAGATTCACTATAACAATCTTTCCCCCTCCACGAAGACATTTAAGAGGTAGGTTGCAAGCAGGTCTAATCTGCAAACTGCATCAAGAAGTAACAATGATGGTCAAACCAAATATATTGATTAAACAGTCCTACATAGTGACAGCGTCACAGAACGAACTAGAAGACTAGAACTCAATCACCGCAGAAAGCGTATTGATTCTGGCAAGATAATTTCAACATTTACCTCTTAACAGATTATGTAACTATAATTCTTTGGTATAAAGGCCATTTAAACACCAAACACAGTGCATAAATTCAATTGACTATATCACATGCAAGAGGTAGATAGAGAGGGTAAAGCAACAGGGAGAAAAATGCACTAAACTTAGTCAATGCAACTCAGTTTCTCAGACAAGAGTATTTAGAAGCTCACTAATGGAGTTTAGCTTGTATTTCAGATATCTTTTGTTTCCGACACTACTTGAGTGTCCAATTTCTTGCCTTCCAAAAATCAGGAATGACATTTTCTAAACGATCAACAAATCCAGCTGAGGAGAAAGATCACAAATTGACAAGAAAACTTGTGATTACCTTGTCCCTAAACACAACACGAGATCAGCCATCCTGCAGTGCTTTTCAGCTGCATCCATCTCCGTTTGGGGTAATGCGTCCTGAAAGGTAGAGTGACTGGTGAATACCTCTTCTTTGTCCTTATAAGGACTATATCGATAAACATTAGATTCCAGCCATCAGAACCATCCATTCATGCTTATGGCTATCTTCCAAACTCTTTTGGTCAGTGTCCATGCTATGAACGATAACTCTCACAACCTCTTGAATTGTTATAATCGCAGCTACCCATCATGATAGTAAAGATACAATCAATAAATATTCAATTCAAAATTTAAGTCTGAGTTTTGCAGCTGAAACTTACAAAAGACAATAAGATATCAGGACTCAGGAGAACGCATACCTCCCAGTCAAGAACAGTATCTCTTAATCTTGCACCACAACCTGCATCAGAACAACGCCGGGGAGTTTCCTTCAATCCGATTGTTTCAACCTCAAAATCTCGTACATATCTTCCAATTTACATTCATTTAAAAAGATTAGAAAAGGTGAGTTTGTATCAATATAAAAGTCAACCTATAAGGAAAGAGAAAAAAGGCCATATAGCACTTCTCAACTGCGCCGAGTAAGTGACATCCACAAAAATGGTGGAAAAATACAGTATTATAAACTACTTAACCCGTTTCAAAATACTTGACACGGTTTGACTTTTCCACTATTCACACACTCTCCTTTGACCGTCTTTTATGGTTTCTATGTAACGAAAAATATAATCATGTGAGATCTTGTTATACTCATCTCGACATATACTTTCAAAATATCCCCCTTTTATAATTTTAACTTATAGGGAATTAAAGTTATTAATAGTTAAAAATATGCATTGCCAAGCGTATTGAGAGAAGTGTGTCAAGTATTTTGAAATAAAGGAAGTATATAGAAAAGACTAAAGAGAAGCTCAAAAAATTTGTTAACATCAAGACTTACTCAACTCCACAGGATGGGCAAATTTCCATAAAGGAGTCCCCATGCAACTCTGCAAGTTTATCCCGTGGTATCCCGGACCGAAGATGGAGACCATCAACATTCTAGCATTTCAAATGAAATCACTTAGCTTAATCGTTGAATGTTGATACAATTAAAATTTTCACTTCTGCAATATTATTCAAGCATGTGACAAAGTTATTGGAAAGACAAGTCATATTGACCAAGAGGACATCCAATGCATTTGCCAGCCCAAGTATATTTTACACAATTACTAAAACGGCCCTAATAATACTAAAGATGATTATGCAATTGTTAGGTAGCCGGATAAAGTGGCAGAATAGGAGAAGCAGATAAATACTACCCTATTGGCCTATTTAGGCTGAATTACGGTGGTCTAGGATTGAGTCAAGCCCAAAAGGGAAAAGATCCATTATTTCTTTACGTTATTCATCATATTTTTCCACCTCATCCCCCAAATCTTCAAACAAGTTCTTTATACCCCCTCCAGCCCTCCGTAAAGCCTGTCTTTGGCGACATAAACGCTGGTTGCTATAACATGTGTACCCAATACCACAATGTAACTGAGTTAGCAAACAGACAGTCCTTCAAAGCAATCTAAGATTGTAACCTAGGTGCCACACACTAGCAAGCGTGGCAACTAGCAAGGTGCTCTGTTCTAGGAAGTAGCTCAAATAGACATTCTCACAATTTCTAATGTAGCAAGTCTTCCATATGTATAAGCTCCAAAAGAAAACAAACCTGACTAATAACGAACTTGAGGATACTAGCCTTTTCTAGCTCAACCAAAGCCATGTGGGTCATACTAGGCATTGCTCGATTGAAAGGCAAAGCTGCTTTAGGTAAGGCCCTGCCTTCACGCTGCCACCAAAAGAAGCCATAAGAAACATCACTAACCAATCACATGCATAAAAGATATAAGTTGAATAACATATCCGAAATTATAGACAGCCTGAACCAGCAAAATTATATATATTCAGCAGAAAGTTGGGAAGGCCTCATGAAATGAATCAAAAAGGCATTTCCAAGTTATATACATTAAGTGATCATGTCAAATTATGCGAATTGACTTTACCAACTACAAGTCTTCAACAGATAGGCATAATGGCAGCCAGAACTTACCGACTCAGTAAAACCTAGAAAATGATTCCAGTTATACAACAGGTCCCCTTTATGATACATAGTCACATGATCACATCTATGTTTAAATCATAAAGATTATCACAAAATTCCTTGATAGCGAACAACAAAGTCGGAGCATGATATAAATTTGAAAGTCCAATATCATCATAATCAAATGAGAGAAGAAAGATAAATCTGTAAACCTCTTGGTGCTATAAGGACTTATAGACATGCGAACCCTAAATTCTCAGGATTTATTCTCCTCACCTTAATAGAAATAATTTCATATAATCTCGAACAAGTTAAAATAAGTTCCAATAAGGCTTACCCAAGTTCAAATCACAGCAACAATAAGTTCAGAGAAGTCAAATTAAGGTGAAGAGACCACAATCTAAAGCTTATGACCGCCTAGGGTTTCAATATGCATATGAAGATAAAGAATACAATGCTTTTGTAGCAAAGTATCAACAATGGGAAGAAGAGAGTGAGAGACAGAGCTACTCTGCAATCTAATTTGATATTTACTCAACGGACCATGGCACTGAACTCGTAAAGAGTGTTCCCATATAATTTTTTCAGAAGTCATGTCATTTGACATGTTAGGCAACTGATAAATATGTATAAACAGTCTGATTTTAAAAAATTGTCATAAGACCCATACTTCCTTACTTCTTAGAAATGACAAACTTAAAAAGTCTGATATTGATCCATTATGCTAAATTCTCCTTGAAGGAATCACTCACTTCAAAACTTGCTTTTTCTTGAGGTTCATGACACTGACATCAACATACATAAATGACACAAATGTAGAATATTACCTGAAGTGTCCAGATGCCCTTGGGACCTCGAAAATCAGGGATACCGCAAGAAGTAGATATACCAGCACCTGTAAATACAACCATATGCTTACTCTGCAAGAACACATATGAGGCTTAGGGAAAATAAGAAAAGATAAACACAAATATCAGGGACCAATGATATATTTAAATCTTTGAAGCTCTAACCTTTTGAATCATATTTGCAAGTTGTTCTACCTGTCAGACCAATGAGCAACATTATTGAAGTCAGTGTCCACAAGAGACATACTTGCCATAAATTATTTTGGAAGCACAAGAAATGACCATTCACGTCAAGCTAACATAAATCACATGGAGACAATAAGAATGTGCATTAGTGGTAGGATAGAACGAAATAACTATTATCATAAGTGAATGGCCAGATAGCCAGCTAAACATTATAGAAGATGCATAAAAAGGCAAAAAGAGTAAAGAGTGTGTATGGCAGGGGGTTATTCTAATGTAAACCATGTCTTGAGAAAGCAAGTTAAGCATGAGACATTGTCCTACATGTCCTCGACGTCAATAAGTATCACATGGCAAGCTTCTAGAGTAAGTTGTAATCAGGATTAAAAATTACAATTTACAACCCCAGAACTGTCCTGCTCACACACCTTTCTATTTAAAAGATGGAGAATAAGGGAAAAGAAAATTTACAGTTTGAACGACATAGTAAATCAACTGGCCTCTGCAAGCATTATAGAAAGATTGAACAATGAACATAGGTTGGTGTTGCGTATATGAATAGATCCAAAGGGTCCTCTACCAAAAATGTGGTTCAAAATGATGGAGGTTTCAATGTGAAAAAATGAAAATCGAAGTTTTGGGACAAGGATTTCATCCCCTTGTCAATGTGTCAAGTGTTTGACACGAGTACTTCAGAAATGAAGAGTCAAATGTATAAAGTGACATTACTCTAACTAATACTCACACTGACATATTAAGAACAAAGCACTAATCTCAAATTCATACAGATCCCAACTTATTAATCTATTTTACTTGAGCAAATTCAGACATGAAAGTTGCTTTTATGAAGAGTACGAGAATTGCTCATAAGTTCTTCAACTGTGCCAAAAATTTGAACCTTTATCAATAAAGGACAGCAATAGCCGCCTTAATTATTGCAATAACAATGCCAGCAAGGAGAATAAAAAGACAAACACTTTTTTCCGTAAAATCACTTACATGCCATGAAATTCCTCCACAATTCCACCTACATTAGAGGATCAGCTAGTTGCAAGAACAAAATCACACTTACATATCAGGTAGGATTCAAATGCATAACACAAAAATGGACATAGAAACAAAAAATTGCAAGACCGCACACAATCCTATCTTAATCATGCTTGCACTATTCCACAACTCCATGGTTAACCTCCTTGGACTAAGCAACATTATTTCTGATACTATAATGTTCACAAACATGGAAGTTAACCATCTACATTCACTCCTTTAGATCAAAAATACGAAACGAATACGACGAATTTCCTACATATAATGGGTTCTCATCCTAAACAATTCAAATACTGCAACAACCTCAAAACAAAAGAACTCCATCTAAACTTTACTACCAAAGAATAGTAAGACCCAAGTGACCAAATCATAAAACATTATAACAAGGCATTAAACCCACATAATTTCTACACAACCTCAGCCCAAAAACCTAATTGCATTACATGGGCATTGAATATTTTGATCAAAGTTTCAAACTTTACTAGTAAATAAGCAACAGATGCAAAAAAAGAAAAGATCAAACAAATGAAAATGACATAAAACATAGAACCCTAAAAGTTATAAAAACCCTTACTTTTTCTTGCAAAATGGTAGGTGATTCAAAGAATTCAGCCATCCCAACTTTACCCACATCTTCAATGTATGAAAGTTTTTCTGCGTAGCCCAATGACATGCTGGTTTTTGTCTTTGCAAAACCCTCTTTTTTTCACCTATTTTTTCTGTCTAATTCTCTTTCTCTCTCTTCAGTCTTCTCTGGTTGAAGGGCAAAAGAGAAGCTATTTGATCAAACAATAAGAATAGAAAGAAGAAAGAGTTTCTTCAAGTACTATTTTTTGGTTGTTCAGCAATTCTGTTCAAGGAGAACCCAATAGCCAAAATAAGCAAAAGTTCCCCTGCAGAGAGAACATTTTTTTCAACTTAGGTTCAAAATTACCTAGGAGTCCCTCATTTTATTCTTTTTGTTTTCATCACTTTCTATTCTTTCTTCTTCCTTATATCAAAAGAACCAAAAAAAAAACTAATTTTGGGCTCAGGGAGATGTATATCAAATTATCAATGGATGTGTTCATGTGTCTTTATTGTATATGCTTGTGGTCGCAAGATTAGAACTTGTAAATTGTAATGAATATTTCTGTTTATGGCAAATATAGTAGTTGATTTGTCTATTGAATGACAGAGCAATATGTGGCAGATAGACTCACTTGAATACATCCCTTTTTACTGATGTATAGAAACTCAATTCTAAATTGTTGATAAGTTTAAAACAGTTAAAATAATTTTTCTTTAGGACTACAAATCAAGTAAGATCATTAGAATCAATTCGATGCTTATAACTTGAAATTACGGATTCAAAAAATCAATTTAAACCGTAATAATTAGACAAACTCGGTTATGAGCTAATAAATTTAGTTTTAATCAATGAGAATCATTTTAATTAATATAAATAATGCAACTTCAGTAAAAATTGGGTAAGCGAACATGGCCTTTGTGTGCTAAGCCAACAAATTGAATCATGTCAGCTACTAATTGAATATGATGGAGAGGAATTGCAAGTTTATGGTAGATTTTAAGTTAAAACATATTGTGTGTCTATTTGTTTATGGTTTGTATCGTTATATGCAAGTATTCTAAGCTTGTTTTGTGCTTGATTAGTAAAGGAAGGGACCTAAAGGAATGGAAAAGCAAAATAAAATAGTTTAATTATGATTATGGGTATTAATGTAGACGCGGTCCTCGTCTGAATAGTCCTTTTATATTACTACTCCATCATCTGCTTAAGCATTAAGCTCGAAAGTGACATGCGTAGCAATCTCGAAGTACACGAAGATTCTGATTAAGCACTATAGCAGGAGTTGCATGCAACAAACCAGCAGATGCTTTGGCCAAGGCGTCTAGGTCCATGGATATGGAATGTGTTGTAACTTCCCCACCCCCTTAGTTATTTTTTGCAATATTTAACTTCGGATTGTAATATTCTAAACTCGTTATTTTATTGTAATGCGCCTTTGTTTATCCAAAATAAAATCGAAAAAGATAAAACACAAAGAAGAGATAAAAAAATCAAATTGTTATATATATAATTCCAAATCGATATGAATATCTTAGGTGTCAAATGTGATAGTGTGTAACTATTCTAATCAGACTTTCTTTTGTTACAACTATAACGAATTTACTATGTCCAAAAGCATTGAAATTTGTGGAACTAAAATGCTCAGTATTTATTACTTTAAATTCTTGTACATAACATTTTTTTTCCTTTTTTCTCCATTATTTTTTGATGTACAATCATTTACTTAACTGGTCATTAATAATTTTCAAAATACTATATATATATTTAATTATAGTATTTGAGTTTTTAGTAATAACCCTACAATACACTTGATTAGGTCAATTTAGTGTTCGATAAATACGGGCCATTCAATTCAATCACTTCATTTTGTTTGAACTTGAAACACTCCTGTGGAAGCACCCTACCAAATATGTTAACAATATAGGAGAAAGTTTCTATATTATGAAGTACCAATTAACTTCGAGATAAAATAAATATATCAATATATATTATGTTCGTTTTTTTTAGGAAAAAATTTAGAGAGGTGGCTTGAGCATTGATGTATCTCTTGAGTTAAGGGTCACAAAATCACCAGCACCGACTTATTCTTACCACAAATCATTATAAGACGATCTTATATGAAATTTTGTATTTCTAATATTATACTTTATTTCCAACTTGGCTGGTAATTAATATAAGGCAACGTTAATATTTCGATTTCTTTTATTATTAAAAGGAGCTTTCCTTATTTGCATAAAAAAGGAGCTTTCCTTGTATGCAGGCTTTGCATAGGCATCTTTACCTTTTAGGCTGTATAGATGTCTACTTGAGGATGCACCTTTCGGGGAGGTGATTGATCAATACACAGGGTCCTGGAGTGATTGAAACGGTCGCCTCGTGTTTCGGACATGAGTCATCGCCATATTATCTTTCCCACATTACTCGGTGAAGCTAAGGGGAAAGATTCTGCTATTTTTATACCAATTAGACCATGCTCTTTTAGACTAAATTAATGCATATTCAGTTCAATACAACTAGTTTATTCTCACATTTTCAATTTAGTTTAGTTCAATCCAAAAAAAAGGCCTTATTGTTGTAGTAATAAAAAAAGTTCCCCAATTTTTTCATTCTAGGAACTGCTGAAATGACTATCAGGATACCAACTAGATGGGTGGCTTCACCCTTTGTCTCATTGCATTGCAGTTGTCGAAGAAGACCACACCTTGTATTGGTTTACAAAGCTTACTTCATTGCTTCTTATGATTGAAAGGCCAAACAACTTGTACAGGACTAGTCGTTGTATTGGAGGCTTGGGGGATGAAAGCGCGTTGCGAGTTATTGGAAACCAAGGTTCTAAAGTATGTAGATTCATTTATGGGGTGATCTCCTATGACTGATTTGGTCTAATCCCAATCTTTAGTTCAAAGTGAAACACATCCGACATCATAATAGGACTAGTTGATGAGAGTTACATCGGAAACAAGACAGAGTAAGGAAAGTTCAATTTTATAGATTCCGATCCATTTTTTGCGTCATGACGGTCCATGATGCCTGCATTATGTAAGCAATCTCAAAAGAAATCCCCAAGAAAGGAAGTTAAGATATCAAGTACTATCTGGTATACTGCAAGCTGTGATGGATTGACTAACAACTTTATTTTGTGTTGCTTTTTTGGCCTTTCCAACGTTGACATGCTTCCATAAACCTGCTTATGCAATGACCTTGTCAATTTCAACTTACATTATTGTCATGCCTTTGAGCTAGCTAATAAGTACATAGAGTCACACTATTCACTCATTTTTATGGATGCAACCTTATTGGTTTATGGCTTTTTGTACCACCAAATTGACTGACTGGCTTCTCTTTGATTCTTAGTTCACTTTGCACTTACTTTCAAGGGCGGATCCAGGAATTTAAACATGGTGGGACACAAATATTTTCAAACGACGATAGCTTATCCATTTAGTTTTAGTTAATGTAAAAGAAGCTTAGATAGTTATGTCAGTGTAGTTTGTAATTATTAACACGTGGGCTCGAAGACATAAAATATCTATACTAATATATTAAAAGGCGTTTCTAAACAAGGAACGATGTCAAGTGACGCTCTCCCTAAGAGTATTTTTACTCCATGTATGTAATCCATGTACAATGAAAAAAATAGAAATTACATAGTATATGATTTGATTCAATGACTTTAAGTTTATATACTAAAGTCTTAACCACCAGATCAAGTAGTATTTAGTGTTATCATTTCAAAGTATAATGTTAATAAATGAAATTTTTTCTTATCCGGAGTATAGCCCGGGCTTAATAACTAGTTAGATAATAAAACTTGATAACACATAGTTACTTTTCTTCACTCTTATTACTAGTTATTGCGCCCTTTGATCTTTTGACGCAACATCTGTTACTTGTTGAAACTGCGTAAGTTCCTCTTTTAATAGTCTATGAGAGAGTGATTAGTTGATCATTCTTCTAGTGTAGAGTGATAGGTTGACCTTGACTCCTTACGGGTCACTTAGACACTTACCGTAAGGCTATTATTGATTAGTTGTCCAATACGCTCATCTAGATTAGGTGACCTTGAGAGTCAAATTGAAGTCTTCCTTCAAAAATGGTTGAACATTTGACCATAAGATATTTAACATCTCACGAAAACGACATCATTAATTTAATAAATCAATCAAATGTTTTAGGAAAAATTGATTTAATCAGTCCCAACTATGGACGTCCTGACAAAAATAGTCCAAAGTATCGTTTTTTATTATTCAGTCCCAACTTTGAAGGGTGTTTTACGATAATAGTCCAAGTAGGTTAAAAACCTATTGTAGCAGGTAATTTGCCATTTTTTTTTGGAAAAATTGATAAAGGCGGTCCCAACTATGACCGGTCCGCCATAAAAGGTCCCAACTATGGACTATTCCACAGCAGGCCCAACTATTACTTCAGTTTGACACGCGTGGGCTATGTGCACTGGTAACCGGATGTCTAAGTTGGTAAATATTTTTACCATTTTTTTATTTCTTTCTCTGTTACAATCTCCCTCCAAATTTTCATTCTCAATCAATTCACTGACAACGACCATTACTACTCCCCCTGTACCAAATGGCTGTCTGAATTCTTCCCCATTGATTCAAATTTTTCATCTTTTCTTCCTTCAATCACGCAGTCTCACTTAATCTGACTCATCTTCTTCTTTTCTATTGGTGAAAATCTTCTGCGAGGGTTAAATTGCAGTTTGCGAAGTTGTTGTTGCCATTTTTGGGGAATTCACAATCTGGGTAAGTCTTCTTTTGAATAATTGTTGCATTTTGGTAAAAATAAAATACTTGCTGCTGCCCTGAATTTATTTGCGTTTTTGGTCCTTCAAATTGTTGAATTTTTTGTAGTTTGATGAACATTGGTAAAAAGTAGGTTTTTTTCGATTATAGGGTTTAGGGTAAATGTTGTGCTTGTTAATTGAATGTTTTGTGCTTGTTAGCTGGTTTTGCTGTGTTAAGTTGAACTTTGAAGTTGAAATATTTCTTGCTTCAGGAATTAGGTGTTAATGGATGTAATAGTGACTTTGCGTTTTCATCATGGAGGGTCTTTTAGGAAGAATAAGTTGGGTTCTTTAGAGTATGTTGATGGGGGAATTAGGACCTTCCCGATTGACCCCGATGAACTTGGCTTTGGTGGTATTTGGTTGAATTGGTGAAAAAATGTGGGGGGTACAATGCGATGGGACGAAATATACTACTTCTTGCCGGGTAAGAAGCTTCAAAATGGTTTACTTAGAGTGTACAATGATCAGGAGGTGTTGGAGATGGGTGCAATAGCCATAAAAGAGAGATGTGTTGATCTTTTTGTGAAACATTGTGTTGATGAGCCTGAAGTAATATCATTTCTTGAAGGAACTGGCCAGCCCAATGAGAGGGGGACTGTAAATGAGGAGGGGACTGAAAAAGGGGAGCCAAAGGAGAGGGACATTGAAAAGGGAGAGCCAAAGGAGGGTGGAAATGGGGAGCCAAAGGAAAGTGGGAGTAAATCAGTTGGCCAGCCCAAGGAAAGTGGGAGTAAATCAGTTGGGTTGAGTGAAACCAGAAAAGCCCATGGTCCCCCCCAAAAAATTGACCCCACGTAGAAAAGGGACAAACCCTAAGACTAGGGTCCCACCACCCCCACTTAGATTCAGTCCTAGAAAGTTGGGACAAAAAACAACATCAGTTAGTCCTCCCCTAGAAGACCCTGAAGTCTCATTGATTCCCCCTACTGACTTTTATGCCAAAACACCAACAGTCCCAACTAACCCTTCTACACAACCAACCCCACCCAGTCCTTCACAAACATCACTACCAATTCCACCCCCCACTTCACAAACATCACAACCAATTCCACCCTCCACTTCACAAACATCACAACCAATTCCACCCTCCACTTCACAAACAGCAAAACCAATCCCACCACCTACTTCACAAACAGATGAACCAATTCCAACCCAACCCAACATAGCAGCTAGTGACTTCTTTGAGTGGTATGACAACAGACCTGAGAGTCCTATCCCTTATGATGAGCTATTTGCATATGATGAAGAAGACGAAAGTGGTGGATCAGATGGTTTGTATGAACCAGTTAGTGATGAAGATGATGTTGACTTAGATACTCTAGGGTTTGAGGAGGAGGTGCTTGATGCTGATGTGGAATTGAGGGATGGTGAGGATAATACCATACCTGATCTGGAACATGAACTAGGAGAGAGTACAGATGATGAATTGAGAGAAGCTAGAGAAAGGGTGAAGGGGTGCAACAGCAAGTTATTTGAACTTGCACAACAGTGCAAAAGGAAGCAGCAGAGGGTAAAGGTGTGGGATCTACTTCTCAGAGGCCTGATCTGGGACACACTTCAAATGCTGCAGAAACTAACATCTGTGTTAGTGATTATGAAAATAGTGATGAAGATGAATTGACACCAGGAGATAGTGGAGAAGAAGATTTGAGTGGGAGAATTAGAAGACAAAGGAGGGTTATAGTGAGTGAACACACTGACTTCACCAGATTTGAGTGGAAGGTTTGTTTTAGGTTTCCCAACAGAGAAGCCTTTAGACAATCAGTTGCTAAGTATGCTGTTGTGCAAGGTAAAAATCTAGCATTTGTATCTAGCAACAAAAATAGGCAACAAAGAATGGAGGTTAAATGTTGCACTAGTTGTCCTTTTAGGCTATATGGTTCATGGGATAGTAGGAGAGCTTGTTTTGTCCTTAAATCTGTGGATGGAGCTCACACTTGCACAAGGGACATGGAAAGAAATAGACAATTGAAGTCTACATGGATGGCTAGGCAGTTTCTTGAAATTTTCAAAACCAGGCCACATTGGCCAGCAAAAGAGATAATGGAAACAGTTAGGAGGGCCTTTAGGGTGATCATTAAGAAAGACCTTGCTTACAAGGTCAAGTACCATGCTCATAGGATGTTGCATGGGTCCATGAGAGAGCATTACATGAAATTGGGAAGGTACATTGCAGCTCTCAAAGATGGAGATCAAGATACTGAAATCACATTGGTAACAAATCCAATCCAGAGGGGTCCAACACCAGTTTTCCAAAGACTGTTTGTGTGCTTTGATGGCATAAGGAGGGGATGGATGGAAGGCTGCAGGAAATTACTTTGCATTGATTCCTGTTTTCTAAAAACATTCCTTGGAGGGCAACTCCTTGCTGCAATAGGTAGGGATGGAAACGAGCAGATGTTTCCAGTTGCCTGGGCAGTGGTAGAAGGAGAAAATAATGACTCCTGGAGCTGGTTTATTGCTGAGTTACAGAGAAGCTTGAATTTGGGGGATGGCTTAGGGTTGGCACTGATATCAGATGAGCATCAGGTGAGGTATTTGTACATTGTTCTATTTTTTTTCATATATTGGATCACTTAGCTGCATTATTAATTGTGTATATGTTTTGCTTTCATGTGTAGTCTATTTTAGTTTCTGTTGGTGAGTTGTTGCCTAGTGCTGAGCACAGGCACTGTGCCAGACACATTTTTGCACACTGGCACAAGGATTATAAAGGTGATGAGATGAAGATGATCTTTTGGAAGGCTGCAAAGGCGTACAACATGGTTGAGTACAATGAGGCTTTGGAGGAGATGGGGGCTCAAAATCCAGCTGCTGTTGAGGCTTTCAGGAGCTACAACCCAAAAGTGTTCTGCAGAGCATATATGGATACTAGAACTAAGGTTGATGTCATTGTGAATAATCTAGCAGAGACATTCAATGGGTACATCATTCAAGCAAGAACAAAACACCTCATCTACATGCTTGAAGAAATCAGAACTGCCCTAATGCAGAGGCTAGTCCTAAAAAAACAAGACATGGAGAAGAATGTGTCTGAAGTTGTCTCTGCTAGATTATTCACAATGCAGTTCTAATTACAGCAGGGATGTTGTGGTCGCAGTTGTAAGGAACATCACCTGAATTTGTTCTTGAATTGATGGACCTAGACCCACCTGAAGCTTGCGCTGCCATTTAGAGAAGAAACAAAATGGAAGATTTTTGGAGAAGAAGAACTAAAATGGAAGATTTTTCGAGAAGAACTAAAATGGAAAAACAAGGGAGATGGGGGTTTTAAATAACCAAACACGTGCAACAACGGTAATAATCACGTGATGGTTTCTACCGGTTTCTACCGGTGAGTTACCTACAAGGCCCACGCGTGTCAAACTGAAGTAATAGTTGGGCCTGCTGTGGAATAGTCCATAGTTGGGACCTTTTATGGCGGACCGGTCATAGTTGGGACCGCCTTTATCAATTTTTCCTTTTTTTTTCTATCTTCTTCCTCCCTCCTTCCTTCACTACTCCCTCCTCCTCTCCTCTGCCACCCAACCCCCTGCCCCACCCAGCCATCCCCCTCCCCTAAAACTTCTTGCCCCCGCCCTAGCCACGCATCCCCCTGCTCCCGAAACCCCCCCCCTTCCCCTCCACTACCCCCCCTTTCCCCTCCCCCGCCGGAAAATAAATGATATGGAGGATCGTATTTTATTGTGTCTCCCAATCAGAAAATAAGATCCAGTTTCTTTTTCTTAAACTTTAAATGGTCCGCAATCCGCATGGTTCTGAACTCTTCATCTAATTACCATGTTCCAAACTTCAAAAGGACAGAAAGGGAAACTGACTCTGAGAGTGTCAAGCCACCAACCAGAATTGAAACTTGCATTCACTACAACAATAGTGCACGAATTCAGTCATTATATATGCTAATTAACATTAAATTAACTTTGATTGAAATTATCATCGGGTCATTTGAACCGTAACTCGGCATAAAGATATTGGACTAGGCTAGTTCCCTTGCAATTAAAATAATTGCCAAAATCAAAGCTCAAACGAACAATGCAGCCAGGAATTGATGTGAAATGAAAGTAGCCGGCAATATCAAAATTTAGCAACTGAGTTGACAAAAAGAAATCCTAAAAATCAATGATAGAAACACTCCAATACAAGCATATATGACCATACATTAAAATGGTTTCATCTGTCTGCTTTTATAAATTCTCAAAAGTAACAGCCAAAATCAGGTTTACATTCTAGTGAACTCTTTTATCTACTCGAGCACCCCTCCCCCGCCCTTAAAACTCCCTTCCCAACCCCGAAACTCCCACCTTTTCACCCCGAAACCACCTGAAAGTTTGATTTTTCCGGTGGAAGCTTCCGGAGTTTGCGCAAACGTCAGTGGCGGCGCCGGCACTGGATTTAGTTGCCGAGAGAGAGGTGTCTTTTGGGTGGAAGGGAGGGGGAAGAGGAGGGGTGACAGAGGAAGGGGAGGAAGGAGGGAGGAGAGAGAAAGAATGAAGGAGGAAGTAGAAGAAACAGGTGGAAAAAAAAGTAAAAAAGGAAAATAGGGGTTTTTGACCGGTTTATCAAGTCACTAGTCCATTCGGACCACCAATGTAAAGGAGGGTCAAAGTTGGGACTGAACAATAAAAAACGATAGTTGGGGATGTTTTTGTTAGGACTACCATAGTTGAGACTGATAAAATCAATTTTTCCAATGTTTTATCCTTTTGATTTGAACATAAGGACGAGGAAGCCATCTATATAGGTATTACTCCCTATGACTTATATCAGTTTATCCACTCACTTTTTCAAAGTCAGAGTTTATTAACTTTGACTATTTTTTTCACTAATATGAACTTCACAATTCTTATCATTTGAGAGCTTGTTAATAAATTTGGTTCAATGTATAGACTTAAGATATCATTTTGTTATAATTTTTATAGTATACATATTGTCTCCTTTTCTAATTAATTTATACACTTTTCTCTTCATAATAACCAAGAATAATATGAGAGAAGAAGGATTAAAGTATGAGAGAAGCACATGAAAAGTATGTAAGCGAAGAAAAAGTTACCATTAAGTAATCACATGGAGGTTGGATTGGCAAAAGGCGTAGGAGCCCATGTCGAAGATTGGTAAAAAAAAAAATGTGTTGGTTAAAGAGGAAAATGTGTAGATTAAAAAGAGATGGAGGGAGTAATGAAAGATATCAATGTTCAAAGTGTACCTTCAAAACCTGAAAAAGAACAAAAAAGTAAACTAATAAAAATCGAGGGGAATTATTATCCCAGATTAAAGAGGTAGACAAATAGCCTCAATTTTTTCCGTAGACTTGGTGATGTTAATGGGAGTGGTCGAGTGAAGGTCATGGGCTTGTGGCTTGTGGCTTGTGGCTTATGGCAACTGATGGCTTGGTCAGTGTTTATGTTATTGCAAACTATGGAAAAATGACATATTTGATAATGTGAATGTGATCACCCTCTTTTTTCTGGCAGCAGTCAATTTAGGTATAGTAATTATTTTTCTTAGGGTGTTAAGAGGAGCAGATGCAATTAAGCAGTTAAGGAGATACCACAAGTTATGAATCCTACAGATGCAACTAGGGTTGTATTAATTTGAAATTAAGTATGCAGTTTACTAATACTGACTTTTTACTATCAAGTACTCCCTCCGTTTCTTTTTAATCTACACACTTTCCTTTTTGGTCTGTTTCTAACATGTTACATCTACTTTCTCCTCTTTTTCCACTCATGTCATACATTTTTTAATATTTTAACCCACTTTTTACTTTATCTCTCTCTCTTTTCAGTTTCTCTCTCCACCTTTTCAGTTTATCTCTCATACTTTTGTACTTCCTCCTTGGTTCTCCCCCAAAGCAAAGTGAGTAAATTAAAAAGAAATGGAGGGGGTATTAAATAGTCACTAACAGGCCTCTTCGTATTTTCTTGTGACATCTAATTTCTTCAAACTTACTCATAAATTTAGCAAATTGAAGTAGAAGTTTACTAAAACTAATTAAATAGAGCATTCCAACAATCATTCTTCAAAATTATGCTTCTTTACTTGGCTAAAATTACTCTAAGCACAATGTTTAGTTGAAATAACATGACGTATATACCTTCTTACAATTTTTTGTGGCCTGGCAGGGGAAGGGGATAGGCATCACTCTCGACTGATGAAATCTCTTTTATTGGCAAATAGAATATTTATTGTAAATGAGTAAAGCCCTAACTAAACCAAGAAAATTATGTACAAAGTGAATAAAGTGTATCAAAACTACCATGAGTGCATAACCTTAACATACAGGTTGGTGCTCAACAGCTCAAGCAGATAGCGGAGTAAGTGTTTCGAGCACAAACCAGCAGTCGGGAATGATACTTCAATATAGCTAAGTCGGTCCTTATATACATCACACGCGTTAAAACCATTCTAAGAGTGATTACTACAGCATTTCCATATGTAGGATCTAGGAGCAAGTCATTAAGAACTTCAATCCGAGTCAGGCTCAGAAAAATACTCGTTACCAGTAAGTAACCCCTTAGCCGGAACGTAAGGGTGATGGACAGGAGTACTGCGATATAAGCAGCCACGGGTATACGGTTCCTCATTTGCAAGATGATAAGTTTGAATCAATTTTTCTCTGAAAAATAGAAGAGTGGCCGTGATTTGCATAATGGGGGCTGAATTTGAAAGAACATGGGCGTATTGGAAGCAGAAAAATAAAAAGTGAGTAAACATGTTCAAGTACGTACCAATAAGCTCCTCAACTTTTCGCAGGAATATACAACAGTCAACATTGATGGAGAAACATGCTCGGTACCTGACACCATAACCTTCACTTGGGTAATAAAGAACATGTCGACTGGAGCCTTTCGAAAGGGTTTACTCTTACCCTCGAAGTTGGCATGGTAGAGAACGCCACTTGCTATAGCGACTGCTGAAATGCAACCAGGTTTCGCGAGCTCATAGTTAAAATCCTGAAGAAGTCATGGAGCAATCAAAGTATCAAACACAAAAAAGTTTGAGTGGGTGGGAATGAACAGTTGAGGTGTACCCAAGAAATTGTATTTATTATATAGAGGAGAGCAGGAGGAGAAAACAAAATTCTTTGTTTGAGATAAGCTATGGTTGCGTTGACACATAGACTTGATTAATCTGCAACCACCAGCGACTGATCCGTTTCTTGAATTAGGATCTGTTCTTTTGGACTGAATTGAACTGAACTGAACTGAATTTGTCTGAACTGAACTGAAATGAATGAAAACTGTGAGAGGAAACTAACTAAACTGAACTGATTTTTTATTAATTTAGTCCAAAAGAATAGAGCCTTAGTAGTAGATAATGTCGAGGGGAACTAAGGGGACAGCCAAAGTAGCAATGGATGACGAAATGCAGGCGAATCAGATCGAGATGACCATAGTGAAAACAGTCTAGTGGAAAGACCAAGAATAGAGTTAGAATGCCTGCACATTGACATACCCAAGGTCGATATCTAATGGAGCACGCTTCTTTTGGGGATTGCATACCTTGATTAACTTGCCTGCATCACCTCAAGACCTTGAAACGCAAGCCTTTAAGTTAAATATCACCCCAAAAAGTTCATTTCAAATTTTTTGGCTAAGAATGTAGCAACTAAACAAGCACAAATGTCATTATTGATAGAGCTTATCACTTCCCCGTCATGAAATGAATGCCATTATCTGTGATGTGGTTAAGCTATTATAGGGAAATTGGGTGGTGGTTTTTATGCATGCGAAAAGGTACACCAATGTCGTTGTTCATAAACTGGCGAAATTTTGGTATGAAAATGGAGGGAAAAGAAGAAGCTGCATTTTGTGGCGCCACAATATGTTGTACAGGATTATATCCAAGAACTAGTGAATCCAATGGCGTGATTATCTTCGTTAGCAATGGTTGTCAAATAGTTGGTTTTCAGGACTTCATCTTAGTAGTTAGTACTTATGTTGCTTTGGAACAATATTTTGGGTATTTGTATTATGTTTCTAAGTTAATATAATATGTATTTTGCTTTGTGTTTAAAAAAACAAGCACAAATCTCTGCACTGACAAATTGCAAACAGTGCATACAATAGGTGCAGAGGTAGCTATTTTCTCATAATAAACATGACATTTGTGAATGCTTATACATGTACACAACGGAAGGGAGGTGGAATTTATGGAGTAAGTTAACATCGTAGAGACTATTAAGCATTGTAAAATCAATAAATCGTGCAATTGAAACAGTAACATTAAAGAAAAGAAAACAACATTATAAGAAAGTTGATATTATGTAAATATGCATTGAGATCAATCAAACAAGATCTCGGCCACCTGGCTATATTATTTCTTATACATAAGGAACAACATATGAGACAATATATTTGAAGAATAATGGTAACGGGTCACTATGCAAGTAGAACAACTAAAAAAAAAGAACGGAGGAAGTATGTAACAAAGACTAGAGAGATATTTTCTCCAACGAATTGTACCACCAACAATGTCAGTGACCTACAACGTCAAGTTATCAAGTTGTACAGTTGTAAATTTATTTGATTTCTAAGGATCAAAACAATTAATTATACTTTCTCCATAACAGAAAGAATGCAACAATTCAATATTTTATACCTCACAAATAATATCCAATTGTTGCATTATTTATGTTACGAAGGGAGTACATTAACAAAAAAGCATGTGATATCCAAAGCAAAAACATATACTTGTAGTACATACAGAAAATTTAAACAAACGTAAGAAGAAGAAAAGACCTGAATTTCTTGTTAACTTTCTTCAGGGTGACTTCAGGGTTTTCATCACCATCCTTCTTACAACACAGATTCTAACGATGCACTTCTTTCACCATGATTCATACACTTTCCTTCAACCTCCTCTTTTTAGGATTAAACCCTCGTACCTAGGGGTGTGCACCGGTCCAGGATCAGAACTGGCTGGACCGCAATCTGCCTTTTTCTTGGACAGGGACCGGACCAGAATTTTCCGGTTTTGACCGGAATCTATATTTTTTTCAAAAACAAAAAACTTTTTTTTTAAATATATTTATAAATTAGATATATTAAAATTTAATATTTTTAATAACAATAATCCTAAAGTAATAAATAGTAGGTTTTTGAATTTCTAACTTTCTACCTTTTAAAACTTTTTTTAACATATAAACTTTTTTTTTCTACTAAAATAATAGAAATTCCGGTCCAACCGGTCTGGACCGGAACGGGTCAGAAACCCGAAATCGGGAATTTTTGTGGATCGAGGTCCAAATTCCGGTCCAGACCGGTTTGTGCACACCCCTACTCGTACCAAATATGTTAATAATATAAAAGAAAATGTGTATTTGTAGTTTTGTACCAATTAACCCATGATCATATTTTGTTTTAGGCTCTCCATGGGCTTATAAAAGGTACAATAGTCAAAGCACAGACAAGCTACAAGGCCCATTGAATTCATATCAAATGGACCAGTCCAAACTCCAAGAATGTGTACCATGACACATACAATTATAGAGCTGGTAAAAATTGACACGACATGACACAAAACGGATACGGAAAAATGGGCTTAGTAATGAGGATTTTCAACATGTTTAATTAAACTGGTCAGCACACTATGACACGTCTTACCAAATAAGTTGAGCTAGTGTTGAGGTTTCTAAGAATAAGATAGATGAGACATTTAAAATTATTTAACTCAATTTCTAGATTAATTATAGTAGTACTAAAATATTCGTGAAGAACGCATCACTTTACTCACACATTCCTTATATTATTAGTCCCGAAACTTTTTATCTAGACATCAACTCAACTCTACCCAAACAAACATTTAAGTACTTGGAGTTGGAGTGTTGGACCAAACATATATAAGAAACTATTGAGGGAGTATTATCACATCATGGTAGTCAGATTGCTAGAAAATGAGGTTTGCTTGATTTTTCATACTCTATCGGAACCTTGGACTTTTAGGATACTCCACACTCCATGCCTTTCATCATTTTGGCAGCCATACCTTTTGGAATATTGTGCCTAACATGTCTCCAATTTCGATTCTAAGCTAGTATTTGTTCCCATTATCACTCACCTATCTAATTGGTGACTGCTGCCTTTAGGTTTTAGGAATTGAAAAACCGGGTGTATTATGTGCATGGTACATTCAAGGTTATTTTTTTTTCTAATCATTTGCTTATTTATAGATTTTACCATTTTGCAATTAATGCTAAGTTATAGTTTTTCAATGAGCAATAAATAAGCCTTGGGTATACCATAGGTGGCCAGGTGTATGATAAAAGTTGTAATCAGATTTGCATCTTGAAAAAAATAAGGAGGGTTCTAGGATTCTTTTTTCTTTATACTGATAGGTGTTATAATCTAAAGAAGGGGAAAAAAATTGAAACTCGAGAGAATTTTGATCCCTTTAATGTATCATATGGTGAAATCTCAGGAAATAAATTGCTTGATTTTGTCATCATTACAAATATAGACGGAAATATTAGTCAGGAAATAGATAGAATGATCGATAATGTATGCTTAGGTTAGTTTGACTTTCTCTTTCCAAAAAAAAATTAGTTTGACTTTTATCTCATTTTTGAAGCAGGAAGTGAAAGGAGTGTCATCTTGAATTTTTTTTCTACCAACTAACCTTCATAATATATATGAGATCATTACCAATTGATTTGTTTTGTTTTTATTAGGTTTTCTTTTCTATATAATATAACACACATGCTATTAACTTATATTGAAAGTCTCTTAGCTAATCCAACAAGAATTTTAGATAATAAAGATTTCAATATTAAGGAAAGACACACTAAAGGAGTAATAATTATTGTATCTATATTCAATTATTATATGTTATGATACTCCCTTTGGTTTTCCCCTCCTTTAATTTCTACAAGTACAAAGTAATACATAAATGAAAACATATTATAAATGAGATATTGTTATTAGATTTATTTCATTATGTATATTCAAAATACAAGCTCTTTTTCAGGACCCTTTCCTACTATGTTATAAGAAAAATTCACAATCAAAGTTCTATCAAAGGTATTTTTAGCGAGTTCTCCTTTCTTTTTCTTTTATGGTCCAAGTTTTAGAAAATTTTGGTCCCAGATACTAACCTATATATATAAAAAAAAGAAAATATTAGTATGTGATGATGTTAGATTTCATTTCACTCCTTGTTTTCATAATATCAAATCTTATTATAATGAAATTGTGATGTTTAAAGTTGCGTGTTGAGAACTGTGCAAATTAAAGACTTAAGAAGGTACTCCCTCCGTTTTCTTTTGTTGTTCCTGTATTTCCCAATAGAAAATTTCAATATATTGTTCCTATTCTGAATCTGACTTAAATTCCCCATTGATTTTATACTGCAATAAATGTGCTCACACGCTATTCATTGGTCATGTTTCGGTCTTTTACCTCTCAAGCTTTTTGCTCATTAGTTGCCTAACATAGAGTAACAGGGCTAGAATCTTTGTTTTAAATTTATTTTTTTTTGTTTAAAAGGGTTTTTCTAATCAATTCCACAAGCATAGGTTAAAATCAACATTCCTATATAAGATATCACTAGCTTTTAACCCGTGCAAAAATGCACGGTAGGTTTATGTAGATATGATTTGGACCCGTGCATAATGCACAGGAATTCTTTTGTTTATTAAGTAGTTGTTTTTTTCCAAATTTATTGAATCTATATTTATTAGAATTCATGCATTTAAGGTTGAAAGAATATAAAATGTAAAATTATATTTCATGATATATAAAAATCCTTAACAACATTTTAAACTTTAAAAATCTTAAAATTGTGATATATACATCTATAAATACGTAAATGAAACAAAAAACACATTAAATATGTGAGAATATTTTGTTTTATAAACTTAAGATTTTATGATGTTTAATTTCTCCTAAAATCATGGTTTGATTAGCTCATGATTTAAATTTTTTTTAATCCAGATCGTGTATTAAAAATATGTTTTAAAACTGGCTTATGACCCGTGCGTTTAGTGACTGATTTAGCTAATGTCATGATAAAATGCATGGGAAGTTTTTTGTTAATTGATTAGATATATTAAAAAATATTGATTGACTATTTTATACAAATTCTTTAGTTACACGGATATACGAGTAAATTATTGTGAGATGGGGGTAACTTTCTGCCTTAAATACGTCAATTTTATTAATCTAGAAGTGACCCATTTAAGATTAAAAGTTACACTTTACTTAAATAAAACTACTTCTTTTAACTTGTAAAATGACCAATTTTGACTTAAAAGTGATCCATTTTTGCTAAAATTAAGTGAATTGGTTTGACAATAAATTTATTATTCATTCTCATAAAATGTAAGTTTCTGGTGTAAGAGTTATGGAAAGCTTATTTGTTCGTATGAAAAAAAAATGAAAAAAGTTGGTTACAGCAATTTGATAACAATTAATTAAGGATATTATTATCCTTTACTTCAGGAACTCCTAAACCAATGCTCTTTATCTGCCCTATAAAATTGTATCAGCTTCAACTTTGCTATCTAAACTTGATAGAGAATAATACAGCATACCAATATTTATGCAGTTCTCATTGTTTTCACTCCATACAACTAAAAGTTCGAGTCCATATTTAGTCGAGCTAAAAGATTTCATCTGCAATAAAATGCTGAACTCCCACCTTTTCTAGAACTGATAGAATCTAAATAGTGACTAACAGGCAACAGAAATCATGTGGAAATTAACACGTGTAGCAATACATGTATCAAATATCGATGTACACAACAAATTAAACTTCTGTAAAATTTTAGATCTTAGTCTAGTTTTGAATTTTTTATTAAACTTCGTGAAATATAAATAATTTTTTCTAAAGTGGACATCAAATTGAATTTTGTTTCTGCTGACTTGAATTTTTTTATTAAAGTTAGTGAAAAACTATGATTCAAGTCCACCAAATAACATAATCTTCATTAAGTCCTCCCTTCTCTCTTATTACATATACTTCACCTCCTCCAAACTTCCCTCTCACTCTCCACAAAAATAACGTCTTCCCACCTTCCTAGTTTGTAAACCGAAGTCCCAACTTCGTTTTAATCCATCAGCAAAAATTCATAACTTCAATTAAAAAAAAGATTAGTAAATATCCTTCTCCATCATACAATAATTTGGTACATTTTCTCTCAAAATTTACTTCATGATTGTTACTGTTCAACAATGAAGATGAAGCTTTTAAAGTTTGTTTCGTTCAACAATGAAGATGAAGCACATGCATGAAGTTTATATGAAGCAAAATTGGTTTGGGTATAAGTTCAACAAATATTTGAAGACTTAATGGAGAAAAATAGTTTCATGAAGGAGATATGTTTAATTCAAGTACAAAAAGAAAAAAATTACGTGGAGTCTTGAATTTATAATGTGGTAAGTTTTAAATTTTCTACAAAAGTGAAAATGCTATCCGATCACATATGAAAGTTTATAATCACACAACTACATGTTTGCATGTCAAGAAAATACCCTTTTTTCATATATACTATGATCACATAATTAATATATTTTATTTTTACAAAACATGTATATATAGATGAATAATGGAATACTTTAGTTGGCTATTTTTTTAATGAATTTGATTTAAACCGGTTAGGGAAATTGAATTATATGTTTGCATGTGAGTGATACAATTATATGTTTGCATGTTATTTCTTTGGTGTTAAACAATAAAAGTTATTTGAACTATATAAAGCAAAACTTAGATAATAGTTACCCAAATCAGTAGTAGAGAATATATCATACAAAACCCATAGTAGTTTTTATATTAGACAGCAAATGAAGTTATGAACTGATCAAAAGTTCTTGTATGAAATGGGTTGCTTGGAAAAAATGAAGCTTCGTCAAGCAGTTTGGTTGCCTTCACTGGCACTATAGGGATAGTAATAATTATGTGTCCACATAATCACTATTTGTAGCCTAATAGTTGACCAATATAATAGGGTTTGTGGAGGCAAACATCATTTTAGTAAATGATTTAAGAGAATTAGCCGTAAGTATAGTATTTTAATTGCTAATATTTCATTTTATTAGACATACCGGATTATTAATATTAGTAATGAAAATAAAAAATTTAACAATAAGATCAATATATTTTCGTGCATAAGTTGGCGTAAATTATGGGATATTATATGGAATCCATAGATATTATTTATATTTTTGCTTTATGTTATTATTCCTATCTAGCAGTTTTGTGGGAAATCATAATTGAGGATTTGGGGGAGATTATTCCTAGCTAGCAGTTTTTTAGGAAATCGTAATTGAGGATTTGGTGGAGATTGATTTTCGGAATTTGGGTTGATTGGCACACGCTTAATTTAAATATGCAAATGACAAATCTGCAATTTTTGGACAGTGAAGTTACACGTGGCAATTAGAAATGGAGGATCATTTAGATGTGCCATTTGGCAGGATGAGTAAGAGCATGACACGTAGGTAGATATGACTTAGCTTTATATAGATATATAGATATAGATTGTACAAAGAGTTTCTATTTCAACATCCAATTAAACTAATTTTTTTTACATGATTCCCTCTATGTTCAGTATTTATCCTTATTTATTATCCATAGAGAGCATCTTGTTGTATTATATTTTCTTTTAATGAAATCATGAAATTCTTAAAGTAGTGAAATCTTACCTATTGTATTGATTTCTTCCTCGATTTCATATAGGAACAAAAAAAAGGAGCTAGGGAGTAGAATATAAAGATACCAATGGAGTATCATGTACTTTTAGGCAAGATACAACTTTGAAAAAATCATAAATTATAAATATACAAAAGTTAAAAAACTTATAAATCTCTATTATATAAGGGAAGGGGGGAGCTATGGTGTCCCCGAATGAAGAGACTATTTTACCCCCTTCCCTTTCTAAATTACAAATTCACATACAAACCAAAGCGGGGCTTTAAACAAAAATACCGAAAATAAAATTATAGCAATCACTCACAAGTAAACTAAAATCATAGAATTGCATAATTTACTTTATACAAATCACTCAAATGAGGAAACTTTACAAAGACTTAAAAATTCACTTACAAACTACAACCAATACACTACTACAATAAATAAATTCAGTAAAATTTCTATTTTGTTCATAGAATTTAACTTTGAAAAGTAAAAAAAAAAAAAAAAAAAAAAACTGGTGAGAACTTAAGTGACAGAGACTAAACCAATCAAATTTTGCAACTAAAAACAATTATACTTGTATGTCTAATGTTCAAATTTTGACTCTTATTTATGTCGAAGAAAACAGAGTTTTTGTCTCGAAAAAAAAATCCAAGCACGCATCGCGTGCAAAAAATGCTATTAAATAATAGGAAAAATTGTCAGAAAAAACCTTATAAAAGTTACATTTTGTGAAAAACAACCATATATTTTTTTTGTGAGAAACAACCTTAAAACCTTATTTTTTTGTGAGATGAAACCTCAGGAAGCTTTTCCGGTGTTGACCACTGATTTCCGGTGTTGACTTCCTATTTCTTCTAATTGCACTTTCTTTCCCTCTCTTTTTTACCAGAAGTTGTATCATTTCCCTCCATTTCCTCCCTTATATAAACCCTATCACCTCCAAAGTAGATATAATTTCCCCAAAAAAAAAAATCCCTCATAGCAAAATAATTTCCAGTAAGGTAATTAGGGTTCTTCTTCTTCTTCTCCTTAATTAGTCTTGTGCCATATCAGTTGCTTTACTTTTCTTTATTTCCTTCTGTTTTTTTTTTCAATCTGTTAGCCTGAATTTTTTTTTCAGAATTATGGTGAAATGTGGCTGTGGATTTACCTTCTTTTGTAGATAATTTCGACCTTCTTCTCCCTTTTACTTCTCAAAGATGCTTTCTTTGCTTTCCCTTTACCAGCCTTTAATACAAAGTAGAGAGAAACAAAAAAAATCGAGAATTACTTCAACAGTAAAAGAAGAGAAAAAAATGCATAATTTAAAGGGAGAGTACTCATTACCTGCAAGTTGATTGAGTTGTTCTTCACTTCATTCAATGAGTTTGGAGTTCATTCAATGCGTTTGCAAGGAATATGCAGAGAAGAAAGGGTGATGAGAGGGTTTAATTTTGAGAGTGGAGTATTTTAGGGCCCGTTCGTTATCGTTTTTTGTTTTCGGTTTTCGTTTTTTGAAAACTAAAAACCAAAAACAAAAAAAGTGGTGGTTTTCACTTTTTAGTTGTCAGTTTTCAAAATCATCATGTTCCCAATAAATTTGACTAATTTTTTATTCATTATAGGTATTATATCATATGACTTTGAAAATCAAAAAACCAAAAAACAGAAAACCACAGTAATACCGAACGGGCCCTTAGTTCTTAGTTGGAGGGAAAATGGGTAGAAGAGTGTGTTTAGGAAAAAAATAGAGTGCAATTAGAAGATATAGGAAGTCAACACCGGAAATCAGTGGTCAACACCGGAAAAGCTCCTTGAGGTTTCATCTCACAAAAAAATAAGGTTTTAAGGTTGTTTCTCACAAAAAAAAAATTATAAGGTTGTTTTTCACAAAATGTAACTTTTATAAGTTTTTTTCTGACAATTTTTCCTAAATAATATAAACCAACCCCACCCTAAAACTAAAACCAAAAAAAAAGTCAACAATTTGCACCAAAAATGATAATCTAATAAAGTTAGATTAAGAGTTTTATCGATCAAAAATGATTATAAACCAACCCCACCCCAAAAATAAAACCAAAAAAAAAAAGTCAGCAATTTGCACCAAAAATTAAAATCTAATAAAGTTGATTAAGAGTTTATCTTATTATGTTATGTATCAAAAAGTAATGATTGTACCCGCTCTTCTCTTCCCCATATTAGCCGGCATCTCCATATAATGCCACCATCTCTTTCTCCACTTTAAAAAAAACAATCCATCTTTTTCTTTCTCCCTCATCTTTTCTCTCTCTATATTAACATTTATTTTTCGTTTAACTTAGAACACTAATAAGTTGGAATTCTTCATCATTTCAGGTTCGAATTTTATTGCTTTTTTTTTTGCTTTTAGTGTTATATTTTTATCAATTTTTAGTTGTTATGATCAATCTTTTAATCTTATTATATAGTTGATATCTCAAATGTTGGAGGATTATATTTTAGTTGGTAGGATTTGTGATAATATTAGTTATTGAATTTGTTTGGATTTATTTAGATCAAAGTATTAGTAGTGATGAAATAGCTAATTTTGATGCCAAGTTCACTTATTTTTACTCTGATTTTTTTGTTGATTGAAGTTATCTTTTATCTTAATTTTATTGTGATGGGGTTGAATTAGATTCTTGGGTAACAATGTAGTGAAAGTTGACAACTTTTATCATAGATATTTGCCATCTTGCTTTTTCTTTTTCTTTGTTTGGGGAAGGGGGAAATGGTGGGTTTTTCTTGGTCATAATCATGGTAAAGTTGACAACTTTAATTCATTACAGAAACTATTATGAGATGGAGAGATTACTTTTAGAACTTTTGTCATTGGTAATGATGCAATTTCTCTCTTATGTTTCTGGAGGTGTTGGGTGTGAAACAGTGAAAGTGGTTAATTGTGGTAGCTTGGAATAGGGTGTGAAAATGAGCACATGAGGATTAATCGCGGTGTGAGCGTATGAGAATGGATACAAGGACGCAATTGGCTAACTGGTTTTGTTACATTACCCCCGAAAAGTAAGCCTCTTGCATTTGCCAATTCGCCTTTTTCCGATCACCATTTTGGGGGTTAGCGAATTAGGTAACACCAGCGTGAGTGTGTGACCATGAGAGATCACTCCATTTTGTTGTGTTTAATCTAGATGGTGTATGCAATAAAATTGGTCTTTTTACCT
This sequence comes from Beta lomatogona, assembly GCA_947646795.1. Taxonomy (NCBI): domain Eukaryota; kingdom Viridiplantae; phylum Streptophyta; class Magnoliopsida; order Caryophyllales; family Amaranthaceae; genus Beta; species Beta lomatogona. The sequence goes on from CANSNZ010000999.1 coordinate 80,478, forward strand.
TAAAATGTTAGTCTAAGGGAGAATGTCTAGTTGATCATTGTTCTAGTGTAGAATGGTGGTTGACCATGGGGGTAAAATTGTGTTCTTTGGGTTCTCCCCGTCTTTACTTCATGAGATTAGGTGACCTTGAGAGTCAACTTGAAGTCTTCCCTTAAAAAGGTTGACATTTGACAGTCAATATCTAGCACTTCACAAATATGACATCACCACCTTTCAATAAACCAGTCAAAAGTCTTACCCTTTGAATTGAACATAAGGACTAAGAATTCATTAATATGTGTAGTACTCCCTAAGTCCCTATGACTTTTATCAGTTTACTGTTTACCACTTGCCTTTTCAAAGTCAAAGTTTATTAACTTCGACCATATTTTTTCATTAATATATAGAAGTAGTACTTCACAATCCACATTTTCATATGAGATCTTGTTAGATTCGATTCAATTTGTAGATTTAAGATATCAACTTTTTATAATTTTTATGTACTACCTCCGTTTCTAACTGATTTACGCACTTAGCTTTTCTTAATAACCAAGGAATATGAGATATGAAGGGTAAAAGTATGGGAGAAAGGGAGGAAAAGTTTGTGAGAGAAGAAAAGGTAACCATTAAGTACATCACATGGAGATTAATTGGAGGATTGGACAAAAGGTGTAGGGGCCTACGTCCAAGAATGGTAAAAAAACAGTGTGTAAATTACAAAGAAACGGTCTAAAAAGAAAATGCGTAGATTAAAATGAAATGGAGGCTGTAATTAAAGATATCAATGGTCAAAAGCGCATCTTCGAAACCGTAAAAGAAACAAAAGAGTAACTAATCAAAGACGAAGGGAGTTATTATCTAAGTGAGACAAATAGCCTCAATCTTTTCTATAGACTTTGTGTCCTTAGTGGGAGTGGTCGAGTGGAGGTTGTGGGCCTGTGGCTTATGTCTTGGTCAGTGTTTGTGTTATTCATCATACTATGGAAAAGTGATATATGTCTTGATACTATTTCAGAGAACATGACACTTTTTTCTGGCAGCAGTCAGTTTGGTATAGGAATAATATTTCTTAGATGGAAATCACCTGACAAGAATTAAGAATTTTAGGAGACACCACAAGTTAGGAATCTGAAGTTAAGTCTGCATTTTGCTACTACTGACTTTTTACTGTTAATAGTCACTGACTCCTTAGAAAGGCTTCTTTATAGCTCCTTGTGACATCTAATTTCTTCAAAATTACTCATAAATTTAACAAACAGAAGTAGAAGCTTACTAATCAAATAGAGAACTTCAAGAAAATTATGTATGAAGTTGTTTACGAGCTCTTGAAACTAAGGTAAATTGTGCTGATCTATTGATTTATCATTTGTAGCATTTAAAATAGACGTGCAAGAAGTTATTGTGACCTCTTGAAACTAAGATAAATTGTGCTGATCTATTGATTTATCATTTGTAGCATTTAAAATAGATGTGCAAGAAGTTATTGTTCAAAAAGAGAGAGGGAGGGAGGGAGGGAAGATGCGAACAAATTTGTTATAATGGATAAAATAGAAAAGGCAAAACTATGAGGAGTTAGCTGTTAGCAAATGAGTGAAGCGTAGAGGTACTCATAATATATAAGGAGAGAAGAATCGTGAACATTGAGCTGGATAGAGATCCTAATGGGTTTTAAAATTATAGTAGATTGTACAAAATAAAAATAAATAGTCTAAGATTGATTATACGAAGAGATTACACAAAATGACATGATCACATTGCTTTTATTCGTCACTTCTAATCTTGAGTTTACTTTCTTTTTGTATTCTCACCTGGTGCTGAACTGTAAGAAACTCATTCCTTAGTTCTATCTTCAGGCTGTAGTACACATATAGCTATTCGATCCATGTCCGATTCTTTGGATCCTTCGCAATTGACAGGTAATATGGGTGAAGAAGATAGAATCCAGCTGCTTCCTGCAGTCCACGATGACCATGGAGGTGTCATTGTGAATATGGAGGATCCTATGGATCCCAAAGTCTTCCTTGGAGCACTTAGAGCCTCAATGTCCCAATGGAAGCACGAGGTATCTTTCCTCATTATTCTTGACGAGTATGAGTTGTGTCATTGCATTGCCAACTTGTTTGTTCTTATTGCTGATGAGTATTCACGCTATGCTTTGGCAGGGCAAGAAGGGTGTGTGGATAAAATTACCCATTGGACTTGCAATCCTTGTTGAAATTGTGGTTAAGGTACGCCACAAGCAGGAAACACAGAAGGAAACTAGATTGACACCAATTAGCTTTACAGACTTCTACATGTCTGCGTCTTTTTCAGACTTTAGTCACTAGAATAATCAACTCTTTTTTTTTTTCTTTGGCAAAAGCGTAATCAACTTTTCCTGCCTACTTTATGGATTCATAGTATTTTTAGCTGTCGTTCTGTAATTCTCTTATGTTGATTATAGGAGGGCTTTTGGTACCATCATGCAGAGCCAAATTATTTAATGCTGGTTTACTGGATTCCTGAAACTATTTCTACAATTCCTGCAAATGCTACACATCGCGTAGGAGTTGGTGCTATTGTCTTAACAGAGAACAGAGAGGTAATACTTTGTTGTCCTTATTCTGATATATGTGCAATCGCTTGATCAGTTCATTTCCATAAATCCATTGCCGCGCTTTCTCCTGCATGAACAAATGATGGTCTATATGATGTGAAATGTTTTTTAAGAATCATTAAATTGTTATTCCTCTCCTTATACAACGGTATTGGTATGGCTAACATCTATATATATAGCACATTTCGCATTCCTGAGAATACTAAGTTATAATCTAGCCTTCGTATCTATGATTAAGATAAAAGAAGCCTGTGCTATTTTTTTTTGCCTGATCTGATTATCATGCTTCATATCGAAATTAGTTTGACTGAGCTTGATGTATTGGTTTTTACAGATGCTTGTAGTACAGGAAAATAGTGGCAGATTTCGAGGAACTGGTATCTGGAAGATCCCTACAGGAGTTGTGGATGAGGTAGATCATGGAGAAATATCTACTCTCCATTTTCAGTAGTATTGCTTTGCCCATTTTGTGAGTTTCTATAGGCATCTTTAATGTGTAGGGTGAGGATATATGTGCGGCAGCAATCCGAGAAGTTAAAGAAGAGACAGCAGTAAGTGGTCTTTTAATATCTTCCATTCCAATTGAGAAAAAAGAGACTCCAATCTTTAATAATGCAATTCTGTCTCTTCAGATTGATGCAGAATTCATCGAAGTAGTAGCGTTCAGGTATGTCCTTTATATTCTTCCGGATTCTGGTAAATGCATGTTTGAACTTTGAAGTACAGTATTTTTTAGTTTATAAGGAGGGTTGCATGAATGGAACTTGAAACATGACGATGTGCTGAAGTAATTCGACGTTTTTACATGTTGCACTCTTGTGCCTTGCTTGATGCTTGGTAATATGCATACATTGGACTGTAATTTATCAGGTGGACGGACCAAAGAAACCTTATGCCTTCATTTGTACTTCAATTATTATGCAGGCATACTCATAAGGCATTCTTTCAAAAGTCAGACTTGTTCTTTTTGTGCTTCTTGCGCCCTTTATCTTTCAAAATTCAGAAGCAAGATTTGGAAATTGAGGCAGCTCAGGTACCAACTAAACCATGGCAACAATCTTATCTGTTATCCTTATGTGTTCTTGCCGCTGTGTTGTTATTTTTCCCCCTTGAATTCCTCTTACTTATTATGGGATCAAGTTGGAGTTCTGTGTTGTGAAAATCTGATATCATGGAGTTGATCATTTGCTTCTTTCTTTCGAAGTGCTAACAAATATGTAGTGCATGCCTGCAATAATGCTTTTGGTTCGAACGTTCCAGTTTGGAATTCGCCAATTCGCTATTCGTGGATAAAGGGGATCCTCCCTAAAATCAAACCACTATGCAGTGAATCCCGTTCCCGGGTCGTTCCGCGTGCCAAAACGAATTGCAAATTATGTGACACTGGTTAAACCCTCCTTACGAGGGGAATACTCAATGTATCTGAATGTATAATATAACTAAAGGTGCAGGCTATTACAAACATCAATATACTTAGCTGAAGAAACTAGATGCCTACTTTAGCTATTCTATCAGAAATGATGAATATTGATTGAAATCTCAAAACAAGAAACTGAGTCTGTATCGACTTGCAGATTCGTTGAGCTATCCAGTTTTATGATTTGGTAAACCAGCTATGGTAACATGCGCTTCTGTCATTTTCCATCCTTACTTATTTGGCATTAACTCTGAACTTCAAGAAACACGGTGAGAAATTATCCGTGTTAACCTTGAAAAGACTACCCTGCTGTAGAATGGGATCATTTTGGAGGGGACATATAGTAGACTGTTGCCATAGATATCTCCTGAAATTGCATTTGCCATTTGCGCGCCATAATAATCAACTTGCATAATCTTTACCCTTTCTTTTTGTAGTGGATGCCATTTGCTGAATTCGCTGCGCAACCTATCGCCCAGAGCTCTAGTCTTTTCAAGCACATAGTCAATCTATGTCTAGTAAAGTTGGACAAGAATTATACTGGATTTTGCCCGGCACCCTCAAATGATAATAAAGGGCCTTACATGTACATGAACACCAGAGATTTACATCAACCAGATCACACAACTACAAATCGACTATGAAACGTCGAAGTTGGATTATATTGTACCATTCTTGATTTAACTTCATATACTATTCAGGTTATTTTGTGTTTTTTATCTCCTCCTGAATCTCTAATACCTTCATATACTTAGAATTTTGATGCTTAAAAATTTGTGTGGGAATTGCAGAGTTTGGATGAAATTCTTTGGAGATTGTAGGGAAAATGTCTAACCAGGAGGATAGAAATTGTAATAGAAAAAGTGAGCATCATAGTAGAACATTCTTTCAGAATAAGTGATGTGAATGTAAAATATTGTAATAGTTGATGGTTAAAGGTGTTATGTAAGCTGTATTTGTTGCATATGTTACGAAAAGTACTATCATGGTAAGATGAAGGGTCTGTCAGGCCGGAACCTAGACACTTTGAGAGTTGGGGGGATGGTAATTGGTAACTGGTAAAGGGGAACCCCTCTCCCAAAGTGCCACTAATGGGGATCGAACCCCTAACATTGAGGTTGGAAGGTTCTTTCCTTACCACTAGGCCAAACTTAGCTTGGTACTTTATCTGTTTAGAGTTAGTTATCACGTTATGATTTAAATTGTAAACTGGTATTCTGAAGATATACGACGGATTAATTTTTAAGCAAAAGCATACTTTCCCTCTCTCTTAAGAGAAGGGCGTTCTAACAGTTTATAACCCCAAAAGAAAAGCGTCCTAACAGTTTATAATACCCCAAAAGAAAAAAGCACAGTTTCCCTTCCATCGTCTTCTTTATTTGTTTTCTAAAATAACTCTACTTAAAGTAGCAAATTATAACTGATTTTTCTTATAATTTTTTTAAATAAAGATACACTATCAGTCTATCACTATGCAATAGTGAGTGTACTATATTTCATATTTCGTCTTCCGTGTTATACAAATTTGCATATTGCCATATGCCATCTTATTACGAAATTGAAGCTACTTTTTGGTGTTTTGTTTTTTGTTTTTTATTGTGTAGCAGAAATAAAGACATCAGATTCTCTTTCTCTATTAAAATATCACTCCTAAGCTATTAAAAGTAGGTTCTAAAACTCAAAATTCTATGCATTTTCCCCCTTATATATTCGCAACTAATAATTTAGGAAATCAACCATTCATGTTGTGAAAAAAAAAAATACTTAAATGGACCTGATTTACAATGACTTATTGTGCACCGGAAATCATATGATATAGTCAGTTTTCATCTGTTATAGTCAGTTTTCGTTTGATATAGTCAGTTTTCATTTGTTATAGTCACCTTTTATATAATCAGTTATTGCATGATATAGTCTACTTTCTGATACAATCAATTTTTATATGATATAGTCGGGTTTTTTTTTCTAATATAGTCGACTTTTTTTTTCTAATATAGTCAATTTTTATGTGATAAAATCAATATAAATATATAATAAATTATCGTAAACCCGATCTACTATGACATGTTTCGGGAAAAGAAAAATGGTCGAGTGCGACCAAATAACTTACATGGTCGAGTCTGACTATACTATACTTGATGATCTCTGTATCAATTACCAAGTGTCAACAGCTTGATAAATTTATTACTCCATTAAAAAAAATTGGGAGACAGAAATGAAGACGTTCTAAAACAATTTGTAATTAATGTTGTTGCTGAATTTACTGTTTAGCAGTTGGTTAAAATGGAGATGAGTGCCGCCAAAATGAGTTGGACACCAATTATAGAGTTAACTGTCAATTGGGTCCAACGGCCAACCCATTCCTTCTCATTTTGCATGGTCACATGTCCACCCTATCCTTATGTGGTTATATGTGCCTTCATTTAGGGGTGTAAGTGGACTGTGAAAAGTCCAGAGTCCAGTCCAAACTTGTCGGACTGGACTGGACTGAAATTTTTTTGGACTGGACTCGGACTCAAATTTTTAAGTCCAAATATTTTCGGACTGGATTTGGACTCACCCCTTTGGAGTCCAATAAGTCCAGTCCAGTCCAGTCCAAAAATATTTTTTCTTATAATATATATTTAATTTATATATATATAATTTATATATAAAAAAATTTAATACTTTTTTTAAAAATTTTGGAGTTTTCAATCTTCCCTCCCTAAATATTACAATTGGCGCTAGAAAATTTCATTTGGCTCCAAAGTCCAAAAGTTCTAAAACTGAAAAGTAAAGAGGCGCAAAAATCAATTTACTAACCCTAACGGCCCGTTTGGTTAGTGGTTATAAATAGTGGTAATGGTAATGAAATTTAGTGTAAATTTGTAAAGATTTTCACATGTCCATGACCATAGGAATGAAACTTTATCACAAAACATGGGTTTCCCTTTATAAATTTTCATTACCACCCAATACCACCTTCCCAAGTGGTAATGGGTGGTAATGAGATTTTAGGAAGAAAATGGATATCTTGTGATGAGGTAGCATTACCATTGGTAATGACATTGGATTTCTAGTACAAATTTACACTATAATGCATTACCATTCCCACCATTTATAACCTCTTACCAAACGGGCCGTAAGTACTAAGTAGTAGGCGCCGACTACTCACTTCACTCACTCTTTCATTTTCTTTCTATCTCACTTCTTTCCTCACTGCTCGGTATTAACTTCCTCTCACTCTTTCATTTTCTTTCTATTCTAAACGAAATTCCTGAGTTCTAACTCTCGCATTCTCTAATCTCTACTTTTCTGGGTTGCTTCAATCCATTTTATGGAATCTCTTCACTAGCAGGGAACGATCTAACCGAACTAAATTTCTGATGCTTAATATTCACTTGTATTTCAAGACAATATATGTTTGTGTGTTGCTGAAAGTTTAGTGTTGACTTATTTTGTGGAATAGATGTAATGAGCTTAATTTTTCAAATTCAATTATGAGGTAACCTTATGAATCATTGACTTTAAATCGGGGAAAAAATTTAATATAATGATCGGATTGGACTGGACTGGATTCAGACTCAAGAAAAAATTATTGGACGGGACTGGACTGGACTCAAAAAATATTTGGATCGGATTTGGACTCAATTTCTCGAGTCCAATAAACTTTGGACTGGATTTGGATTTGGCAAAGTCCAATCCAGTCCAATCCAGTTACACCCCTACCTTCATTAGTTGCACAAATTAGCTTATTTATTGACTACTACTATTTCACATTTTTAGCTACCCACAACTTTTCATGAAATATTTTTTGCTACATTTTTCTAAAAAAAAGAAGTAGTTTTTAGGTAATTATAATAACTATCTAACTTTTAATATTTATGTACAACTTTTTAAGTACTTCCTCCGTTCTAAAATAAGTGAAACTTTTCTCTCTTTTATGTGAGAGTTTTTTGAGAGAAATGTTTCACTTATTACATAATAGAGGAAGTGCTTTTTCCGTTCTAAAATAAGTGAAACACTTCTCTCTTTTATGTGAGAGTTTTGTAAGAGAAACATTTCACTTACTCCACAACAGATGAAGTACGTCTTATTATGTTTATTACTTCTTGTATACCTATTGAATACATTGACTGTCAATCTCGTCTTTTACAAGAATAAGTCTATGGATTGATTATTGTTTGACACGTCCTATACTATATTATTAAGGTTGGCAACAAGAGATTGAAAGTTTAAAGTGTTATTAATGTAATAGCTCGAAGTGAAAAAAATGATGTTCTAAAATTGTGCACCATGACATTAACCTTTAATCAATCACATGAGTTGTTAAAATTCTCATATTCGCTCTCATGCTAGAAAAACACAGATGTTTCAGAATCGGATTTAGAAAATTCTTGTATCTATAACTTGTAATTTTGGTATTGAAAAATAGGAATGTGGCATAGAGTATAATTTTTCTTCTTTCATGAAATATGATAGTGTGTATTACATACCATCTATCTATACAAATATACTAAAAGGCGTTCAAAAGCAAGTCTACACGTCACGTGACACTATTGCTTTAATTGTTTCATTCCATGTCATCAATGATACATTAAAATATTAGAATCATGTTTCTTACAAGATTCGACCACGTGACCTCAAGTTAATATAGTAAAGTTTTAACCAATGAACTATGCAACATTAGATGCTCTCTTTTGACATAAAAACATTAATAACCCGGGGCATCGCCCGGGTCTAATAAGTAGTTAAAGATAAAAGTGTTCATTTTGTCAAATCCTTGTTCTAGCGCATATAGAAGACTCGTAGCAATAAACATCATTTTCTTAATATATTCAAATTATTCACACCAAATCGAAGTCATTTGAACTGAAGTAAATGATTATATTATATAGACTAAATCTGGAGCTCACCAAGATCTAAGTTTTTCCACAATTTGAGCCGTGAAGTACTCCTGCTTCTATGCAAACTTTGGAGCCAACTATTGCATCATCATTTACCCGAATTACATTTTGTTATGTATACCTTAGTTCATCTGGAGTAGAAAGTAGTCAACCTAAATTTAATGCTTTAGAAAGTAAGTACATTTATATATACTATTTCTGTTTTTTTTAGATGCAATATTTAATTGTTTTTATTTACCCACCAAAAAAACAAATGTTACATTTAAGAAAAAACCGTGGAAGTATAAGATATAACTATATTCGGGATAGGACTTTGAATCCATAGGGCTATATAAAGTATTATGATACAAAAATTATTGTTATAGACAAAGTGACTATTTTAATAGATTATATATATTGGACATCTAATTGTTTACTTCATTCATTTTACAATAATTACTACATGGAGAAGAAGAGGTAAAACGTTTAAAAGTACATAGAGAGAGTGAGAAATAAAAAGAAGGGTTTTTCTATGATATACCCCTGTGTTTTTTAAAATTCTATAATATACCCCTAATGTTTTTTTATTCTACACTGTACCCCTGTGTTTTCTACAAAATACCCCTAATGTGTACTCCCTCCGTTTCATTTTAATATACTCACTTCACTTTGGGGGAGAACCAAGGAGAAAGTGTAAAAGTATGAGAGAGAAACTAAAAAGGTGGAGAGAGAATTTGAAAATTGCGAGAGATAAATTAAAAAGAGGGTTAAAATATTAAAAAGTAGATGACATAGGTGAAAAAAGAGGAGAAAGTAGATGTGACATGTTACCAAAAATAGAAAAAGCAACAGGTGTGTAGATTAAAAGAAACAGACCAAAACGAAAAGTGTGTAGATTAAAAAGAAACGGAGGGAGTATTAATGAAAACGGACGTTAATGATTTTTGAATTCCCACCCAAACATCCGTTTAGTACAATCTACCCCCACCCAAACCTCCCCATCCCCTCCACCCCACCCCCTCCCCCCCTCCCCTCCACCGCCGCAGTCCCAACCCCGCCCTCCCCCCTCTGCCCGCCTGACCCCCTCCCCCTCTCCTCCGCCGCATCCCCCCACCCCTCCCCCCCCTCCGCTGCCCCCCCCCTCCCCCTCTCCTCCGCCGCATCCCCCCACCCTCCCCCCTTTGCCCCCGGCCCCCTCCCCCCTTTGCCGGCCCCACTCCCCCTCTCCTCCTCCGCATCCCCCACCCCTCTCCCCTACCCAACCCTAGCCCCTCCCCATCCCCTTCGATTTCCCACGGCCCCCAATCCCCTCCCCTTCGATTTCCTACATCCCCCCCCACCCATCCCCTTCGAATTCTCGCAGACCCCGAGCCCCTTCCCTTTCGATTTCCTGATGCCCTCCACCCCTCCCCTTCGATTTCCAGCTGACCCCCTCCCCTCCCCTATGGTTGTTGTTCCACGGTGTGGTGCGAGGGAGGGAAGGGGTGGAGGGGAGAGGGTGGGGGGCTCGGGAAATCGAAGGGGAGGGAGGAGGGGGGGGGGGGGTTGGGCTGGCGGTGGTCATGGTGGTTGCGGGGGGTGGAGGGGAGGGTGGGGGCTAGGCTGGGAGGCCAGTGAGGGGAGGGTTGAGAGAAGCCCATAAATGCAAAGAGAATTTAACGGTAAACGTTACGTACACTTAACGTAGAGTGCTTATGTAGAAAACTTTAAAAACTTAAGAGTACAGTGTAGAAGAAAAAAACATTAGGGGTATAACGTAGAATTTTAAAAAACACAGGGGTATATCATAGAAAAATCCTAAAAAGAAAGTCATGTGATAAAAAGAGATAATGAGATATGGATAAAAGTCTAGAACGTTTTGTCAAATAAAGTAGCATTTTGTAACTAATTATGAAATTCGACAAAAAAATAAGTAGTATTTGATCTAGTGGTAAGGTTTTGTATCTCACAACCTCAATGTTGTGAGATTAAACCCTACTAAAGGGTCTTGCCTGTATCATCGAGTCGGATTAACTCGCGCAAGATTCCGATTTAACAGGACACTTCTCCTCACCAATTTAAAAAATTGAAATTCAACAAAAATGCTATGTTTCAAAAAATATAATGTTTATAACCTTTTGATGTTGAGAAGTAACATGGTGTTTGAAACCTATAAGAAAGTGTAATTACACAACTTTTAGAGTGGTTAGAAATAAGTGATTTGGAGGAGATCACTAGGGTCCAATGGTCCATATACATTGGTGATGTAATTAATGGTCAATTCTTGGTGGGGTTGTTTTGCCTTGTCATCTCATATGCTTTTTCACGTGTTATGTCCACTAAACTAAACCAACCCCTTCCAACTCACCTGCGTATTGCCTTTTAATTGGTTCTTTTTTCTTTTTCTTTTCTTTTTCTTGTTTGAGGCAATCTTCTAATTGGTTTATTCCTCCACAAACGATTATTATCTCTATTGCTTGGTCACTTGAGGGAAGCAAACTTTGTTTTAAGTTTTAAACTAGTTATTAGGCCTCGGGCTACGCCCTGGGTAAGGAAAATTTTCATTTATTAATATTATACTTTAAGATGATAACACTAAATGTTGTTTGGTCTAGTGGTTAAGACTTTAGTATATGTTCTTGAGGTTCTGGGATCAAACCCTATACTATGCAATTTCTATTTTTTTTTATTGTTGTGAATTACGTGGAGTAAAATGCCCTTAGGGAGAGTGTCGCGTGGCACCGTTCCTTGTTTCCGCACGCCTTTTAATATATTAGTATAGATAAAGGTGTTTTAAGGATATCTAGACCGTATTACCATTAAATTATTATTTTTTTAACAGTTTTTATTCAACAAATATTTATATACTCTCTAATATAATCATGAGGTTTAAAATAATTTTAAAGTTTTTATTAGAAAGTGATCAAAAAATAGGTTTAAGTTTCTTAACCACTTTATAGCAAAATACTTAGGGTCAATTTGATTGTTCGTTATCGACTTATGTTATTGGCTTTTCCAAAAGCTAACAGACAAAAATATGAAAAATAGGTTTTAAGTATGACTAAAATTAGTACATTCTATAATATGACTTTTCAAATCTTAAAACAAAACACCGAAAATCGACAATGATATCAAACAAGTCACAAAAAACACAAAAACATTTCACAAACAAAATATACTCATACGAACATATAAAGAAGGTAGAGACGTGATTTGTACACTTTTAATCACAAAACTGATGTGCAAAGTTTTCTTTAAAAAACCATGAGGTTACAATATGCCACGCGAAAACCGAAAACTTTACTATGATCATTTTTGAGAAATTAGATACCTTCCACTTATAGTGGCTAAAGTGAAAAAGAAGAAAATGGTAGAGAAATTCGGCATGGTGCTCACTAAACCTCCGTTTCTAGGAAGGTATAAGACCATTTTACATAATAGTGTTATTATAATAAAGAAACTCCTACTTATATTATAATCAATGCCAACTTATCAACCATGCAGCACTAAATTTGGATCAATTTGAGAATCTAATTGAAGTTATCAACACGCAAGAGGAGGAAATCATTGAGTCAACTTAAGATTTGACCATATTTATTGTGATTAAGATCTACTTAAACATTTGAACCATTGCACATTTTAAAGATCACATAAATTTCTCACTCAAAATCTTGGATTCTTCAAATATATCAATGCACATAACTCTAATTTGAAGTATTATTATAAATAAAGACAAAGAATTTAGATATCATGACTAAAAATACACATAAATTAATCGACTGATATATCACCATAAATTATCTTCAATTTTGTGTGTCTACAATTTCTCAAACCAAAATAAAACTTACAACCAATCAATCATTAAAAAAAAATTCCTACCAAAAAAATAAAAATAAACCACACACAAAAACAACAACAAACAAACAAATTTGAGCACACAAAATCCTAAAAAAAAAAAAATTACACAACAACAATTTGGACACACCATCATAGTAAAAAAACTCAACATTACAATTTCTTCTTTTTCTTTTATTTCCCCTACTTTTTACCTCATCGAAACTATGTCGTTTCACATCATAATACTCATCACACAAAATCCCACCGACACTATCACCATCCAAAAAAACCCTAATTTTCTCTCTCCTCCATAACTCGAATCATCCGCCGAATCATCCGCACTCGGCTCATCAGCACTCGGCTCATCTGCACTCGGCGCGTCAGCCGACGGTGGCGCCGGAGGCGACTTATGATGCTTCTTCTTCGACGACTTCGGCGCCTCAGCTTCCGGCGCCGGCGCCGGCGAAATCTCAGCCGTCTTAAAAATCTCCTTCGGCTTCAAAACCTTATCAATGGTGTAAATCGCAACAGGCTGTTCATCAAGCAAAGTTCCAGTAACTTTCGCGGTAACAATCTTCGTCTTCAACGTTACAGTTCTTCCTTCATTTTGCACAGTAAAATCAAACTTTTTTTTACCGTCGGTCGCTAAAGTGTTCATCAATCCATTGCTAGATCTCAACATCTGCATAGAATAATAAATCGGAACTCCATGGAATAACATCAATGAATTCTTCTCATCTTTCGTTAGGTTTTTGAATTTCGGTAGAAAACTCTTAAAAGCGTCGTCAATTGGACAAAAAACCGTCAATCCACCTTCAACGTTGTTAGTATAAACCTCCAAAGCGTCGGGAAAATCATTCAAAGTATCGGCGAATGATTTACACCCGTGCGCCGACATAATGTCGGTGATATTCTGAACTTCCGGCGCCGGCGCCGGAGCTAAAGCGTCGGGATTAGATAATACGTGACTGATTTGAATAACGGAGATGTTATAAGGAATTTCTTTGACGGATTTGACGAAGGTTGTATCTAGGGTTAGGGTTCCGTCGTCGGAATCGGCGTCTTTGGTGGCGGCGAAGGCGACTTTACCGCCTTTGAGATCGGTGATATTGACGAAGCCGGATGTGCCGGGTGCGGAACCTGTGGCTTGGTACATTGTGGCGGCAAGGGCGGTACCATCGGTTATTTGATGGAGTTTCTTGGCGCCAAAGTAATCTAGGAGGACATGGAGGGAAAGGACATTTTTGAGGGAGGAAATGGGGAGGTGTTTGGCAATTAGAGCGTTCATTGCGGCATTGTCGACAGCGAGGACGGTGATGGTTAATCGGGAGTTTATCTCCGCGGCGAGGTGGGTGGTGGTGAGGTAGTGGTTGAAGGTGGAGAATTCAGGGGATTTGGCTAGGATTTTGGTGATGTTATGTGCATGGGATGTTGTAGTAAGGAGGAGGAGGAGCAATGCTCCTAAGAGAAGTGGTTGTTGCATTGTTTTTTTTTTTTGGTGTGTGGGAAGTTGGAAGTGTCAAGTGTGGTGTGGTGAGAAATGAGAATAATGAATGAGATTGGGAAATGGGAGTGTTTAGGGGGGGAGTAAAGTAGTGGAGTTGAGAGCTAGAGTGAGTGAGTGAGTGTGTGAGAAGTTGGGTGGAAAGTGGGTTTAGAGTTGTGGTGGAATTACAATTTGAGCCATTATGAATATATTGAGATTTTATTGCTAGGATTTTGGAGTTTATTATATATAGATACCATGGGAAAACCATGAGAGAATAGGGATAGATTGTTGTGTGGTGCAAGTGTGCAACCAATTAGATTTTGTCAATTAAAGATTATGAATCAATTAATTTTTGGAAATTATTATGTAGGTAAATTGTTATGTGGCTTATGTGGTCCTATTGTTTGAGGATTTGTGTAAAAGGCTCTACGGTTATGCTTATATAGTTTACCAGATGTAGTTATCTCGTTGGAAATTTTTTCCAATATGTCGACAAGATAGAGGTCTAGAGACGCGGCAAAAGAAAATATATTACTATTTGGTAATAAAAAAAATGAGAGTAGGAAAATTAATAAATGAAATTTGAATCATGTTTCCCCTTTTGATTAGACACTTTACCAAAATGTATAAAAAAAAGGGATCATTTTGTTCAATGTTAATGTTAGAGATGAGTTATTATTGTAATTTGTTTGTTTCTCTCTTAATGATATTAATTGGTTAGTATAATTATTAATATACTTGTCTCAAATGCTCCTACATTAACATGTAATCATATATTTCATCAATAATTTTGATGTTGATCGATCTACTAAAATTTATTTATAAGTCGATGGTTTTTTTTAGGCAATATTTACTATATATTGTCAAGGCAATATGCATTTGTTGTTAAGATAATATTGTCTTATTGACGAGATTCTTTTGGTTGCGAGTAATATTACTCAACAGTGCCCTTATACTAGTATATCCTTTTAACTCTTACTCGCAGTGTATGATGATGATAGACTCGTATACCCTCTAAGTCTAATTCGCCAAAGTTGGGATGCATTTAAAATAAACTAAGCCCGTTAGAATAAGATTAGATTATTATCTTAGGTACGATGCGAATTGTCAGAATTTTTTTCCTTGAATAATCTTAAAATGAGTATTAATTTCGAAATGTGCCTAAGTTCAAATTAATTCGTGGATACCGTCCACGTAGGACGGGCGCCGAAAATTTATTTTTTTCAAAGTAAACCGCTACTCAGAGTAGCGGTTAACTTCAAGTTATTTGAAAACAGTATGTGGGGTAAAACCGCTACTGGGGGTAGCGGTTTACTAGGCAAAACCGCTACTTCAAGTAGCGGTTTATATGCATCCCTTTTATAACTTGTCTCAGGGACATCATATAACCGCTATTTGAAGTAGCGGTCAACTTTACATTATTGGTATTAACCGCTACTTGAAGTAGCGGTTTATATGCATGCCTTTTATAACTTGTCTTAGGAACATCATATAACCGCTATTTGAAGTAGCGGTCAACTTTACATTATTGGTATTAACCGCTACTTGGAGTAGCGGTTTTGTTAAAAAGCAAAATTTCGCGTGCGTCCCTACGTGGACGGTGCAGAGAATTAATTTAAACTTCGGCACATTTCAGGAATTAATACCCATTTTAGCATTATTGAAGGAAAAAATTCCGAATTGTCATATAGATTTATAGTGATGTAGCCCGCAGTTTTCGCATTAGATATATATGAACTATCAATTTTTGTTTACATTCGGTGTAAAGTCTTTCTTTTAGAACATGTCATAGTCGATCATTTGTCAAGGAACCATGGAATAAGTAACATTTGAATTATTGATGGGCAATTATATTTGTTACTATGTGAGTTAGGTTGGACTAATTGTTCCATGGATTATTATAAGGAAGATTTGGTTCTTGAGTTAAATTATGAGGCTGCTAGAAAGTGGGTTTAGAGTTGTGGTGGATTTACAATTTGAGCCATTATGAATATATTGAGATTTTATTGCTAGGATTTTGGAGTTTATTATATATAGATACCATGGAAAAACCATGAGGGAATAGGGATAGATTGTTGTGTGGTGCAAGTGTGCAACCAATTAGATTTTTGTCAATTAAAGATTATGAATCAATTAATTTTTAGAAATTATTATGCAGGTAAATTGTTATGTGGCTTATGTGGTCCCATTGTTTGAGGATTTGTGTGAAAGGGTTATCAGTTGTTAGGGATGGGCGGATGGCAATGGATCGGAGATGGGTCGGGTGGAGCTCCATCCGCCCCATCACCCGCGACCCAAAACTCCATTCATCACCTGCCAAAAATTTCACCCATATCCGCTCCATATTTTTAGACTTTATAATTTTAAAGAAATTAACATATGAAAAATTAATCATAGTCTCATTGATTAACAATAAAGTGACAAAATATCAATCTTATTACACACGAAAAGTAATTATAAGTATTTTTTTATCCCTTAAAAAAAATTAAGTATTTTTTAATTACCTTAAATGACACGTGGCAGTAAAAAAAACAATATATATATATATATATATATATATATATATATATATATATATATATATATATATATATATATATATAATATGGATAGATGGATGGAGCGGGTGATAGATCCAAAAATTATCATCCATATTCGACCGACCCACCACCCGATCCATCCATCACCTGCTAGTCACCCGCTTCACCGTGGGTGAACACCCATTTATTCGGGCGGGTGGGTGGATAATTCACTTACCCATGGATAATTGTCATCTCTACCAGTTATGCTTATTTGTTGATCAGATGTAGTTATCCCGTTGAATTTTTTTCCAGTGTGCCGACAAGATAGCTAGCTAGAGGTCTATAGACAATGTAAAAAAACACTTATCTATTTGGTAATAAAAATAATGATGAGAGTAGCAAAAGTAATAAATGAAATTTGAACAATAATTTTCCCTTCTAATTAGGGACTTCACCAAAATGTATAAACAATGGATAATTTTTTTAAATCTTAGAGATGAGTTGTTATTATAATTATTTATTTGTTTTCTCTTAAAATTGATATGGTAATGACATTAGTGGGGTTAGTACAATTAGTATTCTACTTGTCTCAAATGCTCCTATATTATTATGTAAGTTCATATATTTCATTAATAATTTCGATGTTGATCGATCTACTAAAATTTATTGACAAGGCGATGGTTCTTTTCGAGGCGATGGTTCTTTTTGAGGCAATATTAATTATTGTCAAGGCAATCTACAGTTGTTGTTAAGATAATATTATTTTATTGACGAGATTCTCTTGGTTGCTGTGAATATTATTCACCTTATTGCAAAGATTAGTGCTCCGATAATAATATTATATTCCTTTAATATTTACTCGTAAGATATGATGTTAATATACGTGTATATCCTTCGGATCTAATGTGTCAAAGAGTGTATGCATTTAAAATAAACTAAACTCCGTTAGAATAAGGTTAAATAATTATCTTAGGTGCGAATTGTCATAGATATATATAGCGATGTAGCCCACTATTTTGGCATTAGATTTAGATATGAACTATTTTGTTTACATTTGGTGTAAAGTTTTTCCTATAGAACATGTCATAGTCGATCATTTGTCATGGAACCATGGAATAAGTAACATATTTGAATTATTGATGGACAATTATATATGTGACTATGTGAGTTAGGTTGGAATAATTGTTCCATGGATTATTATAAGGAAGATTTGGTTCTTGAAGTTAATTATGAGTGTGCTTGAAAATGTGGAGTAATCATATTTCATTAGTAATTACTCATTAGTGCGGAAAACAAAGGTGATCTATGATGGAGGGTTACGTGTAAAATTATGCAACTTTTCTTAAATTGAAGCTGTCAAAGCTGAACATGCATATGCTTGACAAAAATGGATATTTTTAATAAGTTGGTTGGTTTATTACCTTTTTTTGCTGTTTTTGGGTAAATTGGACCCCATCAAGGTTGTTTTCTGGACTGATGTAGCATCTGACCCAATCATGTGAGCAAAATGTATAGATTTTTTTTAAGGAGAAAATGTATGTAGAAATAAAGGATTGTATCAGCCTTGGCGGAACTTGATGTTTGCTTAATATTACCGTTTCCCCCAAAAAAGATACGGGATTGTTGTTTATCTTCTTTCTTATTCTTGTGGTTAGAGTGTGTTGAAACTTGAAACTCGAAACATGTATTAAATTGAAATGAATTGCAATAATAATACTACCAATGACATATTGACATGCTCCTATTTTGGCAACGGATCACTAATTTGATGTAACTTTTCATTGGATTGTGGTAATTGTTACTTTGTATGCACTTTTTTAGGATCTATTTAAGCATCATATAAAACATTGGGCAAGTACCATATAAATCAACAATTATCCTCTTATTTGTATTGGTGTGTTCTCTTCACCTTAAAAAATAAGCTTCAGTTCCAATAAGTTTAGATCAGGTGTGCTCAGTTTTAACACAACACTAAAAAAATAAGTTTCAATAATGGTCAATCGTGTCAAATAAATTCAGTTCAGGTTTTTTCAGGTGAATAGAATGCACCCATAGTCTTTTTAGCCATAGAAATATTGACAACTTCCATAATGTATTTGGGTGTACATCAGTACATGTGTTTAGGTATAAATAAATCCAATATTGTTTCTTGCTTATTTATAAATTATTTGAAGGTAGTATTTTATTCAACTTTCTTTGACTTATTTTAACTAAGAAAAGTTATACTTATAGTAGAATTATATTTGGAGTTAAGGGTACAACAAGGACCTGAACTTTCACAATTTTCACCGTTCAGGACCCATTAGTTTTTCTTGCACGTTTGGGACCTAGAGTCATATTAGGTGATAATTTCTAACCAGTGGTTAGCGTAGGTCCCACTCTCTCTCTCTCTTCTCTGTCCATATACTCTTAACCTCAAATTTTATTTTCTCTCTCCTCTCTCACTCTTTCTCTCATCTCTCTCCTAACATAATCTACTAAAGAACTCAAGAACCCTAACCCAATTTTTTCTCTCTCTCCTCCGTTACACTTTCTTCCCAGATCTTCCTCATTTGTTCACCAATTTCTACCAAAATTTACCACAAATTCGCTTATTTCTGTTTTTTTCGAGTTATTGGGATCATTATTTTGTAGGTTTGAACCATTTATGGTTTATGATTTCGTTTTTTTTTTTTTTTTTTTTTGGGGGAAAAACATCCGAAATCATTCAAGTTGGAAGAAGAAGATGTTCAAACCCAAAAATCGAATTTTTCGGTTTGAATCTAAAAGTTTCAAACCCAAAAATTCGTTTTTTGGGTTTTTAGCACAAGATATGTTCAATGTGGATGAATCTCGAAGTTGGTCTTCGTCGTACGGTCTCTCTTTCTCACTCTTGAACTCTCTTTTTCTTGTGGATTTTTTTAGATTTGTTGTATTGTTCGAATTTTTATGGGTATGTTTTGTTTTTCTGGTATGATTTTTGTTTTTGTTGTGATTTTTTGTTGGGGTTGTTCTTATTTTCTGTTGGAATTATTCAGATTTTTTGGGTTTTCTTTGGAATTGTTTTGATTTTTTTTTGTTTGAATTGTTTTTTATTTTTTGGGTCGTATTGTTTTGTATTGTTGTTCGAATTCTTTAGATCTTCAAGAATGGAGCAGTAAATTCGGATTATTCTAACGGGCTTGCGACAAATGTGAATTTGGCAAATGGGGTTTTTCATTTTCATTCAGAAAACTAAAAAAAAAGGATCTTTAGGGCGATTATTAATTAGTCTTGTTCATTTGGGGTTTTAATTATCATTATTTTTGAAGCTTTGGAGAAGATGAGAATGGAGATTGAAGTTGTAATGGAGTTTATTTTTTGGGGTGTTCTTGTACTTTTTGGATATTAAAGTATTATTTATTTTATTTTAATAGTTTTTTTTTGGTGTAGTTAACCTCAGTTGAGTTAACAATGAGTTAACTTGCCGGAATGTTGTCCATAGGTCCTGAATGGTGCATAAAATAGTTATAGGTCCTGAATGGTGAAAAAAGTTATAGTTTGGGTCCTTTTTGTACCCTTAACTCATTATATTTGATTTCATTTGCTATTATTTGCTATATGAAGTACTACATAATCTCACTTGAATTTAAATCTATACATACATTTTGTCCTGTCAAATGATTGAGCCTCTGAATCGGGCCTTGTGCAAGAGCAGTTCTAGGATTATTCATCTTATCAATAAAAAAATCTATATATCTTGTGATGTGACATTATTTATAAATTCCGTGGAAAATACTACAAAACTTTTGCTTGAGAAGCTAATAAGACCAAAAAGAAATGTAAATAGAAATACAAGAAAGGCGATCTTTGCTTTGTGAATAATCAAGAATTTAATTCAAAGCCTCTTATATATAAAAGCTGGCTTTATAACTGTAAAGAAAGATTTTGGATTCTCTAAGTACAGTAGAAGTACTAAAATTCACGTGGTAATGGCATCTCTTAGACAGAAATCTAGGCCACAAAATATATAAACCAAAGAGTATTAATGCCGTAAACTAAACAAAAACACTCCATCTCAAGCATAGCATAAAGAGTGTAATTTTTTTATTCTTGCACTTTTAGCGCTGCCGAAGCAAGTAGATTCCCCTTGGTGTTGTGGGACCCTTTTATAAGAAACAAATGCAACGTTTGGTATAATTAGATTAATAATCCTAATACCAAATAAGTGTTGGTCCAGTGGTGATGGGGATTGGCTTTGGTAGGACGAACCCGTGTTCGAATCCCCGCAACACCCTTGGGAGAGGAATGTAACCTAACCATCCCGAACTTGGCATCGATCCGAATGTAGCCCGAAGGGTGAACCGGGTGCAAACACAAAAAAAAAAGATTAATAATTCTAATCAATTAATTAGGGAATTTAATTATTGTAGTAAGTGGATCGGATTGCATTGTTAAAACCTAAAAAGCCAAGTGATCAATAAAGCATAAGGACAAGGCCCTTTTAAGATTTAGGTGATCATGAGTGAAAAAAAAGTGAATTATCATGTCATGATTAGAAGAAATGAAATCCACCTAATTGAGGTTTTCTAACGTTTTGTCGTCTTTAAGAAATTTATCTAACAAGTTCAAACTAACTTGGCTACCATCATTATATGTTTTTTCTTTAACAAATAAAATACAATTCAATCGAGTAAATTTAGATTTTAAAGTTGCACAAAGTATATATAATCTCATCATCTAAATCTTATATAGACTGATTTTACATGTCATTTGTGACATAATCATACTGTATTCGCTTATGCTTTCATGTGTTAGGTTTAACACCAATCATGTCATTTAAATGTGCTAAGTATGATCTTTGTATACTAAGTACTAACATAATCGTCCATTGATAAGGCATGCATAGTTTCCAATATTTTATGATGAGAACTAATTTTGTATTGAGAAATGATAAGAAAAAACTATGAATACAAATAGTACGGTTTTGTATATATATGAATTTTTGTCACTACGAATTAAGTGATGAGATTACATAATCGTCCATTGATAAGGAATGCATAGTGAAGATATACTATTTGCAAAAAATCATATATATACAAAACCATATTAAATTGGATTTATTAATAGGTCATTACTAATTTCAAATTTGAGGACATAAAATTGAGACTTATAAGTCAAGTAAGCAAGTTTTTTCTTTACCAAGGACCCTTGGGTCCAATGGTATCGCTTCCTATCTCCCACATGAGAAACCAAGGTTCAAATCTTGGTGGAAGCTAAAATTTCAATGTGGTGGGGCCGTTAGGGGGGACGGGTTGGGGGTAGACCTGGCAATCGGACCAGTCGGATCGGACCAATCGAGATTAGACCGTTTTCAGATCAAGTTACATTCGGACCGGACCGTTTCGGATCGATCCGGATTTCGAATAATGTTTCGGATCATCATCGGATTGTGATGCTTTTCGGATCAGACGGTTCTGGATCAAATGGTTTATATTCATCTTTATTATGTATGGTGTTGTTACTCCTTTGGTCTGATGGTTTTATTTGACTACGAGCTTTTATTATGTATATATGGAACTGCTACTCTTCGTGCTTTCAAAAGGTATACATAACTAATTTGCATAGTCGAAGTCGAACTTGTGCCAAAGAGTACTTGTGATAATTTCTTTTTTTTTTAAAACGGGTCAATTTCGGGTACTTTGGATCAAAACCTGATGGAAGCCAATAATTTCATATTGCTTTGCGATCATGTTACCTTTGGATTATATTGATTTCGGATCGGGCAAGATCATATCGGATCATTCGGATTTCAGATGAATTTCAAATCAAGATTATTTCGGATCGGATTCGGACCGAGCTGGATTGTTTCGGATCAAGGTTCGGACGGCTTGGTTCGGACCCGATCGGATATTCGGACTAAATTTTCGGATCGAGTCCAACTTTGCCAGGTCTAGTTGGGGGGTGCTGATAGCCCAAAGTAAAATTACTTGCTTACTATGGGGTTCAAAAGGGAAAAAAGAAGTGAGCAAGTTGTTTTGGGCAGTTATAAAGGTATACCATAGTAAATATTATATAATAGTACTTCTACAAGAAAGTTTAATCAAGCTCACCAAGAAAAACAATTTAATTATGGGGCAATTTCAACTTTAAAAAAGATGGACCATGATATATTGATATGAAGCTGGCGAAAATGTCAGTTGGTGGAGCCCAAACAGCCAAATTTAAACAAGAGTATTGTCCACATATATGGACAGAAAAATCAGAAATAGCCAAATAAGCCAAGTAAGCAAGTTTATTTGTGCAATTTTTTTCTGCCGCCGACGTTTATCTTTGTGGCTTCTGGTTAGAAGCACGATGGGGTCTCGACGGTTGCAATTTCCTCTTCTTATTTCTCCTAAATTTACATATATTAGTGAAGGTGTTGAAGTTTGAACTTTGAGTCAAATAATGTTTTTGTTTTACCGAATTCTCTTCTATCAAGGTAATTCCATTGATAAAATATAATGTACATACTAACATCGAAACCTTATTATGAAATGTACATGTATAGTAAGCATCAACCATCAAGCCAAAAGAAAAGATAATGAGAAGTATTAGTATTAGTAGACATTCTTCTTTACCTTTAGAAAAGAAGTTCCAAGGTCGAGATAAATTCAAATAATTGTGTGGAGAAACCTGCGCTGATACCACGTATGCAAGTGTGGAGACTTTATGTTACGATTAGGTTAACCCTGACATTATATATACTAGCTTTTTATGCACGCAATGCGTGCGACGATATTTTGGGCATAACTGTTGCTCAATAGTCAGTAGTAAACGAACTAAAAACAAAAGTTCGTATCTAAGTTCACCTTCATTTTGTGAATAAGATATATTGAAATACTTACAGATAGTATTTAAAAACACTTCATGATTTTATGTAATATTGTTGTTTCACTTATAACTAATTGAATAACTAATAAATGTTAGTTGTTTGTTAATAGAAAAAAAAAATTGTAACCCAAAGCCACAAAGCCACTTGTATGCAAGTAACAAACCCACATAATTTTTCCCACCTATCCATATAACTATCTGTCTCACATATGACATACCCATATGAATGATGAATCTCACGTATTTTTTATCTAATTATCCTCCATATTTAATTTTCATCTTCCCACCTACAACCTTACATCTTCCCTTCCCTCAAAAAATAAGAACGGCTCATCTCCTTATCCTCACTATCTTTCATATTCACTTAACAAAATTAAGATTTAATCAAATGTAATGGTTATTTTAATTTCACAGCAAACACCACATTAATAAGCTAATCTTGGTGTCAAAATTAACCCCTTCAACGCTCCATTAATTTTTACGGTAATTTTGGTCTCTGTTCTTCTGGGTCTTTCTGGTTTTTCATTTCGATTTGGGTGGTAATGTTGAAGAACGTTCGTTGGAATGGGGTTTATTTTGGGTTTTATTTGGCTCACGAAGTAAATGGGGAGCCTCTTGAAGGTAATTATTTACGTTTTATGTTCTTGATTTCGTCCCAAAAACTTAATTGTCAACTATATTTCTCAAAGATCCGGTTACATTATGTTTGAACTTTTATTTGTGAAGATGGTTTTTTAAAAAATTCGTGGCTGAAGTTCAGAATTTGGAATTTGCAAAAATCCAGTTACAATCCTAGTCGATTCTTGAATCATCCACTTTTCCTTTGTTTTTTTCAAGACTTCTTCTACTGCTTTGGCAAATTTTGTATGCAAAGTAATTAAATTTAAGCATAATCTATTGCGTAAAAGACCTTTTGTTTATGGGTTTTTAATTATTCATAAGAAATGTCAGTTTTGTACTAACGGTTTATAAGATTGCATTTATTTTTCGACAAGTTACTATCGAAAAGTTATTTTTATACACTTTTTTTAATTATAAAATATATTTTTTTCAAAATTCAGATCAAATTTTTTATATTTCATTCCACGAACTACTAAAAGAAAATCAATCGTTTTCATCAATTTTCAATTTCACTAACTGTTTATTAATGTAATTTCTTTTTTAGTTTGATTTTTGTGTTATTTTTATTGCATTCGAAATTGATTTATATTTTATAATGCCTTTTTTTGTTACAAACATGTACTGATTTTTTAATAATTATTTCAAAATTTATACCATATAATACTGACTTAAATTATTCTTGTATCATTTTTTATTGTATTTTTTCTAAAACATGTGATTATCGATACTACAATTGAACATGCATTCGAACATAAGAGTTGCTAGTTTTTTCTTCAACTAATTTGAAATAACTTGCAAGGTTAAAAAGAATTATGTACCTTTTTTAGAAGTTCGCAAATCCCTAATGGACAAATGTGTAATCTCCCCGTCGAAAACGTATGTTTTTCTTAGTTTGTAATTTAGACGTGTTGTAGTGTATTGGTAATTTTTCAGAGTATGTAATTGTAAATGGTTCTTACAGAGTATGTAATTGTTAATGGGTTATAGTTTGTAATTGAATTTTTTAGTTTTTGTAAAGTTTCCTTATTTGAGTGATTTGTATAATGTGAATTATGCAATTGTATTGATTTCAGTTGACTTGTGATTGATTGTTATAATTGTATTTCCGGCAGTTTTTTTTTTGAAGTCTCGCTTTGGTTGAAATTGGTTTTATAATTTAGAAAGGAAAGGGGGGTAAAACAGTCTATTCAAATGGGGACACTATAGCTCCCCCCTTCCCTTATATAATAGAGATATAAGGTTACAATACAGACCTAATATGAATAGAATTCCTCTCTATTTTGTGTACATACAATATTACACTAATAAGTATTATCACACAGTTCTTATATTTCTTAAGTTTGGCAACATTATTCAATATGTACAAATCATCTTTCATATATTTTTTCATGTTCAAATGGTTTTTCTAAACTATTTTAAGTTAATTTTTACGTGATATTTATTTTACTTTATTTTTCATTTGAAATAAATAAATGCTACTCTTTTGATATTTTGTATGTATTGTTTCGGCCCCCTCTATGTATTGTTTCGACCTTTATCTTTGAAAGGAACGAATAGTAGATTTTCGAAATGAGCTTTTGTTTCATGTCGTACGAGTTCTTCAATATAACGCAGTGAAGGATAATGATCTTGTGTGTGTGTGTATATATATATAATTTTTTTTTTATTAGGAAAGATAATTGGCTACGCACCGTCCTCACTGTAGAGCTCTTAGCTGCGCGGGCGAGCCAACTCAAAGGTTGGGTACAAGACCAAACTGTCCAGAAGACAACAAGCATAAAGACCCACACTGCCACCACAAGATTAATCCCCAATAACATGTTGGGATGAGGATTCGAATCCTAGACAATGCGCTGCAATTCGGGGTGGTACTCCACAGAGCTACCACCTTTCCCTCAATGATCTTGTGTATATTAACTTTACTAATGGTGCTTTACGCCTTAGACTTTTCAACTTATTAAAAGAACATTTGGTTTAAGTCAATTTACAGTTTAATTAATGGAAATAAATATTCAATATATGCTCATAAGAAATTCACCACCAAACATTAATAAGTTAGTTAAAATTAGCAAAAATCAATTTCAAGTAGTACTAGTCATTATAATCAGCAAAGATCAATTAAGCCAACTCTAATAAGTCTAATTAATTTCATTAAAATATGATTATTAATGGAAGACAACATAGTTACATAGCCCAAGCAATGAAATTATAATAATATTCTCGACTAACGTTGGCTATAGCTCTAACGGTAAAGTTGCATTAGGGAAATTGTGCTAGTTACTAAAATAATCATCTAACCTTTATTCTTAAAAAAATCATCTACCTTGAATAAAGGAAATCTATGGCACATCAAAGGAGTCAAAAGTTCTAGAATATTTATATACTTCATATATATATATATTTATAAAAGTAGAACAAATTCTACTCTTTTCCCAATTACATTTCTTTTGTGTTCTTTCATGGTCCTGAAATTTAAGAGTAGTTGTTAATGTTTTGAAATTGCTTGACAAATTGTTAATTCTTTTTCCTCTTGTCAATTCCACCGCAAATCGATAGTGACCCACATTGAAAACGAATCATCATAAATCAGATTTTTAGGAGGGTCCCTACATTTTTTTGTACTTAATTTATATTGTGGCTGTTATAATAATAATAATAATAATAATAATAATAATAATAATAATAATATAATAGTCTCACTTTGTTTTCTACTTTATTTTTTCCTTATTTAGAATCTTTTTGAGAGAGAAAAGAAAGTCGAGGTAGGAAGAACAAATAGAAACTAAGGGAGTAATAAAATATCCGTCGACAATGAAATTAGTGCAGTAGTAATGATAAAAGAAATCAGATTTGTTGAGCATCTCTAGCCATATATTTAGGTTAGAATCATCTTCTAATAAATTTTTCTTGTGGAGAGGACCTCATTAAATGAAATTTCTTACAAGTGCTTAGACAACCGAAAAAATTGTTGTGAATGGTCGGTGAATAACGTATCATCTCTAGTTTCCATGAGCTGTGAAAGTTATTATACAAATAAATTATGGAAAATGATGTAGTACATGCACATCACCAAGGAAATTTGGTTAGACTACATGTTTTGTGGTCGTTAGTTATGACATGTAAGCTAAGACAGCTTGAGTGTGGTTTGGGCACTTTGGGCCATGCCCACACTTGTTATGTGTAGGGGTGTTCGCGGTTTGGGTTGGTGCGGTTTGGGATTAACTCCACAACCGCAAATATACGGTTTGACATTTTCCCAACCCAAACCGCACCGCACTTTTGCCCAAACCAACCCAAACCAAACCGCGCAAAACGGTTTGGTGCGGTTTGGTTTGCGGTTTAACCATTTTTTCCTCCGCGACATTAATTTTGTAATCTAAGAGTAAAAAAAAAATTGTTAATAAATATAAAGAGTCCAAATAAACATGAAGTTGACTTCATAATTAAACATAAATAATAATTTATCAAAATTGTCCAAGTTCTTTACCTCAAACTTCTTTTTTCAATTGTATACTTGCATGCTACCTTGTCAAGTGTATTTAAAAAAAATCAAAATAGATAAAAATATATATATTTTTTAAATCATATAAAATTGCGGTTTGCGGTGCGGTTTCGGTTTACAAAAGTTAAAACCCAACCCCAAACCGCAAACCGCGGTTTGCTTGAATTCATAACCCAAACCGCATTTTTGAAACCGCAAACCAACCCAAACCGCGAAAAAACGGTTTGGGTTGCGGTTTGGTGTGGTCCAGACCGCACTCTGAACAGCCCTAGTTATGTGTATTCAGTGTCACTCATGAAGTACTACCTCCGTTTTTTGACTCGTTTTACTTTTTCGTATTTTTTTTTTTATAAGGTAAGATGAAGTCCATTTGCAAGGAAGAGGAAATTGGGGATCCCTCCTCGTGAAGGGGTGAGGCTCGATCCCAGGGATCTACAGGATCGGAAGTAATGCCAACACCACTGTGAAATTTATCACTCTTCTTTCTTCGGAAATTTATTATTAATTGATCCATTATTACAATTTTTAGCCACTTTTTATTGGGAATAGGATACTTTTGAGTTGGTTCTTCTATACTTTACTCACTTAATTTGAGTATTTCTCTCCTTTTCTTAATATGTGTGCAAAACACAAATGAGTCAATTAGAAAAATAGAGGAAATATATGGTATCAATTTTGTGTAGATAGATCCTATGTTAGACGAGAGGGAATGTGACCCTATTTTTTTAACTTATTAATCTCATTTGAGTTCCAACTCTATAATTAAATTTTTTGTTGTTAAAATAATTTATTAGAACAATAGAACATTATTATAATCAGCTTGACGATCATATACAAATTGGCTTGTTCATGTTACCCTCAAGAATGAGTAAACACAATAACACATTCCTGAAAACTTTAAATATAGCAAATGTGTTAAACAATTAAACGAAGTATTTAAGATCTGGATATGTTCATAAATTTTTAAACTTATTTCGTCAAAATAATATTTCTCAGATCTTAATATATACATAAACAACAAAAGTTGCGTGTTCAGTAACACATAATGATATAAAAAATATGTTATTTATATTATTATAAAAAAAATTTGTGTACATTTTTTTTGAAAAAAGTTACAGGGTTTAATTTAATATAAGTAATAAATAAATCTGGTTACATCTAAGCATGGCAAAATTCCTCCGTTTTTATTACTTGTATTGTTTCTTATTTTAGGCAATTCTTTATTACTTGCATCGTTTCTATTTTTTTTATCTCTTCCTATCTCTTCACCTTTGTTATTGTGAAAAAAAAAAACCGATGTAAGTAATAAAAAACGAAGGAAGTATAAAGTAAGGCTATGTTGACGGTTCTATTCAGCCTATTTTAACTTATTTTAAAAAAGATAAGATTATATAAGATAAGAGAAGTTCAAATAAGATAAAGTAAGACAAAATAAGTTGAATCAAACGAACCCTAATAATTACGAGTATATTTATAAGATATTTTATACATCATCTAACGGAGAAAAGTGGGCGACCCTAAACAAACAAAGACTAGGCCCATGTGTTGTGTTGGGACTTGGGAGGTCCTGTAGTGATACCGTGAGATTTCTCATATACTTTCCTTGGCCTCTATCTGACTTTTCTTTTAATGATAGAACTTAGAAGCCTCTGTCTAACTTTAAAATGCTTTTATTCTCATGCTGGTTATAATGGTATTTACAACATTGGTGATTGGACATTAAAGACATGTAGTACAACATCATGAGTTAACCAATAAACAGTAAGAACATAAGCAATTTCAGTACAAAGGGCAAAAACACGGAAGCAGAGGAGTTATTGAGAATAACGTAGTTATCCTAGTTAATAGAATATCATATATGATAGTATTGAGATAATAGAAGTCTAGTACTAGGAGATATAATTAAAGTGAGAATAAGATAGAATTAGGAGATATAGATTATCTATGACGATTATAGAACTAGGAGTCTAGTTGGATATATTTCAGAAGTTAGTGTTTAGTAATGAACCATGAGTACAATATATATATATATATATATATATATATATATATATATATATATATATATATATATATATATATATATATATATATATATATAGGAGTACAAAGGGACTCCTACTAGGAAACTACCTCCAAAAGATATCTTATTCCTAATACTAATCAAACACTTATTGGAAATATTCTTAAGATAATATTTACATAAGATAATAACATATCCTAAAGATATTATTATATCTATCCGTAATATTCCTAATACTATATATCTAACAACCAATAATAGACTATCTATTATACAATACTATCATATATGATATTCTATCAACTAGAATAATTACATTATTCTCAACAGCAATATACTGGTTTTATTATCAATTGGACATGAGTCTATCCTAAACATTAGAGTGACAAATTACAGACAAAATAAAAAATCTGCAGTATCAGCTGAACAATAGACTTAAATTTCGTCTACCTCTACACCTTATAGATAACTTGGAGCAATTATGCAACATGAGGGTGGTCATCTAATATATCACCAGGATACAAACATGCACAAGAATTCAATTGCTATATAAGAAGATGTTCTGAGAAAGTCTGAGCAACAAGTCATAGTAAGAATGAATTGTCATTATAAATATAAGATCATGTCTTTAGTTAATATCCTTCTACAAAAGATCAAGACAGTTCCAATAAATATGACAGATTAGGCTGGTTTTCTCAAGTTAAGACTAACTACCAACCGAAAATATAGTACACAATAAGTTGCATTAAAATTAGAGTACTAATCCCTTAGAGTAATCCTTCTCCAAGGGGTTGATCAAGATCAATTGGCTCCGAAACAGGAAGAGTAGCAGAGTAAGCAGACATACTAGCTCTTTTCTCCTCTAATTTCTGCTTCTTTCTAGCGTTGCGCTCAAGGAGCTCTTTCTCCTCTTCAACTCGAGCTTTTTTCTCGTCGACAGCCATACTAGACTCAATCAGAGGCTTGTTTTTTTGTAATACCAAAGCCCTTTCAACAAAAGGAACTAACCAGTCCACCTTTAGGCCTACAAGTTGAAGGTCAGACATGATAGCGCCGATCTCCTGAGCTAGATCATCAGTCAAGGTCCTCAGTGTAGTATTTTGGAGAACTTTTATCATCTTTGCCAGTAATTCTAAGGCACAGGCTAACATGCCTTTGCTACGCACAAAACCCTTTCCAACTAGGTTGCCATGCTTGTTCCATATAATTTGCAAAGTTACCAATAAGTCAGACCTGATCTCTAGACCTTGTAAACAGCTGATGCTTGGCTCACATAATTCCATTGAAGCCTACAACAACGCGAAAGAGGCAAGACAACTAGATCATTAAGAATTTCTTACAAATCAAAGAGAAGTTGCAGCTGTATAAACATGTTTCAACGGCGTGATTGATGATGATGTTTTGTAGCTTGTAACAACTAACAAACATGCTTACACTTACAGGAGTTACAGATGCATGATCTGTACCAGACGCTTTGTCATCAGAGATAATATTCAGTGCTGTGCATGAAGAATAAATTCAAGTCAGAATTCGCTAAAGGGTTGTAAAACAGCAATTGCTGCATTAATAGAATTCAGAAAACAGATTATAACAGAACAGGTTGTCAGAATGAGTAAATCAAACTAGGTTAAAGTGGCTGGAGTTACCTTCCTCCTGGTTCTTATCAGAACCTAGGAGGTGGGATGTAGTTTTCTCTCGAGCGTCTGAGGTTAAAGGTATTCCAGTGCTTTGTTCCTCCAATCTAGGTGCACTTGAGACACGCTCTTCTGGAGATGCAGAAACTTGACTGCTTGGACCAGGTTCACTTCACAAGTTAAATTGGAAGTCACACTATTAAGTTATCTCACTCGACCAATGACTAATGAGAATGATCAGAAGGATGAGAAGGATCGATATGCATATTTTTTGAACTGAATGTGCATATGTTTTGCACCAAATGTGCGTAGATCACTTTTCAAGGTGTAAATATGTGCTCTTAAAAGATAAGATGCACATTCAGTTAAAAAAATGCACCCAGCTCAAAAAATATGCAAAAAAAATCTTTCTCACTGGTGTAAGTGTAACTAGGTACGAAAGTATCTTACGAAATCCATTGTGGAGGTGGCCAAAATACAGCAGAAAAGCGAGGAAATGTCGAAATTAGAGCAGAGTTACATGCCTCTTCATACTTACACACAGCAACTTGAAGGTAGCCACTACTAGCACTTGTGAACAAGACATCATCAGATTTACGGGAGCCAGAGTAAGTAGGGAAACAATTCTTAGGATAAACAATGCAGTTCCTTCGAAATCCTGGAAAATGTTGTGAGCTTGCAAAGAAACACGAATCAAAGGTGACAAACAAGATGTTGTCACCTAAAGTCACAACTTTCTTCCATTCATGCCGCGAATCAAGCTTAAAAACCTTAAACTGCTGACAGTTCTGATACGCGAGCAGCAAGTATAAGTCATAATTGGAATCCACGAACAAGCGTTTCCGCCTATTACCTTCCAATGAGGTAACCATAACAACATACTTCACTTTCATAGAGTTGTAATCAATCCCATAAAGCTTCCCTTTACGGGTAACAGCCCAAAGCTTTTCTTTCCAAACGACTATATCATCAGCATAACCGTCGATAAGTATGCTAATTCCCTTGTGATCTCTACAACCATCCAAGCGAAAGCATGCTAGTTTTCCCTTACCATACAACACCACCACATAATAATGCTTAAGTTGTCGAGATTTATGTAAAGGATCAGGCCACAATACGACTTTATCAACATGATACACATCATCAGTTCCGTAATCATATTTAAGTGGAGTAGCATCCATTGATCTTAGATTAACCCCTTGGCTAAGTTTGATGGCATCGAAATCAGACATAATAATGTTTTTACAAGAATCGTCTTCTTCAATAGGAAGCCTTGTAAGAGGATGACAAAGACGTATTTTATGGGGTTCCAAGGTATTAGACTGTTCAACTGCGACTAACCATGGGTTAGTAAAGTTAGAGTACTTACGGTGTAGACAGCGTTGGCGGAGAATATAAACAGCTGTAGTAACGACGACTAAGGGAGTGTCGTGATGGACGGAGTTCACAGGGAGACGTGGATAATCAGACCTACGAAGGCAGGAAAGTGTGCATGGGAGTAAGGTATGCAAGCGCAGAAAAGGGGCAGGAACAGAAGATCGCCAATTCTTACACACAGCACGAAAATTCAAGATCGGCAAATTCGAGTACTTAGACTTCAGAAGATCATAGATTACTAAAAGAATGTCCTTTGGAAGGTCCGACCATGACAAGCTCCCACGAACATCACGACTCATGCACATTATATTGTCGTGTGCGTGTTAAGTTGTTCCGGTAGTGAAACAGGTGACGATCTTAAGCTTACGCTATAATTTGTGTTTATGGATATAGATATATAGTACCAGTGATATATATATATGGTATCTGAGATAATCATATCCTAATCTTACTTAGCCTAGGAGAATTAAAGAATCAGGCATATCCTACTAGTATAGGATAAGGAAAATAGGGAAAACATGGACATAATCAATCATTATTAGTTATCCGAAAGATTACAAACTTTGTAAAATATATATGATGATGACTCGAACATACTTTACCATATAAGATTGGGAAGAGCAGATTGATGCCATTGCTTACAAACTGCCCGGAATTGGCAAACTTCGTTTCGAGTTCCGAGACATGAAGCTATGCCGCCTTCTAACAGTTCTTCAGGCAACTCTATGCAACCTCTATCACACGTACATTGTACAGTGTGATAGAGATTATTATTGACTTGTATTACTGTTATTATTAGATATCCTTGGGTTGTTAGCTATTTCTAATCTAGGATATTCCATAGTTGTTTGCTTTCAAATTCCGTAAATATCTCTTAGCATTGTTCTATATTCTATGTAACCTCTTGTTCTTATCCTTTGTATACTTTACTTATCTCATAGCTTCATATATTGTATGAATATGCTACGGGCTAATTAATGAGAATGATCAAGGCTACAAGCCTACAAGGCTACAAGCATGGCAACTACTACTTGACAAACTTGTCTAGAATATCGTTACATCAACGGCCTGTTTGGTAGTCGTTAATAAATGGTGGTAATGGGAATGAATTTTATGAAAGATCATTACAGTGACTTTGGAGCATGCACCAGCAAGATGTAATTTGCTAGGTGTAGCGTCGCCACATTGCAATCCTCACTGAATGAGCAGCTAGATACTTGGAACAAAAGCAGGGCCATTCCTGTCATATCTGACTTCTCTTTTCACCAGAACAGATCTGTTAGAGGCTCCACTGATGTATTCCCCCTTCAGCATAATGTACATAGGTAGTTCTTCATACGCAGCTGAAGCAACAACTGAACGGAGTAACAAGACAATTTGTATCACGTTACTGTCGGTACGTAGAATTCTGGGGAAATTCATTTGTACACACACATAACACATTCATAGATTCATGCACACTATAATTAGATCGATCAAATCTCCCCTGATACTTCGAAAAGGATCTAGAAGGAACTCTTAATTGTTTAAAATAAAAGGCAGTTAAACAAAGATTAGTAGCATTTTACCACAAGGCAAAGTCACGGACTGAACATGGCCACACTTGTACAAAGAGAAGAAACTTCAGAATATGAAGTGTAATATCTTTACCAGTACGTACTAGGTCCGAATTTGTAGTAAGGTTTTCTTTGCCCAACAAAATGATCTGATTCGTTAACTCGTCTAGTCTATGAAAGACTAACTATTGAGCATATATAATTTACAGAGCTTTTTATAACAATCAAGGTTAATCCACCAGGCGAAACACCATTCATCGGTTCCACTCCCACAGCCATGATGGAGGTAGCCAGACGGCATCTGAATGTCCTGGACAAGATTACAGGCCTACTGAAATCAACACTTTTCAAATGAAAAACAGCAACATCCAGATGGATTAGCCACATCTGGAAGATTCTGCAACCAAAGTTCCTTCTTTCATAGCTAATAAAGCAAAGACCAGTTGGATCTATGGAACAACCTTACTCTCTGTTCAGCCAACCTTCTTTTCACCTCAGAGTTCTCTACTTCGAGCTTCAACTTGACAACCTCAAGCTCTGCAATAACATTTTGTTTGTAGAGTTTAAATTCATATATTGGAGGTCAAGGAGAGTTGAATTAAGGAATTTAGCTTGTGACTCATTTAAGGACTTCCTTGAGTCGCTTTGATGAATACTAATTATCTTTGGTAGAGACTCTATGGTCCATGTCGGAAGGCTATCACTGTGCACCACATGCCCTTGTATTAAATTTCCTTGTTCATTGAGAATCATCTGCAAAATTAGTATTAGACGGGAGCACACACCGAGTCCATGGAATTTTTCCTGTGAAACACCATTTTTAACATTTTGCATAAGAATATAGAGAAATATAAGTAGATGTGCTACTAAGAAGAAGCAAAGTTTTCCAGCTACAGATATTGAAAGAGAATCTACATCAACTGCGATGAAATTTTCAATCCGAAATCCTAGATCAGAACAGATATTAGGTGCCTTGAAATCTCTACTTTCAAGTGTCTCTTTCAGGAACCAGAAGTTGAGTATTAGAGCTGGAGCAAAATGTCAGTTTTTTAACCCGAGGAGTCTGGAAAAAAAGCAGAGGATTTAGCTTAGGAGAAGGAGAATTCTATTGTAACCATAGAGGTTAGAAGTTAAAAAAATGAAGCTTAATTACCTTTATGAGCATTTGGCATGGCCTTTGCCACTTGCAAAGAAGTTGGGGACATCTCTATCTTTGAGATAGGCTCCTGGGCAATTCGATCTTCATCTTGATCTTCGGGAACACTTTTCAGTGATAAAAGAACCATAGACCATCTCAAGTTAGAAACTTTGTTAAGCCACTATAATAAACAGAAAGCAAATATGTCTCAATGCTGAAAGCTGAGACTAATCTTACCATTTGGACGACCGTTTGTCTAAAGAGAGCCATGTAGGCAGCGACCAGAACACATCAAAATATGCTGGATATGATGTTTTAAGCCAACATCCGGCACTCTCAAAGTGAAAAATAGAAATGTCTAGATTGGTTGCCGATGTATTGAAGGTGCCATAGTCCTTGTCAAAATATGAAGGGAAACAACCTCTATGATAAACGATGCAATTGCCTCTCCAGCCAGGTAAGTCTTTTGCTGGGACAAAGAAGCAACCATCAGATGTGACAAATAATATTCTGTCATCACCTATACCTTCAACTTCATCCCATTTTTTCTGCTCCTCATCCAGCTTAAATACCTTGAAACCACATTTTATTTTATGAACTAAATAGAGCTCATCACATGATTCAGCTAGACGTTTCCTCCTACCACCACCAGAACACTTTACTATTGGTTCGGTTACAACAGGCTCTAACTTGAAGTATCTATTATGAATCTGATAGGCTCTTCCTTTGCGATCAACTGCATAGATCCTTCCTTTGAAATTAATGATATCTTCGAATAAGCCTGTACCAGATTTGGATATTAAATGATTGTGTTCCTCATTTCCAAGCCTTATTGCAGCTAAATTTCCATCATCATAAAGCACTATCGCTGAGTAATCATCGATGTTTTGGGTAGTTTTACAATTAGACTTCAACAAAACCACCTTATAACTGAAATCGCTCCAATCCGAAAACATATCACTA
The DNA here is from genome assembly GCA_947646795.1 of Beta lomatogona. Classification (NCBI taxonomy): domain Eukaryota; kingdom Viridiplantae; phylum Streptophyta; class Magnoliopsida; order Caryophyllales; family Amaranthaceae; genus Beta; species Beta lomatogona. Next base: position 116,810 of record CANSNZ010000999.1, read on the forward strand.
TGGTTATCTGCAAATCTTAATGTGTAGAGCCTACCAATATTTTTAACTCGAAAATGGGATAATTGCAACACTTTTGGGAAATATGTGGGCAATGTTTCAATGGCAACACGAGAAAGGGGTTTCCGGAGGTATAACTTTCCAGGGTTCAACTCCTCAACAGTGAACAACCATGGTAAGAGTTTGGGATTGAGAGCTGATTGGAGAATAAAAACAGAGCTTGCCACTAAAATCAGGGACTCTCCAGGAACTTCTCTGGACTTCCTCAGAAAACGAGAACAGGAAGTCGAGATTTTATGAGGTAAGATAAGGGATAAAAGATTTCTTTGGAGGAGGGAAGAAAAAGAGGCTAATTGCTGCCATGCCTTACACACTTCCCGGAACTGGATGAAATCAAACGGGGTCTCAAGACGTTGAGCAATGACCAATAGTAGCTCCGGGGGTAAGTTCGACCAAGAAATTAACTTCTGACCTGGAATATCTGGAACAAGAACCTAGTCTTCAGCATAGACGAATGAAGAAGATGAAAGAAGCTCAAATATGTTAGAGCACAACTTACAAGGTAAGCATGATTACCTTTTTGAGCTTTGTCCCGAACAATTTGCACATTCTCTTCGACTTGTAGACAAGTGGACGACATTGAACTGGACTCTGAAGCAATTGGACAATTTGGACCAGAGAAAACACTTAGCAGCTTGTCAGTTTCCCTGGAGGCACTTCCCAGATACCAAGAGATCATCTCAATATAAGCCATTTCCCTCGAAATGAAAAACTTGCATTGTACTATTCTTTTATGGTGATTTGGCAAAAAAGAATATATAGTTCAATCATCTTATCAAAATTCAAAAGTGGTATAAACACTGAAGCCAACATTTGGATGATGGTTGACAATGTTCAACAAATGTTATATATGGAGGAGGCAATTAACATAAGAAAAAAGAGGTGAAAGGTTTGAGTTCTTTGAACCGGTCAAATTGATATTGACACTAATTGAAACCCATGTAGCCAAAATGCCAACATTAGACATCAGAACTAATAATGGAAGAGACAATCTTGGTAAGATTTTTAATAAACACGACACGATTTACATAACACAACTATAATCATGTGATCAAGAGACAGAATTTACCTAGCATAGCTGAGTAAGTCAGGCAAGATCCAGGACGGCGGAGGCCAGAATAAATCAGACAAGCCCGGGTAAGATGATATAAGCCGAGAACGAGCCTCATTCAGATAAAACACAGAAATCTGAAGGAACTTACTTGCTTCATCAAACCACATTTCAGTAGGACAACAACTTCGAGAACAATATCCAGTGAAATGTTTCTCATGGAACAAAATGCAATTCCCTCTAAACCCAGGTAACTTTGGAGCATCAACAAAGAAGCAATCATCACAAGTCACTAATAACATTCTATCTCCCAACACATTGACCTTATCCCACTTATGTTGTTTTTCATTCAACTTATAAACCTCATACATTTCATCCAACCTCTGACTCAAGTACAATTCACCACACGACACAGCCAAACGCTTACGCCTATCGTAAGCAGAATAAACACCAGTACAAATTGGCTCAGCTATAGCCTTACTCACCCTTGATTCACAAGTATCAATGATATAAACTCTTCCTTTACGATCAACAGCACAAACCTTCCCTTTGAATTCTACAATGTCATCAAAACAATGGCCATTTCTATAGTTTACGCGCTTCGAATTCCATTTCCCACATTGTAATCTAAAACATACCAAAAACCCACCTGAGAAAAGTGCCAATATCACCTCCCTAGAACACCCAACTACAACTACTTTTATGGGACAACTAGAATACCCAACTAAATTAAAAACACGACTATTTCCATTAACAAAGCACAACTTAAACCCTTCACTAATACAATATCCTTGTAAATGTGACAAATTCAATGTTTTTGGAAAATAAAAGGGTAGATTTTTAACAGAGTTTTTAGTAAAGGGAAGGTGAAAATGGAGTTTACCTGGTTTCAACTCTTCAACTGAGACTATCCATGGATTAATGGAGGTGTGATGAAGTGGTTGAAGTAGATATACAGAGGTTTTGATGAGGAAAATTGGGGAATTTGATTGCTTGAAAATGGAGGAATCAAATGGAATTTGGAGAGGTAAATGTGCATCTAACAAATGGTTAAAAGGTGAAGATTTGTGCCAGTTCTTGCAAACTGACCTGAAACTGCAGAAATCTAAACTGGAGTTTAAGTGTGTGGAGATTTTTGAAAGTAATTCTTGGGGAAATTTTGACCAATCGATTCTACACCGTTGCATTTCTCTCATTTTGAAGAACAGCAGTTTTTTGCCTTTGGTTTTTCTGTTCTTCAACTATACTAAAGTACTAAACTACTGGCATTTTTGGCATTCTAATTTCTAACAAAACATTTTCGCTTTTTGGCAGATTTTTAGAGGTGACCACGGGCTGCACGGCCTGCACCGGGTTTGGAGCGGGCCATCCCTAAAAAATCGCCCATGGGTTGGGCTTGACCAAAATTCAAGCCAAAATTTTGTATCCGAAGTCCACTATTTCGGGACAAAAATAGCGGACTTTATTAGGTTAAAATCGGATCTAATAAAAACACCGGGCCGGGCTAATTTGATAACCTCTAAGATTTATCTAATAAAACATTTGCCTTTTGGATGAGTTATTCTAGAATTGTGGTTACTAAAACATTCATTTTTTTTGTGTAGTTAATGTGGAATTTTCTCTCTTCGTCTATAATTTTGATGAGAATAGTAGAGTTGCCAAAAGTTATTGGATTGGATTGGAAATTTACACGTTAAAATAAGAGGCCCAATGATTAAACTTACTGTTTTTACTGTTTACATGTTGAAAAATGGTGAAAAACAAAACAAATAAACTCAATTTCGATTGCCCACCCGGTTCACCGGTTTGCTCCGACTACATCCGAGTTCGACCCGGGTCGCACACCTGGCTTTGGTGGGTGAGTCTCCCAATCAAAAAAACAAAATTTCACTCATTCAAACTAAAAACTGATTTACTAATCTGATGTTTTGTACTACGAAATCACTACTAACTTTTAATAATTGCTATTTAATTTTAAATATAGCTAATTTTATTGAATACTATATCCTTAGTTTTTCTTCCGCTCAAAAAAAAAAAAATCCTCAGTTTTTCTTTTTAAAGTTATAACGGTTTTTTCACCATATACCCCCGACAAATTGAAAAATTCACCATATACCCTCAATGTTTCAGATATGCACCATATACCCCTGAGTTTTCGAAAACGTTCACCTTATACCCTTTTCCTAACTGCCGTTAACTCACCGTTAGCTTTATTTACCATTTTGCCACCATTAAGCCCTAATCCTAAAATGTAAACCCTAATCTAATCCCTAACCCTAATCTAAACCCTAAACCCTAACCCACCCCCTCCACTCCACCTGCCCCCACCCCCCTCCGGCCCTCCCCCCTCCCCCCCTCCCTCCACCACCGCGGCCCCACCCCTCCTCCTCCCCCTCCCCTCCACCCCCGTGCCCCACCCCCGCTAGCCCAGACCCCTCCCCCCTCCGCCCTCCACCCTCCACCTAAACCCGGCCCGCACCGCCACCCATCATCCCCCCGCAAGAATTCAACTTTGAACCCAGCCCCCCACCCTCCCCGCAAGAATTCGACTGAACCCGAACCAAGCCGCCCCGCCCCTCCCCCCCATAACAATTCGACTGAACCCGGCCGCACCGCCCCCCACCCCCTCGCAAGAATTCGACTGAACCCGACCCGCAAGAAATCGACCCTGAACCCGGCCCGCTCAGGCTCGATCTTGCGCGGGGTCTTGTCGGCTTTTCTTGTGCGTCGGGAGAGAAAAATCCAAGGGGGTTGGCTGGAGCAATTTCTCGCCTGAGTGCGGTGGAGGGGATTGGGAGGGGGGGGTGGTGGGCTGGGCCCGGAATCCGACGGGGGATGGGGAGGGGATGTGGGAGGGTGGTGGGATGGGCTCGGGAATTCGACGGGGAGGGGGGGGATGGGGAGGGTGGTGGAGCTGGGGCTGAAATTCGACGGGGAGGGGGGTGGAGGGAGGGGATGGGGTGGAGGTGGGGGGTGGGCCTGGGAGTGGAGGGGATGGGGATATGGAGGGGTGGTGGGCTGGGTGGGTTAGGGTTTGGAGGAAGTGAGGGTGGGTTAGGGTTTGGGTAGCATTAGAATTAGGGTTAGTATTAGGATTAGAATTAGGGATTAGGGGTTAATGATGACAATATTGTAAATAACATTAACGGCAACCTAACATCCGTTAGAAAAAGGGTGTTTGGTGAATATTATCGGAAACTTAGGGGTATATGGTGAATATTTGAAACATTAAGGGTATATGGTGAATTTTCCAATTTATCGGGGGTATATGGTGAAAAAACCGAAGTTATAACTCCTAGCTTTTCTCTTTATGCATTTGCCAAAATACTACTTTGCCAATGAGAAGGATCTTATAATGAGAAGGGTAAGAAAGAATAATATTTGAACTAATTGTGCATAATACTTGAACTAAGGCTCTGTTCTTTTGGACTAAAAATTCAGTTCAGTTCAGTTCAGTTCAGATGAGATCAGTCTAGTTCAGTTAGTTTCCTCTCACAGTTTTCATTCATTTCAGACAAATTCATTTCAGTTCAGTTTAGTTCAGACTACTTCAGTCCAAAAGAACAGAGCCTTGTGCATAAGACTAAGACTATTGAAAAAGCAAAGAATTGACTTTGCTAATTAAGGTGGTCAAAATTCAAGAGGAGAGAAAATATGTCCTTCTGAGTGAGTCCGGAGTTTATCAGAAATAGCATTGGTGTCGGAGTATTTTCTTGCTAGGGAGAATTCATTGGAAAGTGCCATGGAGAGCTAGGAGAGTACGAAAATGGAGAAAGAGTGGGAAGATCAAATCGGCTACGAGGCATTCGTTTTGATTTGGTGTTTTTTTCATGGCAAAAATGGAGGTTGGAAAGAGAGGAAGAGATGAGGTTTAAGAGATTTAGGGAAGAGAAAGAGGTGGATGTTGTCATAAAAGAGTGAAGTATAAGGGATTAAAGATCGAAGCTACGATTTTCCGATCCCCCCAATTTAGGGACTTAGGCCATGTTCTGTTGAACTTATTTTAACTTATTTAAGATCTTATAAGAATGATAAAATAAAATAAAATCAGATCAGATCAGATAAAATAAGATAAAACAAAATAAGTTGAATCAAACATACCCTTAATTTGGTTGATTTATCTCAAGTGAAATTACAACCACTAGATTGATTATTAGCATTGAAGGGTCTAAACTCTAAATTCCTTCCCACCCTTCTCATTATAATATTCTTCTAATTGGATCATAAAAATTAAACATTAAAACATATATTTTGAGACAATCTAACAAGATTTTATATGATAAAAAAGAATGTGGTCCAAGTGAAGTGGATGAATAATATACAACCAATATTATATAACAACCTTCCATTTGTTTCCCCAGTAGCACGATAAAGTTGTCAAATTTCTCATATTTGGCATTGAATTAAGCTAATAATAGGCTTGCCCATTTGCTTCCTATCAAATGTGCATATGCAGAAAACCCCACTTCAAAATTTTCACCCCCAAGTACTGTTTAAAAGCCTCAGAAACTTCATTTGATTCAGTGAAAGAAGCATTATCTTGGTTAACTCCTATTGATGTTTGCAAGTGTGTAGCAACTGTTGCTGTCCTTATTGCAGTGATGAAACGGGTAGTTAATTTGGTGTTCAACCCCTGTTTGATGTATGTTAGTTGGGCATGGTTGTGTTTGGCTATGGTTTGTGGCAATTAAGATTTAAGGGTTAGTGGAGAGAGAAAGAAAGAAATGATATTAGGGTAGGGACTAGGGAGGATGTGAAATTGTAATTTTTTTTGTCAAGTTAGTGTGTTGTGTGAATTGGTTTGCTAAGTAAAAGTTAACGTCCCTTTATTTAAAGAGACACAGTTGCAACTACTTTTCTTTGTAGAGTGTGATTATATGAATTTTATTAGTAAAATTATGAATTGAACATTTAACTTACATTTGAAAGGCTGTGACTGAAGTACTGTGAATTTTTTTTATCCCAAGTTTTATCATGGTTATGTTTGTTCTTCAACACATTATGGTGCTAGAAGCATCCTAAAATTACCTCCAAGCCAATTCAAACACATGGATGCATAAATTAATTAGTCCAAGTTTTATTGTAGATTAAATTTTAAAACTAGGTCTAAATTAAACTAATAATTACTATTTTTAAAACTAGCTTAAAAATTATATAGGGTGTATTTGGTTGGGAGGAAAGTATTAACAATTTTCCTCCCTTTCCTCTATTTGGTTTGGATTGGATTAAGGAAGGGAAAATATGAGTTGAACTTCATTTTGCATCCTACTTTCCCTAGAGAGGCAAGGGAAGCCACACTTTTCCCCAGACTAACAACACAAACAAAGAAAAATGGCTTCGAAGGAAAGTTACTTTCCTTACAACCAAACAAAAGAAAATCAATCTAGAATTGAGTTCTACTCTGGAAAATGAATTTAGTCTAAAACAACCACTTACCGTTGAAAATGTTTTCCGTCCAACCAAACCCACCCATAAGGCTATAAACAACAAAGATTTCAACTTTACGCTTCTTAATAAGATAACAAATTAGGCATACAACTGAATCTGAAAAATTATAAACTAATATAACATGGCAGAAAATTAAATATAATCTAAGTTACTACCTCTGGTCTTTATTAGTTTACCCCTTTTGACTTTTGACACTATTCACATACATGACTTTGACTATCTCTTGTGATTTGTACTTAAGAAAAAATATAGTCATGTAAGATCTTGTTAGATTCATCTCAATGTGTAGTATCCAAATATCAAATTTTGGTAATTTTTGCAATTGTTGCTTATTGATAATTAGAGATATTAAGGTTCAAATTAGTGTATCGGCAAATGTGCCCCATAGAAAGGGGTAAACTAATAAAGACCGGAGGGAGTACATAATAAGCATGAAAGAGATTACAAAACAAGGTATAAGAAAGAGTAATGGGAGGAGAAGAACTTGTGAGTTTAAACCAATTCTGCTTTGGGTCCCACCAATTGCAAACCCGTGTGGTCAGTGGTGGAGACGAAGAGTGAGGGGTTGTAATACTTGTACAGAGGAATGAAGAAGAAGAAGAAGAAGAAGAATGATAAAATGTATAGAAAATCACGCATTTTAGTTGTCTTCCCATTATAGCTACAAACTAAGAAATATTAGTGACTTTTTCAAATGACTTTTAGTGACTTGTAAAAACATATTAGTGGCTACTTAGGCTTGTTTCAAGAACATAAAATTTCATAGTAATTTCATGTCAACAAAAAAACATATTTTACTCTCTTGCTTTTATAGTAAAATTATATCATCTATAATTATATACTTATCGGTGCAGTCAAAATATTTTCCTATATTTATAGTTTTGAATTTTTTCTTCTCCGTCCTTTTGAAGTGTAATCTTAAGTGACATGTGTAAATTTTCTTTTTTCTAGCGTCAAATTGTTTCTGCTAAAAATAATAATGTAGGATGTGATTAGTAAGTGAAGCTTTGACTAATTCAATGTGGGTGATGATTGATGGTTCAAATCTCCGAGTGAACGACCACCTGCAAAACAAGAAAACTAACTTGGGAGGTTTCCGGGTGAACCCTCTCTGATGTTTCATCAGGAGTATGAAGAAGAGTAAGCAATAGAGATGGAGAGAATTGTCAAATAAATGTGTTTGTTTAGTTAGTTGAAGTTACTTCTATTTTGGTGTCAAGTGGAATATATATAGTGAGTGGTAGGTCCAAGGGGACTTGGGTCGGCCCTTTGTGAGCCCAACCTCCACTTATATTCCTCTGGACTTGGTTGTGCGACAATGAGCGTAGCTGCGTAGATCAACTTCAAGTGAGCAACAAAAAATGTCATTCATGGTGACTTGAAGTCTACTAAAGAAGCCAAAGACTTGAAGTCAACCGCAAAAGCTTTTCTTCTCAGAAGACAAAAGATATATGAGTCCTTTTATTATTTAAATATATCTATGTCACTTTCTCTATTTCCCTAGTCTTTTATATGCTTGTAGTAAATCATACTCCAATATGTTGACTTCGAATCTTCTGGTCTTCATTTGTACATCCTCTAGTTTATATTAGTTACAATGTTTTCTTTGTAGGTCTCCAATTTAAAATTCTAACCATTTACTGTTATCTTTACTTGCTTGCTTCTTAGAAGAAAAAAAATAATACATATAACAAAGAATCTAATTATAATAGTGTCCCATAGAACACGATATGTTTATTCATGGTGACTTGAAGTCTACTAAAGAAGCCAAAGACTTAAAATCAACAACAAAAACTTTTCTTCTCAAAAGACGAAAGATATATGAGTCCTTTTATTATTTAAATATATCATTGTCACTTTCTCTATTGCCCCAGTCTTTGATGTGCTTGTAGTAAATCCTACTCCAATATGTTAACTTCGAATCGTCTGGTCTTCATCTGTACATCATCTGGTTTATATTAGTTATAATGTTTTCTTTGTAGGTCTCCAATCCAAAATTCTAACCATTTACTATAATCTTTACTTGCTTCTTAGGAAAAGAAAAAATAACGTATATCAAAAAGAGAATCTCATAGTGTCCCATAGTATACGATATGTTCAAATATATTTGCGAAAAAATATAGGATAAAAAAAATTTGACCATTAAAAAACAAAGGTTGCAATTAATACACATGCAAAACTGACAAATTGTATATCCATTTTTCAATTTATAAGGATTAAGGATATATATAATCAAGTCTAGTTTAATAAAATTAGATTCTATACAACCCAGTTATATATTGTGTATTAACATATACTTATCAATCACACCACACTTGGTTGCTTTGTTTTGACATTGACGCAAAGATTAGTATTCCTTTTTTTTAAGAGGGAACAAAGACTAGTATTCTAGCATATGGAAACCATTAGTTTCTGGATGATGATAATTCAATTCCAAGTTCAAGTATTCTGGATGTATGCAATGTGTGGTTCGGAAATACTTGGCACCATCGCATGTATACACTTTTGATCAAGTCAAGCTTGAAGTCATCCTAGACTACTGAACGTGTTGGAAAGGTTACATGATTAAACTGCAGAAATTTCATTGGTATTTATGTTCATGCAAACTACGAGCACAGTTAATAGCAAAAACAACAAAACAAAAATGAAAATCATCCTTCTCTTTTTCCTCCTTCATCACCTCAACTTCATCTATGGCATAACATTATTACCAGAAGAGAAAGCTTTACTAAGTATTAAGACTGCCATAACTCATGACCCATATAACTCTCTCTCCTCATGGAACACCACAACACACCACTGCAGTTGGCCATTCATAACTTGCTCCTCCACATCTTCTTCTGTCATTGCTCTCAACATATCCGGCTTAAACCTCACAGGAATTCTCTCGCCTGATATCGGCTCCCTCACCCGCCTACAAGAGCTCTATATGTATGACAATCGTTTCTTTGACCCAATCCCTCCTTCTATCTCACTCCTCACCCAACTCCGCTATCTCAACCTCTCCTATAATCACTTCACCACCTTCCCTTCTACTTTCTCCTCCCTTAAAAAGCTAACCATCCTCGACATATCCAACAACAATTTCACTGGCCTTCTCCCTTTATCGGTCGTTGAGATGTCGGAGCTCCAGTACCTTGATCTTGGTGGAAACAACTTTTATGGTGAGGTTCCACCAGAGTACGGTCAATGGGAAAACCTCGAGTACCTTTCTTTTTCTGATTACTATTATGGTCCTGATTACAATATTTTCTCTGGCGGGATTCCTCCTGAGCTAGGAAACTTAACCAAGTTAACAAGATTATATGGTGGTCACTGCAATTTTTCTGGGGAAATTCCAATGGAGTTGGGGAAACTTAAGAAACTTGAAATTTTGAATTTTGCTAGGAACACTCTTTCTGGGGGTTTACCCTTTGAGTTGGGTTCAATGAAGAGTTTAAAACATATGGATTTCTCTTATAATATGCTATCTGGTGTGATCCCAGATTCTTATTCCCTTCTTCAGAACATAACCTATTTTAATCTTGAGGGAAACAAGTTACATGGGAGTATACCTAGTTTTATCGGAGATTTTCCGGAGTTGGAATTCCTCGACCTAGGAATGAATAACTTCACTGGGAGTATTCCACCAAATCTAGGTACTAATGGGAGATTGCGATATGTATCTATATATAGTAACAATCTTACTGGGAGTTTGCCAGTAAGTCTTTGTAGAGGAGACAGACTCCAAGATTTGTTTGTATATGATAATCGGTTGGTTGGGCCAATTCCCGAGAGTTTGGGGAGTTGTAAGTCACTTGAATTAGTGAACATGAGAAATAATTTCTTAAATGGGTCGATTCCTAATGGCTTGTTTGGCCTCCCAAACATTTCTAAAATTGGGCTTAATGACAATCATCTTACTGGCCGAGGTTTCGATGAGAGTATTACTCATCTTTTTTCGGTTAATCTTTGGGAGTTAGATCTCTCCAATAATCAGTTAACCGGGGAGTTGCCTGCGAGCATTGGAAACTTTTCAAATCTTAGATATTTAGTACTTGGTGGGAACAAGTTCACGGGAAGTATCCCTCCAGAGATTAGCAAGTTTGAAGCGCTAATCCAACTTGATCTCAGCTCAAATCAGTTCTCCGGTGAGATACCTAATGAGATTACAGGTAATGTAATATTGAACTTATTACTAGCTAATTTTAGCATACACCCTTTTGTTTTTTCTTTCATTTCTTCCACTCTAACTTTTGTATATTGACATATTCCACTTTGATCATCTTTTTTATTTGATATATAAAAAATAGATGTAATTATGTAAAATAATTTGGATAATATTTTATTACAGATTATTTTTCATTAGTTGTATGTATAAAATGATAAAGGTATGGGGATATGCAACCTTATTATATTCACTTATTTTTCAGGTGTTCTCTCCAATAATTTATATACTATACTAATATATGACAATAATGTACATGACCAAAATTCAAATATACTTTTCATATGTTTATTTATATATAATTGAATGGTCAAAGTTGTGAATTGAAATTATGAAATTTAAGATGGTATAAAAAAATATCTTCTTCTTTGGTAAAAAAATACCCCCTGCGTTTCTTTTTAGTTTACTTACTTCACTTTGAGGGAGAACCAAGGAGGAAGTACAAAAGTATGAAAGAGAAAAGTAAGAGAGAGAAACTAAAAAGTGGGATAAATATTAAAAAGTGAGTTGAAATATTAAAAAGTGGATAACATGGTTGGAAAAAGATAAAAAAGTAGATGGGACATGTTACCAAGAATAGAAAATGCAACAATGTGTAGATTAAAAAGAAACAAACTAAAAAGGAAAGTGTGTAGATTAAAAAGTAATGGAGGGCGTATTTAACATGTCAATAAGATTCTTATGCACTACTCCCTCCGTCCCATAATATGGTGTTTACTTCTTTTTTCACGGGAATTATGGAGAGTGGAGGGAGTAGTAACTAGTAGGATTCTCAAAAAAAATATTTAATGAAGTACTTTTGTCTTGGAACTACTTCTTTATTTCTTTTTCCTTAAAAAAAACTCAAAAAACAATAATTTTCTTTGGAATGGTGCGAAGCAACAAATAGGAGCATATATTTTGAAAGAACAGTATGAATATTTTGTAAAGTTTGTAAAAGTTGAGGATAATTTAGTCCAAACAAATTGATAAAAAATGAAGTAGGCACAATATTTTGGGACACTCAAAATAGAAAGTAAGTACTATATTATGGGACGGATGGAGTATAATTTATGTACTACTTATTTGTTACTGTTTGTTTTTTCATATGTTAATCATGTAATGTTTTCACATTTTAATGACTAATAAAACACAAGTGGTACATAAAATAAAAACTATATATTGAACTTGCTAAATACTTGCTCTTTTAATTTGTGTTTTTTCTTTCACTTGTTCCACTCTTTTGTGTTTTATCTTTCACTTGTCTACTTTTGCATTATTGACATATCCTCAAAATAAATAAATAATGTAATTATGGAAAAGAATCTAGTTAAAAATAATATGAATTATTTTCATATGTGCAAACATAATGTGAAAATTTAACTAATTTATTGTGAATAATAAGATCTATATATACTATTAATTGTGTAAAATAGTAAATGTATGGAGATATTCAACTTTATCGTACTCACTTGGGTTTTGAGGTTTTTTAGTATGAGTTTTGCATTATGGAAATATCCAACTTGGAAAATAGCATTTTTGCAATATACCAATATATGAAGATTAATGTACATGAACAAAATGTATATTTTTTCATATTCTTTTAAACTTATAAATTCCTCTTTTTCGTATTTATCGCAACACTTTTTATACCCTTTTTGCCTCATATTAATAGTGACACTTCCAATTTAGGCATAGACCATCTATTTATTTATTATTTCACACTCTATAACTATGCTCCACACCCTTATCGAAAAGATAAAACAATAACAAAATAATAACCCCATCTACACACATGACACACCCTATGCAAGGACCCACATGATTAATCAAAATATAAAAATACACTATCTTCAATGAAATTAAAACTAATACTTAAATTATAAAACTCATGTGGTATATAAAGTATGTTTTTGGTTAAAAAAAAGATAATGTACCAATCAAATCCTTATGCGCTACAATTTATGTACCACTTATATATCACTGTTTTTTCCATACATTAATCATACTCCATTATATACTTCCACATTCTAGTGGCCACTAAAATACAAATGGTACACAAAAGAATAAACATTAAATTACTTTGTTTTCAGAGAAGCTCTTTGCTACTATTATTTGAAGTCAAAGAGTTATGTTTTTTGTTTATTATAGACAATCTCATGACGAATAATTTGCCTCAGGAAACAAATCCATTTGCAATTTGGATGGAATTCAAATACTTGATTTATCAAACAATTCCTTGACCGGGGAAATACCTCAATGTCTCGGAAATACTAACGCTCAGCTCATAGTATTGAATCTGCAATCAAACAAACTCAACGGAACAATACCAGCAAATTTCACAAATTGTGATATATTGCAGTATCTAAATTTGAGAAACAATCAACTGGAAGGGGTTGTACCCAAGTCTATGTCCAAGTGTCAAAGTTTAAACATTCTAAATCTCGAGAACAACAAGTTGACGGATAAATTTCCTTCATGGCTAGACAACCTTCCACAACTCCAAGTTCTCAGCCTACGTTATAATGACTTCTATGGTCCTATAACTAGCTCGCCAAAGATTATGCACCCATTTCCAATGCTACAAATTCTCGACCTCTCGAACAATAATTTTGGTGGTAAGTTACCAGGAAGATATATCAAACACTTTGCGGCCATGGTCAATATGAACGAGTCTACTCATGAGAGTGCACAATACATGGAACTCAGTAACTTATACACGTCATTTTCAATCGTGTTGACATACCATGGATTACAACAAACCTATGTGAAGATTATTACAACGATGTCAATCTTAGATATGTCCAACAACAACTTTGTTGGACAGATTCCAGATGATGTAGGGCGATTACACTCACTTCGTAATCTTAATCTCTCGCATAATCTCTTAACGGGGAACATCCCTCCATCAATTGGGAAATTATCTTTGCTTGACGGTTTGGACCTTTCATCAAATAGGCTCACTGGTCATATCCCTCAAGAATTAGTTAGTTTAACATTTCTTGGGGTCTTTAATCTTTCCAATAATCTATTGGAGGGGCCTATACCTCATGGTAAAAACTTTGATACATTTTCAGTTGATTCATACAAGGGGAATCCCAAATTGTGTGGACAACCATTACCAGAGTGTCGAGACAGAAACCCGAAAGTTATCATCAATTATAGTCACAATACTACTGAAGATGATAGAAGTATTTTGTCAATGTCAGAAATCATAATGATGGGGTTTTGTAGTGGTGTGCTAGTTGGGTTGGCGTGGGGATATTATATGTTTTCAATAGGAAAGCCCTTTTGGTTTATCCGGTTGGCCAGCAAACTGGAATTGGTGTTGCTTGATCTTTTCGATTAGTACTTCGGTAGGCGAGGTAGAACAACAAGACAAAGAAAGATCTGAAAAAATGAGTGATAAGCATGAGTGTAACCTTGTTATCCATAGTTCAACACTATTATAAGTGTCAATAAATAATAAAATAATTAGTTTGTTCAAGATTTGTATTTTTATTCTCAAAACTGTCTTAGTTATTATGTAGTTAAAAGACGCATGGGGTTGCATTGGCATGTGTTATTTCTAATGTAGAACCAATAATGTTCAAACATTTATATTGGCAAGCGCGAAAGGTGAATGTAACTATTAAAAAGAAACAGAGGGAGCATATGATTGATTGAGCAGTTAGTGATAGCTGCAGATTTTTAAATAATTATGAAGCTCTAAAATTGTCTTCTTATCGAAACTATTGAATTAGTGTTTCTATATAAATGATCGGTCATCTTAACAAATCATGTGTTGGAAATTAGTTTAATCACATTGGTCTCAAATCATGCTCAATTTTAATTTTAATTATCATCATGTATAATCGCCTATCAAACTCGTGATATTTGTTAAAAAATATGAAAATTTTAGTTCTACCATGATGGAACCAACCATTTTAGTAGGAAATGGTTGGTTCCACCATGGTAGAACCGAATGTTTTTAAGGTACCACCATGGAGGAACCAGTTTTTTTTTCCGGTTTTACCATGTTGGAACCGGATAAAATGGTCGGTTATAGAGTGAATAGTAAAACATTTTATTTTTTTTTAAATTGCAGAGTAAGGAGGAGGAATGGAGAAAGTGGAAGAAGGAAATTTACGAGCGCACGGGGGGGAGGGGGTACCCGGGGGAAAGAGTTGCGGTCTTGCGGGGAGGCTAGACTGGGCTGGGCTGCGCATTGTGGGCGAAGGGGCGAGGGAGGTTGGGGGAATCACATGGTTTAGACGAATAGAGAGGCAAGGGGGCTGCGTGTTGTGACTGGGATAATATAAATGAAATATGTCCTCAAATAACCCACTGTACAAAATCTGTAAAAATTAGGAAGATTTTTAGTGGCTACAATAAAATTGTAGCCATTATAATCACTCAAATATCAACTCTCTTATTAAGAAATCATCTTTTCTAGTAATAGCTATTTGGATGATCCCTTGATTAGCCAATTAAGGAATTCACCCCTTGATTGCCTACTTGTGAGTGCTACGTAGCTACTAGGGATGGTAATTGGTCGGGCTTGGATCGGATTATGCATAATCCGACTTCGGCCCTACAAGAAGTCGGATTTTATATCTGACTCTCGACTCCGACATCCGACTCCGAAAATATGAGTCTGTCTGACTTACAATCCCAACATCTGACTCCAACTCCGATCCGATCGATCCGACTTCTTTTTTTCTGTCCATTTTTTTAATAGAAAAATCTTCTATAATACAAATAATCTAATTATTACTAATTTTTTAAATAATTATATGAAAATCTTATATAGTGCATATAATCTAAACATTACTATTATTTTTAACAATTATATTTTCAATAGTAAAATCTGTAATGTTGGTAAAGGGGTAAACAATGTAGTTCTAATGTTCTGCAAATTCTAGACTCTTCTTTCTTTTTCTATCAGACTACCCTCCCCATTTTCACTCTCTAAAATCAACCACCACACCCACCATCCCCAACAAAAACCCCTAAAAAATCACTTTTCTTATAATCAGATATCAGAAAATAAAATTAGGGTTTGAGGAAGACATGGTTA
Organism: Beta lomatogona; assembly: GCA_947646795.1. Taxonomy (NCBI): domain Eukaryota; kingdom Viridiplantae; phylum Streptophyta; class Magnoliopsida; order Caryophyllales; family Amaranthaceae; genus Beta; species Beta lomatogona. Next base: position 132,611 of record CANSNZ010000999.1, read on the forward strand.
TGCCGTTGTTGTATGGTATTAGTGAGATGGGTTACCTGTATCGATTGAATGGTGAGCGGGTTGAAGTTGATGCGAATACACTTAAGGGTAAATACCTTGTGTTTTTTTGTTTTTACTTGCCTCCAGGTTTCACAGATGATTTCGAATTTGATTCAGTCTATCCCCAAGATCTTATTCCTACATGTCTTGATCTCTATTCTCATAGAGATGATTTCGAGATAGTTTTGGTTACGAAGATGAATGATGATTTTCCTGATTCTAAGTGCCTTTTCGACCACCCAATGGAGTTTTTTCCTTTGTCCTGTCTTTCCGTACCATTCGAGCGTCGTAACTTTATATGCGACTTCTTTGAGCCGCGCACTAGAGGAAAAAAGCCCAAGGGCTGCGGTCAAAAGGGGCTCAAGGGCTGCGCTGATGGTTATGGTTTTCGTTTTAAGTGCCTTTTTGTCAACGTCGCCGAAAATATTATGCTCTTTGGACAACCCGATTCCATGTCTTATTTAGTAGGTCATCTCAAGGATCTTTTACGGAAGAGCTCATTTGATATTGATGTCCAACGTTCTTATCAAAGGCTTGTGAAAACTATGTGGCCCGTCAACTCTTTCCATCCACTAACATCATATTATTGTCCTATAGCTAGAATTTTCAAAAATGTGAAGCCGGAATATTCTGATGATATCAATACCATGGTTCCTCAACTATCTCCCATTCAGTTTGGCCAGTCATTTGATGCTAAATTCCTCTTGTCCGGTGGTTCGAATGAGTTGGGTTACCTTGTCCGAAAAGATGGTGAGCGAGTGGAACTTGGCAAGGCAATTCGGGACAAATACATAATGGTTTGTTGTTTTCACGTGCCTATCTTCTTTCGAGATCCGGTTTCACCAATGGTTCAGTGTCTAATAAATACATGCTCGGAATTGTATGCTGCAGATATGGATTTTGAGATGGTAGTGACACGATGACTATCTCAGACCTCAATAAGAAGGATGTTGTTGGGTTGTTCAAGTGTGTTCGAGGAAATCTCATTCCCAAGCTCTAGGAGGTATATGAACAATGCAAAATTGAGCAGAAGCCATTTGAAGTTTTACTGGTCTACATACCCTTTGATTACAGTCTTAACCCGCAAAATCACAAGTTGTATATTGATAACCTGCTGCAGAAGCACAAGTTATCTTTGTGGTACATGCCCTTTAATAATTCTGTAAGCCACAAGCTCTGTCGATTTACTGGCGGCTCCTTTGATCAGCTCATCATCTTTAGAGCCCAGGATGCACATATTGATATTTATGGCGCAGAGGTCATGAGCACTTTTGGAATCGATGCTTATCCGTTTTCCAGAGAGGAACTTGTCCAACGGGAATTGAACAAGTTCAAGGAAGTCACCTTGGAGACATTGTTGGTATATAAGTCACGGGATTACCTTCTTAAAAGAGACGCAAATATTCCTGTGGCACACCTCAAGGGCAAGTATATACTTGTTTGGATTAGTTCTCTTTCTGCCAGTGGTATTCCTTTTTATCATAAACTATTTCTTTGGTACAAAGAGAATCAGGCAAAAAATCCTGATTTTGAAGTGGTCTTTGTTCGAAAACATTGTTCCGATGCTATGGACGATGATTATTCTCTGTCTGCTGTAATGCCATGGTTGGTATGCCCTTTTGACGCTGATCACTCAGCTTCCGTGCAGGAGAAATTATTCCCGAATACAAGGTTAATTGATGATCTTGTTCAATTTGGAACAAGTGGACAGCTTTGTTCATTGAAAGCTTACTACCTTCTAGATATTGTTGTTGATGAATCTGGAAAAATTCCATTTGGTGGTTCTAATCTACGCAATGAAGTCCTTGGCAATCTTTGTGACATTATGATGAGTTCGGAGTCACACATAATTCTAGAATGAATAAGCCAAATGTGGCTAAAGCTTGTAGGACGTCTACTCTGGATTGTAATATAACTAGGATGTTTCCCTATCCCCCTAGTTATTGTATGAACGTTTAATCATGTTGTAACGAATCTTTATGTTTTATTCAAGTTCTTATTCACCAAAAAAAAAGAATAAGCCAAATGTGGCTCTTTAGTTTCAATTTCTTTAGAGTTTGATTTACTTGCTCAGTTTCTGGTATTTTTACTGGAAAGATTTCTATTACCAGTGATGTATTGTCTGTAAGACGCTATGATCAAGAAACAGTTTGCTTAGTTGGCTTTTGTTCTTGTCTTTATCAGTGTGTCTCATTTGTTGAATAGGCTTATTAAAGCTGATTGATGGAATGGCATGATAATTTCATCTTCTTTACAGTATTTCTTATATATGCTGATAATTTAAATATGCTGATTGATCGAATTAACATGGTGGATTTTTTCACTTGTAATGTTTCTCTTTTTTCGCTCTTCTTTTTCGCTGTGTTGATTTTTCTCTCGAGACTTTAGCTTATATTCCATGATCTTGTTTTTTATTCGATTCCAAAAAGGAATAATCTTTCAAAGATCTCTGGTTCCACAGCTTGGGACCCATGCCCAATTGAGTCGCCGGTGGTTCGACGCATAGCAGCTTGAACGGCGGCGGCAGGGTGAGGGATGGTGTGGCGAGGAGAGAGTGGTGGTTGCAGTGGAGGGGAAGATGGATGAGGAGAGGTCATTTTCGTCATTAAGAGTTGTAGGTTTGATCATGTTGAAAATTTCGAGTATGATCTTCCTGAGCAATTCAGGCATTATATGCTTTTACGATTTCTGTTCTTATGCTTTATTTTGTTTAATTAGACTTGGATTCTTAAAATATTTGTGCTCATTTGAAAATGGGAGTAATCTTGTGCATTATGTTTATATTGTGTTGGAATTGAGTTATTTATTATGTTAATCTGGTGAACTAAGAAAATGTTAGAACTCTTCATAAGGCGTCTGATTGATAAAGTTATAGAGTGTGTTTGTGATGGTATTGAAAAGTGGAGAAGCTATACCTGTTTGTCATGTACTTTGTTATCTTTTTATCTGTATGTTATGCGCTAATTAATCGGTGTAGAATCGAAAAATAACATGAGCCTGAACATCAAGATGTTTAATTTGATGAGAAAATTATTGATATAGAGATGCATTTGACCAATTTGTCATGATGTAAATCCTTTTTTAGTCTTTGCAGATGTTGAGATGATTGAGTTAGTGGAGTGATCTTGCTCTGAAAATTGAAGCAGTTTAGCTTGATTCTCACCAGGAACACCCTGCAACCCTTGCCTATAGTTTTTCTCCTTCAATTTCTTGCTTTGCTTAAATATTAATCTGTAGATATCGAAAATAAAATCAATATTGAAGTTGAAGAAATGAGATTGGATTTCATTGCTATTGTTTACTCCCTCCATCCCAAAATACTCTTGACACTTATCAAGGCACATAGTTTTAGATGATAAATTGTTGTTTGGTAGAAGGATTAAAATAATAGTGGGTCATATCCAAAAATAGAAGTGTGATAGACTATATAAATTTATTTATGTACATTATTATATTATCTCTAAATATCGTTGACCATAAGTTATGTATAGCTAGCAGATCTTCTAACTTAGGTAATTGTGAATATTATTAGCCTAGTATTATGCTAACGGCAATAGGTCAACCTTTGTATATAAATGTATTGCTGTACAATGATTGAATCAAGGAAACAATTCTCCAACCCTTCTATTCTTACATGGTATCAGTCGCCATATTCTCTCTCTAAGTTTCCTTCTTCCTCGGCCTTCCCAAGCAATTGTCCACCATGTCTGACCAACCCAAATTCCACCCTGCCCTTTCTATCACTAATGTTAAGTCTTTAATACCTATCACTCTTGACAATGAATCTGGTCAGTACCACTCTTGGGCGGCACTCTTCAAAGTGCAAGCCAGAGTCCACAATTTGCTTGAACACATTATTCCTCCTACGGAGGAAAATGCCAAGAAGAAATTTGACGCGGCGAAAGCTGCTGATCCTGACCTATGGGATCGTCTCGACGCTGCGGTGCTCCAATGGATATATGGCACCATCTCTCAAGAACTTCTTCATTCCATTCTTGTGAAGGATGACTCGGCTGCTAATGCATGGAAACGACTTGAAGCCATCTTTCAGGACAACAAGCATGCTCGGGCATCACATCTCGAAAATGAATTCAACCAAGTATCTTTGGATGACTTTCCCAGTACTGATGCTTATTGCTCGCACCTTAAACTCCTAGCAGACCGTCTTGCAAACGTGGATGCTCCTGTATCCAACAGCCAGTTAGTACTAAGACTAATCAACGGCCTACCAGAAGCCTACGCAGGCTATGTTACATACATTCAGAATCTGGACCCTCTTCCTCTCTTTGAAACAGCCAGGTCCAGGCTCAAATTGGCGGAAACCACAATAAAAAATCGTGTTGCCCGTGAGTCCGGCAACTCTACCGCCCTCGTTGCCACTAGCCATGGCGGTTCTGATGGTAATTCTTATTCCCACGATCAGCCGCGTGGTGGCTCCTCTCAAAACAAGCACAATAACAATAACAACAATCGCGGGAAAAAGAACAACCGTGGCAAAAATAATAACCACCGCGGCCGTGGTGGCGGCCAGCAACCAGGGGGGAACAACAGTGGCCAGCAACGTCCGGTGTATTGGCAGCCTCTTTCTTATGGCCAGCAGTGGGTCCCACAATGGACAACTCCACCCTGTCCCTATCCCACTGTCCCTTGGCAGCAGCCCCAGCCAACATCAGTAGCCCGTCAACCCGGCGTCCTCGGTCCACGACCATCGCAAGCATATAATGCTTCTCTTGCACCTTCGGTTGGTTATGTTCCCACTGATATTGATGCTGCAATGCACACAATGACACTTTCACAACCCGATGGTAATTGGTACATGGATACCGGTGCAACGTCGCACATGACTGCGGATCAAGGTACACTCTCCCCTTATTTTTATTCGAGCAATATTCATAACATTGTTGTTGGTAATGGTAATGTCATTCCAGTTCAGGGTTATGGAAGCACTACACTTTCCCACCCTTACCCACCATTACAATTAACCAATGTTTTACATGCACCAAAACTCATTAAAAACCTTATTTCTGTACGTAAATTCACCACTGACAATATGGTTTCTGTTGAATTTGATCCATTTGGGTTTTCTGTGAAGGATTTACAGAAGGGGACAATTCTAATGAGGTGTGACAGCACCGGGGACCTCTATCCTATCCTAACAAGAAGTCGAGCCATTTCTCCCTCAACTTATCCTACTGCCTATCTTACCTTATCTTCTGATTTATGGCATAGCCGTTTAGGACATCCAGGAGATAATATCATTCGTTCTCTTTGTAGTAGTCATTTTATTGATTGTAATAAAGCTCGTACTTCTTTTTGTTCTTCTTGCCCTCTCGGGAAGCATATTAAATTGCCATTCAGAAATTCTGTGTCATTTACTGTCTTTCCATTTGATATAGTGCATAGTGATCTTTGGACATCACCAATTCCAAGCTCATTAGGCCATCGTTACTATTACGTTGCTTAGAGGTTAAGAGTCATTTAGTATTCTGTTTGTGCTATTACCCAGTGGCAATGTGTTTATTATGTGTGTCATTGGTTGTTGCTTGAAGTTCATGGCAGCTGTGAATATTAATCATCTTTTATTGTTCTGGTACTAGCTAAACTGGTCATCATTTATCAGGTCTTTTTTGTTCTGGGTACAGATTTGATTTTTTGTGAGGTCTTTTTTGTAGTTAAATTTTGGGTCAGGTTTGTTGTGACCCATGTTTACTTGAAGAACAGTGAAACCTTAGTTCCTCTCATTGTTCTTGTTATGTATTTCAACACACCTATGAGTTTGGCCTTTCAGTTTACTTCGGGGTGGGTTATTTTGTATCATTCAAACAAGGTTTGATTTAAGAGTTCTCGGGTTGTAAAAACATAATATTTAACCTTTTGATGTTTATGAATTTAAGCTGATTTGCGACCAATAGCTCATTAAGAATCTTCTTCGTTTTTTTCTTTGCAGCTAATGAGTAATCCGAGTTAGCGGGAGTAATCTTGCTCTGAAGATTGAGGTAAGTCTAACACTCCACTATTGTTTGCTTCAAGTAGAAATAGGATAAACTGAATTTGGGAGTTAACCAAGTTTAAATCAAAAAATGTATATTATATACGAGAATAGGTTCAATATGAGCTTCTATGAGAAGTTATTAACATTTTAACGTCGCTCTTCTGTAGGGGCCATAGATTTGAGATGTTAGTTGGATATGGAAGTGTTTGTGCTTCATATGTGCCAATAAATTTTCTTTTGTGGTTGCTTATGTTATAATCTACCAATATGAATAAGTTATTATGATGTAGTTAGTGCTTAATGATTTACTAAATCTATTACTTGATGCTTATCAATTTGGTAATGTTGTATTTACCATCATGTTTTTTGTAGAAGAAATCAGAGGTTCTTAAAAGTTTTGATTACTAGCTTAGAGTAATCTTTTGCTAGTTTGAATCCATATAGTATCAATATGCATAAAAAGCCATATGATCGGTGATCAATGTGGTAAGTAATGGAGTGGATGTCATTGGGTGTTTTTTTGATTCACAACCTTGTGATAGCTTTGTAAATTTTAGATAACAAACCTTTGCATAATTTGTTATTTTTAAAAAAAAAAGTTTAAAAAAAATCAGATGTTCTTTTTTATAAGCTTTATTTTAAAATATTATATTCATGTGCTTTGATTGGACAATTCGGTGTTGTATTTTACTCAGAGGTTGCAGATAGAGTACTGTGATCACTGAAGTCCCAATATTCTTTTTCTAATAGTGTTCTTATTCATTTGTTTTGGGTTGACAGTGGATGGAAGGTTATTGTTGACGAATGGGTGAAAGCCACAACTTGTAGGTATCATTCTACTTGTTTCAGTGTCTGTCATTGCAGTTGATAGAGGATAGTACAACATAGCTCTCCTATTGCATACTGACTCATTTTTTCCGCCTATATTTTGTACAGAAGCAGGTACTCCTGATTCTCTCAACCCATCCACAGTTGATGAGGAAGAAGGGCTTCCTTCTCCTGTAATGGATGATGTAGCATCTTTCTCAACTCAAAATATGGATGTTTTGCAGGTACTTAATGTATTATTAGGCTTTGTTATACTTTCATGTGCAGTGGCGGATCCAGGATTTCGAGGGAGGGGTAGTGTAATTTTACGGTTCTACCGAATACCAAAAAAACCGCAACTAGCAAATTCAAAATGTTACAAAATCCAAATATGCGATAGATGTTATTTAATAATATAAATTTCAGTTTTTCACAACGAGTTCTCAAATTTTGGAATACATCTACAATTGCATCAACTTTCACATCAGAAAACAATTTTTTTAAAGATAAATGACTAATTTTTTTTTTTATTATTATTAGGAGATTAAGTCAACCCAAGGGCTAACCCCTACAAGGCTACTAGCCTGTAGGAAACACCAACACATTGGCTGGTAAGGCATGCATAGCATGCTAAAGAAACACCCCAGCATAATGCTGGGGGTAAGGATCGAACCCCTGACCTCAGGGGCCAAGGGGGAGTGCTCTATCCACTTGAGCTAACTCCTATCCTTTGTTCACTAACAAGTAACAATTGACAATTCGTGCAAATCATAGCTCACTAACAACTGACTTAAAGAGTAATTAGCAATTCACTAACAATTAGTTTACTAACAATTTACATTATTATAATACACTAACAATGCAGGATGGTGCCGGAGAGGTCAGTGGAGGATAGCAGTAGCTACAACTAACGAACTGAACTCTGGCTGGAGTTTAGGAAGTAGCGGTAGTGTTTTAAGTAGTTAGTTTATTAGTGTTGATGTAGTCTAGTTGTTTTAGTTTTCTTTGTTCGTTACCTTTGTTTGTTTTTGTTTCGTTTCTGTTTGGGGTTTTCTTCCCTTCTTTGATCACCAAAAAAAAAATTAACACTAACAATTCAATGACTATAAATTAACTAACAATTTTCATGGATTCAATCACTATAAATTCACTAACCATAACAGTGAGCAATAGATCCACACTCCAGCTATAATCATTTACAAAAACCCAACAAATTAAAAATGATACAGAGCACAATTGCAGCAAAATTGGTAAGAAAAGAGAATAGAGAAAAGGTGAAACCATAAACAAGAGTTGAAGTGGCATCGAAGATGGAGCAAACTTGATGAGCTTCCTACTATGGCTTCCACTGCATATGCGACTAACATTTTTCTCTGTCCTCTCACTCGCTTACAAAAAACAAGATGGAGATTGAGAAGATAAAATGAATTATGGAGGTAAGCGAAGATAATACACCGGTACAGAAGTAGACCAGAACAACGAAAGGAGAGAGAGAGAGAGAGAGAGAAGGTAAAGAGGAGAAAGAGGCGGATAGAATTAGGGTTTGGCTCACTGCACAACACGCTTTCCTTCTCATTGTTTTTTTTTTTTTATAAAAAATCAAATTTTTTTTAAAAAAAACAGGGGTAGCACGTGCTACCCCTTGTTACCATGTGGCTCCGCCACTGTTCATGTGATGATAATGTTACCTATTGAAGCCCTTGCTTTCTGAGACTGATTCAAAATTTTTTTTGCCATAATTTTCGGATTATTAAGACCTAATTAAAATCCTAAATCTTTAAATAAATTGTTTGTTAAAGATTTAATGGCAATTTTGTAAATTGTTACAAAATTCAAAGATTTTCCCACCATGGCTGGGTGGCCCCACCTGCGCCGGTGGAGCCACGGTGGAGGGGATTTTGGGTCGGCGGCAAAGGGGAATCACGGGCGGCGATGGGTCAAGCTCACCGGTGTATCGCGACCAGCAGAGCACTTGCGAAGTGCGTGGCTGCTGGCGCGCTGGTGGACGTGACAGCGCTGCTGCCGACGTGCGCTGCCGGCTGGCTGGTCGGCGAGGCCGAGGGAGGGTGCGTGATGTCGAGCTTCGGCTGGCGGCAGTTCTTGGCTGCTGGCTGGTGGTCGATTTGGTGAGCATGGTGGCTCGATTGTTTTGCTGGTTTCATTTCCAGCGGGGTGTTTTTGGGTTGGCTGTTGACTGGCAGCCTTGTGCTACTGGTCAACGGTCAACAGGTCAACGTTCAATTTTTAAAAAAAAAAAAAATTGTTTTTAAGGAAAATCTGATTTTCCTAAGTTGAGCATAAATCCAAAAGTTTCCTATTTTACAATTTTGTGAATAATAATGATTATTGCCATGTTTAAATGAGTAATTGAATTAAAATAATAAAGTTTCCTAAATAATTACTAGCTTAAAATTGTTAAGTTTTATGATTATTATGGAAAGTTTTATTTGCTTATTAATTGTTAATAAGTAAATCGTTTGTGTTTATTGTATTTGATATTATAAATGCGTGGATGTTTAATGTAATATGTATGATATTATATTTGCATGTTATGACTAGTATGGCCCAAGTTAGGATAGTAATTACGATCTGCGAATCGTTATATTTGAATGTAAATTAAATACGATATGCGAATCGTTTGTATTTTTGTAACTTTAAATTTTCTTTATTTATTTAATCCAAATTATGTAATCAAGCATGAGGATCCAAGGAGTTTCAAGGATGGTGATCCATGGAGATTCAAGGGAGGATTCATGAAGATTAGTTATTTTCCTAAGTATAGGGGCCATACTAGATCATTTAGTTATTGCTTATAGTAATTCTCTTGCATTTATTTTGTTTAAATGCTTGCTTCTAAGTTTGTTTGTGGTTAATTGATTCATGTGTTCACTATTAATTGACCATATTAGTAAACTTAGGTCCCCAAAAGTAATATTGAGTTCAATTGCTTTTCCAAACAACACCTATAAAGCCTTAGATCATGAGTAATAGGTTCTGCCAAAGCAGGGTGTTGCTCATAGTTCCGGGGATAGTAGGGTAGGTTTTTGAAACTTACATGTTAATGTTTGGTTTAACTCAACAAAATCATCAAAAGACAAAGTTTTGGGTTTTGAAGCTAAGAGATAGGAGTAAACAAGGAGTTGTTAACCTGTCTACCAAGAATTATAATTAGTTATAATTAGTAAAGTGTTTACTTACCTCAACTACTATAAATTGAAGGCAGGGCCAAAGTCCGTTTGATTGTAGTGGGAGGGGATCTTGGTTATTTCTTTATTCAATAGGGGACTTTCATTTTGAATAAAGGGTAGTAGTAATTAAAATTTGTTTAATTATTGCTTTCTTGATAAACATTAATTGGATCTTGCTTAAATATTCTTTTGTTGTAGTTATCATGTCTCGTTCAAACAACAACAACACTCCCGGTTTTAATTTGCGCTATTTACTCGAAAAGGACAAACTGAATGCACATAACTTCCTAGAATGGGAAATGGCTGTGAGAATCGTTCTCAGAGCTGAAGGAAGAGAAAAAGTTCTTGACAATCCTCTCCCTGAACCCCTGCCAGAAAATGCTACAATAGCTGAACAGAGAACAAGGCAAACCCTAGAGGCTGATTCTGTGCAAGTAACATGTCTGATGCTTGCTTGCATGGAGCCAGACTTTCAAAAGCGTTTTGATGGTCTGGATGCCTACTCCATCCTCCAGCAGCTGAAAACTATGTTTCAGAAGAATGCTAGATTGGAGAGGTTTGAAGCTCACTGTAAGTTGTTGGAGTGCAAGTTGGGAAAAGGAAAACCCGTTGGTCCGCATGTGTTCAATATGATTGGACATTTTCAGATCATGGAAAAATTGGGCTTCCCTTACCCTCCAGAACTGGCAACTGATATTGTGATCAAATCCTTGCCTGAAAATTTTCAAAATTTTCAGTTGAATTTTTACATGCAAGGAGGGGAGGCTACCTTGCAAGAGCTGCATGGTATGCTAACTCAGGCTGAAAGGAGCTTGCCTGCTGAACCTGAACATAAGGATGTTCTTATGGTTAGGAAGGGCAAGCAATTTAAGAAGAAAGGGGCTCCTAATAAGAAGAACAAGGGCAAGGTTGTTGCCACTGATGATACTTCTAAGCCACAAACCACTCCTAAGGCAAAAGTAGCAGCACTACATGAGTGCTACCACTGCCACAAGATTGGTCACTGGAAAAGGAACTGCCCCAAGTATCTGGAAGATAAGAAGACTGGTGCTTCGACTTCAGGTATTTATGTTATAGAGATTAACTTATCTACTTCTACATCATGGGTATTTGATACTGCATGTGGATCTCACATTATTTGTAATGTGCAGGCACCAAAAAGAAGTAGAATGTTGAGGAAAGGAGAAGTGGACCTCCACGTGGCGTTTAAGCACGAGTTGCTGATTTGGCTATGGGGATTGTAGTCTACTTTTGCCTTCTTGTTTAGTTTAGAACTCCATAATTGTTATTATGTTCCAACTATTACCAAGAATATTGTTTCGATTCCGGTTTTGGATTCGAAAAGTTTTTCATTTCAAATAAAGAATAATCGTTGTTCTGCTTATTTGAATGATTTATTCTATGTCTCAACCAAGTTATCAAATGGTTTATATGTGCTAGACTTAGAAACCCACATCTATAACATAGACGGCAAGAAACATAAAACAGATGATTCAAACCCTACATACCTATGGCATTGTCGATTAGGCCACATAAGTTCAAAGCGCATTGAGAAACTTCATAAAGATGGAATTCTCAAATCATTTGATTTTGAATCATTTGATACTTGTGAGTTCGGCTTGATGGGGAAAATGACAAAGTCTCCTTTCACAGGTTCAAGTGAAAGGGCCAATGACCTTTTAGCCCTCATACATACAGATGTGTGCGGACCCATGAGTACGTTGGCTAGGGGAGGGTACAGTTACTTCATTACTTTTACCGATGATGTGAGCAGATTTGGATTTGTTTACCTCATGCGGCATAAGTCGGAATCCTTTGAAAATTTAAGGAATTCCAGAATGAAGTACAAAACCAACTTGGGAAGAAAATTAAGGCATTACGATCCGATCGTGGTGGTGAATATTTATCTCAAGAATTTGGTGATCATTTGAAGGATTGTGGAATACTTTCACAATGGACTCCGCCAGGAACACCACAGTTAAATGGCGTTTCTGAAAGAAGGAATCGAACTATACTTGATAAGGTTCGATCCATGATGAGTCTTGCTGATCTTCCTATTTCATTCTGGGGATTTGCGCTTGAAACAGCGGCATTCACACTTAACAGGGCACCATCCAAAGTAGTGGAAAAGATACCATATGAAATGTGGACAGGAAACGTTCCAAAATTGTCTTTTCTAAGGATATGGGGTTGTGAAGCTTATGTAAAACGTTTACTTTCTGATAAGCTTTCACCCAAATCCGATAAATGTCTTTTTGTGGGTTACCCAAAAGAGACTAAGGGATACTACTTCTACAACCAAAGCGAAAACAAAGTGTTTGTTGCTCGTAATGGTGTCTTTCTGGAAAAGGAGTTTATTTCCAGAAAAACAAGTGGGAGAAATGTATATCTCGAAGAAGTTCGAGATGAGCAACAAATGGATGAGGTTAACACCTCATCAGAGGCGGCCCGGCATGAAAATGCTCAGGAGGTGGTGCATTCAATTCACGTACCTCCTACCGTCCCACTTGGAGATACTCCATGCGAAGTCACTCAACCTAGTGAGGTAGAAACTTCTTCTGTTGTTCCCCAACGTAGGTCTAGTAGGACCATGGGAGAAATGTATATCTCGAAGAAGTTCGAGATGAGCAACAAATGGATGAGGTTAACACCTCATCAGAGGCGGCCCGGCATGAAAATGCTCGGGGAGGTGGTGCATTCAATTCACGTACCTCCTACCGTCCCACTTGGAGATACTCCATGCGAAGTCACTCAACCTAGTGAGGTAGAAACTTCTTCTGTTGTTCCCCAACGTAGGTCTAGTAGGACCATCATTCCGTCAAAGAGATATATTGATTTCTTTTTGACTGAAAGTTCTGAAATACGATTTTAGAATCAGAATAGCCTACTAGCTACAAAGATGCTTTGGATAGTCAAGACTCCGAAAGATGGCTTGAGGCCATGAAATTTGAAATGGATTCCATGTCTGAAAATCAAGTATGGGACTTGGTTGATTTGCCTGATGGGGTAAAACCCATTGGATGCAAATGGATTTTCAAGTTGAAAACAGACAAGGATGGAAACATTAGTGTTTTCATAGCAAGGTGGGTGGCGAAAGGTTTCAAACAAATTCATGGTATTGACTATGATGAAACCTTCTCACCAGTAGCCATGCTGAAATCCATTAGGATAATCCTTGCGATTGCTGCCTTTCAAAGATATGAAATATGGCAGATGGATGTCAAAACCGCTTTCTTGAATGGGTTCTTGAAAGAGGATGTGTACATGACACAACCTCAAGGTTTTGAAGATCTAGAAAATCCAGGGTGGGTATGCAAGCTTAAGAAGTCCATTTATGGACTAAAGCAAGCATCAAGGAGTTGGAACCTCATAGTTGATGAGGCAGTCAAGAAATTTGGCTTTCTCAGAAATGAAGAGGAATCTTGTGTATACAAGAAGTTAAGTGGGAGTAGTATTACTTTTCTAGTCTTGTATGTGGATGACATACTTCTCATAGGAAATGATAAGACCATGCTTGAGTCAGTCAAGGAATGGCTTAAAAATTGTTTCTCTATGAAAGACCTAGGAAAGGCTGAGTACAGATTGGGAATAAAGATCTATAGAGATAGGCCGTAAAGGCTGATTGAACTTAGTCAAGAGACTTATAAAGATAAGGTTCTTGCAAGGTTCGAGATAGAAAACTACAAGAGAGGATGTGAAAGTAAGCAAGGTTCATACTGAGGATAATATTGCAGATCCTCTGACTAAACCGTTTGCTCAACCTATGCATGAGTGTCATACTAGGTCTATGGGGCTTAAGCATATGGGAGAATGGCTTTAGGTTGTTTACTTCATGTTTACAATTGTAAAGACATTTATTATGCTTTGAATGTTTATCAATAAAAATTCCGTTCTTATTTAATTGTTTGGTTTAGTATTAAATAAAATGTCCAAATAATTTGTGTTTTCAAATAGGATTATCGAAAACGTTTTGATAATGGAACCCTATAAAGTGAACGGAAATCACATTTTATTTAAAGTCCCTAGTCTAAATCACTAAATTGGACATAAGTGATTTATTTAAAAGACTAGTATATAATTAATTGATAGCGCAGTTCCATGGGCTATGGAGACATAGAGATGTCTAATTGATTATATGGATGTATAGTTGATACATTGAGACTTGACCTAATTAGATTCTAAAAGTAGAATCAAACTACTATATTTAGTGGATTCCTTAGACATGCGTATGTCTTAATAACCACAATATAATTAGTTTAACTTTGACACTGTTAAACGCCGCGCCGTAAAAGGAGGTTATAAAGGCAGTGATCAGGTGGGCTAAGAATTGAGTGGGAGTTATGGTTATACAAGAATGGATAAGTCCTCCTATTAAATAGGAATGGTGTCTGGGCCTCTTGATGAGCGAGAACTGGAAAATTGCATGGCCATGCGGAATAGGATTAAGGAGTTAATCTTTATTTGAGCAGTTCGAACTCAGCGATCAAGGAACAAAATTTGAGAATAACATTGTGTTATCAAATTTGACATTAAGTGACTTAAGGAATTTAACATTGCGCTCTTGTCTTCGGACAAGTGGGAGATTGAAGGAATATGTCCTTAGACATTCCGGCAATTACTAAATATAAATAGGAATGTTATTATGAAGATAATAAAGTTAATTATTTCAGTAATCGTATTTACTTGCTAGAGAATAAATATGATTAACAGGACAATATTGATTGGGCCTATAACTAAAATAGATTAATCCTATGAGGTCACACATTGTAGCACAAGTTGGACAAAACAATCCAAATCCATTTAGGATTAGGATTGGGCCGGTCCAAAGGAGAATAGGAGGAGAATTAGTTCTCCTAACTAACCTAGACTCTTCTATTATATATAGGATATAATATTAGGGTTTAGGGAGACATATATAAAATTGATTAGTCAGTTTCTTTTCACTAGAGAGAGAAAGAGAAACCCTAAATCTATTCTCCCTAACCGGCGCCTATACCATTAAAAGCAAGAGATTTCTTCTCTTCCGTTCTAGCAAACGTTGGTGTTCAACTGGTGCTCGTGGACTGATTAGAGAAGCAACACTTGGGCTCTCGGATATTCAAAGCTTGCATACAACAGGGAAATCACGCTACAAAGGTTTGATATTTAATCCCTATTGAATGATTCATATGTTTGATTATGTTTGCGATCCTATGATAGATGTTAGGAAATTGTTTCCTGAAATTCCGCTATATGCATCTATATATTCCTACATGTGCTTCATATGTGCCAACAAATTTTCTTTTGTGGTTGCTTATGTTATAATCTACCAATATGAATAAGTTATTATGATGTAGTTAGTGCTTAATGATTTACTAAATCTATTACTTGATGCTTATCAATTTGATGATTGTGCATATGTATTTTCATGGGTGTAGATGATTTGCTCTCATGAGAGAGAGAGAGAGAGAGAGAGAGAGAGAGAGAGTGAGGAAAATGAAAGTGGGAAGTTTGGGTGAATAAAAGAATCCAAGGAAGGCCAAAGGTGCCTTGGATGAAGAAGGTTAAAAGGGATATGAATAAAATGAGTTTGCACTTTGCAGGTGTATATATAGCACTAGATAGTAGTGAAAGATGATTCTTTTGGGTTATCACTGAAGAATACATTCTGAATTCATGCATCCACCCCATCTTTTGGGATTAAGGCTTTGGTAATGTTATATTTACCATCATGTTTTTTGTAGAAGAAATCAGAGGTTCTTAAAAGTTTTGATTACTAGCTTAGAGTAATCTTTTGCTAGTTTGAATCCATATAGTATCAATATGCATAAAAAGCCATATGATCGGTGATCAATGTGGTAAGTAATGGAGTGGATGTCGTTGGGTGTTTTTTTGATTCACAACCTTGTGATAGCTTTGTAAATTTTAGATAACAATCCTTTGCATAATTTGTTATTTTAAAAAATCAGATGTTCTTTTTCATAAGCTTTATTTTAAAATATTATATTCATGTGCTTTGATTGGACAATTTGGTGTTGTATTTTACTCAGAGGTTGCAGATAGAGTACTGTGATCACTGAAGTACAGTGTTTATGTCCCAATATTTTTTTTCTAATAGTGTTCTTATTCATTTGTTTTGGGTTGACAGTGGATGGAAGGTTATTGTTGACGAATGGGTGAAAGCCACAACTTGTAGGTATCATTCTACTTGTTTCAGTGTCTGTCATTGCAGTTGATAGAGGATAGTACAACATAGCTCTCCTATTGCATACTAACTCATTTTTTCCTCCTATATTTTGTACAGAAGCAGGTACTCCTGATTCTCTCAACCCATCCACAGTTGATGAGGAAGAAGGGCTTCCTTCTCCTGCAATGGATGATGTAGCATCTTTCTCAACTCAAAATATGGATGTTTTGCAGGTACTTAATGTATTATTAGGCTTTGTTATACTTTCATGTGCAATGGCGGATCCAGGATTTCGAGGGAGGGGTAGTGTAATTTTACGGTTCTACCGAATACCAAAAAAACCGCAACTAGCAAATTCAAAATGTTACAAAATCCAAATATGCGATAGATGTTATTTAATAATATAAATTTCAGTTTTTCACAACGAGTTCTCAAATTTTGGAATACATCTACAATTGCATCAACTTTCACATCAGAAAACAATTTTTTTAAAGATAAATGACTAATTTTTTTTTTTTTTATTATTAGGAGATTAAGTCAACCTGAAATTTAACCCCTGAAGCTCTTACCTTGCAGGAAACACCAACACATTGGTTGGTAAGGCATGCATAAGCATGCTAAAAAACACCCCAAAGATAATCTTGGGGGTAAGGATCGAACCCCGACCTCAGGGGCCAAGGGGGAGTGCTCTATCCACTTGAGCTAACTCCTATCCTTTGTTCACTAACAAGTAACAATTGACAATTCGTGCAAATCATAGCTCACTAACAACTGACTTAAAGAGTAATTAGCAATTCACTAACAATTAGTTTACTAACAATTTACATTATTATAATACACTAACAATGCAGGATGGTGCCGGAGAGGTCAGTGGAGGATAGCAGTAGCTACAACTAACGAACTGAACTCTGGCTGGAGTTTAGGAAGTAGCGGTAGTGTTTTAAGTAGTTAGTTTATTAGTGTTGATGTAGTCTAGTTGTTTTAGTTTTCTTTGTTCGTTACCTTTGTTTGTTTTTTTTTCGTTTCTGTTTGGGGTTTTCTTCCCTTCTTTGATCACCAAAAAAAAAAATTAACACTAACAATTCAATGACTATAAATTAACTAACAATTTTCATGGATTCAATCACTATAAATTCACTAACCATAACAGTGAGCAATAGATCCACACTCCAGCTATAATCATTTACAAAAACCCAACAAATTAAAAATGATACAGAGCACAATTGCAGCAAAATTGGTAAGAAAAGAGAATAGAGAAAAGGTGAAACCATAAACAAGAGTTGAAGTGGCATCGAAGATGGAGCAAACTTGATGAGCTTCCTACTATGGCTTCCACTGCATATGCGACTAACATTTTTCTTTGTCCTCTCACTCGCTTACAAAAAACAAGATGGAGATTGAGAAGATAAAATGAATTATGGAGGTAAGCGAAGATAATACACCCGTGCAGTAGACCGTAACAACGAAAAGGAGAGAGAGAGAGAGAGAGAAGGTAAAGAGGAGAAAGAGGCGGATAGAATTAGGGTTTGGCTCACTCGCACAACACGCTTTCCTTCTCATTGTTTTTTTTTTTTTATAAAAAATCAAATTTTTTTTAAAAAAAACAGGGGTAGCACGTGCTTCCCCTTGTTACCATGTGGCTCCGCCACTGTTCATGTGATGATAATGTTACCTATTGAAGCCCTTGCTTTCTGAGACTGACTCTCTTCTTGTTTTTGTGGGGGCTTCGTGTGTGAATATAAAGTTCTTTGATGCCATGGATGATAATCAAAGTGAGTTAATCTTCAAACCAATGTTAAATTGTTCAGGCAGTGTATCAAAGTAGAGTTTGTACGCCGCAATAACAAAATAATTTTAGCTGAAAAGCCCTCTTATCTTCTCCAGTATATGAATCTGAATTACAAATATTTTGTTGATTGAACCTTGTTGGTTCCCTGATTGCAATATTGGTTGCTTTGAGATGTACTGGAACAGGTTTTGGTTATATATGCAAAATTCTCACAATGATTTCTTAGGTTGTCCAAATTACAAAGAAGACTCTGCCGAATTTTCTGCTCATAATTATTAATATAATGTTCGTTTAGTTTTGATGTTTAAGGTTTTGTATATGGAAAAAAAAAAACAAAAAAGAAAAAAAACCCCCAAAATTCACCATTTGCGTCGCACCTTGCTCTATATGCGATGCAAATTACCTACTATCTGCGTCGCACATTGAGCATCATGCGACGCAAATGGTAGTTTGTTCGTTGGCGCTGTGGCTGCAGGGCTCTACCATCTGCGTTGCATGCTGCTCAATGTGCGACGCATATAGTAGGTCATTTGCGTCGCATATAGAGCAAGGTGCGACGCAAATGGTGGAGCCCTGCATCCACAGTAGTAGTAGCCCAAGCGTTATTTGCGTCGCGTGCTAGTCTGGGTCTGACGAAAATAGTGAGAAATCTGCATCGCATGCTTGTCCGACGCAGATCATGTATCCTGATTTGCGTCGATAGTTGTGCCGTAGGACCCATGTCCGACGCAAATGGGCGCCTCGTGTAATACCTCGTATTTTAATGAATTTTATAAATATATTTTAATATATAGTTATTTATATTTTAATATATATTAGCATTTTAATGATTTCATAAGGTTGACCATTTTGAAAGTCAAAGAAATTATTTTAAGGATTTAAGGAAGTTAAAATGTTTTGTTAGGCATGTTTTGAAAAAAATGTTTGAAATACTAATTGGATTTGGAAAAGAAGCTTAAATGGGCTTGAGGAACCCAAAATTCTAAGTAGATTAGGAAAAGGATTTTTATTGATGTTAGGAGTTCTAATTCATTAATCCTATTCATCATCAAACTCTATTCAAACCCAATCTCCTTTTCCTAAGCCCAAAAGAAAAACCTACTTATAAATACTAAAACCCAATTATTTTACCACACAAAATTTTTTCTCTCTCATCACAACTCCCAAGAGCCCGCCACTTTCATTCGCTCTCTCTCCTCACGGTTTTGTGTTTCTTTTTCCCAATTTTTCTTTCTTCTTCTTCAAGTAACGCTTCCTTCTTCGCCAAGAAATGTCACAAACACCAAAACCGCCTACTTGCTGCCGCCTACTTGCTACCGCCAGTGCTGCTGTACTTTCTGGCGCCTTGTTCTCCTTGTTTCTTTGATTCGTTGGTTAAATTCTTTTCTTGCTCCTCAAGTTTTAATTAAAGATCATGTTTTTATGTTTTATTTTAGTACTAATCATGATTAATAACTTTAATTTACTATTTTAATGATTAATCTTGGATTATATATGTTATGTATTAAAAGAATAAAATTTCAAATTTGATTATTATTCTTAGATTGAGTTTTAATTATCAAAGCATGAATTTTTAGGGTGTTAAATATTGAAAAATCATAGTAGCATGTTATAAACTATGAGATCGACTTAAATTATGAATTTAAGCATGTTTAAGTATGTTTAAAGAGAGTTTTAAAATTTTATAAGTTGCTGGAATTATATAAAGGGCATTAATAATGGAGTTTTATGGATTTTAATGACTAAGTATAGTAATACTATGCTAGGTAAAATAAGTAGTTGGAGTTTTAATGATAAAAAACAACTTTTAAATATTTTTAAAGAGGATTTAAAGTATTTTAAAGTTGCTGGAATTTAATTGGAGTATTGACTTTAAATTATATTGGTTGTTTTAGGCGGAGATTTTTCAGTAGGCGACTTTTAAAGTGATTAAAGGTGGGCAATCAGTTTGTTTATACAAGGTACGTACATACTTATGTGAGTTAGTATCATGATTTTAGGAAGGAAAAGTTGTAGTATCATGTATATGAACTTTGTAAGTTCATATTGATTACATTTATGATTGGATTTTACATGTTTTATGCTTGTATGCAAACATGTTGATTATAAGATTGTATTATGAGTTGAATATCCTGTTTGTATGGAATATTGATGCAACATGTTGGTTGAGAACTTTATTTATTAATTCACATGGGGGAATTAATATAATTATTGAGTTGGATCATGTTCAATCATGTGTTCCCTTGTATTATTATTTTTACTACTTTATGAGGACTGTGGGCCTTATTTGGTAAGTTGATAAGTTATGCCTTTGAAAGGTAAGATTGGTTGTTGGCTAGGTTCAACAAATAAGAAAGATTGGAATAAAAGGAAGTACTCTTGGATTTGTAAGTTGTATGATCACTTATTAAATCCTAAGATAAAAAGAAGTTCAGTTGTGAATGTTTTATTTGATATTTCTGTATTACTTGTGTGTCATAACAAATCACGTAAAGTGTAACTTGGATAGTAATAAACTTTAGACTGGTGCACGTCTGAAGTTGGACAATCAGGAGTTGGAGTACATGGTGGTAGCCCATGGCTTTTTCTGGGAAACGGATTGATCACCGTTCCTATTTTTCAAAGGTTCCTCGATATCGTAGGTCATTCTGGAATACGGAGTCGCGCCCGTATTTCGACAGGTGAAGGCAAGTTTACTTAGACAACTCGGTCCAATAACTATTGCATTAAAGTAATAAAAAAAGATGATTAAAGTTTAGTTCAGTAGAAGTTATCTGCAGAACGTTATATTATTATTTATCCCTGCTTATTATTTCTTAGTAACATGTTAGGAATGTTATGTATTGTTATGTAGTACTCAGCTTTGCTGATTACGTGCTTGTTTGTGTATGTGAGCATGGCTTTGCCTTATTGATCTTGTGATGACCCATTTTGGTGAGCAGATTCTTTAGAGCATAGAGCATTAACATCTACAGGTGTGCAGATGTTGCATCATTGGGAATCTGGGAATGAAGAGCTTGTGTAATAAATTTTTTTATCTATTGCTTTAGTAGGAACATAGTATATTAAGTTTGGTTTTGAAGTAGACATTTATAGTTGTTGGTTTTAAGTACTTTGTTTATTTATTATATTTAAAGTATGAAGTTTAGTTATATATATTTTCCGCTGCAAAATTCTAAATAAGCCGATACGTTTTCACACGGGCGATAATACTTTGATAATTCTCTATGTTTTATAGTAAAAAGGTATTTTAGAAAAGAGAGAATTGTCGGGGTGTTACACCTCGCATCCGACGCAAATCGTCAATTCTGTACTAGTGTAATTTATAAAGAGACCCATTAATTTACAAAGTCACACGTTTTTATTGTTGGCTACTTGATACATAGTATAGACGATTATATAGGCAATATATATACTATGCCAAACGTGTAAATCGCATAAAATCATTGCACATCATATTACATTAAAGGAAACTATTAAATTATAATTCAATTATAATCCCGATAAATTAGGAAATTTTATCGGAAAACACCTTATTTGATTGAGATTGTGTAAAAAATACATTATACTTCCTCCTTTGTTTATAATTGCAATGTTTACCTTTTTGAAAAGTTTCACATTAATTGCAACATTTCCATTAAAGAAAATTTTACACACTCTATAGTCCATATCACGGTCTTACCTTTACTAACTACAATAACATTAAAAATTATGAATGGGCCCAATCTACAATAACTTATTATGTGCCGGGTACCATATAATATTGATAGTTTTTATTTGATATAATCAATTTATATTTGATATAGTTAGTTTTTGTATGATTTATATTCCCTTTTATATAGTTAGTTTTTGTATGATATGCTATACTCAATTCTCTAATTGGATTTTAAAAAAAAAAACTCAATTGTCTGATATAGTCAGTTTTCATATAATATAGTCGATTTTGTCTTATATAGGGTGTTGTAGCCTAATATCTACGGCTCTCTTAACGACACATGGGCTCATCAGAGCCGTACACGTGTCATCCTATTTAAAATAAAAATAAGGCTTAATCTCTGGGCTATGCTCAGTTGGGGTAAAAGGATTGAATTTCGGCCCAATAGTCGAAGCCCAGGCGGTGCCAAATGGTGAAGGAGAGTGGTTAATAGACATCCCCGAGTCATGATCTGCCACGTGTCATGATCTGATTCCTCAGCCAATCAGAGGCCACTATGGTAGGTCAGTTTTTAAGGTTAGCTGTCAACTTGCTATCACTATAAATACCCCTGAAATCAGGAGAAAACACATTCAATGCAAACAGTGTAAAGTTACTCTGATAAATTCTCTCTCACTTTCTCTTTCTATCTCTACTTTCTCTTACAACTCCTGATAACTGACTTAAGCATCGGAGGGGAACCACCACCCAAACCTCCGGGGTGGGTCCCTTTGTGCGGAGTTCGGGAGCGAAGCCAAGGCTAAGGATTAAGCTATAATTCAGGCATTGTTGCACAAGTCTCCATCTGAAGAACACTCAAGATACTAATTTACTTGCTTGACAAGGAAGCTAAGCCTACAGCTTACTTGTTGGACAAGTGGATAAAACATAGGGTCCGTTTTCTTCGTCATAAAACAACTGAACTGAACTGAACTGAACTAAATAATAACTAAATAGTACTAATGATTATAATTTAGGAACTGAATTGAACTGAACTGAAAATAAGCTGGGGAGAACAAGCCCATAGTGTGTTTTTTTTGTGTGGTATAATTAGTTTAGGTTCACAGTATTGTGACTTTGTTCCGCGACACTTCCACCCAAGAT
Organism: Beta lomatogona; assembly: GCA_947646795.1. Taxonomy (NCBI): domain Eukaryota; kingdom Viridiplantae; phylum Streptophyta; class Magnoliopsida; order Caryophyllales; family Amaranthaceae; genus Beta; species Beta lomatogona. The sequence goes on from CANSNZ010000999.1 coordinate 155,390, forward strand.
ATATCCTCCTAAGCCCCTGTTCCTTTGGACTTATTTTCAGCAAAAATAAGTAAAAGTAAGTTCAGTTTAGCAAAAATAAGTAAAAATAGGTTCAGTTCAGTAAAAATAAGTTCAGCTCAGCAAAAATAAGTTCAGTTCAGCAAAAATAAGTTTAGTCTTATCTAATGTTGTAATTATTATTTTTGCTTTCAATATTATTATTATTATTATTATTATTATTATTATTATTATTATTATTATTATTATTATTATTATTTTTATTATTATTATTAATATTATTATTATTATTATTATTATTATTATAATTATTATTATTATTATTATTATTATTATTATTATTATTATAATTATTATTATTATTATTATTATTATTATTATTATTATTATTATTATTATTATTATTGTAATAACGATGAATTTATAATTTTTTTATTTTTTTATTTTAATATTTTATTTTTTCATTTTAATATTTTATTTTATTTATTATTTAGTATTTATTATTTATTATTTATTATTATTATTATTATTATTTATTATTTATTATAATTATTTATTATAATTATTTATTATTTATATTTATTATTATTATTATTTATTATTTTTCATTATTATTATTATTTATCATTTATTATATATAATTTATAATTTATTATTATTATTAATTATTATTATTTAGTATTATTTATTATTACTTATTATTATTATTATTTATTATTATTTATTTATTATTATTTATTATTATTATTTATTATTTTTTATTTATTATTATTTTTATTTATTATATTATTTACTATTATTATTATTATTATTATTATTATTTTTTATTTATTATTTATAATTATTATATATTATTATTATTTATTATTGTTTATTATTTATTATTTATTATTATTTATTATTATTATTTATTATTGTTATTTATTATTATTATTTATTATTTATTATTTATTATTTATTCTTATTTATTATTATTATATATTATTATTATTTGTAATTATTTATTATTTATTATTTATTATTATTATTTTATTTCTTATTTATTATTATTATTTATTATTTATTATTATTATTATTTATTATTATAATTTATTACTATTTATTATTTATTGTTATTATTTATTATTATAATTTATTTTTATTTTTTTATTTTAATATTTTTTTATTTTAATATTTTATTTTATTTATTATTTAGTATTTATTATTTTTTTTGGTCCGGACCGAAAATCAAAACTTCAAAAAATTCGAACCAAACAACTGTTTATTTTTTTGGTCTGAACCGAAAAATCGAACATTTAGCACAGCCACATTCAGCACAAGGAAGTTCGGGGAGCTCTTCTGGGAAACGCTTATGGGTTGATGTAGTCAAAGAGCTGCCACCTAATATGGGTTCCTCATTACCCCCACAACCTGTGATTATAATACCAGGAATCAAGCTACCGGTTCTGACGACTTATCCGCAAAAAGTTTATCACTTTTCAGTTGGGGTATTTTTTTTTAATTAACTTAAAGCTTATAAAATGTAACCGATTTTTTATTAATGAAATAAGAAAGTCTTATATAGGCGTGTAAATACAACTCTGTTTCTATAGTTGGCTCGGACATTTGCTGCACTGGATGGTTTACACCCGGATTGTGCACCATTCATTCACCGAAGCAACTATTATATTCATTGGTTAGCTGTCCATCCAGAATCGACTGTGGATTATCAAACGGAGTATAATGATCAGGTTATTGACTCTTCGTAAATAGCATTTTGTTCCTCCTAATTTTTGTGTGTGGTTCTTAAGCTGGTCAAAATCCCCTATAAAAACCATGCACCTTGGTTAGAGTTGATGATTTGGGATAAGAAGTTCTAAGCTGAATGTTTTTCTGGGTGAGAAGGCAAACTCTAAACATAGGCGTTTGGTGGTTGTATTTTAGCAGAAGGCTTAGATTACTGGTGTTGGGAGGTATGTGAAGAAATCTGGTTTAACGTGGTGATTGAAGGCTTTTGATGATGATATATTGATAGGCAATGTTGCCAATTTTCAGTGTAAAATAAAACTTTTCTTATTACATCTCATCCTTGGGCCTTGCTTAACTTGATTTCTCCTTCCACATGTTTCAATGAATTCAACAACCTCCTTCCCTGTTTATTACATCTCATCCTTGGGTTTGCTTAACTCTAAGATACAATATAACCTTTCTTATTAATTGTGTTAGGCTACACATACTACTATGGAGTTTAGTCCGTTCATCCCCTTACAATTCCAACTCAGTATACTCATTCGTTTCCCATGTTGGTCAACCGCACCATGCACAAAGATCTTCTTAGGGATTGATTCACCTGTTGAATTAGTAGAACCAAGGTCTGAGAATCTTCGAGATCACATCATCCCAATCTCTTTCTATTCCTTCCTCCTCTTCGCTAAGACCAAATTTGAGACATGCTTTACCTTCCGTGTTTTTGTGGTACTTGATTCTCTTTGGGCTTTCCTCCTCTGGGTAATAATCATCCTCCATGAGGGAGAAAATAGCTCTGGTCTCGCGCAAGCTTTGCGCCAGGAAACCTGCAGATTTCTAGCTCTTTTTTATGTTGCTTTCTTTCTTTTTTTATTTTCCTGGAAGAGCTTGGGTAGAATGGAGTATAAGGATTTTTTTATTGTTCAAAGGGTTGGTTTGGAGTTTGAGGAGAGGGAGACTCTTTAGATCCATGTCTGAAAGAAGCATGTCCCGGTCTTCTGTGTTAAAATCCGAGAGGGATGTGAAGTAGCAAAATATGAGAACTTGGGGAATTTGGATGGGGATGAAATTTAACAAGTGTGTCTTTTGAGGAGAAATGAGACTTTGAGTCTGCTTTGATGTCTTTACTCGGGTTAAGTTGGGGGAGGTTTAATTTTGAGCACTTATGTGGAATCTAATAAATATGACCAAACTCATCCTAAGAGTAAAAAACTGATTTTTTTGGGAGAGGGTTTACTGATCCACCAACTTGGGGTCAGGGAAAGTATGATTTTGGGTTGGGCTTTCCTTGGGAATGAATGCGACTGTGTTCCCACTTCTGCAGTTAGCTGACCCGTGTCATAAACTTGTGAAATATTTGGGTTTGTGTCGAAGAGAGGTGGGCTTTACTCAAGGAGGTGGACATGGAGTTCTTCCACTTTCAAATAGGTCTGCTGGATGCTAAATTCTTAAGCTAAGGTGAGTGTATGGTGGTTGAAGAGCCCTCCGAATCTTTCGCCTGGGATAAATAATGAGGCTAGGCTTGACTGTGGGTTGAATTGGGGAAAAGGGTTGTTGGGCTTTGATGGTGAGTTGGAGAGTCTGTTGGAGTTGGGATTAAAGCAATTTCCGGAGAAAGTGGAAAGGTTTTCGAAGAAGGATAACTGAAGATATTGTTGGTTTCCACGTAGTTGATAGTTCCAAAATAAATAAAGGGGCCATTGAGATGATCACTTAGGAAAGTAGAATATATCCATCTCTGTGAGTGTGACTGTTGTAAACTAATAAATATGACCAAATTCATCCTAAGAGTAAAAAAAATGATTTTCTTGGGAGAGGGTTTGCTGATCCATCAACTTGGGGTCAGGGAAAGTATGATTTTGGGTTGGGCTTTCCTTGGGAATGAACGCGTCTTGTGTTCCCACTTCTGCAGTTAGCCGACCCGTGTCATAAACTTTGGAAGTAATTGGTTTTGTGTCGAAGAGAGGTGGGCTTTGCTCAAGGAGGTGGGCTTGGAGCTCTTCCACTTTCAAATAGATAGGTCTGATGGATGCTAAATTCATAGGCTAAGAAGGAGGTATCTTGTGAGTGTAAGGTGGCTGAAGAGCCCCCTGAATCTTTCGTCCTGTGTATATAAAGAGGCTATGCTTGACTGTGGGTTGAAATGGGGAAAAGGGTGGTTGGGCTTTGATGATGAGTTGGAGAGTTTGGTGGAGTTGGGATTAAAGAAATTTCCGGAGAAAGTGGAAAGGTTTTCGAAGAAGGATAACTGAAGATATTGTTGGTTTCCACGTAGTTGATAGTTCCAAAAGAAATAAAGGGGTCATTGAGAGGATCACTTAGGAAAGTAGAATATATCCATCGCTGTGAGTGTGACTATTGTAAACTAATAAATATGACCAAACTCATCCTAAAAGTTAAAAAAAAATTGATTTTTTTGGGAGAGGGTGTGCTGATCCACCCAACTTGGGGTCAGGGAAAGTATGATTTTGGGTTGGGCTTTCCTTGGGAATGAACGGGTCTTGTGTTCCCACTTCTGCAGTTAGCCGACCCGTGTCATAAACTTGTGAAGTAATTGGGTTTGTGTCGAAGAGGTGGGCTTTGCTCAAGGAGGCACTAGTACAAAATTGTCAATTTGCGTCGGACCTGGGACCCCCATTTGCGTCGGACATTGGTCCGACGGCACAGGTCTCGTCGCAGATGAAGGATACATGATCTGCGTCGGATAAGACACGACGCAGTTGATTGACTATTTGCGTCGGACCCTGCCCAACGTCCGACGCACATGATACCATACAACAGTATATGCGTTGTCATTTGCGTCGCACTCTGCGCTATGTGCGACGCAGATGAGATGTCATCTGCGTCGCACATAGCTCAGAGTGCGACGCAAATGACTCAAATAGTACATTACTCAGCTTCATCCTTCGAAGATTTACCAACCACGTAATACTGCTAATAAGCTAGAAATTCAGAAATCAGAGGCAACATAAACAACATCCATTTTTGTGCTGATGAAGTCAAAATTGTATTACAAACTATGGAAATTAAACAAATTTATATTGATAATAGATCCAAACCACTAATTACAAAGAAAAATAGGAAGTGCTGTTTTTATAACATTAATTACAAAAAAATACAAACTACAGAAAATAAAACAGAGAAAATTACAGAAAATAAAACAGAGAAATTACAAAAAATAAAACAGAAAAAATTACAGAATTTTCATACTGAATTTTCACATCTTACGCTTCAATCCTTTCGCTGCTTCAACCAGTTGCACTCGCCGGCGAGATCCTCAATTTCGTTGCACTCATGTCTCACCGGAAACTTGCTGAATTTTTGCTACCATGGCTAACTGAGAGAGACCTAAATTAAGAGAGAGAGAGAGAGAAAAAACAACAAAAATACGAGATCAAATCTCTCTCTTTTCCGCCATTAAACCATCAAATTCTCTCTCCTCGCCATTTTATCTTCTCCATTTTCATCTCTTTTTTGCTGCAACTCTTCGTCGAATTGACTCGCTCGATTCCTACGATTTTTTGTTTGATGAATTTAAGCAGCGAAGAAGAACGGAATGCAAGTTTCGGAGCCAATTGATGCGTGCTTTGCCGATTTGGCGTTTAAGTATGCCGGTAATTTCTCTTCGATTTTTTGGGTTTAAGCATGAACGGATTAGAACTGTGGAGTTGTGGACCGAATGGAGAAAGGAGAAGAAGGGGAGGGAGAGAGGTTTAGGAGAGAGAGATGGGTGTGACGGCTGTAGTTTAGGTTTGAGAGAGAGTCCAATATAAAAAAAGGGGGTAAGAAGCCCAGTTGCGTCGGATGGGCCTACAAGGTCCGACGCAGATTGTTCACCAAAATCCCAAAATAAAAAAGGAAAGAAACCTATTTGGAATTTCACGATAACTATTTGCGTCGGACGGGCTTAAAGATCCGACGCAAATCATGGGATCCAGTCATGTGCGTCGCACTATAGCTGTGTTCGACGCAAATCATGTTCATCATATGCGTCGCGTTCTCAACCCCGTTCGACGCAAATGACCCTACCACCCATCTGTTGTCATCTTGTGCGTCGCACGTTCTCTAATGTGCGACGCAAATAGGTTATTTGCGTCAGTGCTTCTAGCGTACGACGCACATAGACTGACGCAAATTTGCATTTTTCTAGTAGTGAGGTGGGCTTGGAGTTCTTCCACTTTCAAATAGGTCTGCTGGATGCTAAATTCTTAGGCTAAGAAGGAGGTATCTTGTGAGTGTAAGGTGGGTGAAGAGCCCCCTGAATCTTTCGTCTGGGGTAAATAAAGGGGCTAGGCTTTAATGTGGGTTGAAATGGGGAAAAGAGTGGTTGGGCTTTGATGATGAGTTGGAGAGTTTGGTGGAGTTGGGATTAATGAAATTTTCGGAGAATGTGGAAAGGTTTTCGAAGAAGGATAACTAAAGATATTGTTGGTTTCCACGCAGTTGATAGTTCCAAAAGACATAAAGGGGTCATTGAGAGGATCACTTAGGAAAGTAGAATATACCATCTCTGTGAGTGTACCTGTTAAACTAATAAATATGACCAAACTTATCCTAAGAGTGAAAAAAATGATTTTTTTGGGAGAGGGTTTGTTGATCCAGCAACTTGGGGTCAGGGAAAGTATGATTTTGGGATGGGCTTTCCTATGGAATGAGCGTATCTTGTGTTACACTTCTGCAGTTAGCCGAGCCGTGTCATAAACTTGTGAAGTAATTGGGTTTGTGTCGAAGAGGTGGGCTTTGCTCAAGGAGGTGGGCTTGGAGTTCTTCCACTTTCAAATAGGTCTGCTGGATGCTAAATTCTTAAGCTAAGAAGGAGGTATCTTGTGAGTGTAAGGTGGGTGAAGAGCCCCCTGAATCTTTTGTCTGGGGTAAATAAAGAGGCTAGGATTGGCGGTGGGTTGAAATGGGGAAAAGGGTGGTTGGGTTTTGATGATGAGTTCGTGAGTTTGGTGGAGTTGGGATTAAAGAAATTTCCGGAGAAAGTGGAAAGGTTTTCGGAGAAGGATAACTGAAGATATTGTTGGTTTCCACGTAGTTGATAGTTCGAAAAGAAATGAAGGGGTCATTGAGAGGATCACTTAGGAAAGTAGAATATATCTATCTCTGTGAGTGTGATTGTTGTAAACTACTTAGTTATGTTAGCAACCTCACTTGTTGGAGAAAGATCGACTTGGTGGTCCATGAGGGAGGAATTCTGAGAAGGTAGGGTAGGAAAGAGATGGTTGTTTTGAAAGTTGGCCATGTGAGGTCTTTTATCTTTTTGGGAGAAAAGTGAAAAGGATAACTTTCCTTAACATGGAAAAGCGAATATAAATAGGGGAGATAAATAAGAAGAACACTGATTTTTTTACTTATGAAGCTATATGTAAGAAAAAAAATATAAGTGTTGAGGTGTGTTTCTTACACAATGAAGAGAGAGGGTGAAGAGAGAAGGAGCTTTCTGTTGGATATTTAGAGTATCGGAGTGTTGGTTTTCATGGTTCGTTACGTTAAGTCATATAGGTGTAATCCCCCATACTTTTAAGATATTTAATTAAATAGTTTTAATCATTTTTGGATTATTAAAGCTATTTAGTTTCAGTATTTCAGAGCAAAAGGGTATTCTGGTCATTTTTACCAAAAGAGTATCTGAGTATTTTCACAGAGAAGTATTTTAGTCTTTTCAAGAAAGTGTTTTAATTATATTAGTAGGAAGATTAGTTTCGCAATTTTATCATCAAATGTATTTCGGTAATTTGATTAGTAAGGGCATTTTAGTCTTTTACCCAAAAGATCACAAAATAAAAAAAAAAGAAAAGGAAGGAAACCTTAAGTTTCCATCCATTTCACCTAACCTTTTCTTCAACAAAGGAGTAAGACTCCTTCTTCCTCTCTCAACTTTAGTTCTTCTTCCTCTCTTAACTCTAGTACTTCCTCAACTTTTCTTCAAGTTCTTCAAGTCATTTTTCTTCAAATCTTCAAGCTTTAATCTAGTTTTATTTTGAAAATAGTAGGAAGATCTTGCAAATAATCAAAGGGAAGCAAGAAGGTAGATAGTTTTTCTGAATTTTGGGGGGGTTTCTTCCTTATTTTCTCTCTCCCCTGCGTTTTTTTTTTCCGGCCACCACGTGGTGGTGCCGGCGGGTGGCTGCGTGGGCTTGGCGTGGCCGCCGGGCCACGCTGGGCCACGCCGGGCAGCAGCTGGCCACCGCCGTGCCGGGCAGTGGTGGCGCGCCGGATCTTCTTGGCCGGCGGTGGTGGCCGGTGGTCTTTGCCGGTTTGTTGTTTTTTCTGATTTTTGTGGTTTTTCGAACCACATGTAAAAAAAAAAAAATTCTGAAATTATTTATTTATTAAATTACAGCAGTAATTATGTAACAAATTATTGATTTTTATGAAGTTTAAGTATTAGTTTATAGTGGGTTTTGCCTACTAGTAAAGGTTTTCAAGTTATAGTTCAAAAATAGTTTTTAAAGCATTTTTAAAGGAAAATCAGCTTTATTATTAATTTTAAAATGCTGATTTTTATTATTAGTAGCCTTGAATTATTGTTGGTAAGTACTAATTGATAGTACTTTGTTCTTGGTAGGTTTCAAGAATAGTAGAAGCAAGTGAAGCTTTTAATTGTTGATTTTTGTGTGTTATTAAGGTACATACACTTGACCTTTGACTTTAGTGTTTAAAGGTTATTTATTGAGCATGAGGAGTAAGGAGAGGCTTATGCCTTATAATTGTTTGAGTACATGTTGAGAACTTAGAAAGGAGATTAGGAATGGAACTTTTGAGTTATTCCTATATTTGAAAAGCATGTGATTGATGATTATTGCTTTTGAGCATGATTAAAGTTATTCAATGTTATTCTTGAAGCTAGGGCTTGCATGAGAATATTTTATTGAGCAAGGTCTCATCAGAAGTTATATGTTTTATTGAGCAAGGTCTCATCAGAAGTTATATGTTTTATTGAGCAAGGTCTCATTAGAAGTTATATGTTTTATTGAGCAAGGTCTCATTAGCAGTTATATGTTTTATTGAGCAAGGTCTCATTAACAGTTATATGTTTTATTGAGCAAGGTCTCATTAGCAGTTATATGTTTTATTGAGCAAGGTCTCAATAGAAGTTATATATATTGTTGAGCTAGGTCTCACAGGTTTTAAAGTTATTGAGCAAGGTCTCACGAGTATTTGAATCATTGAGCAAGGACTCAATTGATTGGATCATGGATCCTTAAGAAAGTAAGAAAGGACTCATGGAGTCATTAAAGTAATAAGATGAGCAAGGTCTCAAAGAATTTAGAATCGAGTTATTTATGGTATTTGTTGCATTCACCTGTTAAAGAAAGATAAGAAATTAATTTATTTGCTAGATGTATTATGATTGTGATTGTGTCTCACATAATGGAATTTGGCAATAAAACTCTTGGGATGGATCCCCCATGAGTATTGAACATAAGGGGGAGTTAGTGTGTAACTACACTCCCGCATAAAGCTTAGCATGACGATGCTAATGCTTTTATTTTATCAAGCAAGTTTATGGAATTCCAATTATCAAGATCTTGAGTGGACTAGGCGTCACTCGTATTCGTATTTCGAGATGTTGAGTCTAGAGGCTCACTCTCACCCTCTTTCATTACTAACAAGCTTAATTTCTCGAGTCAAGTTATTTAAAGTTCATGGAACTTTAGTAAGAGGTGTGGGATCTCTTACACAAGAAATAGGAGCCCGTATGATTCCAAGAGGATGACGGTGCCCGTTCATTGCCAAATAATAATAAAAGAAAGTATTTAGTAAGTTCAGTCATGTGCTTGTCGCATATAGTGTCACAAGAAGAGCAAGCCGAAGTTGTTTGAGGATTGCATGCATCATTATTTGCATTAGTTTAGTAGTGTTATGTACTCAGCGTTGCTGATGTATGTGTTTCTTTGTCTTCTTTTGGTTGTTGTTTTTCCTCAACGACCCTGTGATGACCCATTTGGCGAGCAGAGCTTAGAGGAGAAGTTTCAGGTACAAGTTCTTGATGTGCATGGAAATCATAAGCATCCGGATGGGAATTATAGTACACGATTACTTTCCTATATATTTAAGTTATTTTGAATTGTATGTTTGACTTTACTTGACCATTGGGGTCAAGGTTTGACTTGTTTTGAAAACGGGACTATTATGGGATAGTTTCCGAGTTTGTAACTCATTTACATACTTTCTTATTTCCGTTGTATTAAAGTATTTCCAGGATTAATTTAAAAGACTTCCATTTGTATTCTCCGAATAGCCTTACGTATTATCATGCGTGGCGTAACAACTCCCATAATTTCTCCTAGTATATATATAAGGAGGGGTCGTGGGGGTGTTATAAAGTGGTATCAGAGCTCCAAAGGTTATATTACCTTTATTTTACAAAAGTTTTCGAACTTAAAAGTATTTCAAAGTTGAATTGCAAAAGGGAAGGGAATTGCATATGCATATGCACACTGGATCGCATTAGTCACTAAGTGTTTAGATTAATAAGTGTTCTAAGGTCTAGTAACATTTGTGATGTGTTTTATGTGACTAAGTGTTTGATTGCAACGTGATTGGCATTTTCTACTTGCATAGATTCCAGTTTTGACTAAAAGGTGTAGTATGACTACAAATTAGTGCTAGATTTGTTTTGAGCTACTACTCTAATAAGAGAGTTAGTATAAAGCCCCTTAGAGAGGAAATTGAGAATTCAATGTCAGAATGGCATTTGCTTAGTAGTTTTGATCTATATTGGGGTCCAATAAGCGATTTTTAAGTCGAATTTTTTTTCTTTGGGCAGATCAATGGCTGATAGAAACGCCAGAGTTGATGCTCAGCTGAGGAATTTGGTCCGAGTGACTACAAATTTAGCTAGGAGAGTCCCTTCGAAAAAGAAGTCTGTTGATTGGTTTAAGAGGGTTAGTGATAGTAAACCGCCTTCTTATGATGGGAAAGGGGATCCTGACAAGCTTGAGAATTGGTTTAGGGATTTTGAGAAGTTATTCGATGCTATCCAATGTCCAGATAATAGGAAGGTAGCTATAGCCGCGTACTACCTCAAGGAGGAAGCCGATTTTTGGTGGTCGCAGCATAAGGAGACGTTAATGGCAAGGCCTGACTTTGATTGGAAGGCTTTTGGAGGAGCTTTGAAAGAGAAATTTTATCCCAATTTCTTGAGGAGGCAAAAGGCCAGTGAATTTGATGAGTTGAAGCAAGGTGACATGATCGTGGAGCAAGATCTACGAGAAGTTTGTAGGATCGATGAAATTTGCTCCGAGTTAGTACCTACCGAGGAGAGAAAGGCTATTAGGTTTGAGACCGGACTTAATCTTGAGGTAAAGCTTGGGCTAGGAGGTTCAACTTTCAGGACCTTAGAGGAAGTGTATGATAGAGCTGCTCATTTAGGTTCCTATTTGAAACAAGCTGGAATTGAGAGCTCCAACAATAAGAGAAAGGAGAATCCGACTCAGAATTTCCAGAGGAACGACAAGAAGTTCAAGCCTCAATATAACTTTCACCAAGGAGGACAATTTAATGGCCAAAGGAATGGGGGCCAATATCAACAACGTAAGGGTGGAAATGGTCCTAATAAGGGAAGGAAGGGGAGACGAACGCGTGTATTTCGCAAGAAGTGCCCCTACAATCATCCTGGAAAGGATTGTGAAGGAAAGCTAGTGGAGTGTAATTACCGCCACAAATTGGGTCACCGAGAGTATGAGTGCTTTTCCAAGAACCCCGAGTTGAAGACCGACAAGGGTAAGAGCGGGAACCAGTTTGGTCAGGGAAATCGAAACCGTTCAGGAGGTAACAACTATCAAGGTGGGAACAAGCAAAATGGGAGCAATAAGACCTTTCCGAGTGGAGCTGGCCCTAGTGTGCCTGCAGTGGCAAGATTGAATGTCATAAGTGCTACAGAAGCTGAGACGTCTAAGGACGTAGTTACGGGTAATGTTTCTATAAATTCCATTTATGCTAAAGCTTTATTTGATTCAGGAGCCGAGCGTTCATTTGTTTCAAAGTTAGTTGTTTCAAAATATGGCTTAAAAAACCCTAGGGATGTTGAAATTCCTATTATGTTACCATCTGGGGAAGTAGTAACTTGCTCAAGAATATATGAGAACGTCCTTGTGAGAATTGCAGATGTAGACTTTGAAACCAACCTCATAGAGTTTCCATTGGAAGATTTGGAGATCATTTTAGGAATGGATTGGCTTAAGGAGTATAAAGCCGAGATTCTGTGTGGAGAACAAAAAGTGAAATTGAGGAATAAGGACGGGAAAAAGGTGACTTTCAAGACTAAACCACAAGAAGGTAGAATTAAGATCATTTCATCCTTAAGTTTGGTAAAGCAAGTGAGTAAGGGAGCTTCGTTATTCTTGTGTAGTGTGCAGAGGTTGGAAGAAGAGAAGCTTAAGGTAGAACATGTGAAGGTGGTGAATGAGTTTCCAGACGTATTTCCGGAAGATATACCGGGAATGCCACCTCAAAGGGAGTTAGAATTCACCATAGACTTAGTTCCTGGAACTGCACCTATATCAAAAGCACCCTATAGAATGGCTCCAGCAGAGATGAAGGAGCTCAATAAGCAACTAAAGGAATTACTCGAGAAAGGGTACATTAGACCTAGTTATTCCCCATGGGGAGCGCCTGTTTTGTTTGTACAGAAGAAGGATGGGAGCTTGAGGCTATGTATTGATTATAGAGACCTTAACAAGGTGACTATTAAGAATAAGTATCCGTTACCGAGGATTGATGACCTATTCGATCAATTAAGAGGAGCTGAAATATTTTCGAAGATAGACTTGAGGTCAGGGTATCACCAGTTGCGAATTGGGGAGAAGGACATACCAAAGACTGCCTTTAGGACGAGGTATGGTCACTATGAGTTCACCGTGATGCCATTTGGTTTAACCAATGCACCAGCGATGTTTATGGACCTCATGAATAGAGTGTTTCGAGAGTATTTGGACAAATTTGTAGTCGTATTCATCGATGATATCCTTATCTACTCGAAGAACAAGGAGGAGCATGAAAAGCACCTGAGATTGGTATTATCTACACTTAGGGAGCATCAGCTTTACGCAAAGTTCTCGAAGTGTGAATTTTGGATGGAAGAAGTGGCGTTTCTTGGCCACATTGTGTCAAAGAAGGGAATTTCCGTAGATCCGTCAAAGATAGCCTTGATAGCGAATGGCCTACACCTAGGAATATTACCGATATAAGGAGTTTCTTGGGTCTAGCTGGCTACTATAGACGTTTTGTGAAGGATTTTTCGAGGATAGCTAAACCAATGACTAGTCTTATGAAGAAGGATACAAAGTTCATATGGACCGAGGAGTGTGAGAAAGCCTTTAAGAAGCTTAAGGAGTTATTGACTACAGCTCCGATCTTGACGTTGCCAGAGGAGAATGCTGAGTTGGAGGTATATAGTGACGCTTCGAAAAATGGTTTAGGGTGTGTGTTGATGCAAAACCGAAAGGTTATAGCCTACGCTTCTAGGCAATTGAAACCGTACGAAGTGAATTACCCAACCCATGATCTAGAGTTAGCCGCAATAGTGTTTGCTTTGAAGATTTGGCGACACTACTTGTATGGAGTGAAGGTGAAGTTGTACACGGATCACAAGAGAGTCGAAGTATTTGTATACTCAAAAAGATTTGAATATGAGGCAGAGAAGATGGTTGGAGTTGGTTAATGACTACGATATTGAGATCTTATACCATGAAGGAAAGGCAAACGTCGTTGCCGATGCGTTAAGTCGCAAGTCTAGCCATAGTTTAAGTACTTTGGTACTTCCAGATAAGTTGTGTGATGAGTTTAGGAAGCTCAACATTGAAGTTGTTGGGAGTGGTGGAGTGGAAGCGTGCTTGAATGCCATTTCAATCCAGTCAACATTGAATGAAGAAATTTTAAAGGCTCAAGAAGGGAATGAGGAAATTGAAAAGATAAAGAAGCTAATCGAGGAAAAGAAGACAAAGGAGTTTAGCATCCATAATGATGGAAGTGTCCGATTCAATGGAAGGTGGTGTATACCGTCGAGTTGCACCGAGTTGAAAGAGAAAGTGATGAAAGAAGGGCACAACACGACTTATTCTATCCACCCTGGAGGGGATAAATTGTATAAGGACTTGAAGCTGATGTTCTGGTGGAACAATATGAAGAGAGAAGTAGCTGAATTTGTTGCTAGGTGTTTGACTTGCCAAAAGGTGAAGAGTGAACACAAGAGACCTCAAGGAACGATTCAACCGTTACCCAGTGCTCGAGTGGAAGTGGGATGATATAGCAATGGATTTCGTTGTAGGTCTTCCTAAGACAGCGAAAGGATTCACCAAAGTGTGGGTGATTGTAGATAGACTCACTAAAGTAGCAAAATTTGTTCCGATGAAAGACAATTGGTCGATGGAACAGTGTGGTAAAGTATATGTGGACCAAGTGGTGAGGCATCATGGAGTTCCTTCCACTATTGTGTCTGATAGGGATTCAAGATTCTTATCTCATTTTTGGGAAGCATTACAGAAAGCTTTTGGGACCGATGTGCTTAAGAGTACGGCTTTTCATCCAGCAACTGATGGTCAATCAGAGAGAACAATTCAGACTCTCGAGGACATGTTGAGGGCGTGTGCCTTAGATTACCCTAAGACTTGGGATGAGATGTTGGCTTTAATAGAATTCTCATACAATAATAGTTACCATTCTAGCATTAAGATGGCTCCTTTCGAAGCTCTATATGGTCGGAAATGTCGCAGTCCATTGTCTTTGGAATGATATTAGCGAGACGGTTACTTTGGGACCGCAAATGATTGAGGATACCGTGAATCAAGTGAGATATATCCGTGAAAAGATGAGGGTGGCCCGAGGATCGTCAAAAGGCTTATGCAGATCGGAATAGAAGAGATAGTGAGTATCAAGTAGGCGAAAAAGTCTTATTGAAAGTGTCACCTATGAAAGGGGTGATGCGTTTTGGGCAAAAAGGAAAGCTTAGCCCGAAGTTTATAGGTCCCTATGACATTATTGAAAGAATTGGAAGATTAGCTTATCGTTTGGATTTGCCGAATAACTTGGGAAAGGTGCATAATGTGTTCCATGTATCCCAACTAAAGAGATATGTACCTGATAAGTCTCACGTATTAGATCCCGAGATTATAGAAGTGGATGAGACGCTTTCTTTTGAAGAGAGACCAGTGAAGATCTTGGACTCTAAGGTGAGAAGTACAAGAAATAAAGACATAAAGATACTCAAGGTTTTGTGGTCTAACCAGCGTACCGAAGAGGCTACCTGGGAGACTGAAGATGAGATAAGAAAGAAGTATCCTGAGCTCTTCGACTAGGTGAGTTGAGTTCCGGGACGTAACTCCTTTAAGGGGGGTAGAGTGCGTGCGCGCATTTTGCTAGAAATTTGCGCATTTTGCTAGAAATTAGTAAGAATTTGTTGCATTTGTGCACGATTTTTCTAGAGTTTTCAAGGAAAACTTTTTCAAGCAAAGTAAGCATTTCATAGTTTAAACATTCAAGGCAAAAGTTTTACTCAGTAGCGTATTATTTGGCTACTTGTTTTACTTAGTAGCGTATTATTTGGCTACTTCTTGAGAAAGAATTATATTATGGCGTAATGCTCATAAGTTTTCAAAGTTGAAAGTTCGGAGAAGAGAGGAGTTTTGGTTTAAGTTTCGGGACGAAACTTCTTTTAAGGGGGGTAGACTGTAATCCCCCATACTTTTAAGATATTTAATTAAATAGTTTTAATCATTTTTGGATTATTAAAGCTATTTAGTTTCAGTATTTCAGAGCAAAAGGGTATTCTGGTCATTTTTACCAAAAGAGTATCTGAGTATTTTCACAGAGAAGTATTTTAGTCTTTTCAAGAAAGTGTTTTAATTATATTAGTAGGAAGATTAGTTTCGCAATTTTATCATCAAATGTATTTCGGTAATTTGATTAGTAAGGGCATTTTAGTCTTTTACCCAAAAGATCACAAAATAAAAAAAAAAGAAAAGGAAGGAAACCTTAAGTTTCCATCCATTTCACCAGCCTTTTTCTTCAACAAAGGAGTAAGACTCCTTCTTCCTCTCTCAACTTTAGTTCTTCTTCCTCTCTTAACTCTAGTACTTCCTCAACTTTTCTTCAAGTTCTTCAAGTCATTTTTCTTCAAATCTTCAAGCTTTAATCTAGTTTTATTTTGAAAATAGTAGGAAGATCTTGCAAATAATCAAAGGGAAGCAAGAAGGTAGATAGTTTTTCTGAATTTTGGGGGGTTTCTTCCTTATTTTCTCTCTCCCCTGCGTTTTTTTTTCCGGCCACCACGTGGTGGTGCCGGCGGGTGGCTGCGTGGGCTTGGCAGCGCTGGGCCACGCTGGGCCACGCTGGGCAGCACTGGGCCACCGCCGGCCGGGCAGTTGGTGGTGGCAGCAGCGGCGTCTTCTTGGCCGGCGGTGGTGCTGGCCGGTGGTGCCGCCGGCTTAGGTTGTTTTTTTCGATTTTTGTGGTTTTTCGAACCACATGTAAAAAAAAAAAAATTCTGAAATTATTTATTTATTAAATTACAGCAGTAATTATGTAACAAATTATTGATTTTTATGAAGTTTAAGTATTAGTTTATAGTGGGTTTTGCCTACTAGTAAAGGTTTTCAAGTTATAGTTCAAAAATAGTTTTTAAAGCATTTTTAAAGGAAAATCAGCTTTATTATTAATTTTAAAATGCTGATTTTTATTATTAGTAGCCTTGAATTATTGTTGGTAAGTACTAATTGATAGTACTTTGTTCTTGGTAGGTTTCAAGAATAGTAGAAGCAAGTGAAGCTTTTAATTGTTGATTTTTGTGTGTTATTAAGGTACATACACTTGACCTTTGACTTTAGTGTTTAAAGGTTATTTATTGAGCATGAGGAGTAAGGAGAGGCTTATGCCTTATAATTGTTTGAGTACATGTTGAGAACTTAGAAAGGAGATTAGGAATGGAACTTTTGAGTTATTCCTATATTTGAAAAGCATGTGATTGATGATTATTGCTTTTGAGCATGATTAAAGTTATTCAATGTTATTCTTGAAGCTAGGGCTTGCATGAGAATATTTTATTGAGCAAGGTCTCATCAGAAGTTATATGTTTTATTGAGCAAGGTCTCATCAGAAGTTATATGTTTTATTGAGCAAGGTCTCATTAGAAGTTATATGTTTTATTGAGCAAGGTCTCATTAGCAGTTATATGTTTTATTGAGCAAGGTCTCATTAACAGTTATATGTTTTATTGAGCAAGGTCTCATTAGCAGTTATATGTTTTATTGAGCAAGGTCTCAATAGAAGTTATATATATTGTTGAGCTAGGTCTCACAGGTTTTAAAGTTATTGAGCAAGGTCTCACGAGTATTTGAATCATTGAGCAAGGACTCAATTGATTGGATCATGGATCCTTAAGAAAGTAAGAAAGGACTCATGGAGTCATTAAAGTAATAAGATGAGCAAGGTCTCAAAGAATTTAGAATCGAGTTATTTATGGTATTTGTTGCATTCACCTGTTAAAGAAAGATAAGAAATTAATTTATTTGCTAGATGTATTATGATTGTGATTGTGTCTCACATAATGGAATTTGGCAATAAAACTCTTGGGATGGATCCCCCATGAGTATTGAACATAAGGGGGGAGTTAGTGTATAACTACACTCCTGCATAAAGCTTAGCATGACGATGCTAATGCTTTTATTTTATCAAGCAAGTTTATGGAATTCCAATTATCAAGATCTTGAGTGGACTAGGCGTCACTCGTATTCAGTATTTCTGAGATGTTGAGTCTAGAGGCTCACTCTCACCCTCTTTCATTACTAACAAGCTTAATTTCTCGAGTCAAGTTATTTAAAGTTCATGGAACTTTAGTAAGAGGTGTGGGATCTCTTACACAAGAAATAGGAGCCCGTATGATTCCAAGAGGATGACGGTGCCCGTTCATTGCCAAATAATAATAAAAGAAAGTATTTAGTAAGTTCAGTCATGTGCTTGTCGCATATAGTGTCACAAGAAGAGCAAGCCGAAGTTGTTTGAGGATTGCATGCATCATTATTTGCATTAGTTTAGTAGTGTTATGTACTCAGCGTTGCTGATGTATGTGTTTCTTTGTCTTCTTTTGGTTGTTGTTTTTCCTCAACGACCCTGTGATGACCCATTTGGCGAGCAGAGCTTAGAGGAGAAGTTTCAGGTACAAGTTCTTGATGTGCATGGAAATCATAAGCATCCGGATGGGAATTATAGTACACGATTACTTTCCTATATATTTAAGTTATTTTGAATTGTATGTTTGACTTTACTTGACCATTGGGGTCAAGGTTTGACTTGTTTTGAAAACGGGACTATTATGGGATAGTTTCCGAGTTTGTAACTCATTTACATACTTTCTTATTTCCGTTGTATTAAAGTATTTCCAGGATTAATTTAAAAGACTTCCGCTGTATTCTCTGAATAGCCTTACGTATTATCATGCGTGGCGTAACAACTCCCATAATTTCTCCTAGTATATATATAAGGAGGGGTCGTGGGGGTGTTATAATAGGATAAGGTGTCGTGACTTGAAGTAACGTGTAAATTAGAGTTGATTAATGTACGTGATACATTAGTGAGAGAGCGCTCGCTCGGATGGAGCGTTCGCACAAAAACGGCAGGAAGTCGGATAAAAACGCAAAGTGAAGAACTGGGTGGAGGAGCGCAAGCTCCTGTTTGCTTTGTTTGGTTTGCGGCTTTTCGAGTGACGGTTATTGCCGTGTTTTTGCTTCTTTATAAACGTTGCAAAGGCTCTAATGATCATTTCTAAGACATATGTGAATGAAAAGAAACCAGAGAAACTCTCTCAAAGTTCCATAAGCACAAGTTTTCTTCATTGCATCAAATTCTTATTTCATATTCTCATTCTACGAATTTCATAACGAGCGTGATCTTCGTTGTTCTTCTTTGTATCTCGGAAGTGAATTCCTTGTAACCTGTGCTCAGTGTAGGGTAGGAATATTGCTTTTGGGAAAGTGTCCCAACACGCCTAGAAGATTCATTGTTCATCTTGTAATCATCTTTGTCAAACCCATTATCATTTCCTAACAATCCAAAAGCAATAATACTTGAAGATGGCTACGGTTCGTGAGATGAATTCGAATTCTCAGAAACTTGACAAGTTTGAAGGCGTGGGTTTCCGTAGATGGCAAAAGAAAATGCACTTCCTTCTCACTTCTCTTTCGGTTGCATATGTTTTGAGTACTCCAAAACCCGAGTTTGTGGAAGAAGAAACTTTGGAGGCCTCAAGGAGAAGGAACAAGTGGGAGAACGATGACTAGATATGCCGTGGTCACATTCTTAACGGTATGTCTGACACTTTGTTTGATGTCTATCAATTCTATGAATCTGCTAAAATGCTTTGGGATCACCTTGAGTCGAAATACATGGCCGAAGATGCATCTAGTAAAAAATTCTTAGTTAGCAATTTTAATAACTTTAAGATGGTTGAAACTAGGCCAGTGATGGAACAATTCCATGAACTCCAAAGGATTGTAGGAAGTTTTAAACAACACAGTATTAGTATGGATGAGACATTTATTGTATCTTCAATAGTTGACAAATTACCACCAAGTTGGAAGGATGTTAGGAATACTCTTAAACATAGTAAAGATGATATGAATATGGAACAATTGGGTGCTCATCTTCGGATTGAAGAGGGCATTCGGGTTCAAGATGGACAAAAGGAGGTAAATCCTAATTCTTCTACCATTAACATGGTGGAGGATGGAAAGTCCAAAGACTCAAATCCTAAGAAGAGGGCTAACAATTACACCAAAGGCTACAATTCCAAAAAGCCTAAGAATGGTGGAGTTGGTCAACAAAGTGGTTGTTGGGTGTGTGGCAAGCCCGGACACTTCAAGAAGGATTGCTTCCTTTGGAAGAAGAAGATGAACAAAAGGAATGAGCAAGGTGGAGGGAAAGGCGAGTCTAGCCAATCCCAAGCCAAACAAGGTACTTGTGCACAATTTGCATGTAATTCGGGTCTGAATTATGTGTGTACGATTTCTGAAATCTTTTGTGTACAGGATGATTGTTCATGGTATATCGATTCGGGAGCTTCAAGGCATGTGTACAAGGAGCGGTCTTCATTTAAAACCTTCAAGGAGGTGGACAATGGAGAAGTTCTATACATTTGCAACGACTCTACAGCTCAAGTTCTTGGTGTAGGACAAGTAGAGTTAGTTTTTAGTTCCGGAAAATCTATAGTGTTGAGAGATGTTGTATTTGCTCCGGAACTTAGGCGCAATCTTGTATCTGGAGCTATCCTGAATCGTATAGGGTTTAAAATGGTCTTTGAGTCGGACAAGTTTATCTTATCTAAAGGTGGTTTGTTTGTTGGTCTTGGTTATCTTTGTAATGGTATGTTTAAACTTAGCATTTCGAATGCTTTAGTTAACAATGTGTGTGTTATTAATGACAATTCTTCTCTTTGGCATTTAAGACTTGGTCATGTTAATTATAGAAAGTTATATTCTATGGCTAAGGATGATTTAATTCCTTCCTTTGATCCAAGTATTGAGAAGTGTAGGACATGCATGTTAACAAAAATAACAGGAGTTCTTTTCCTAATAATGTGGAAAGAGATACTAAATTGCTTGATCTTGTACATAGTGATCTTTGTGATTTTCATAGTACACCATCTTTAGGAAACAAGAAATATATAATAACATTTATAGATGATTATTCACGGTTTTGTTATGTATATTTGTTGTCCACTAAAGATGAAGCCCTAGATAAATTTGAGATCTATAAAAATGAAGTGGAATTGCAATTAAGTGACAAGGTTAAACGGTTTAGAACCGATAGAGGTGGTGAATTTCATAATCCTAGTTATTTCCAAGCTTTAGGAATAATACATGAAACAACCGCGGCTTATACACCACAACAAAATGGTATAGCGGAAAGAAAGAATAGAACTTTACAAGAAATGGTAATTTCTATGTTATCCTATTCTGGTTTGAGTGATGGATTTTGGGGTGAAGCGGTTTTAACTGCTTGTTACATTTTGAATCGTGTTCCAATGAAAAAGAACAAAGTAACCCCTTATGAATTATGGTACAAAAGAAAACCAAATCTAAGTTGTATTAGAGTTTGGGGATGCAAAGCAATAGTTAAAGTGCCGGAACCTAAACGTAAAAAGTTAGGTGAAAGAGGAGTTGAATGCATCTTTATAGGGTATGCTGTTCATAGCAAATCCTATAGGTTCTATGTTATAGAACAAAACGACTTTTGGTCGGTACACACTATTGTGGAGTCTAGAGATGCTATTTTTGATGAAAATAGATATTCATCGGTTCCTAGACCAAAGGATATAACTCCAAGTACCGAAATTCAAGAAATTGATCAAACTAATGATCAAGAGTTAGATGAACAAATTCTAGATGAGAATGTTGCATCTACATCGTCACAACCTAGGAGAAGTAAACGGGCTAGGAAAGCGAAATCCTTTGGCCCGGATTTTCATGTATATTTGGTTGAGGGATCAAGAGATAGTGTTTTAACTAAGTTTCCATATGTTTATAATGTGGAAGGGGATCCTTTAACATATGATGAGGCCATGAAGTCTCAAGATGCTCCATTTTGGAAGGAAGCTATTGATGATGAAATGGACTCGATCATGGGGAATAACACATGGGTTCTAGCGGATCTACCTCCTAAATGTAAACCAATAGGGTGTAAATGTATTTTCAAGAAGAAAATGAAAGTCGATGGCACTATTGACAAGTTCAAAGCCCGGTTAGTGGCACAAGGCTTTTCCCAAAAGCCGGGTATCGATTATTTCGATACATATGCACCCGTAGCTCGAATCTCCACTATAAGGTTATTGATTGCTCTTGCGGCAATTCATAATCTCGTGATCCATCAAATGGATGTCAAGACCGCATTCTTGAATGGAGAGTTAGATGAGGAGGTTTACATGAGACAACCGGTTGGGTTTGTTGTCAAAGGTCAAGAAAAAAAAGTTTGCAAGTTAATTAGATCTTTGTATGGGCTAAAATAAGCACCTAAGCAATGGCATCAAAAGTTTGATATGGTAGTGTTGTCTAACGGTTTCAAATTGAATAATTCAGACAAGTGTGTATATAGCAAATTTAATGACAATGGTCATGGTGTAATGATTTGCTTATATGTAGATGACATGTTAATATTTGGAACTGATTTATCCCAAGTTGAGTGGACTAAATCTTTTCTTTCGTCTAAGTTCTCAATGAAAGATTTGGGGGAGGCGGATGTCATTCTAGGCATTAGAATTAAAAGAAGCAAAGGTAAATTGAGTTTGTCTCAATCTCACTACATCGAAAAGGTTCTTAAGAAATTTGATATTAGTGGTTGCTCTTTTGTATCAACACCAATGGATCCTAGTGAAAAATTATTACCTAATGAAGGTAGTGCCGTGTCGCAACTTGAGTACGCGAGGGTGATTGGATGTTTGATGTATGCTATGACGAGTACTAGGTCGGATATCGCATTTGCGGTAGGCAAACTAAGTAGGTATACTAGTAATCCTAGTATGCAACATTGGCAAGCTATTCGTCGTGTCTTAAGGTATTTGGGGAAAACCAAGGACTATGGTTTATCCTACAGTGGATATCCTTCGGTTTTAGAAGGGTATTCTGATGCAAGTTGGATCTCTAATAAAGAGGATCATTCTTCTACAAGTGGATGGGTATTTCTACTTGGGGGAGGTGCGATTTCTTGGGCTTCCAAGAAACAAACTTGTATAGCGGATTCCTCCATGACTTCGGAGTTTATCGCTTTGTCTTCCGCAAGGCGGAGTGGTTAAAAAATCTCATGATTGAGATTCCTTTGTTGCCAAAACCGATATCGCCGATAGCGATTCATTGTGACAACGATGCTGCTTTAGCAAGAGCCTATAGTCAAGTATATAACGGTAAGTCAAGACATATTGGTGTGCGGCATAGTTACATCCAAGGACTTATCAAGGATAGTGTTATCACTGTTGACTATGTACGTACAACGTATAATCTAGCGGATTGTTTTACAAAGGCCTTGGCTAGAGATAATGTAAAGAGGATGGCAATCGGTTTAGGATTGGAGCCCCTCGAGAATCACGAATGAGGGAATCTTAATTTAACGCCCAATATGACGTTGGGTCCTAAGTTCAATAAGATTAATTCCTTCATTTGGATGATTGTAGAACTTTTATTCATCCTTGGTTGTAAATCTATCACTGTGTTGTATAAGGAGGTTGTATAACTTAATAGGTCTCTTGTTTGTGCTTTTCACAGTAGCATGTATTTTAGAGATCTACCTATGTAAGTGTGAAGTGTAGCCGCTTCAAGGAGCTACTGGGGCTTAGCTTTGATACACTTATGAATAGATATGGACACAAGGCTTTATGTGTCGGTTTATAATGAGTTTAAGTAATTTATCTTGTGTGTATAGTATCTCCGGGTTTCCATTATGTATTGAAATTGGTTCAATCGTTAGCGACACCAATTGGATACGGATACTTGGAATGTGTACTGTACTATATGGAAGTTCAAGTTTTATACACTTTCATTTATGCATGAGATGTATTTGTTACTAATGATGTATGTGCTAATTATACAATTAGATACTCTAAATGGGGGAGGATTGTTGGATATTTAGAGTATCGGAGTGTTGGTTTTCATGGTTCGTTACGTTAAGTCATATAGGATAAGGTGTCGTGACTTGAAGTAACGTGTAAATTAGAGTTGATTAATGTACGTGATACATTAGTGAGAGAGCGCTCGCTCGGATGGAGCGTTCGCACAAAAACGGCAGGAAGTCGGATAAAAACGCAAAGTGAAGAACTGGGTGGAGGAGCGCTCGCTCCTCCTTGGAGCGCCCGCTCCTTGAAGGAGCGCCCGCTCCTTGAAGGAGCGCTCGCTCCTTTGAGGAGCGCAAGCTCCTGTTTGCTTTGTTTGGTTTGCGGCTTTTCGAGTGACGGTTATTGCCGTGTTTTTGCTTCTTTATAAACGTTGCAAAGGCTCTAATGATCATATCTAAGACATATGTGAATGAAAAGAAACCAGAGAAACTCTCTCAAAGTTCCATAAGCACAAGTTTTCTTCATTGCATCAAATTCTTATTTCTTATTCTCATTCTACGAATTTCATAACGAGCGTGATCTTCGTTGTTCTTCTTTGTATCTCGGAAGTGAATTCCTTGTAACCCGTGCTCAGTGTAGGGTAGGAATATTGCTTTTGGGAAAGTGTCCCAACACGCCTAGAAGATTCATTGTTCATCTTGTAATCATCTTTGTCAAACCCATTATCATTTCCTAACACTTTCCCTAGAAAGCAAATTACCTTTGTCCCCTTCTTTCATTTCATATGGGTAAAAGGATAATTTGCAAAAAATAAAAACTTAGCAAATCTTTCAAAAAATTTCCTACTTGGGGTTGACTCCTCAATTGCTAGTTTTGGGTAGATTGTATCCGACAAAGACTTAATTAGGAGCGAACTTTTGAAGTATTTTGCGAGCTAGTGCTCCAGGTTTCACTAAATGGTCTATTCCATACTTCCTTAGATCCATAGGGTGTAATTTTTTTGAAGTTTCGGGGTTGTTGAATGTCACTCGAATCTAATTCGCCTATTAACCCACATTATGCCAAAAATGTCCTTTACAGTGATATAAATCCTTTTTTTCATACGGTCAAAATAGTTTTAGTAATAACCAAGTATCTATTAGAAAATTTGTCTGCTTTTAAAATACTTTATTGGGCATAATATGAAATATTAGGGGAATTAGGATAGGGGTCAACTGATTTTGGGTCATTTAAGTTAACATAATCACCAGTAAGTTACTGACGGTGTTTGATATATTATATGCAAATTTAAATAATACTCGGTAGGGATGGAAATGGATGATGGATTGATCCATCATCCGCTTAACCCTAGTAGTAGTAGTAGTGGTGGTAGTGGTAGTGGTAGTGGTAGTGGTAGTGGTAATGGTGGTGGTGGCGATGGTAGTGGTGGTAGTGGTGGTGGCGATGGTAGTGGTGGTAGTGATAGTAGTACTACTACTATCACCACTACTACCGCTACTACTACCACTACTACTAGGAAAATTTCAAGTATGTTAGATGTTTGGTTTGTTGTGAAAGAATCAATTGGCGGAGTTGATTATCATGTGAATAGGTTAGCAAGGGAAAGTTGGAGTACTAATAATACTTCTGTATCTCCATCTCCAATGAGAGATGTTGTAACTTATTGTTTTGGTTGGAGTAACATTGATGAGTGCTTTGTTGATGAAGCAATTCTTTATTGTAAAACATCTAGTAGTGGTTTTAACTTTTAAGCATGAGAGCTCTGTCGATGAAGCAATTCGTTATTGTAAAAGATCTAGTAGTGGTTTTAACTTTTAAGCATAAGAGTTCTGTTGATGAAGCAATTCTTTATTGTAAAAGATCTAGTAGTGGTTTTAACTTTTAAGCATGTACTGTATATTCTTCTTAAGTGGTTTTAACTTTAAAGCATAATATAATTTACCAATTTAGTATTTAAGTGGTTTTAACTAATACTTAATTAATCTCATTATTGTAAAAACAAAATAATAATAAAATAAAATAAATATATTCGATATTTCGGTAACCGTTTTATAACAAATCACTACTACTACCAATACTACCACTACTAATACTACCACTACCATCACTACTACTACTAGCACTACTACCACTACTACTATTAGTAGGTAGCGGTAGTGGTGGTGGTGGGTGTAGGGGGTGGGGGTGGTGGTGGTGGGTGTAGGGGGTGGGGGTGGTGGTAGTGGTGGTGGTGGTGGTGGTTGTAGTGGTAATGGTAGTGGTGGTGGTGGTGGTGGTAGTGGTAGTGGTAGTGGTGGTGGTAGTGGTAGTAGCACTAGCGAAAGGTGCACAGCAGAGAGTAGTAGAAGGTTTTACGAAAATTCATGAGGTACTCATGCGGTTTCAAAAATTCATCAGGTACCCCTTAAGTTTGCATATAATGTACCAGACACCCTCAAGAATGAATTGATTAGTGTTGATTCTGTTAACTTAAAATGACCTGAAATAACTTGAACTCCAACCTAATTTGCCTATTAACCCACATTATGCCAAAAATGTCCTTTACATTGATATAAATCCTTTTTTTTCATGGGGTCAAAATAGTTTTAGTAGTGACTTAAATATCTATTAGAAAAATTTGTTTGCTTTTAAAATACTCTATTGGGCAAAATATGAAATATTACGTGAATTAAGATAGGGGTCATTTAAGTTAACATAATCATAAGTTATAGAGGGTGTTTATTATATTACTCCCTCCGTCCCTTAATAGAGTGCCCATTTCTTTTTTTGGACACTATTCAAAGGTAAAGAAAGCCCTCAAAAAAAATTTCCAATATATAAGAAAAAACATAGTCATGTGGGGTCTTGTTTGATTCGTCTCATTGCGTACATTAAGAAAATCAAACTTTTATAATTTAATATGTAATTAAAGATGTTAACGATACAAAACGTGCATTGGCAAACGTGCATTGGAGAAAATAGGCACTCTATTTAGGGACGGAGGGAGTATATGCAAACTTAAAGGATACTCGGTAGTCGGAATTTTTCACAATATTAATTATAATTATAATAATAATATATTTTTGTAGAGATCTCAATGTAGATTTGTTTGACAGATGACAGTCGCGTTGGGAGAGGCATGGAAGTAAGCAGCCGCCCATATATGATCAAGAGCATTACTTCTATAATGCTTGTAGGATGTATGAGTTTCTTGACATAAAAGTCAAAATGGCAGACATTGGTATTTTTTCTCCCAAAACTTTATTTTTGTCTTTTGATTTTCTTGTAGCAACCTTCCAAGTTCCTTCTTCATCAGTTATGTTATTCTAGTTTGTGCTGAGTGATTTACACCAACAGTGGCGGTGGCGGTGGCGGTGGCGGTGGTGCTACTACTACCACTATTACTTCTATTACTACTAGTTCTAGGGGTGTTCATGAGTGGTTAGCAATCCCGAAACGACATTTTGTTATGGTAACCAAAAGTTCGGTTTGCCATTTTTGTGAACCTTAACCGTTTAAACTGGTAACCGCCTACGTGGTTAACCGGTTCTTCGATATAGTTTTCTGGTGAACCATTAACCGTTATTCTAAATTTTATTAATTTATGATCAAGAACATTACTTCTACACTGTAGGATGCATGAGTTTCGTACCATAAAAGTCAAAATGGCAGACAATGGTATTTTTTCTCCCCAAACTTTTTTTTTGTCTTTTGACTTTATTGTAACAACCTTCCAAGTTCCTTCTTCATCAGTTATGTTATTCTAGTTTGTGCTATGTGATTTACACCAACCGTGGCAGTGGTGGTGGTAATGGTGGTAGTGGTGGTAGTGGTGGTGGTAGTAGTAGTACTACTACCACCACTACCACTAATACTTCTATTACTACTACCACTACAACTAGGGGTGTCCGTGGGTGGTTAACCATCTCGAAACGACATTTTGGTACGGCAACGAAAAGTTCGGTTCGTCATTTTTGTGAAACTTAACCGTTCAAATCGGTAACTGCCTAGGTGGTTAACCGGTTCTTCGATACGGTTTTCCGGTGAACCATTAACCGTTACTAGTTTTATTAATTTATGATCAAGAGCATTACTTCTACAATGTAGGATGCATGAGTTTCTTGAGATAAAAGTCAAAATGGCAGACATTGATATTTTTTTCTCCCAAAACTTAATTAGTGTCTTTTGACTTTCTTGTAACAACCTTCCAAGTTCCTTCTTCATCAGTGATGTTATTCTAGTTGTGCTGTGTGATTTACATCAACCGTGGCAGTAGTGGTGGTGGTGGTGGTAGTGGTGGTGGTGGTGGTGGTAGTGGTAGTGGTAGTAATGGTGGTAGTGGTGGTGGTAGTAGTACTACCACTACTACGACCACTACAACTACCGCTATTACTTCTAGTACTACTACCACTACTAGTAGGGGTGTTCATGGGTGGTTAACCATCTCGAAACGACATTTTGGTACGGTAACCAAAAGTTCGGTTCGCCATTTTTGTGAACCTTAACCGTTCAAACCGGTAACCGCCTACGTGATTAACCGGTTCTTCGATACGGTTTTCCGGTGAACCATTAACCGTTACTCTAAGTTTTATTAATTTATTATACTGAATTTATATATTAGATTTTCACTTTTCTTAACATACATAATACTAACATAAAAATCATACTACATTACTAGTCCACAAGTTCATTGCAAACATAAAAATTGAACACACTAATATTGTAATACACATACTCCACAAGTTAAACAATAAAATCATTACTCAAAATGAGACAAACTGGCTGAGTTGGTTCCTAGGAAAATTTCAAGTATGTTAAATGTTTGGTTTATTGTGAAAGAATCAATTGGCGGAGTTGATTATCATGTGAATAGGTTAGCATGGGGAAGTTGGAGTACTAATAATACTTGTGTATCTGCATCTCCAATGAGAGAAGATGTAGCTTATTGTTTTGGCTGGAGTAACATTGATGAGAGCTCTGTTGATGAAGCAATTTTTTATTGTAAAAGATCTAGTAGTGGTTTTAACTTTTAAGCATGTACTGTATATTCTTCTTAAGTGGTTTTAACTTTGAAGCATGATATAATTCGCCAATTTGGTATTTAAGTGGTTTTAACTAATACTTAATTAATCTCATTATTGCAAAAATAAAATAATAATAAAATAAAATAAATATATTTGGTATTTCGGTTAACCGTTTTATAAAAAGTCACTAGTATTACTACTGCTACCACCACTACTTGTACCACTACTACTACCATCACTACCACTACCACTACTACAACTACTACTATTACCACTACTAGTGTTGGTAGTAGTAGTAGCACTAGCTATAGTAGTAGTAATAGTTGTGGTTTCAAAAATTTATCTGGTACCCCTTAAGTTTGCATATAATGTAACGGACACCCTTAAGAATTGATTAGTGTTGATTCTTTAACTTAAATGACCTGTACAACTTGAACTCCAACCTAATTCGCCTATTAACCCACATTATGCCAAAAATGTCCTTTACAGTGATATAAATCCTTTTTTTTTTCATGCGGTCAAAATAGTTTTAGTAATGAACTAAGTATCTATTAGAAAAATTTGTGTGCTTTTAAAATAATTTATTGGGCATAATATGAAATATTAGGGGAATTAGGATAGGGGTCAACTGATTTTAGGTCATTTAAGTTAACATAATCAAAACCAGTAAGTTATTGAGGGTGTTTGATATATTATATGCTAACTTAAAGGATATTCACAATGATCCGCCAAGGATTTGGGTAGAATCAGGGCCGTCTTAAAGATTTAGGGGCCTCTATTCTAATATGAAAATTAGGCCCCTAAATTTATTAAATAATAAAGATGGAAAATTTGAAAATTTTAAGATTGATCGTTGACAAATTTATTAAAGGTGGAAAACAAGGGTGATTTCCTCAAATATGAAGTAATTTATTAAAAATAATATATTTAAGGGACCCTTATAATTTTGGGGCCCTGTGCTGTTGGGCACTTTGCACACCCTCATCTACGCCCCTGGGTAGAATTCTGGTGCTCAAGTCTTCGGATCAAGCATGATCTTATTGACATGATCAACAAGAAGAGATGCTGCTTGCTGTGAAGCGCTTCACTGAGTTTGGCTCCGAGCTTCTAATATTGATCTAAGTATGAAAAGAATTTCCTGGGTTGGGTGCTTAATCAATCACTAGCTTATGTCTCTGTGTTCCTAGCTTGTCTGACACCATGTATGCAATACCTCTGAGGATGGACCTGTAACCTGGGTTGGATTAGATTTATCTGATGATAATCATCATTTTATGGTTGTTGTTTTCATCTCAGGCAGAAATTGATAAAGAGGCTGGAGAAATCAAAGGTGTTTCTGACAAGCAGATCCGTCTTAAAATATTTTCACCTAATGTTCTTGATATTACTTTAGTAGACCTTCCGGGTATAACAAAAGTTCCAGTTACTGATGAGTCATCTGATATCGAAGGACGAATGAGAACCATGATAATGTCCTTCATCAAAATTCCGAGCTGCTTAATATTAGCAGTAAACTCTGATCTAGCAAATACAGATGCCCTGCAGACGGCTGGAATTGCGGATCCTGATGGTTAGTTATGAAAAAATTCCTGCTCATTAATGATGGAATAACTAGTGAATCTGTGACCGTATTTATCTTTTTGTTTTGTCTTATTATTGTGCAGGATACCGAACAATTGGTGTAATTACAAAGGTGCATTACATGCTTCCTTTTTAATTTAACATTAAATGTTCTTATGGTTTCAGCTGGTGTTGCAGCTCAACATTATGGACAGGGGGACAGATGCTCGCAATTTTTTCCTGGGAAAACTTATACCACTACGTCTTGGTTATGTGGGTGTTGTGAATCGTAGTCAAGAGGTATATTTGACATTCTAAGTCGAAGTCTAGCTAACTTGGCAAGAATATCAGGAAACAAATACTTCTATTTTGTATTTTGCAATGTTATAAATTTTGATATTCCTCTTTCTTTTTCTTTTCTTTTTTTGCATCTTTGCTGTGTTTGAATGTGTTCTTGGCACCTGTTTTCTGAAATCGAGTTGAATGTTGCATTTGTGTGATGGATAGTTCGCGGAAAAGAATTGTTTCATCTATATTTTGTGACTTATCTTTTTTGTGAACTGAGGATTGTTTCGCAATAGGAGAATGACTTTTTTTTTTGTTTTTAAATTGTATAATTGGAAGAATGCAGGTGGAATTAGATTGTAGGAGCTTGTTTTACCTAGTGGATATCGGAGGCTATGTGATCAAGTTATTGTGGGACTTGATATGTAGGCGATTGGTGGTTGTATGTTAGCAGAAAGCTTAGATTACACTGTTGTTGGGAGGTATGTGAAGAAATCTGGTTTAACGTGGTGATTGGAGGCTTCTGATGATGATATATTGATAGGCAATGCTGCCTATTTTCTGTGTCAAAAAAAGAAAAACTTTTCTTATTACATCTCATCCTTGGGTCTTGCTTAACTTGATTTCTCCTTCCACATATTTCAATGAATTCAACAACCTTCATCCCTGTTTATTACATCTCATCCTTGGGTTTGCTTAACTCTAAGATACAATATAACCTTTCTTATTAATTGTGTTAGGCTACTCATACAACTGGGCAGCCACATTCAGCACAGCCACATTCAGCACAAGGAAGTTCGGGGAGCTCTTCTGGGAAACGCTTATGGGTTGATGTAGTCAAAGAGCTGCCACTAATATGGGTTCCTCATTACCCCCACAGCCTGAGATTATAATACCAGGAATCAAGCTACCGGTTCTGACGACTTATCCGCAAAAAGTTTATCAATTTTCAGTTGGGGTATTTTTTTTTAATTAACTTAAAGCTTATAAAATGTAACTGATTTTTTATTAACTTATATAGGCGTGTAAATACAACTCTTTTTCTGCAGTTGGCTCGGACATTTGCTGCACTGTATGGTTTACATCCGGATTGTGAACCATTCATTCACCCAAGCAACTATTATATTCATTGGTTAGCTGTCCATCCAGAACCGACTGTGGATTATCAAACGGAGTATAACAATCAGGTTATTGACTCTAATATTCGTAAATAGCATTTTGTTCCTCCTAATTTTTGTGTGTGGTTCTTAAGCGGGTCAAAATCCCCTATAAAAACCATGCACCTTGGTTAGAGTTGATGATTTGGGATAAGAAGTTCTAAGCTAATTGTTTTTCTGGGTGAGAAGGCGAACTCTAAACATAGGCCTTTGGTGGTTGTATGTTAGCAGAAGGCTTAGATTACACTGGTGTTGGTGTTGGTGTTGGGAGGTATGTGAAGAAATCTGGTTTAACGTGGTGATTGGAGGCTTTTGATCATGATATATTGATAGGCAATGCTGCCTATTTTCTGTGTCAAAAAAAAAAAAAAACTTTTCTTATTACATCTCATCCTTGGGTCTTGCTTAACTTGATTTCTCCTTCCACATATTTCAATGAATTCAACAACTTCCTTCCCTGTTTATTACATCTCATCCTTGGGTTTGCTTAACTCTAAGATACAATATAACCTTTCTTATTAATTGTGTTAGGCTACTCATACTACTGTGGAGTTTAGTCCGTTCGTCCCCCTACAATTCCAACTCAGTATACTCATTCGTTTCCCATGTTGGTCAATCGCACCATGCACAAAGATCTTCTTAGGGATTGAGTCACCTGTTGAATTAGTAGAACCAAGGTCAGAGAATCTTCGAGATCGCATCATCTCAATCTCTTTCTATTTCTTCCTCCTCTTCGCTAAGACCAAATTTGAGACATGCTTTACCTTCCGTGTTTTTGTGGTACTTAATTCTCTTTGGGCTTTCCTCCACTGGGTAATAATCATCCTCCATGAGGGAGAAAATAGCTCTGGTCTCGTGCAAGCTTTGCGCCAGGAAACCTGCAGATTTCTAGCTCCTTTTTATGTTGCTTTCTTTCTTTTTTTATTTTCCTGGAAGAGCTTGGGTAGAATGGAGTATAAGGATCTTTTTATTGTTCAAAGGGTTGGTTTGGAGTTTGAGGAGAGGGAGACTCTTTAGATCCATGTCTGAAAGAAGCATGTCCTAGTCTTCTGTGTTAAAATCCGAGAGGGGTGTGAAGTAGCAAAATATGAGAACTTGGGAAATTTGGATGGGGATGAGATTTAACAAGTGTGTCTGAATCTTTCGTCTGGGGTAAATAAAGCGGCTAGGTTTGACTGTGGGTTGAAATGGGGAAAAGGGTGGTTGTGCTTTGATGATGAGTTGGAGAGTTTGGTGGAGTTGGGATTAAAGAAATTTCCGGAGAAAGTGGGAAGGTTTTCGAAGAAGGATAACTGAAGATATTGTTAGTTTCCACGTAGTTGATAGTTTCAAAAGAAATAAAGGGGTCATTGAGAGAATCGCTTAGGAAAGTAGAATATATCCATCTCTGTGAGTGTGACTGTTGTAAACTAATAAATATGACTAAACTCATCCTAAGAGTAAAACCCATGATTTTTTTGGGAGAGGGTTTACTGATCCACCAACTTGGGGTCAGGGAAAGTATGATTTTGGGTTGGGCTTTCCTTGGGAATGAACGCGTCTTGTGTTCCCACTTATGCAGTAGCCGACCCGTGTCATAAACTTGTGAAGTAATTGGGTTTGTGTCGAAGAGAGGTGGGCTTTGCTCAAGGAGGTGGGCTTGGAGTTCTTCCACTTTCATATAGGTCTGCTGGATGCTAAATTCTTAGGCTAAGAAGGAGGTATCTTGTGAGTGTAGGGTGGGTGAAGAGCCCCCTGAATCTTTCGTCTGGGGTAAATAAAGAGGCTAGGCTTGACTGTGGGTTGAAATAGGGAAAAGGGTGGTTGGGTTTTGATGATGAGTTGGAGAGTTTGGTGGAGTTGGGATTAAAGAAATTTTCGGAGAAAGTGGGAAGGTTTTCGAAGAAGGATAACTGAAAGTATTGTTGGTTTCCACGTAGTTGATAGTTCCAAAAGAAATAAAGGGCTCATTGAGAGGATCGCTTAGGAAAGTAGAATATATCCATCTCTGTGAGTGTGACTGTTGTAAACTACTTAGTTATGTTAGCATGCTCACTTGTTGGAGAAAGCTGGACTTGGTGGTCCATGGGGGATAATATTGCTGCGTGGTGGTTGACGACAATATTGCTGCGTCGACCACGGTTGAAATGTAAGTTCGTAGGCGACAGATGGTGTCTACATGAGAGGGTTGTTTTAAAAGTTGGTCATGTGATGTCTTTTATCTTTTTGGCAGAAAAGTGAAACGGGTAACTTTCCTTAACATGGAAAAGCGAATATATATAGGGGAAATAATAAGAAGAAGAACACTGCTATAATCATTTTTATCACGGATTTTTCTACTTATGAAGCTATATTTTTCATAATGCACTTCCGGTAATCCGAATTTTTCACAATATTAATTACAATTAATAATATGTTTTTGCAGGTTCCTGCACCAAATTCAGATCTCGATATGGATATGTTTGACAGATGAGCTTCATTTCAGGAGCCAAATGTAGAGATTTGGAGAAAGACGCGTTGGAATAGGCATGGACGTAAGCAGCCCATATATGATCAAGAGCAGTACTTCTTCAATTCATGCAAAATGCATGAGTTTCTTGACCTAAAAGTCAAAATGGCAGAAATTGATATTTTTTTTCTCTCAAAACTTTATTTATGGGTGATAATGAGCATGACAAGCTCGGGAACAGTTCGGGCTCGACTCGGTCAAAGCTCGGCTCGGTGTGGCTCGGCTCGAGTTCGGGTTCGACTCGTATAGCACTGGGCTGGGCTCTAGCTCGTTTAACTTTTCATGGGCTCGGCTCGGCTCGGCTCATGAGCTCGACGAGCTTGGGGGAGCCGAGCTCTGCTCGAGCTCGTGATTAGTTTTTGCCGCTCGAGCTCGGCTCGTGAGCTCATGAGCTTTTACTTTTTTTTATCTTTCTTCTCATATATACTTTAGTTAATATTTTAAAAGAAATACTTAATATAATTTTAAATATTTAAATAATTTTTTAATATAAAATATGTTTTGAATATAAAATATTTTTTTAATATAAAATTTTTTATAGTATAAAATAATAATCGAGTTGTTCACGAGCTTTTCGAGCCGAGCTTTGCTTAGCTCAGCTCGGCTCGTTTAAGTCTCGAGCCGAGCCCGAACTCGAGACTAGCCACAATGAGTTGAGCTTTGACCGAGCCGAGCCGAACTGTTCGTGAGCTTGTCAGGCTCATTATCACCCCTAGGCAATACCGCTATAGAAATGCCCATGATTTTTAGCTTTGGGTAGTTGCGAGTAAAAATAAACGGAGGAAGTAAAACGAATGTTCCGAAAATACCCCACTTTAAAAGAGTTGAAGATGCCAAGTGTTGCAAATAAAAAAAAAAAAAAAAAAACGGCCCTTCCCTTTTCTTTTTCTCTCTCCACCTTATGTAAATTAGTAGTAAAAGGAGAGAGAAAGATAGTCTTCAGTTTTATTTTTTAAGAGAGAGGAGAGAGAAACTGAGAGTGAGTGAGAGAGTCGTCGAACTAAGTTGATTTCTAACAATCTAATCACTTCTAATTTCAGTTAAGTTCACCGTAAGTTTTCCATTTTCTTATTGTTTTCGTTCGATTACTTGATTTTCGATGATTCTTGAGGTTTAATTTTTTGTGTTCTTTGCGTTTGCATTTCTTTTGTTGTTGTGCATTTCGCGCGTTGAGCTTAAAGGTTACTGGGTTAACTAGGTTAGTTAGGGTTCAATAGTAAACAGAGCTGATTGTCGTTAGTCATTAAGGGTATTTTGTGTATTTCAAAAATATTAAGGGGCATAGGATGAATTTTGAAAAGTGTGCGCGTTTATAGTAAATAAAAAAATTGTTAGCGGTATATGGTGAAAAATCCGTTAAAACTAAAATCAAATCAGTACGATTGAGAAGATGCACAAAGAAAAAACCTTCTGTAAAAGTGGTGCAACTTTAGCTATACGAAAGCGAGTTCATAAGCTAGCCCTTACATGAGACTGAGCTCATCAGTCGATTCCTGCACATGTTACATACTTGCTAACTGTTTTGGCAGCTGATAGAATTTGAATCAATGAGCTGCATACTGGGTTGTATAGATTGAGCTCATCAGTAAGTTCCTGTACATGTACATACTGGCTAACTATTTTGGCAGCTGAGAATTTGAATCAATGAGCTGCATACTGGGTTGCATAAAGGACTACTTTTATAACCACTATGATTGCTGTTAATCAAGAAGCATCTCAGGCATAAGCCTATCTACCTCTCATTCTTATAGTATCATGTATCACTCACATGAAATGCCACAAAAGAACTTTAGTTACTACTCACTACCTGAAGCATGATGAAATTCAGAACTCTGCACACAATCCATCCCTAGGCATATCTTCCATCAAGAATTGTTTGAGTTAATATTCGTGTATAAGCAACTCTGTGGAACCCCTAGTGACTACCAAAAGACTTTCTTCCTCATCAAAGCTTAACCACACAGCCAGCTTGTTTATCGACATTGAAAAGATTTCGAAGAAGGGTATTCAAATTTTTACATAAACAAATAGAGGATTGAACCAAGAGTTGATCTAGATCCTGATATTTGCCAAGCTTCACAAGGTAAGTCTCATGGCTTATCCCAAATTTCAGAAGATTTTTTTTTTTTAGAGAAAGTCTCCAACTATGACTATACAACATAATAAACCTCCCACATGCTGCAGTGTTTACAAGAGCTAAATATGATACTCCGTTACCAGGTAGAAGTCATTCTAGTAAGATTCATGTGGTATTTGCCACTTTCACTATGTTCAGTGGAACCACAGAAGAGATTGACACAGGCCCATTTTTCTTTTGCAGAGGAATTGAAATATCCACTATAATTTACCTTTGGATTATTATTATGGATTAAATGAAGATGGCTTAGTCAATTGTTTTTTATTTGTGAACTATAATCATGGTATTATATATGTTTGAATTAGTATACTTCAATGGTAACTGGCAAGAAATTTAAGATAGTTATGGAGCATATTGTAATTTAACCCTGTCCTGCACTAGAATGATCAACAAAGCCATAATACAAAGAAGACTAACCATTTCACCAAGACACCAACCTACCCAAAACTACGAAAAAAGTCATTTTGCCCTATATAATCATGTAACTTGAACCTTCTCAGTTTCTTCCCTGAAAGTGGCAACTAAGCTAATAATGTATCAAAAACCCAAAGCAATATCCGAAATTGCTCCTCATTAGTCATTATATCTTGCACTTACACAAGAGCATATAGTTGTAGTCGAGGATATCTAAAAGTTTCATACACTAGCATTCCATAACTTAGAGCTGCAGACTACATAACTTCTGGTTTAAGAACCAAACACCATAGCAACAACTCAGAAAAATTAGTTGCACCATGAACATGAAAAATATTGCAAGCTGAACTGCTGAAGTAGGAAGTTAGTCGCGACTCGTGAGGCATATGAAGGAATGTACAGCCTCAAATTGAGAGCACCCTACTAACCTTGCAAGAAGTGCTAGGAACAAAACTCAGCTCCTCTATCAAAATTTAAGGTTCAAGCAACAACTAGATGCATCATTTGTATGATGCACCAACAACAAGACTCATGTAATCCTCATTCCAATACTACATCAGAAAATAAAAGATATACCATTGAAAGGAACATTTCATAATTCTAAATTCTATTCATCTAAATCATAATCTCATTGAGTACAATACACCAAAAGTTCTGAAGCACAAAAACTACCCTTCTGCTCAACAATTCCAAAGTATATAATTAATTTGATACAATTTTGTAACAAGGGAAGCATATAAACTCATTAAAAATCCAATCTTACCAAAATG
This sequence comes from Beta lomatogona, assembly GCA_947646795.1. NCBI lineage: Eukaryota > Viridiplantae > Streptophyta > Magnoliopsida > Caryophyllales > Amaranthaceae > Beta > Beta lomatogona. The sequence continues at coordinate 192,464 of CANSNZ010000999.1, forward strand.
AAATGTGTTTATTAAAGAACTTGCCTCTCAGCAGCTTCAGCAACAATAGGCAATCTAGGAACTTGACCCAGAGCACAAGAAGATGACCCATAAATCAAACTCACCAACAAGAACAAAAACACAGTACTATCCAAACTCATCAACAAATCCAAACCAATCCCATCTTTTGGATTAAAACTCCTCTCCAAAAGATCAGGAAAAATCAGCAAAACATCAAGAACAATTGCTTGCATAGTGTTGAACCTAACATATTTACTAAAATTAGGGTTCCTCACAACAACAAAATAAAGGGTGAAAAACACCAAAATCCCATTAAAAGGGAAGCTTTTAAACACCCTTATAGCTGGAACTAAAGGTTGAATAATGAGTTGAAGAGGGGCAAACTGGGTAATAACATATTTTCCATATTGAACACCATCAAAAAAGGGGTAAAAATAGCAAATTGCTGAGATTAATCTATCTGGGGCATCAACAATTTCCTCATTTTTCTTGGATTGACAAAAAATGAGCCTTTTAGGAGGATTTGGAGATGTGTGTATTGTAGTAAGTGAGAGAAAAGAGTGGTTTTTGAGAGGAAGAAGAGAGGATGAATTTAGGGTTTTGGGAATAAAATTTAGAGATGAAGGTGAGGAGAGAAGATAAGATGTGGCCATGGCAGCAAAAATTATGAGAAATGCAGACAGATTTCTTTGTTGATATTTTGAGTTTTGACCACACCAGGAGAAAAGTGAAGGGAGTTCGTCGTTAAAGCCCTGGGTGAGCAAACGGCCATGTCACCCTTTTTACCTCTTCTTTTCTTTTTGAAGTGTGTGTGGACATGTTCTTATGCAATGTTATTGTTACGTGTACAATGTACATATGGCGATTGGTCGTGTCAAATTCATGTTCGTGTCAAAAGAGATAGTCAAAGTCGTAGTGACAACGAGTCTTTATAGGATGAATTTTCATTGGTTTGGAAATTTATTTATGATCAAGATCAGGTTTGGGTGTAAATGATAAGGTGCTGAAATATTTAATTGACGCATATGTAATTTTCAACATTAAAAAAATGATTTAATTAATTGGTAACAATAGTTTATAATCGCTCAATTCTATTTCATTAAATTATTAGTTATGATGACCCATTTAACCTCTTCTATGTGGATATAACAAGAAAAGTTTGTCAATGAATCACTTTATTGTCTAATTTTGTTATACAATTGCAAAAAAAAAAAATCAATTTTAACTTATTACTCACTTTTCAGTATATTATTAGGAAGTTATAACATAATTTTAACTACAAGGAGCAATTAGCTACTTGAACTTATTAGACCTTATCTAAACTAGTCTGAACTTATTAGACCTTATTTTTACAAGTATATCAAACCTTAATTTTACTAAACTAAACTTATCTGAACTTATTAGACCTTTTTATATGAACTTGTTTTTTCTTATAAAAACTGAAATAAAGTAAACTGAACAGACCCTTGACAGATGAGATCATGAGAATATTATCTGCAAAAGTTTCATGTAGAACTGACTAAAACCACAAAATCAACATTCATAATTCATCTTGGAAGGAAAGATTTTCGATAGCATACACACTCTTTTGCGCCAGCTGAACTGATCTGATTTCTAGAAATAAACCTTTTCCTTCACAAGTCACTTGAAGAAAACAAACGAGTATTCACATGCTAAGTGTGGTAAACAATCAATTTCATACTTTCATTACATAATGATGTTATACATTCTAACTTCTAAGGGCAAAAGTTAAAAAATAAATTACCCTAGAACAACTGATAATTCCTGTAGAACTAAAATTGTAACTACTCTTGACATTGAAGGAGGGATATATACATCTGTAAAGAATGAAGAATACAGAAGCTGATGTAGTCCGTGTGTTGAACAGCCAAGAAATTACCCTGCCTGACAAAAATTACGAGGCAGCGAAGGCTGTTCTATTCAAATATTTAACAACAAAATGGTTGAATGGCATTTTCACTGTTCTGCATTCATATTTCTGACAAAGGGAACAAAGTTGCACCAATTTTCGGCCTTAAAAATGTTGCCGCTCAATCTAAAGTAAGTGAATGATCTTACAGATTCTGCCTCTGGATTGTAACAATTGGCTTGTATTTGCTGTAGTCCAGCCTGCCAAATGAATGTCACCAAGTAACATATAAAGCAATAGAGATTGAATATCAGCAGGGTACAATGAGAAAGCTACAGAAAGGGGGGGAAGGAGCCGCGGTAAGAAGTGTATATAATTAGCAAGTATTAATGCTAAACAACTCCTAAAGTAAAGGAGGAGAATATTTGAGGTGTAATCAAATAGCACATTTAACTGTTGGTTATGTCATACTTCCATCTACCAACATCATGTCGTTTGTTGTTCAGGTATCAAATACTCCCTCCTTCCAATTATAATCTTCCTAGAGGGAATATTTACAGTCTCCAATTCACATTTGACTATTTAATATACAAATTTGATATTGTGAAAATACACATTGTGATGGTATCTTACCTATATATTGGTGAGAATTTATGGTAAAAAAATTTTAAATTTTGACTTTTGTAAAGGCAAACAGGAAGACCAAAATGGAAAGGACAGCATTTAATGTTCCTTTCCCTCTTTAAAAGCTCAAGACCATTGCGAAACATTGGTCTGCTGCATTATCAACTCCAACAAACACCAGGGCGTGTCAAACAGTCAAAGACACTATCCAATACACTATCCAATCACACTGGGTGCGGTTGCACACGCATGCACAAAAGACCAGGCACAAATAAAGAAGGAAGATGGATTACCTTGTCAAAACGTTCATTATAGTTCCTTCCTGTCAAACTTATAGTCCTTCTCTTTGAGACTGCTTGAAGCTGCATTGGAAACGATAACGTTAGCTATATATAAATTGCCAGAATGGCTTTCTAGCATCTGAACTGTCATCACACCACAGAATGGATAATGAATAAAGCTTGTTTCTGCTCTGCTGAATGAAGAGAAAGAAGTAATGAAGCTAACTTATGCCCCGGTTAAGTAGTGATGATGAAGAGTATAATTGTGGAATAAAGCAGCAAAGATAAACCAAGGCAGCACATTTGACATGTATAACTAAGAGCTACAAAGAGAACTGGACATAAAATCAACGAGATCAGAAAGCAGGAAAAGCAAAGGCTGAGAAAGGAGAATTAGTCTTCTAAAGAAAGGAACAAAAAAGAAATAATGTATCTTTGCATATTAGAGTTCTAGTTTGCAAGCCAATTACACTTCCAGGACATCTTTTTTGCATCAGGAATATTTTTAGCAAATTAGAAATGGTGATTTCAGGTCATATTGAGTTATTGACCAACTGGACACTTACAATAAGCCTTCTCCATGGGTTTCTCCACCAAGTATAAAGCTGGTCCACAATCAGCAGGCAATCAACTGGTTCTATGAGCAAAGAGTTCTACATGTTGTAGTTCTTTTCCTTACAGTCACATCCCATATAATAATAACATTTTATTTAGCAAAATGGAAAAGAAATATAAAACCAAAACCAGAGAGCAGTTTGGTTTTACACAAAACGCAATTGATGTCAATAAGCCGCATAAACTTTAGGGTACCGAACTACCTTCACGCAGAGAACCCACCTAAACCACCGATCTATCTACTTATGCCAGAAGGGGAAGGGCATTGTGGCCGCTTAATCCAGTCTGTTGTGTCAGTTGGAGGTTATACGGAAATCCCAAATAGTTAGTTATAAAAGGTGCTGTATCAGCAGAGAAAGTGAAGGGAATCTGTAATAAAAGGAGAAAAAGCTAGAGAGAAGCATTCATTAAGAAATTTGATTGAGAGAAAGTTATTGGGAGAGAACCTTAATCCTCTCAGAAAATTGAGGGTTGTACATGGTAGAATGACACCGACTATATCAATACAGCAACTATCCATAGCCCTAATTCCTCTTTGCTCGAAATTTGTAGATTTCTTATCTTAGTTCCTAGCACTTCATAAGCCAGTTCTTCCAAATAAGACGCTAGTAACACTTTCTTATCCTAATCTCATTCCCAACATACCATGCTTTATGCTTCAGACTGATATTAGATAAAACGCAGTAAGTATATCTTTTTTCAAATGGATAAACTATCCTTCAAGGAGAACAGTGCTAATAAGTTCAAGCAAATAAGGCAAAATTGACTGCAAGACCTCAAGAACATAATTCACAAGTATGTGAAGATGTCATTGTTCTAGCCTTCTAGGTATTTGGCTCATTCTTGCTGGCCACTGCGTCTATGTGAGAATCTGACTTGAGAGTGGTTTGGCTTACCTAGGTACCACCTACCTGACAAAAAATGACGTTTCCTTTTACTTTTTTCTTTCTTTTGGGGGGTGGGAGAGATTTCAGAGCAACAAGAATATCCCTGTTTGGAGGAAAGGCTAGAATGTATAAGCAATGCAACCAGTTCTATTTAAATAATCACGTTTATTGCATGCCTGCAACCACCTAACAGAAAACTCCACCACAAAAATCAGAAGAGTGCAGGAAGAGGAAAGGAAGATATGGAGGGGAAGCAAGACTATAGGACGTGCTAAGAGTTAAGACCAATAAATTTGAAGATAAATGAAATATCAATGGAAAAAAGCATAGGTAGGCAAATAAACCAGAAGATTACCTGTTGTAATAATCCTTCTGGACTGCAAGAAATACCTGGTGGTGTCTCACTGTCCATCATCTCTAAGCACCTAAAAAGAATTTTTCAATCATAAGCATACTAATATACTAATAGATTATGAAGTATATTGCATCAAAATACAGAACCTATTAACAACTTGATTTTTTTTTTTTTTTTTTTTTTTGAAGAAAGGATAGACCATGGATTTACTGACATTATCACTCATACTAGAATAATTCTTTAAAACTTCAACAGAGAGCTTTGAAAGCAAAGTGCTAAATTTTAGGCACATGGGTCTAGGACAATAATGCCAATAGACTTCATATAATCTCCCTCCATCTTCATTTTCCTCGAAGTAGAGATAAATCTAAGCAAAGATCAAATGGGTTAACAGGTCATATCTTACGATATGTGTAGAGCTGCACCATGACGAAACAACACCAAAGCTAAGGGATCATAGCCATCTCTCTGAGCAGTGTTGTAATAGCCAGCTGTAAGTTCAGCGGCATGTGATAATGTCTGGTACCACCAATATACTGCACCAATCTTTGCCACTAGCAGAACAGATGTTTTATCATCTTGTTGATATTTCTTCAGCATATCTGCTGCTTTCCCAAGAATAGCATCTGCGTGATGAAGCAGCTTACCACTGTACCATTCCTACAAAAGATTGTGACATCAGATTTCCTTGGCAATTCAGGGACACACATCTAAGCTACCCAGTAGCTGGATTTTCCTGCTACTCTTTTAAGTTTACTTGTATGACTTTCTCTGGTGACCAATCTTATGGAATTAGCTTATGCATGCTGGGGTATTATAGGTGATTCTCGAACTCCTTTATAATGTTAAAAAGATTAAGAATCTATTTAGTTATAATGAGCAATTAAGCAATTGGGATACTCTTTACTACCCCAGAAAAATGTCTCATTTTGGTTCCTTCCCTAATTATATATCCTAATACCCCAAGTCTCCAACCATGTGAACTTTGTGATGCTTACGAAGCTCAGGGTTGAAACAGGAAGATCTATTTCCACTCCAAGAAGACCCCTTGCACTCCTGTTGTGAGAGTAAACACTCATCATTATGCTCTTACATGATGGAGCACACAATGACAGTTTGAGAGTGCATTTAGGATTCCCCATGAAAACTTATATGAAAAAAGGAGATGACCTTTCAGAAGAAGTACATACAAGGAAGAAATGCCCATAGTCAGAAAGGAAACTTTTTTGACCGCCTTCAAAGAAAGGAACTCGCGATGGAGAACTGTTGTAACAACCAGTATCCTGGGGGCCCTTCCCTCCCCACTGAGGTCTTCCTTCTACGCAAGCAGCTATCCTCAGATCCTCCATCCTGCAATATACTACATAGGTGAAAATTCTACTCTATGCTAGAGAAGAAGCAATTCTAATGTACCCTGTAATAAGCAAGTTTTAGAAGTTTAATGTGGCCTACATGTACTTATCATAGCACTGGAATTCACCAATTCCAGGAAATCTCCATCGACCACCAGCATATGGGTGAGCAGGATACCTGCATGCAGCCTCGTGTAAGCTAAGTGAATCAGAAGACTGATACTCATGGACAGGAAGCCATAATAATTACCTAAGTTCACCAGAAGGACCAAGACCAACACTTATTTCTTCTATCACATGACCAATTAACAAGTCAAATTTGTCCAGGAAACTGAAGATGAAGTCTTCGTAACATTGGAGGGCAGTACGGCCACAAAATAAAGGAAGCTCATCCACTCCAAGTGAAAGGTAATCGTCACAGAAATTCCCATGCTGGTCTCGGTAGTAAATGTCCCTGTCGATAGCTCCAATCTACGGAAGACAAAAAATGAGGTTCATAAATATAATCTGACATGTGAGGAAAATAAAACCCAGTGCCAAAATAAATCAAATCCAAGCTGTCTCTCCATGCTCTTTGACACCAGGGAAAAATTAAAGCAAATTAATCCAACACAGAGAGATCAGAATTGCCATGACAAACGGTCCTCAAAAGGATGTTAACAGTCCACACCATCATACTGATAGAAGTGGAGGAGATGATATATGGTAAGGCTCTGTTAATGGATCATACTGATAGAAGTGGAGGAGATGATATATGGTAACCCTCTGTTAATGGATACCTACAACTTGAGCAATTTTGATGATGTATGAAAGAAAAAAACTCCAGGAACAACACAGAAATAAATGTCTACCAACCAGCTAGAACTAAACAACATGCTAATCCATAATGGCAAAGTAAAACAACCTTTTGAATCCAAAATGGGAGGCTCACAGAGCCTTTATGTTGAGACGATAAGTGAACATTTGAATGGAAACACAAAGCAATGTGCAACTTCAGACCTGCTTCAGATATCAGTTTAAAAAGCTCTTCGTATAGAGACCAGTCATAAACATGAGGAGAAGTGTGTTCCACAATTCCCCACCAAACCTCAACTGCAATTCCATGGACACCTGCCAGCTTCAGGGCTTTAAGGGATACAGACAAGGCTTTGATTCTGTAAAAGACAATGACTGATAAGCAATTGATATACATGTGAAAGATCTTCATAAAAATATATCTTTTATAGCAAAAGAATCATCATACATAACCAGAACAGTCACTGAGTAGCATTTAAACACCAGTGGAATTTGACTATTATGAGTTTATGACTCCAAAGAAGGCAATAGATGATATCTTGCCAATTGCTAAATTATTACCAAAAGCACTGGTAAGGCTCATAAGGAGAACACTCACCTTTTTATCCTCGGGGTCCCAAGAGTATCAATGCCAAAGGAATCAAGGGGCATCATCACAAAGACAGGCACTCTCTTCTGTTTTGATGACTTTAAAATCAATGATTTTGACTTCTCTCGTGCATCCATACTGCATCACACAGAACATTGGATACAGTTAGATTCTCAATGCAATTGACCAAAGTAGTATTTAAACACTGCGCATACACCAAGTTATATGCACTTGCTTCAGTTTGCAACCATAAAGACAACTTGCAATAAAAATATTAAAACCAAATAAGAGGATGCTCAAATAGAAGCAATTCACTAGTAGAAAATGTGAAAAGTACAAATGCATTTCTTTTACATGACTATTGAAATCTATACTATCCCAACTCTTCATCTAATTTTAGGTACATGCGCTGGACATTCAGCACACCAACACAGGTATGAAATGTAGATCCAACACTTCAACTTTCATTTGGACATGGTACATATAAAAATCGGGAGAGAGGACTGAAAGTTATGAGGGATATGTTCACAAATGGGGACTCGGAAGTTTTAATGAGTATTAGAACACAAGCCATTTTGAAACATGTGCAGATGTACGTAGTTGCTAACATAAAAATGTCATTTAGAACCTAAATCGTGCGTGTACTTGGATCAAATTATTAGGATAGAGTCTTATGCATGTCAGACACTCTGACATGCGCAATACCCAACACTTGAATATTGCTGAAAGTATCAAGAAGAAGTAACTTCACAAGTGGAATGTCAAGTTTCAAACTTGAGCGTTAATTTCCTACATTTAGAATATAGCCTCATGGATGCAACTCCATTGATATCACATACACTGCCTCTTAGATAGTAATGTCAAGTACTTCATAGCTAATATCTTCACAAAGGATCAACTGAAATATTGTTAACAACGAGTGAGCTCTTTTTCTTTCCCTTTATCTTTCTGGAGAAGTTATGAGCCTCAAAACACCGTAATTCCTCCATGCATATTATTTGTGAATTTAACCATACTTTCTTATTCCCTATTATCTCCCATTTAATATATCAATGCGTTATTAGTTGTCACTTATTTTTTGAGATGCAATATTGCTTGTCACTACAATTAACAAATTCAATATTGCTAGACACTTTAGCAATGATACAATGACTAACAACATCTAAATTCGTCGAGGGTAACCTTTAAGTTTTGGAATAGAGGAAATAATTGCCAAACTGACCTACAAGCACATTTTATCGAGATCATTTAATAGCTAAATTGCGTTTAACTTTAATTGATCACTCCACACCATTATACCTAAGCAGAACCCTCAAAAACGCATACACAGAAGCTGAATACTTTGACACATCAAATTAGACTAAAATAAATATAAACTTTCTTGGAATAGTGCTCTGTGATCATATTAACCCTCACAATACATATGGGATCTAATCCTGCTCCTGAGACCTCACTTAAAAAGGTGTTCCTAAGAAAGTTTGTGTGCCACGTGGCACTCTCCTCTAAGGCTCTAATGCAAATGCTTTATTTTCAAGTCAAACCCTCACTTAAAAAAATAATGTTGTGTAGTTACAAGGTATCAAACACGTGACCTTTGAAACGAAAAGTGAAAGCTTAACCATTAATCCAACATAACACCATTGTTTAGTATTTCAAAATAAAATATCATAAGGTCTTATAAGTATATCTCATTAAAAGATTTGCACAAGTAGTTAGATACCTAACCTTTTTATGATAACAACAAGACTATTATAGACATAAACTCTTACTCCAATTCCTTGTAGAAAGTTAAGCTATTGCTTTCGACCCGAAACTTTAAGGGTTTATTTTTCAAAAATTATGCAATTACTTATCATGTCATTACATCAATTTTTCATCACTTGACAAAAAGTTACAAAAAGTAACAAACTGAGGCGTCGCCCGGGACACTCACTAGTTTTAAACTTAAAACTTGACTTTAATCTACAAAATAGCCGTGTCGAACACTTAGCGCCTGTATCCGAGTAGACATTTAAAGTCTGAGTAACATAGAATTAAACCATCAATTATGCCAACTCGAAACAGTAGTTTAGCTCATGGCTCTCATTTCAATAAGCTTGGCTATCTAAAACTTAACAAATTTCAAGAAATTAAGATCCCATCGTTTATAATTAAATGTTCATGACTACGAGTACATTCTCTCCACCTAAAAAAAAAAAGTTTTAGGTCTAATCAGTCAGGTGAAAATATAAGGTGAAATCAGAGTTGATCAAGTCTAAGAAGTTCACTTCAGATAAGTTCAGGGGAGGAGAAAGCTCCCTACATTTTATCTCCCGTTTGTATATCAAGGTAGAATCTTTTGAAATAAACAAATTCACCAACTATCATCCTTTATTTGACCAATAATAAATTACAAAGTTTTAGCTCATGAAACTTATTTACTAACGCTGTGATGCAAAAAACAAAGGGAATACAGAATAAATAGAAAAACCAACCACAACAAATTAATTACTTAAGAACCCAAAAAGAATCAGGCCCATTTCATATCTTCATCCAATAAAATTACTGATGCTATGCACATATCAAGGTGCCCCAATTCATCAAATTAATCACATAACAACAACAACAACAACAACAACAACAACAACAACAACAACAACAACAACAACAACAACAACAACAACAACAATAACAACAACAACAACAACAACACCAACGATTCGGGGTCGGCTAACATGAATCGTCATAAGAAACCGTCTATAAAACAAAATTAACAACATAAAAAGCACCAGAAGCACAATATTATAACCCTTTAAATCATCAAAATTTAGCACTATCTATCCAATCAATAAACTATCATCAAATTAAATTGAAATTGAGCTAAAGATAAGAAATCTAGACCTGAAAATACGACTGTTTTTCCCCGTTATAGATCTCCATTTAGAAATTTTCTTCTTATAAGGAGAAAATACAATGGTCGAAACGTTTCGAAGATTTTTATAGCCGTTTCGACTCTTTCTGATTTCAAATAACAGTTCGTTGACGGCGTAGCAGTTTCTTCTCCCGCTGCATTTACAGAGCACATCCGCCATGGAAGGTTTCGCTCGATTTTAGAGAGAGAAAGTGGGTTTTTTTTAAGAGAGAGAAAGAAAGAGTGTGGAAGTTTTGCTTTCCAAGATTACATGGGAAGTTCTGAAAGCAAGGCTTTCTTTCTTAATGAAAATGAAACTATGAAAATGTTTTTTTTTTTGGGAACTTATAATAAAGTAATTTGTGGATCATGAATCTTTTTTTTATATTATTTTTCTTTCACATGAATCTTGTTATTTTGGTGTATTTGTGGACTTGTGGTCTTTCTTTTACTAGACTTTTTTATTCTATTTATATCCACTTTTCATTATTCTATTCTCTAAACTCTATTGATATAGTATAAGATTTGTTGACATAGTCCTTTTATATACTTCCTCCGTTTTTTTTTACATGTGACACTTTCCTAAAACGGCATGGTGCAAATTACATGTGACACTTTTTTTTCTTTCCTAAAGTAGTAAAATTTGGCCTATGAAATTACCATATTACCCTTACTTATCACAATTAACAAAAACATAACACCACTTAATGTATCCCATTAAAACATAACCTACCCTAATCAGATTTTTATTATTCCCACCAAATTAAAAACCCCACCAACTACCATTCATCATCCCCATCAGAATTGAAACCCCCAACTACATTTTTTCTCTGTTCATTCAACCCCATTAATGATCTTCACTTCCCATAAAACTAAAACTCCCCCCCTTCATCCCTTCATCTTCTCTCACCTCACCTTCATTTTCTCTCTTCTCACCGGCAATTTCTCTTTCCTCACCTCCATTTTCTCTCTTTTCATTTCATCACTTTCTTCTTAAATCGCCTGTAAATCCTTCGAATTACTCATTTTCTTCCTTGAAAATCATCTGCAACATCAGAGATCTTCAAACCCTAAAAAAAACCCTAAATTCGAAACAAAATGTTTGTCCCAGATCTTCAACCCCTTGTTGATGCGCTCTTTCAAACTGACGACGCAGATGAGTCTGATTGCATCAGGGAATTGATGCATGCGTTTGAAGTAAACTCGACTTGGCCTAGAAGACTTCACGACAGTGGAGACGCGCAAAATTATCTTCGCTCTTATGCCTTGAAGGCTTTGGGTTTGGTTGTTGATGAATTTTACAAAAAAACTGGCCTTCCAAGAGAGTTCCTCCCCTCATCTTCCCTTCCACAACATGCGAGTCCCCACAAAGATAAGACCTTCGGCCACCAACCTATTTCACAGAGGTTGAGGCCTAGATCCAGTAAGGTTGTGAATGTTGTTGCGGAAGTTGAGGGGAAAAAAGGTGAGGGTGTTCTGAGGTCTACCCATGAGATTGTTTGCGCACTTAGGGCTGGTGAATTTTACTATATCTCAAAGAAAGGTAAGGTTAAAGAGGTCAATGGGGAGGAGAAAGTGGTGAAAGGGAGGGATAAACACCTCAGGGTGGCTGAGAAAAAGGTGAAGGTGGCTGAGGTTGAGGTGCAGGGGAAGGGGAAAGAGGTGAAGGGGCAGTGTGATTGTTTGGGATGTACTGCAACTTCCTTCAATGTGTTTGATGATGAGGGGAATACATATGCCATGTATGTAGAAAGTGATGGGGGTTTCAAAGTATTTGATGTGGTTGAAGACATTGTGGGTTCATCTGAGGCTGAAGATGGTGAGCTTGATGTCCCAATGAGCCCCTGTACTAGCTCCGAACTGGACCCTGATTCACATTGCTTCCTACTAAGGCGTAGAGCCAAAAATTCGAGTCCCTGAGGTTCTATCACCCTAACTGAAATTAATTTCCTTATAATTTCCTTTATCTATGAAAAATATGAGAGCCCCTTCAATTTATTGTGTTGTTGCATAATTCTGTTTTGGTTGCCTATTTCTGTTGTATTTGCCTATTATGTATGGTTGCCTAATTGTGGGTGGTTGCCTAAATCTGGTTGGTTGCATAATTCTGTTTTGGTTGCCTATTTATGTTGTATTTGCCTATTATGTATGGTTGGTTGCCTATTGGATTGGTTTGGTTACCTTGGATTGGTTTAGTTGCCTGTTGGATTGTTTTGGTTGCCTATTGGATTGGTTTGGTTGCCTTGGATTGGTGTGGTTGGCTTGGATTGTTTGGTTGCCTATTGGATTGTTTTGATTGGCTAATTCTATTAAGGTTGCCTATTGGATTGGTGTGGTTGCCTTGGATTGGTTTGGTTGCCTATTGGATTGTTTTGATTGGCTAATTCTATTAAGGTTGCCTATTGGATTGGTTTTTGGTTGCCTATTGGATTGTTTGGTTGCCTATTGGATTAGGTTTGGTTGTCTAAAATGAGGTTGGATGATGAATTGGAATGGTTTTGGTTGGTGAGATAAATGGCTAATGATGTCAATTATGCTTAATGAAACCTAAATGTGTGGGCTGGTCTGCTGAGTTATTTTAGTCCCTCCCTGCTAAGTGAATTGAGTCCCTTGACCTGAGTTATTTGAGTCCCTTATTTTTTATGATCACATATAATCCAGATGATGAAGGGACTCATGCTTGTGGCTTGAGGAGTAAGAGATGATTTGCTCCTTATTGGTGTGAAACCATTAAGTTGAGGATTTAAATCATCCATTACTTCCTCAATGAGCTATGCAAATCTCCCTGATGGATTTAACTAAACACGACTCCCATCAACTTGTTGACATGCAAAAAATGAACATAAAATTAAATTCATTTCATCCATAATTGTTGCATCACTGCTTATACAAACCAGTACTTGACCATAACTAATTACACAGCAAAAACAAAACATTAAAGCTAGGCCCAAAAACTTTCTGGTTTGATTAGAAGTGTTGCTGCATCTTCTCCATTAGCTAAACCAAATCTGTTGATACTTATATACATGTGTATGTCTTCTTATATACTTCTTATATACCCAAAAAGTTGCCCCAATTTCTTCTCCTTCATACACATCAAAAAATTGTGCAAACAAGAATCTTCATCTTCTCCCCATGTTAGACTTGTGGTGCATCTAGGTACTCAAAAGCTTCACCTACATTAATGAATCTTTCATTGAGATAAGCCACTGCCTCATCTATAACTGCTTGCTCAACTTCCACATTGTTTGGAAGTAATCCCTGTCTCTCTAGCTTTCTTTTGCCATGGTGTGGGTTCTTGTAATTATTCCCTCCTTTGCATTTAAGTATCTCTACCATCACATATTGCAATTGCAACCAAGTGTACTTCAATACTTCGGGTCAAAGAAATCATAACGAATCCCGCACTTTTATAATCAAATCATCTAGATTCTTAGGAAAAGACTGATATTGTAGTGCTTGAATAGCTCTAAAGAATCCTAAATCTAGCACATTTAAGTCGAGAGCCGAGGTGGTTGATTGATTAGTTGAATATTGAAGCCATTTTGAGTTCTTTGCTGCCCTAAATGCAGGGTCATCTCGCATGAATGTGAGGTCTTGCATTGTCTTCTTTGGATGTAAATTTCTTTTGACACACCCTCGGCCAATTCCTCATTATGGAAGGGATGATAGTGTTGATTACCATGTCCCTCATAACTGCAAGGTTGACACTTTCAATTGCCTTTGTCACCCGACTTCCTGCCCTTCTGTTCTTAGTTGAATACTTGGCCCTCCCATACTCAACAAAAGGATAGATACCAAATTTGCCATCATGTATCATATTCCCTTGACTGTCTTTAATAGGTCTAGATGTTGCACACATGAACATAGCTTTAATCTTATACCTTTTAGATTGACAACAACTGTAAGGGTCATCTTCAGCAGGGAGCAAGTAGAATCTCCTCATGTCTGGACTCAAATAAAACCACTTTTCATCTATGTGAACAACATTATGCATGTCAACAAATGTTGGTGGTTGTGTCCTTGTTCTTGGTAATATGTCTTCGCAACACCCACTTCAGTCTTTGAAGCTTGTGATCATCAGTTAGTTTTGGGTGAGTGCTGCTTGTGTGACTTCTGAGCTTCCCCTGTTTCAGCAGTCTATATACAGTTGATGGAGGGACTTTAAGATAACCAGCAAATGCCCTAATACTGGTCCTTAGATGAAGAGGGACTGACTGAAGCCATTTTTCATCATAAACTCTTAATTTTCTACCACATCTCCCTATTTTTTTGTTTCTAACATCTATGGGTTGCCCACTTGCTCTCTGTTTTTTTGCATCTGTCCATATTCTTTCTAATGTCATCCTATGTATGCTATATTTTTTTGCTAATTTTCTTTTCAAACCCCATACAAGTTTACCATTAATTTATGAGGTAAGAAGTTCATCAACCAACATTTTCCTTTTTTCTAAACTTAACATTGGTTTTTTTTTTTCTTGCACTTACATTGTTTTGTGTTTGTGTCTGTGGTTGATCATGTCCATGAACTTGCTGTTGCTGTTGCTGTTGTTGTGCTTCCTGTTCTGTTTCTGTGCCTCCACCATCATCATCCGTGTACTGATCATCATCACTGTGATAATGGTGTCCCATTTCATGCAGCAACAAGTCATCCTCCATGCCTTCAACTTGCAGCAACTGTTGAAGGTCAAAGAACCCTGCATCTCCCTGCTCTCCTGACCCCATTTTGTTAGATTGAAATCGATGAAGAAGATCGAAGTTTGAAGTTTTTGTGGGAAACTTCAGTCGTATTTTTTGGATGATTATTTTGAACATTAATGTGCAAGTGTGTCTGTGAATTAGTAGCTTAACTTAGTTAACTTGTAATGATACTAAACCATGGTAGTTCATGAAATTTTCTCTCTCTTCATTTTGTGAAATAAACCCTCATTCAATGTTGGGGGTTTATATAGAAGAGAAAGTTTCTAGTTGGTGCCTTCAACTGATTTGAAGAAGGCAAAAATTTGAATTTTATGAAAAGTTTAAGTTTATGAAAAATTTGGAGGGAATTAAAGTAGGTGGCAAAATATTTGGCTGGGTCAGATTTCCCCCACTTGGGCGTGCAAAAATAAGGAGGGAAAGTGGGGTGTGGTCCCTGCTTTTCTCTCTCCTCCCTTAACTTTAAACCCATGTGCAATGGTCCCCACTCCCTTTAATCCCCTACAATTACTTTTCCTTAATCCCCTCTCCAATTTTTTTCTAGGTAACCGTGAATTTTGAAAGTGTCACATGTAAAAAAAAACGGAGGAAGTATATATATATATATATATATATATATATATATATATATATATATATATATATATATATATATAATTAAGAGAATATAGTCACTAGTCAGTATATATAAAAAGGTATTTGAACTCTCTACATTATTATTTGATCCAGACTACACCAAAAGACATCAACCCCCTTCCTCCACCTATTTAACTACCACGTGTTGTATGCACAAACACTCAAATCCGCATACCTATTTAATTACCACGAATGTATGCACAAACACTCAAATCCGCATGTCAGTACTATGGGGTGTATTCGCTACTATCTTTCATTACTCGTTACTTAATTGTCTCTCCTCTCCAATGCAATTATCACTCTTTCTTTCTTTTCTCTCGCCACCACGATCTCTAGCTCTCCACAATCATTACCACCAGCATGTCGCACTAGCATACAAAAGTATATGACAATGCGGCTGTAGAATCCGAAAGTTTTATCACATTTTGCGGTGTTAGTTGAGATATAGATTATGTAGAATTTCTTACAATTTAGATTCAATTGTCATAAAAGATGGTATTATCTTTATATACATCATATTTTATCTCATCTTATAGTCACTCATGATCCTATAAAAGGGAGATCATCCTACGTGTTCACAAAGATTCGATGAATAAGCCATAAACGTTCACATGCATCTCTTCCCTACTATCAAATTGCAGGCCAATTATCCCTTAAGATAACATAATCAAAAGATTTATGGAGTTGTAACCCCAATAAAATAGAGAGCTAACATATCGAGTTAGATTCAGAGATCTGAGAGTTCACGTCGAGGCGGAGCTCCAGAAGTTAGAGTCAAATCATAATCGAACCTTGCATATGCAGGTCCCATTAGTTATCAGGTCGGGTATGGGTCCCGCAACATTTGATCGAATCTAACCCATTGTCATTCCTACTCGATTTCGTTGAGAAACGAGTGAGATATGACATTTTGAAAATAAGTATACGCGCACGACCACACGGATGAGAAGTTATAGGTGTGACCGGCCGTTCACAAGACACGCTGAAATATATTTACTTATTGTATAAGAAATATTGCTACATTAAATTCTCACATTCTTACTTAAAGATTGTTTTCGAGACCCAATTTTAGTTGCAAATCAATTGAATAGTTCGTAGTCCCGTGCATGTGAGCCAATTACTACGGCTTTGCAAAGTAATTTTATACTTCCTTTCCACCTTCTCATATAAATATTACCCATGTATCATATCAAAGAATCAAATAACACACCAAATCTTGACAAGATATATAATAAGCTCGTTAGAGTTAGATAGCAAGGGTATCAGAACTAACATGAGTACATGACCTTTACATAACAGGCTGGTGCTCAAGCAAATAGCGAATAAGTGTTTCAAGCACAAACCGGCAGTCAGCCATGATACTTCAATATAACTAAGTCGGCCCTTATTTACATCACACACATTAAAACCATTCTAAGAGTGATTAACTTTACATCATTTAAGTACTACTACATATGTAGGATATAGGAGCAAGCGATCAAGATTTTCAATCTGAATCAAACTCTGAAAAATACTCGTTACCAGTAAGTATTCCCTTAACCGGACCAACAGGGTGATGGACACGAGTCCCACAATATAAGCAGCCACGGCTATAGCCTATAGGGTTAATCTGCAAGACGATATGATTGAATCAATTTCTTTCCTAGAAAGGGAAGAGCGACTTTGATATAGATAAAGAATGCTGAAGGTCAAGTACGTACCAGGAAGCTGCTCAACTTCTCCCACAAGTTTACAACAGTCAACATGGAGATGAGTACAAAAATTTGTGGTACCTGAAATCGCCAACCTTCGGGTCTGTTCTCTTCGGCATAAAACAACTGTACTGAATTAAATTATAACTAATTAATAGTAATGATAATAATTTAGGAACTGAACTGAACTGAACTGAACTGAAATGAATTGAACAGAAAATAAGATGGGGAGAACAGGCCATTCCTTCGGTAAAGAAACATCATGACTGATTGACTAGAGCCTTTGGATCATGTTTATCCTTAGCCTCGAAGTTAGCATGGTAGATGATCTCACTTGTATATATCAAATGTGTATGAAACATGACATAATTCTCATTTTGTATTTTTGTAATATGAAGTTTTCGTTTTATTCCTTTTGAACTAGTTTAACTATATGTTTTTCCCATACTAATAGTAGGGAAGTACTCTCAAAAAATTTACCCCAAAAACTAGTACAACTATATGTCTCGCATATATATATCTTGCTTGCATGATTATCTATAATCCATTAATCCTCATAGGACTTGATCCACGTTTTTTTTTTTGACATAAGGCGTGGAATCAAATTGAAACATTATAACATAGTAGAAGTAAATCTAGAACAAGTTAAAACACAACTTTGAGTGACTCCATGTGCTTAGGAAACTTGTTGTCGAGTAACATTACAGAGTATATCTTGTTTTATTTGAATTTATGAGGAGTACTAACAGGTCAATGATTACTATTATCTCCGTCCCAGAATAGTCTGAACACTTTTCTTTTATGTTTGTCCCAAATTAGTTTGAACACTTCCATTCTTGGCATGGCCCCACCATTAATATATTATTTCTTTTTCACATCTTTGGCCCACACTCTACCTTTTATCAATAAAAAGTTACCCAACTTTCTCTCACCTCTAATAAAAAATACCCCACCAACTCCTATCACATCTACTTTTTAAATAAAATAACATTTGATAACCACACCACAACTTATCACCTTAAACTACGTGTCCCAATAAGTGTTCAGATCTTTCTGGGATGGATGGAGTATCATATAGTATCTACTATCTAGCTTTATTTTTATCACATAAATAGATAAAAAATGGCCCCACTCATTTTTATAGTTCATACATTATCATGTATTCATGTCGACAAGAGCAATTATTAATACTAGTAGTAAATATTTGCCTTAATGTATGATCCATTTATGCATGCAAACAAATATGAACAATACCTGGATAGGACATCGTCAAAATTGAGGAATCACCGACTTGTAATCATATTCATGAGCAAGTTGCAACCGTAAATCCAACGTGGAAGTAGTCATCCATAAAGGATAAGAAGGCTACTAGCTATAAAATATCTAACCTTAGCTCATCATTTGTCTGCCGGAGCATCAAGCATGGACATTGGTAAAATCATGGTCACAAACTCACAACTTGAAGCTTCCCATGATACCAATAAAGAAGTTTACATTTTTAGGATAACAAGCTTCCAAGATAGGGTGAGATGTTTGTCAATGATTATCATGAATTCATGACATATACACTCATCGAAATTCTAGGAAAGGTTCCTTTCATATTATAAAAATGTAGGTATACTTATACACTCATCATATTCTAGGAAAGTATTATGTTTCTTATTATAAGAGACGGTCTGAAGCATATACATGGATTTGGGATCACATTATTTTTTTTTTTTTTTTTTTTGAAATCGAGAAAATTTGCATTAATTAAAAACTGACGTACAACCTAATGCTAATACAAGCAAACAGAAACAACCAAACAGTAACAAGAGCTTTATTAGCTCGTACATACTTTATGAAAAAACAACTAACTATTACATGTCCAGTCCAAAAGCAGCTTGTCTTGAGCGACGACGGGTGAGGTTGGGGTAGATGTCTTGATGAAAAAGACCTAATATGAGAGGGAGTCTGTTGTGAAACGAAACTTTGACGATCTTCAAGGAGAGAATGCCACACTACAGCTAGTGGACCCCAATGTCCACTCGGCACGAAATCCTAAGGTTCTTGAAAAGAAACATCCTCCTGGGATTCTACTGATTCAACGAATGATGAAGTCACGTCCTTTGGTGACTTCTGACCCTGCTTCGAGGGTACCCGGAGTTTAGTCTCATTGGACTGAAACTCGAAAGATGTGGAGATCGAAACTTGCTCCAAATCAAATTGGAGGGTCTCCCACAAGATGCGTTTTATAGGTGTGATGACACATGAAGTCATCACGAGAAATTGGGGCGAGTTAGATTGATGAACTTCGCCCCACTTATGGATCCGAAGATCCAATTTCACAATCCCACATCGAGAAGAACGACGCACAACAAATCTGAATTGAGAACCTCCTCTCATCTTGACCAACACTCGAATTCCTGAAGCGACATAAACCGCACGGCCAACTTCAGGATCATTGGTTCTATTCAACAGGTTTCCTAGATCTTCCTTTGTCATAGAAAACCAAGAACCTTGCACTGCCCACCAATCACTACTAACAAACACCCAAGCACATTCAGACACAAAAAGGCAAGGGTTATTAGATCTGGAAGATACTGAACTAAAACTGAAACTTAAAACGAACATTAAAAAACCTAAAACCGCGAGTACGACGTTCATTGTAGCACTCGACCAAGACGGAAAACGGGGATGGGGAAGGGGAACTAGACCAAACAGGGGAGGGGGGAGTAACGCAAACCAGGGAGGGGAAAAGGGAAGCCTGACGACCGTAATTGGGGAAGGGGAAGGGAAGCCCAACGCAACAAACCTAGGACCACTAAATGCTACAACCGGACCACAAAACCACCTAAGCAGGGGAAGGGAAACCAGTGACTCTAACACAAGACCAGGCCGACGAAAATCTTGGCGAAAAGGAACGAAAACCTAAAACCAAAACGGGAAACAGAAACGAAGAGCAGGGGAGGGAAAAGCCGGAGAGGGGGGAGACGAAGAACAGGGGAGGGGAACGAAACTAAAAAACCAAAAAACGTGAAACAGGGGAGTGACCACCCAGTGACGACGAGATAAACACGACTACTAACAGCGGATACCAACACGACGACGACCAGCAATCGAAAAGGGAAAGGAGAAAAAAAGGGGGGAGGGGCTCGACGGCCACCGTGCCGAGGCGGTCGTCGAGCCCCGAAGGGTTTTGTTTTTCGCTTAGGTTTCACTGGGGAGGGGAGAGGTTTTTGGAATTGCGGCTATTTCCTCAACTTTTCTGATGGGATCACATTAGTTAAAAAATATTGAAATTCAAAATTTAGATAAAAAAAGTTAGTTTATATATTGGAGTAGTACGTCTTGAGTATAACATATTACACCGTAATTTATTGTATGACAAAATCTTACTGATACATAATGACACAGGCTCCAACTAAAATGACATGAACAACACAAATAACACTAGGGGAAAAAAACGGAAGGGCTGCGGTGCAAGGGCTGCGTTTTTTTAAAAACGCAGCCCTTAATAGTGAAGGGCTGCGATTAGCCCAAAATCCGCAGTCCTTCGTAAACGAAGGGCTGCGGTTTTTGGGCTAACCGCAGCCCTTTACCCACCCGCGAAAATATTATTTTAATGGGCTTTTAAATATTTTGGAAGGAATTTAGTAGGCGGGCTTTTAAAATACGCTCCTTATTAAACCCTCATTCTCTCTCCTCTCTCTCCTCCTCTCTCACAAATCTCACAAATCTCCCTCGTCGATCTGTCTCTCACGCACAAATCTTCAAACCACCGCACCACCACAAATCTTCACACCACCACCACAAATCTTCACACCACCACCACAATTCTTCACACCACCACCACAAATCCTCCTTCGTCTCTCGTCTATGGGCTCTCCTCGCGTCTCCTCTTACCGTCGCTCACACCACCACACCCCCTCTTCTCGCGCGCACCACTCAAGTCTCCTCTGCCGTCGCTCACACCACCTCGCCGGCATTCGCACAAATCGCTCCTCGCGTCTCCTCTTGCCGTCGCTCACACCACCACACCCCCTCCTCTCGCGCGCACCACTCGCGTCTCCTCTGCCGTCGCTCACACCACCTCGCCGGCATTCGCACAAACCACTCGCGTCTCCTCTGCCGTCACTCACACCAGATCTAAGGTTGGTTCGTTTTTTATTTTAGTTTGTCATTTTTAATTTTTTTTTTTGTCTTTTTTGGTTTTTGATGGTATTTTTCGTATTTTTTTTGTTAATTTTAGGTTTTTTTAGTTTTATGGAATTGATTTGAGATGGTTTGAGATTAATTTGAGATCTAGGGTTCGAGATTTACTCGGTTTTTTATCAATTTATTTTTTCGTATTTTAGGTTTTTTTATTTTATTTTGTGGAATTAATTTGATTTTATGTTGTTAATTCGTTTGAGAGAGATTTATGTTCAAATTTTGTCTTGATATTGTTATGAGAATCAGTATTTAGGTTTAATCTGGATGATCTTTGTAAATTTGGTTGCTGGAGTTTTGCTTTGCTGTTGCGAGACATTTGCATCTAGTTGTCTTGAATCCTTATGCAAGAAAAAGTTAGTTGTGTTTTCTGATTAATTTGCGTTTTTTGGACTATGATGTTCTCGCCTTTTCAATCTTACCAGTTTACGTCCTAAATTTCTTGATATTTAGGAGTAAAACAATGCAAAAAAAAAAATTTTTTTTTTGTTTTTTTTGGGTCAAAAGGGCTGCGGTTATGGTCAAAACCGCAGCCCTTTGTACAAAGAAGGGCTGCGGTTTAGGCCCAAAATATTGAAGGGCTGCTACGGAAAGGGCTGCTGGCCAAAAACGCAGCCCTTAGGGTTGTTTTGACCGCAGCCCTTCCCTTTTTTCCACTAGTGTAATGACATGAATTTGATGTCATTTTGTCATCTATTTTATGTCATCTGAGTTTTACAAAAGAAGCGGTAGTTTAAGGATTGTTACATCATAAGTTAGGGTGTAACTGTTACATCCAAGAATTTCTGAATAATTATTGGTGTGTATGTATACAACTTTGAAACCAACTAATGTAAAAATAGAGGGAAATATGTTATATTTAAGCTTTTTTTTTCCAAAAAAAAATACTAAATTCTTTTGTCTCATGATATACTATCTGACCTTAATTAAGATCTAACTTTTTATGTATATTGCTTAACTTTAATACTTTGCTGCCTTTGTATTAATATAATTTTAACATTTTTTTTTTAAAACATTATACACAAAAATTCTTGGATGTAATAGTTACACCATAACTTACCCATAAACTACCATAACTTATGGTATTACACTCAAGACGCACTCATAATCATCACTTAATAGACTTTTCATATGCTTAATACACAGTTTCCAAGATATATATTTGACCTTTCATATCTTTCATTATGTATTAATAAAAATTATAAAGTTGATATTTTGAATGTACATATTAAAACGAATATAATAAAATTCAATTTAGGCATATTTTCTTATTGCATATAGGTGGAAAATTATGGTCAAAGTTCACAAAGTTTGACTACAAAAAAGAATTAGAGAGCCAATCAAGGGACGGAGGGAATATATATATATATATATGTTTTTTTAGGGGAAAACCATCAGAATTACTAGTTATTAACTAAACAGAAATCCAAAGCAATTACATCCTCCACCATACTTGGACACCCCTATCCACACTCGAGTTGAGTACTCAATTGGGCTAAGGTGAGCCAACATGTGCTGCTAAGTTTGCTTCTCTAAAAACATGAACAAGGTTTACAGAATTAGAACAACTACAAATAGAAGCAATTTCCTTCACACTCATTCCCAGATAAGAACCATCACTTTTCCTACCATTCACTAAGTTGATAACCATAACATGTAGACAATCAAACTCAACAACATCCATAGCATAGCACTGTAAAGCAAGTTTGAGCCCCAAAACAATCGCCTTCGCCTCTGTCACATTAATCTCCCAGTCTTTTTTCACTTGTTGGCAAGTTGTTCGAACAACATTTCCTTCATGGTCTCGAATCACCACTCCCATACGACTCCCATACCCACACCAACCTATTTAAATATCACCCCATCCACATTAATTTTCAACACCCCAACCTTAGGAGGATGCCTAGGTCTACAGCCATGGAGGACGTTGTTCCTCTCATTATTACACTTATATTTTTAACTAGTAATCACTATATTTCAGTTTAATGTTCCCATTTGCCTTTTCATATAGTTTCAATTATGTATTTTTGACCATTAGTGCTCTAAATACGCATCACGAAAAACATGTAAAAAATTACATCATGAGACAAACATAAAAAGATCCCATATATAATGTTTTTTTCTTTTACTATTGATGACAATACGGTCTAACATTTTACTATATAAACAAAACGTGCAAATGGGAACATCTAAATAGAGTAATGAGATCAAGATATAGCATTGTTGATATTTTAAGTTATGATATGTGGTAATCACGAGAATAATTATAGAGGCCATCACAACTTCACAAGAGAATGCACTAAAGAGATTAGACGGCATTAGGATTTCAAGGCATTACTTATCCAATATCCACAAACTAAGATGAGGTAGGACTTGATCTACTAACTAGCCATATAATTTAAATTTGAAATTTACTAGTCAAATTAATTTTCAAATTTGACTATTGAATGCAAACTATTTTTCTTAGTTGCCCAAGATTTTATGGGAACCCATCAAGGAAAAATTATAATTAAAGTATCATCATCAATTAAACAAAATAGATTCTACATCCAATAAGAATCTAGGATAAAAATGATCAATCTCATAATACTAACAACAATACTAATAATCACAAATGATTACCTACTTTTAAGCTCTACTCCAAAAATAAATAGTGGATAAACAGATAAACATAATGAATGAACTACTAATACTAAATTACTAATAATCTCTTAATTAATATCTTAAACACCCATAGCAACCAAAACAGCCAATCCACTCAACACAACACCTCCAACCCCAAACTTAACATCCGATCCAGACTCATCATCAAGCGGCATTGGCCCCTCGGCCGCCTCCGGCGACAACCCAATCGGTGATCCCGCCGTAGAGGGGACAAACTCGGCAGGCGCCTCAGCCGGAGTCGCCGAACTCGAAGGGATGCTCTCCGTTGGAGTTGCCGCAATCGCCGGAACCTCCGCCGGAGAACTCGCCGGAACCTCCGTCGGAGAACTCGCCGGCGGTGAACTTCCGACGACCGGAGGAACGGCGGCGATAATGGGTGGCGAAGCAACCGGGGCTTGAGTGGGAGGAGCGAGATTCGGCGAAGACGGAGACTGCGCCGGGGAAGTTTCCGGTGATGGCGAGGCGGGTAACGGCGACTCCGACGGTGGAGGAGAGACAATGTGGGTTGATTGGGATGGAGATTTCGCCGGAGAATGAGATGTCGTCGGAGAAGTCGCCGGAGAATGAGATGTCGTCGGAGAAGTCGCCGGAGAAATCGCCGGAAAATGGGATATCACCGGAGATTTTGCCGGAGCAGGAATTGGAGACTGTGAATTTGCATGGAAAACAGTGTGACATAATAATATCAAACCAACAAAAACTGCAATTAATTTATGCATGTTCTTCTTTGGCAAATATTAGTTTCTTTTTTTCAACTGATTTTCAGAAGTAAAGAATGTTTGTCGTATGAATTAATTTGGGGAGATTGATGTTTTTTTTGGGATTGAAAGTGAAAAAGAGAGAGATTTAATTTATAGTGGATAATGTTTAGAGAGTTAGTAGAAGTGTACAAAGATTAGGATTTTTATAAGATAGAGGTGACCGTTGGGGTGGAATGTTGTGAGATTACCGGCTATAGTAGGTTAAGTAGCCGTTGATTTTGGATTGACCACCGGGTGGTTGGGCGGATTATCTTTCTGTTAGGTTTTGACGCCTATTTTGGTGAGACTTGTAACAAGTAAAGTATATATGATTGTGTGTACATTAATCAAAAGAATAAAGCAAAACTAAGGAAGTACGAATTTATGAATATATTAAGAAATACCAGTATATGATTGCTATTTAAAATTTATACTAAATTCTCTTTCGTGTTTTGACAAACTAATATGTACTTCAATATAACAAAGTCGTCGATGTTAAGGATCTATAACAAATTACTTATTTACTTCAATATAACAAAGCCGTCTTTGGGGGCTTTTTCCCCTCTTCAACACCAAAAAATAAAAAAAAAAGGTTTTCGATGTTAATTAGGATATATCTTATGGTGTTCGCAGTGATGAAACATAATGTTTTCTTTTACGGTAATGAAACATAATTTTGGTCACAATGATGGATAATGTTCCAATGGCTACCATTTAATCGTAGCATGATAACTTGCTCAATCTAGACCATTCAATTTTAATCTATTCAATTAATTAACTCGTTAGTATAATTAAACCAAAACTAAGGCTACTAACAGTTATACATAATAAATTCATAATTAACTGTTCACCTGGTCTTCGGCTATTTTTTTTGAATGTTTTAAAAGTCAACGAAATCAATGGATAAGATAAGTCACTAAAAATAAAGGAGTGAGATTACATAATTGTGTTGGCCCATTCAAAAAGCTTCCCTCAATGATTGTGTTAAATTGTAGTTTCATGTATGATTAATATTATCTACTCCTTAGTTAGTTTCATCTTTTGATCTTATAATAAGTTATTATGAAATACATTTACATAGTAATAAATTTATTTCATTCTTTTAAAATAGAAGTGACTTTGCACATAACACTATTAACAATTTTATGTGAGTATATACCAAATGCATTTATTAACAAATTTCTTCACCAATATACGGGTGCATCAGCGCATGCAGGCCCAGCCCTGGGGTTGTTTTAAGGGGCAACCGCCCAGGGCCCATAAACATAAGGGGCCCAATTTTTCAAGAAGCTTTAAATAAAAGGAATTAACAACAACTACATTAAACAAAAAAATCAAGCTTGGCTTGTTGGTTTGCCCTATGCTAGTGCACAAAGCAGTGAAGGCACGGGTTCAAATCCCTTTAGGATAGAATTAGAAAGTTTTTTTTTTCCTTTTTACTATCTACTCTCACAATACTTTTTACACTTTATTTTTATTTGTCTTATATTAGCCTTTGCAATTTCATTTTTTGATACAATCCATTGCTATTTCAACCTTTTTTTTCCCTCAATAAACATAACCCACCACTCTCTCTTCTCCAAATAAAATAACCACTTTGCTACCTCGCATTATATCTACCTTTTTTAACAAAACAACAGTTGATATTAATCCTCTAAAGTTATGTATCTTCATAGGTGTAAGTGTCAAAAATAATATTTTTTATATCAAAATAGTATACTTACTCTTAAAAATATACTTTCTCCATATTTTTAATTGCCTACTTTGACGTTAATACTATTAAGATATATACATGACTTTGACTATCTATCTTGATGTGTACTTAAGAAAAAAATAGTGTACTTATTTTGTTGTGTAAGTGTCAAATAAAGTACTTATTAGTGGCGAAAAATCTAGTTCTACCACCACATGTAAGAGGCCCTAAGCTTTAGTTTCGCCTCGGGCCCATAAAATATCAGGAACGGCCCTGAGCGCATGATATAACTTACAGATATTAAGATGTTTCATTATTGCTTATATATACCATGATTAATCTTGTAAACCTCTTCAGTAAAGCAGATTTGTCTCAGCATTCTTTCTAAAAATTGACATAGAAACTACAAGTAACACACTCGTTATTTTTAGAAGTGCATGCCAATAGCAATGAGTATTCCAACTTCTAAGGACAATCAAGGAGTGAAAGTAGGAAAACACACACAAAATTCTAACCATACAAATTTAAGCAATTGTATTGACATGCCTCTTACAAAAGCGCATGAATCATATTCTAAAAGATTAAGAACTTTACAAACAATACTCCCAAAAGAATCATACTCTAAAAGTTTAAGAACTTTATAAACAATACATTTTAAAAAATGATGAAAAAGTTTTCTTGGTTGCTTCTCATATCAATAGTTATTTCAAGTCAATATGAATTTGTCTTGTGCTTGGATTGGCCAGATAGTTGGTATACTCATACGACAATGAAGAATGATTTGCCCGGGGATCTCCGAGTGAAAATTCATTGCAAATCAAAGGATGATGACTTAGGTGAGCTCAATATTGAACCTCATCAATCATTTCGTTGGAAATTTACTCCAAATATCTTTGAATCAACCCTTTATTGGTGCAACATTTGGTCGAAATTTGGTTATGTATCTAGTATAGTCTTCTCTGAAAAAGAACTTTTTTATCAATATTGTAAATATAAAGATTGTACTTGGAGTGTAACAGACCAAGGCCTTAATGTGATAGATCTTAAGAATAACAAACCTGTGCTTTGGCGTAAGTGGAACGAGAATGCGTATGCACCGGACGCGTATGCACCAAACGCGAATCCATCGAACAACTAATATAAAAAAAGGTAGACTGCATAGAGATGGCTTGGCAGAGTGAGCTTCCGTTTTCTTGTCTTCGAAATGTTCGAGTTTTTCTTTATCCTTAATAGCTTCTTTTAAAAAATTACTTCCATAGCCATAACTCATAAGGTGTCATTCCTTTACATTAAGAAGCACAATTGCAAAGTGCAAAAGAGTGGATGTTCCACACTTTGTTTTAGTAAAAACCCAAGTAGCAAATAATCAATCTGGAGTTATTAAGCTATCTAAGATTTTTGTCTCCTTGTATCAATTTGACAACTTTGGAAACAAGAAAAGTTACTAGTATGTATTAGACTATCATTTTGAAGATAAGACATCTATTAGATTTATTTTCCTATCCTTTCTAATATGTGTATTTCTATTGCGTGCTTACCAACTAGCTTAATTCGTACTTCATGATTTTGAATCGAATCCCGTTTTAAATCACTAGCTACCTTAATTCTGTAACTATATAACAAAAGATTTTGGACTTCTCTTTTTTAGAAGGAAAAAAGAACCTTCTTTATTGTTTATTTTTTTGTACAAAACTATGCTTGTTAGGATGCCTCTATATAAAATTAGTCCAACATACTCAATCGACCCTCCTTCACTCCCATTGTGGGAAGTCTAAGGCAATCTTAATTTAGTTAGTTAGAATCCATGTTTCCGTGGTAAATTTATAATCTATGTCATACAGTGTGTATGAGATACTATACATATAGTACATTGCATGATTGCATCTGGTTTCCAAATAATTGTATACTTCCTCCGTTTCAAAACAAAAGACATGATTTGACTTTTGTACTATTCACATACTCTTCTTTGACCGTATTTTTTTTATCCTAATGTACGGAAAAAGCATGTGAGATAGTTCAGTTGATTATATATGTATTTTCACATTACTACCTTACCCTTGTATTTTGTTGGGGTTTCCCCTCTTTTGCATCAAAAAAAAAAACTACCTTACCCTTTCATGAACATATCATATAGACACATAGAAATTAATTATCCTAATAAAAACCAAAATAAATTTTCAACAAAAATCTGAACTCCCATTCTATGAATCCGGTTCAATTCTATTATTTTTTAAGGTAAAATGAAGGGGGCTCACTTGAGGGGAGAATAAAGGGAATTACTCAAATGAGTTCCATGAGGTTTAATCCCTAGACCTCAGGGATGTAAGATGGGAAGTGATACCACCACTCCACCACCTCAACCTTCGGTTCATTTCTACTTGGCTCCAACTTGAGAAGAGTAGTATTTAACTTATATCTTGTACATAATATATTTACTACCAAAGTTTGCTAATATATATAATTGCTATTCTTTCCATCTATGTTTCAATAATTTAGGGAACTTTTGATCTTTTCCTTTTAGGCATATATCATTACTTGTTAAAAAAACAATACCTTGTAAGGTGTAAACTCCACTATCTATATATAATGAAGTTCCCACAATGAAATTAAGCATTGAGTTAAAAAAAATACTAGTTAAGCATTATTTATTTTTTTATTCTAATTTAAGCATGGCTAAGTTTTTTTGGGCTATGCATATAATCGTCTTTGCAATAGTCATTTCATATAACCATGAAGTTGTCGAAGCATCATATGCTCAAGTCTCAATAAAAAATGATTTGAATGGAAATATTCCTATCACAATTCACTGCAAATCCAAGGATGATGATTTGGGTACGCACATACTTCAAGTTAATCAAACATTTAGCTGGAAATTCGATCCAAATATTTTTAATAGCACCCTTTTTTGGTGCAATGTTTGGTCCAAATATGGTCACACTTCAGGTATAGTTTATGCTATGACTGATTTTTTTTGTAATTATTGTGATTTTAAAAATTGTTATTGGACTATAACAGAGAAAGGGATGAATGTCATAGATCCTAAAACAAACAAGCCTGTGCTTTCGCATAAGTGGAACGAGTAGTACTAGTAGAAGAACAAAAAAAGACCACATGAGTTAAGCTAGGTAGTATATGGAGTATGTATGCACCCACATATTTATTGCCAATTGACATTGATTATTGAATACAAGCCGGATACATTTTCCGACCTTTGTGTAACACTTCTTCGGTTTTACTTCCTTCGTTTTTTGTTTGCTCGGCATATATTTGCTTCTTTGAAGTCGAAATGAACTATTTTTAAACCATATAAGAAATAAAAATATATAGTCACGTGAGATTCATTAATCCTATTGTCAGCGAAATAAATCATGGTCAATATTGTTCAAACATGGACGCTAAAAAAATGTGAAACCATTAGTAGATCAAGAATTCCGAAATTTGATCGGTATTCTAAAACTTATTATTAACAATGCATATTGTTTGCCTATCCTTTTTGTTTCATCTTGATGCGAGCTCAAGTAGTGTTATAGGCGAAAATGTGACAACTCATTCTAGACAAAGGGAGTACTAGCTTGAGAAAATCCCCATCAAACTTCATTCAAATCCAGGGATGACCATTTTTACATGAGTCTCCTGTATAAAGGGATACCAACACCATACATCTTAAATTGCTCTTCGAGGGTGTCTTAAAATAGAAGGGGAGGGGTCTTAGAAGGGAATAAGAACTAGGGGTTCATCTTTTATTGTCATAAGCAGCTATGTTCTGAGGTTCACATTCAGGGCTGAAAAGGCGAACCAGAAGAGCCGTGGTTGAGCTAACGGATACACCTCCACAAGCTGCCCATCTGAGACTTCTGGGGATTGTAACTCTTGGTCCTGTTAAGTATAGAAGAAAACCACAAGAATGAATGAACAGAAATAAAAGTCAACAAAAAGACTGCAAGGAATCTCTAAGCATTGGTTAAGTGCTAAAGAATACAAAAGATAATTGAGTCAATTTCTTGCATTTAAGCCACCATAGTAAGTTTTCAGGTGATCGTTATATATTTTCAGTAAAAATATATGCAAAAATTGATATGAATAATTCCAAATTTCACCCATATTCTGAAATCAAACCCACCTTTTGATTATTGAGGAAGAACCCAGAGTTTTTTTGGGGGGGGGGGACTTATTCAAAATAGTCATAAGTGTGAAAGTAATCTCGTCTCTATTGGATCTTTTAGGTATGTTGTACATATCAAAAATCACTACTTCAGACTATTTTGTGAAGGTACCCCAAAACTTGGGAGTTTTTCCAAAAATCGAACGGTCGGATAACTTGAGAAGATGACTGAAACTTTGTATTATTCCTCTCAATCTTTCTATAATGTAATAGGAGCGTAGAGTGTGCTAAAAATCTAACTTAGGAACAGAATTGATTTTTTTCTCGTGCTAGCAGACACTCGGTTCTACTCAACATATAAGCTCTTGTAACAAGGATATGTTGTAGGTGAATAACAAATCATCATCATGTTCTAAAGACACGATACAAGTCCAAAACCCCAGCTTATCCTGCTCCTTCTGATGATATTGAATATGGCAGTCAATACGCCCATTGTTTCCTCGCTCAGAGATACAAGAAAAATGACCTAACAGCTGGATACTTTTCAACCAAGCTAGAGACCTCTGAAGTTTTCACCCAATCCCAAATCCAAACAAAAATCAAGTGGTAAAGGGAAAAGAACAACTCAATCCAACCTGTAGATTTACTTGATATTCCATTTTGGGATGTTTTAAGATGTTTGCAAGAATTGCATATTCAAGATTACTCACATGTAGATTGACTGCCATATTATACATACTCCTCTTTTATAATGTAATTAAGCTAAACCAACAATTTCTTAATATTAACGAAATTCAAAGTAGTGCAAACACTATGGGGTCAAGTCACGGAAGACGTACATCTTATATGTAGTGGTCAACTAACGCAAGAAAAGACAAAGTGAATCAGGCATAATTTCTGGGAATCCGAGACGAAAATGCAATCATATGATTGATTACATTATCAGATTAGAATGTTTAGTATTACCATCAGTCAATCACCATACAATATGACGGGTGAGCATCATGACCCTTCATTTCCAGCCGTTCTTATCCAACACAACACTCTTTCGAACATTATCCTAATCATTTCACTCAATTCCAACCTTCAACTTTTTTAGTAATCGAACACATCAACTTTTTCTTGGTGTTGTATTCCTTCAGTTTATAACAGTAGTTTATAACTGGAGAGACATGGCAAATCGACAAATCCAAAGGTCTATCAAATAGATATAGACAACCACCCACGACCCTGTGATCACTTTCTTCTTACCCACATGTATACATGGTGAAACCTGAAACCTCAGCCCCATTACTTAATTCCGCTGTTAATCTCACCAGTAAAAGGATAATACAAGAGAATGACAGGGTACATTCAACGGTAGCTAGTGATGTTGTGGTAATAGTATGCACTGTGCCCATGCTTTTTAACTTCATCAGTTAGGGCAAGAAGTTCAAGTGCCAACAATGACATTGAAATACTGTTTGAGCTCCACCTTTCTGTTTCAGTTCACATAACTGCAAAAATCCTATAAATTTCATAATTTTAACAGGAAGACTTATATTAAGCCCATTGTTTATAACAAAAATAACAATTGATATGCCTATAACAAGTTTGACGGGTGATAACCAACGAGAGTAGGTGAAGATCAGGATTTTCACTTTGGTCACCTGATGAGATTTGATAATCGCGAATAAAGAGAAGTATTCACTTCACTTTTAGACATACATCAAGAATTAAAATTACTAGATTGACTACTGCTATGTGCTTTGGTATTTTAGAAAGATATGGAGCTATTATGAACACGTCAACTGCCAAAATCCTTCAAAGGTTTGGAGATGAGTCAGGAGGGTATGATGTGAGCTTGAATTGGAAAATTACGTGATAATAGATCTCTAGATCAATAGCTATTTACAACCAAAATGGTCGGAGAAAAAAAAGGGAAAGATACCCTACATGTTGTGAGATAAGTATCTTTTACTTTTAGATTTCTCTAATGATAGACAATATCATTACAAAATCTCAAGTGTACTCCTAATCTCCTATAATCTAGAATGTATAAGGTGCCCTTTTGAAACTATTAATAAGAAATAACTAAACTTTGTCAAATTACACACCCTCTAACATTTTAGCTTTTCTCCCTACTCTCAACCACCGAATATGCTGCTACAAAAGGAGCATTAGGTACTTATCCATGGCCAAGAACCTCCTGATGCAATTTTGAATTAAAGGAGATTGACAGTAAAATTACCGAGCTTTTATTGGCTTCCTAGAGGTAGACATGGGTGGTCGAAGAATGGGATAAAGGGGCTGGGCGAAGGGGAAAACAATTCGGCAATATATAAGCACAGCTTAACTGAAAGACCCTGGGTAAATATTGAGAAAAAAGTTACCGCCGAATGCAAAAATCCAAAAACACAAACACCATATAGAATTTCTTGGAAGAGAAAAAAGTTACGGTTTTTTTCAACACAAAAAGACCTATATAAAAGGTAGTTGCTCTAGCATTATTCTTCTAATGAAGGTATAACACCAGGCAAGTGTTAAAGAAAAATATAGGTGATACATCTGTATTAGTTATGCTAATCAGTAAGCAATTAAGTATATATAAAAGGTAGTTCCTCTTGTATTTTTCTCCTCCTAATGGAGGTATAGCATCAACTTTTTATATAATTCTTTTTAATATGTAATTAGAAATTAATGGTCAACCATGCGTCTTGAAGACGGAAAAAAAAAGTAAATTGGGCAAACAATAATGGACATAGTGAGTAACAGAGTAAAGAATAATGCATGAGGATGAAGCAGAGTAACATTGGTAGAAGCAAAACAAAGGCTTACCATAGTGTAGTCTACACAAGATCCAAAAACCCATTGCTCCACCAACTGTAAAAATCCCAGCTGTTTGCCTCATTAATCTTGAGCATGGCTTCGCATCCGATCGCATGAGCTCACCATCAGACCACCCAAGAGCACGTCTCAACGCCATCAATTAACTGCTTCTTCCAAACCCAACCAATTGCTTGTTTCTTTCTCCTAAAAATCTTGTCTTTTCAGCCCTTTACTATAATACTTCACAAGATGAGTTTACTGAAATGACACAAAGCTACCTGATTAAACATTACACAAAACCTAATTAATAAACGTGCAAATCAACATTGCTAAATCATATGATGCATTAATCAACTCATTGAATCACTAACTATCAAGATACTAGCTGGGTTCTGCTACATTATGTTAATTATTTGCTAAAATACTAGCTTTCCAAAATCCATGAATTATTGGTACAGCAAAACATTATTATAAAACAATCATTACTAAAAGTAGCAGCATATACTATCCCCATTTCCCATTGTGTTCATCAAAGCGCAATTTTCTCTGGGAAATTTCATCGAACACCTATCGTGCATCATATTTGAAACCCTTGTTTTTAACTGCTTAATTTGTTATGAGTAAACTCAAATATATCCAGTATAAAGCAAAATTGACCCTTCTTAGAATTGTTAGTAAAAACACCGAAATAATATCTATTAACATTGATTTAATTCAACAAGTTATGAACTGCTGTAATTTCAATTATTTATGGAGAAACAAACCGAAGTTCAAGATGTAACTTTTTCTTTGGCTTACTAGAAGAACACACACTTCGACAAGATTGAAAGAACTCACCTCGCTGATGTTGAATTGAAATCTTGGCTGAATATCAGAGAGTGAAAGAACGATAGATAGACAAAAATATAGAGGAAAAAAGTCTTTAGTACCTACGAGGCTACGAAGTACGAACCAATTCTTGTTCTTATGAATCCTAGCTAGTGTGTGTATCCAAAAATGTCTAGCCGGTTAACTTAGATCGGGTTGATATGCGAGCGATTTTGGCCTAATGAAACTCTGTATTAATCTAAACATTGTATTAGAAAACGTGTGTTGTAATGTTTAATTAATGCGGAACAAGCCAATGAAATAATAAGGATGAGAAAATCAATAAAGAAATTAAACAAAAGAGACACAAGGATTTACTTGGTTCAGTCAAACAAGACCTACGTCCACAGGTGGGGGATTCGAGCTTGTTCATTATGATGGAGAAAAACAGAGAGAATATATGATATCTTAAATTATACATTGAGATCAATATAACAAGATCTAATATGACTAATTTTTTCCTATACAGTGATCAAATCTGTGAGGTTTAACCTTATTAATCGAAATACTCCGTAGAAGAACGTAGTTAGATCATGCACTTACTATTATAATGTACATGATGCTGCGAAAAGGCAGGAAGGCCTAGAAACATACTTTCGCAAAATATTCCATAATGTCTATATTTTAGTGCTAAAAAAAGGTCTTGGCGTATCAATATTGTGTCAAGTTCACAAATCATGGGGTTGAATCTCATTAAGAACGAGTCGAGTATCAATTTATTCATGTTCAAGCTCATTTTTAATTAGTGAAGCTCAAGCTATTCATTGAGCTTGACGATATTTCTAACTCAACTCAATTAAATATTATTATGTTCCATCTCGACTCAGATTTGGCTCATATATTAATTGAGTCAAGTTCGTGAACAATTTTTAGTATTTTTATAACTTAGTTAGGTAAGCTTAAAAATTGTAGGAAAAATTGTAAAAAATAATCCCAAGTTTCAGGTGTCTTCCCATATTAATCCCAAGTTTAAATTATTTTTGAATAATCTGAAGTTTGGGAGTCATCTTCCCATATTGGTCCAAAAGACCTATAATCGTTTGAACCAATTTTAAAAAGTTGATAAGACACCATTTTATTTAAAAAAATCACCTCTAATCGCCTTCATCACCACTCCACTATTAAAATGAAAGGCAAACGGAAATGTTTCACGCGGCGTATTGACCTTTAAAACGAGTTTTAAACCGACTTTTTTCACTAGGGACCAATAAGGGAAGACTACTAACAAACTTGAGATTATTTAAAAATAATCCAAAGTTGGGATTAATTTGGGAAGATGGCCAAAACTTGGGATTATTTTTGACAATTTTTCCAAAATTGTAAGCTTATATATTAAGTTTGGATAAATACATACATGCATATAATATAATTAGATCTATTATTTAATGAATATCAAAATTATCCATCATATTATATAACGAGCTTATCTAATGACAAAACTGAGCTCGTTCTTTAATACAAATAGACAAGTTGTTCATATAAGCAGATTAACGAGTATCTATTGCATGCAACTGTGTTTAAACTCACTTATAGTTTCATATTTGGTCCAAACTCAGTTTTTATCAACCAAGCAGACCAAGCTTGAAAATATACAACA
The DNA here is from genome assembly GCA_947646795.1 of Beta lomatogona. Classification (NCBI taxonomy): domain Eukaryota; kingdom Viridiplantae; phylum Streptophyta; class Magnoliopsida; order Caryophyllales; family Amaranthaceae; genus Beta; species Beta lomatogona. The sequence goes on from CANSNZ010000999.1 coordinate 228,409, forward strand.
TAAAAGTGAATTTTTTTACTAAATTTCTTGAGTTATAGTCATACAACTTGTTTTGAGCGCGTGCGATGCTTCAACTTATTTTTGCTTGTTACATTATGGTAGTAGGCGGTCTGTTTCGGCCTTGGTTGTGACTCTTGTGTTTCTACTTAGGCAATGTGAAAGCACATTAGTTTTTCTGACCTATAAATCTTTTTTTTTGGCGTAAAACATAATGGCAAGGTAACTCTAAAAAGTTCCTTACCATTTGCAAAGATTTAAAGTATTACAAATTTATAGTTCTTACCATATTTCAAAAATTTTGTTTTGTTTTTCATACAATTTATTATATAATAAAAAGAAAGAAAGGGAAGTATTGATTAAGGAGGTCCTTACAATCAAGTGGGTTTACAATATCTCAATGCGTGTTAATGAATTCCGTAAGTAGGATTCTTAATTAGTTTTGGCATCCTTTGATTTGAACTTATTTTCTAACCATCTAAACTCAATAAAAATGCATAAGACAACTAATCAAAAGTTGAACACATATTTTAGTACAATCATTATATACGACTTTTATTTAATATAAGCGTCAATCATCAAAATCATATTTAAACATACTACCTCCGTTTCATATTAATAGTTACACTTTCATTTTTGACACTATTCACAAATTTCCCTTTAACTATCATTTGTGAATTATAATTAAGAGAAAATATAGTCATGTGGGGTCTTGTTTGATTCGTCTCGATATGTAGTTTTAGAATATCGACTTTTTATATTTTTTGCAAATATAAAATTAGAGATATAAAGACTCAAAGTAGTGCATCGGCATGCATGAAAAGTATAAGTATGTAGATTAATATGAAACAGAGGTAGTATTAATAAACATCTCACTAACAAGATAATTTGTTAAGTAATACTACATTATCTTGATTCACTTTTAAGACTCATAAATTACCATACACATGTTTCATACAAAGCAACCATACATTGCAGATTAAAAAAAATTTTTTTATATCCGTCGCACCAAGTTATCAATCGATGCTGCAAAGTGCACTAGATATCATAGCAACGGTTATTGATAACATATAAATGAGACCAAGAACTACAAATGAAACAATTCATAATATTAATATCGCAACATCAATTTAACCATGCACTACAACTAAAAAGTAAACACCCCAACATATTATTGAGATGAGGATTCAAACCTTGGGCAGTACCCTGAAATTTAGAATGATACCCCACTTAGCTACCACCTCTCCCTCTTGATGCACTGAGTTATGTTTTTAAGAGAAATGATATATGCAACTCGAGAAAAAAAAAATTTGAAACGTGAGGAACGAGGAGTAAAATATACGGCTTATTTTTCTAGTAAGGGCTCATGAGTCATGACTTCATTGGATCAGAATTTCACCTATCTCTATTTCCCCGAAAATCCCTTTCTATCTTTTCTTCGTTTTTCCCCTTTTTTTTCTTGGTTTCTCGTTCTTTCCTATCACTCACAACCTTCCAGATTAGGGTTTCCTTTCTTTCTCTCTCTTCGTCTTTTTTTATCTTTTTTTTCCCCCCAAATCAACAATCGTCGTTCAGCAATTCTTCCTTTTCTGGTAAGTTTAATTCCTCGGAAATCTCTCATTTTCTTGTTTATATAGTTTAAATCTTCAATTTATCTTGAAATTTCGTACAATATTCGGTGTTTTCTGCACGAATTTTATCTAGTTTACCGTCAAAAATTCTCTTTTTTGTTGGTTTAATAGAAGAAACTAGAAATCACTAACCCTAAGTAAAAAAAATTTAACAATCAGAGAAGTGTAGAAAGAGAGAGAGATGGATGATGCTGAAGGGGTAGGAGGAGGTGGAGGAGGAGATCCGGTGGAACAGTTTCACCGTAATGAAGCGATTTCTGCGGTAACTGATGAGGGTTTTGGTGAGGAAGATGATGATTATGAGGACCTTTATAATGATGTTAATGTTGGAGAAGGGTTTTTGCAATCATTGAGGAAAAATGAGGAATTAGGGTTTAGAAATGAGGAGGAAAGTAGAACTGAACCTCAGGGTCAGGGTCAGTCTCAGCAGCCTCCAGCTGTGATAATGTCTGAGAGTGCTTCGTTGTCTATTCCGGGTGTGGGGCGAGGCGATGGGGAGAGGAAGTTTGAGGGAGATGTGGGTAGAGTAGATGGGTTTCAGAATCAGGGTTTTAGAGGGAATGAGGTGGTTATGAAGGGAACGGTTCAGCCTAATGGAGGAATGGGTTCTGGGGCGGGATCTGGGGTGTCGGGTGTGGGACGTGGGTATGGAGGTGGACTGAGGGTTGAGTTAGGGCCGCAATCGAGTAAAGTAGGTGACGTAGAAGAGCAAGCCATTAGTAGTATACAACCTCAAGGGGTAGGTCAGCCTCAGCAACCTCATGGGATGAGTGTAGGGAATGTTGGGAATGAAGGAATGGTTAGACAGGGTGGTGGAGGTGGAGTTGTGAACAGGGCTGCTGGGAATATGGGTGGAACTGGGAGTTCTGCTGTGCAAGTTACGCCGATGGGTGCTGGTATAGGTGGTGCTAACGGAGCTGGGGCCGGTGGGACTATCCTTTTTGTTGGGGATTTGCATTGGTGGACAACAGATTCCGAACTTGAAGCTGAGCTTGTTAAATATGGGCCTGTGAAAGAAGTAAAATTCTTCGATGAAAAAGCTAGTGGGAAATCTAAAGGATATTGTCAGGTTGAGTTCAGTGATCCTGCTGCTGCCTCATCTTGTAAGGAGGGGATGAATGGACATGTTTTCAATGGCCGGCCTTGTGTTGTAGCCTTTGCGTCTCCATATACTGTGAAGAGGATGGGTGAAGCACAGGTTAATAGAAACCAACAGCCAGGGCAACAACCACTCTCGCAAACAAGGAGAGGCCCTAGTGATGCTACCAACAAGCCAACTGGAAACAATATAACAACTGGTGGCAATTACCAAGGTGGGGATCAGAACAGGAACTTCATGAGAGGCAGTTGGGGGAGAGGTAATCCTCAAGGCATGGGTGGTAGGGGACCAGTGGGACCAATAAGAAACAGGCCTAACGCAATGACCGGAAGAGGTATTATGGGGAATGGTGGCAATGGGTTTGGTCAAGGTATGGGGCCGACTCCTCCATTAATGCATCCTCAAGCCATGATGGGTCAGGGTTTTGATCCCACTTTTGGAGGGCCAATGGGAAGAATGGGCAGCTATGGGGGATTCCCTGGTGCACCTCAACCTCCATTTCAAGGGCTATTGTCTTCTTTCCCACCTGTAGCTAATGTTGGTTTACCTGGAGTAGCTCCTCATGTGAATCCTGCATTCTTTGGCCGAGGCATGCCTATGAATGGTATGGGAATGATGCCTAATGCTGGCGTTGATGGTCCTAATATGGGTATGTGGTCAGATCCCAATATGGGTGGATGGGCCGGTGATGAGCATGGTGGGAGAGCTGGGGAGTCCAGCTACGGGGAGGAAGCTGTGTCTGATCAACAGTATGGAGAGGCAAGTCATGACCGAAGTGGCTGGCAGAATCCTGCTAAAGACAAGGAAAGAGTTCCTGAGAGAGACTTTTCAGGGTCTTCAGATAGGAGGTACCGGGATGATAGGGAAGCTGGGTATGAAAGGGAGATGCCTAGGGAGAAAGATGCAGCTCATGATCACGACTGGCCAGAAAGAAGACATCGTGATGACAGAGAGACCCGTGATAGGGAGAGGGACCGTGACCGTGAGCGCTCTCGTGACCGTGATCGTGATCGTGAGCGCTCTCGTGACCGTGACAGGGATAGGTACAGAGAAGACAGAGATAGATATGCTGATCACCATAGGTACAGAGACCGCGAAGCAGACTATGATGATGAATGGGAGAGACGGCCGTCAAGGACTCACAGTAAATCCCATGTATCCCAAGAAGAAGAACGCCCAAGATCTAGAGATGCTGACTATGGGAAGAGGCGGAGGCTGACTTCTGAATAGCTGAGCATTATTACTATGCTCGCTTTTTAGGTCGAATGACTGATACCTTATTGATAAGCTCTTTCTTCGTTACTTTATTGGGTCACAAGTTATGGTTCATTTTCTAAGTCACTCGTGTACTTTTGTCTCTGGGGTGTGCTCTTCTGCTCTACATAGGAGGTCAGTCCCTGATATTCCACCTTCTTATATGTCTCTTGTGCTTCTTTTATCTTATATCATTTCTGTGTGGTTTATTCTTGTTTAATATTAGTCCCTCCGCCTCAAAATGATCTTTCACGCTTGAGATTGGCATGAAGGTCAAGAGAAGTTGCTAAGCTTTAGAATAAAAAAATTGAAAGTGCACAGAGAGAGAAAGCGAGAGTAAGTGTTGGGGAAGATAGAGTAAATGATGTGATGGAGGATAAATAGTAGAAGTGTAATACTGAAAGTTTGAAGATAATATTGATTATTGAGACTGAGGGTATAATGAATTTTATTTCTTGCTGGCACGTCATTCTAGTACAGTTTTTTGGCCCTCGAAAATGTTTATAATTTAGGGTCAGCCATACATAAGTCATAACTTTAGTTTACTACAACTTTTTAGGACAGGATCATTTATTAAATGTGTACACAACTACACAAGTGTATTTTAGATTTTTGAGATTGGTTCTTTACGCATCTTTATAAGTTCATTTTGTTTGGATCCGTCTTTCTTTTTTGTTTTCAATAAATTTTGTAAATTATTATCTTCTCCCAATGTTTCCAGTTTCCACAGTATACTACTATACTACTATACAACTCTTTCATGTCAAAATTAGACGAATCAGAATTCCGGCTTTTGTACTTTATATGCCAAAGATTAAAATAAAGTGATTTGGCTGATCATAGACTCTTCACTCTTTTAATAATTGAGGTTACCAAGTTGGTTTTGACTTTATGTTGCACTTGCACCAAACTAGAAACTACTCAGTGAGATAGTATTCTCCTTTCTATGGAGGTCTCTTCTGTAGAAGTGAGCTAAGCGGCTAATAGCTGTTTCATGGTTGATACATGTGGTTTATTTGTACAGACTAGTGTAAATTATGATCAATACTAATTGTTGTCATCTGATTAAAGGTTTATAGAATTGGGAGTTTTTCCTGAGTAAATATCAAACCCAGAAATTTCTTATGCTTGATAGATCAATAGGCATAGCCATTGATAGAGTATCTGCTGAACTGCTTTTTTGTTCTTTTTTCTATCTGAGGGGGGTGGGGGGTGGGGGGTGGGGAGTAGGTCTAGTTATGAATGTGCTGCGGTGTGATGTCAGTAAGTTCTCTCCTTTATTTAGAGTAATCTGCAAAGTAAATATGATCTGGGGGTTCTAGGGAAAGGGGAGGGCCGGAGGGGTAAAGGTTGACATTATGAATGTGTTGTGGTACAATCTCGTCTAGCTAGTAATCTGGCGAGGTTAATATGATCTCGGAGTTTTAGGGGAAGGGGAGGGGTTGATGCTGCTGTATGGGAGGTCGTAATCTGGATCCTATAGGCTATACTCTCATTTTATTTTCACTAGAGGGCCAATAAGTGCAGGGCCAATAAGTTCATATAAAATCAGGGCCAATAAGACATAAACTAGTTTAGATCAATTAAGTTCAAGGCTGATAAGTTCTGGTAAGTTAGTTTAGAGTTAGTAAGGCTACCCAACCTCAACTTACAACTACAAGTAATTTATAATAAGTTATATAATTGAAGCTCAGGGCCAATTAGTTTTAGATAAGTTGAGTTCACTTCAGGGTAGATAAGGGTATAGAAGTGGAATTCAGGTGAAGAGAAAGGCACCTGTAGCTTATACTTTTTGTGATCAATGTTTGGACTTTTGGAGCTATCTTTCACTGGGCTAGTGATTGGGAACATAATAAAAGATCGCATCATTTTTCTTAAATTTTCATCAATTTGATATGGTTTTTTCGAAAAAAAAGAAGCCCTTTCCTTATTATTCATAAGCCTTTTCTTCTGTCTGTGGTGTCATACTCTAGTGCTGTTATTCCACAGAATCCTTAACACTTTGAATTGTTTATCTCGCTGCTTGAATTGCTTGTTGTATCAAGATATTCTTGCTATTTTAGTCGGCTTGTACAGGGTTCACTACTTTGCGGCATAGAGTTATGTGAATGTTATAACTAATGCAGTAAATTATGGACATTCATCTGATTAACTATTTGCTTGTAGTATTTGAAGGCAACCTTGACTCAGAGACTGAAGCTAGAGCGTGAGGGGCTTCTTGGAGATGAAGGTGACCTGTTTCCAAGTTGAAGTCGTATTTTGCGTGTTCATGGTGCAAACTTCCACCACGACCTTTACCCTTTTAGATATTGGCTATCTTTTCAGTTTTTATGTTATAGTTGAAAATTTTTCCATGAAACCAAGTGTTGTGGATGATGATGATGCATATGGCTTGAGAACCTTAAAAGTCTCGGATGTGGTGGCTTATTCTAGAAATTAATATTTGGATGCTATGTAATAGGATTTAAATATCCCTGAGGATGTTGTTGCTAATGTGCCTTATTTGTGGTTGGATTTTTGTTGTATCATTCTCGTAGCTCTCCCTCTTCTTTTCTGTATCATTCTTTTTGTATCATTCTTTTTTGTATCATTCTTTTCTTAGCTTTTACTTCTTTTTGTTTTTTGAGTATATATACCTGTTAATAGCTCATGTTGATCTTGTGTACATAAGTGTAGAGAATTGTAGAAGAATTCTTTTCAATATAATTCTTTTTGACCTGAGAAATTGCTGCCTTTCTATTATCTTGTGAGTTTGTGGGTGTTCTCTTCTTGTGTGATGCTTTTCTTTGTTTAGAGATTGCTTCTTTTACTTAATCTCTAATTTATTACAATTTGGGTAATGTAATTGCATTATAAGAAGTCATTATATTTTGAAAAGAGATTTTGCACTCTTTTTTTTTGAGGACCCCTGTGTTATAGATAGACTGATAGAGCTATGTTAACATCTACTTTCTCCCTTTTGAATACATGTAACCAAGTTTTTTGACATGCAGTTGTAAGAGTAATAAACAAGGTTTAGTTTATAAATTAATTAAAGTATTAACATTTGATAATCCAATCGCTTCACGCTGTTGTTTATAGTATGTTAATTAATTTGTTTGTTTACCTTGTTTATTATCCTCACCGTTTTCTTTTGTTGTTCCTATTTTGAAACTTTTTGTGGAGGAAATTGGTCAAAGTAGGAAGAACTTTCGAAATTGAAGGGTGTATCTTTTTAGATATATATTTCAATGAGTTTGGTTGTAAGTATTCTGAAACAGTGGAAGTAATTATTTTACGATGTAGTTATATTTGGTTAACATATTTACTTTTCCAATTTCTCTTTCTATTTTCATCAATCATGAGTCCTAAGGCAATTTTATTTTGGTTTTGGGACAAAGTGAGTAATTATTCTTACACTAATGCAGCTGGGCTGTTTCTGATTATTATTTTGGTAAGATTGTATTGGAGGTGATGATTGTGATTGTAATTTGTAGTGTCAATGTAGCACTATATCAAGTTGCATTGACATTTAGACCTAGGCATTTCTATTAGAGGGACAGCGGTGTTTCTCAGCTCACTGATGCTTACAATTGGAGACATGCTGAATTTTTTTTTTTTTTTTTTTTTGGGACAACGGACATGCTGAATTATTGATGTGAAAACAATGTGCTCTCAATGCTTCAAATTGCTGAATTTATGTCAATATTGTGTGGTTTTTGTCATTAGTCACTTGCCTGATTTGACTTAGCATATTTAAGGTGGCGTTTATGTTGCTCAAGTATTTAGAAAAGTTCTGATATGAATTCAAAGATGAGAACAATTTGTTGTAACTTGTAAGTTGGATCTCAAGTCTATGTCTCTTGTAACAGATCTAGAAGAATACATCTTTTCACTATTTATTATCAAGTTGCAAGATAAGATTCATCTTATGGGTGATAAAATGAGTTGAAAGGGATTATAAGTTTCAATTTTTTTAATATTGATCTAACCAAAATCAATTTGAGTCAAGTAGGCTTCGAATCGAGCTCGAGTCAACTCAATATTTACCATAACCACTGAAGTTTACATAGCAAACCTTTCCTCAAAATAAAAATGGGACAAAGTACCATTTGATGCCTTCCTTAGAAACATTGCATAAAAGTTGTCCTTTATGTTGCCAAACAACTAAATCTGACTGAACCTAATGTAAGAAGCAGTTCTAGTCTTCCTAGCCATTGCTGCTACTTCATGACTTCTACAATGGCTGGCACAGGGATACACAACCGTCGAATATCAGCATCGGAATGATCCTTCGATTGATTCACCTTGATCTTAAATACCTTTGGCCAACACTTTCCAGTTAATGAAAAGAAGAACACACGATCTACAAAGTCATGCTAGCAGCTTAACCATAGGTCTCATATTAGACTGTCTACTCAGAGCTTCTGGTAAGACCAAGTAACATTTTCGTCTTTCCTCAACTTTTATACATTTTTTAGCAACTTTCCACTTTGGGTTAATTTGTATCACTGGAAGGCTAAAGGGAGCATGATATAACATAAGTAAAAGACTACAATTCCGAATAAAAGAACATATAGGTATCATTTTCATTTATAAATACATATAGAAGTAGTATAATTTTCATTTATAAGAGAGAATATAGTTCATAATATAAGAGATTTCATTAGTAAAAGAATATATAATTCATAATATACGAACATGCAATAGCAATATGATAAAAGAACATACTCATCTAGGACTCCACGAGCATATATCACATCATATGCTCTTGCGTGTATAATCGAAGTGTTAAACTTTTTACCTATATTTTGTAACTATTAGTGTTTTTTGTTTAATTGATCCTTAGTGGGGCCGTCAAATTGTATGATAAAAGAATCTGCATAGACTTTATAGTGTTGGACATTGCCACTAAATTCAATACAATGCTTCTCAATTTCTACAAGAGGTTAGAATCTACCACCCGTCACAAAAAAAGGTTAGAATCTACCACCATTTGGGTGCTTGGAGTCCTATCTAGATTGTAGGGTGCTATTAAGAGATCTATATTACCTGGACTTGTATACCCATGTCTGACACAGGTACGTGTCCAAGTGTCTGACTCGGCTATTCTATGAAAATTTTCAATGATTTTGGCCTAAAATGAAGTGTCTAACTGTCCGAGTCACGTCCGAGTGTCAAGGAAGTGACATAGGTACTTGAGGTGAATTAAAGAGTGCATGTAACTCAGAAGAGATGCATGCTCCTAACAGTAGTCTCATTACGGAACTACCAACTTTAGCAAAATTTGTTATTGCTTAAAGCTGGAAGCCATTGGTAGTTTCTTATCAAAAGATTGAGCTCAACCAAAAAAGCAACAGCAGGCATCGACAGAAAACTCACCAAATACGCGCTGTTCGTCACCATCCCATGCGATGCCATTGAAGATGTCATAAACATCTTAGATCCAAGCAGTTTTTAACATTTATGAGAAGGTTAAAAAAATATTTCGAAATCATGGGATAATAAATCATAAAAGAGGACAAGTTGGACAAAATATAAAGACAATACTATTTCACCATCTGCCATCATTCTTTCTCTGGAACAGAACAAAAGAGGGAAAAGTTTTGAGCAGAGGGTTGAAAACACATTGATCATGCGCTAAGAATAAGGAGACTAAATTGAAAGAGGAAACATAGGGAATAGACACCTCAAAATGGGAAGGAGAATCCAGCCAAGTACTGTACCATCTTCAGGTGATATTCTGACAATGCATTCAGTCTGCACAGTGAGAATTCAGTCAGTCTGCATAAAAGTATTATCATGATGCAACTTTGGAGAGCTGAAGTTACACTATATCGGAGTAATTACTCAAATGTTGATTAGTACTCCGTGCGTTTGAAATAAAGTCACATATGGAGTAGTTCCAAGCTAGGTTGCACAGAGACGGATACGGGTACAGGGGCTGAAAATGTCTAGATTTCAAAATTTTAGGAACGGGTACATGTACCCAAACAGGATACGTATCATATCGGGTACTCAAACGCGTACGAGCCGTGACCTAGAAGAAGTACCCGTGCTATATAGGTTCCAAGCCCTCATGATTACCTTTTTCATAGTGTAAATTTCATGAAGTTGAATAGTAGGAATCCAATCAGAAAATTAAGCACTGCAAGAATAGGAAATGTTTCAACTTTTTCCAGGCATTTTACAATAAGACATGTGATTACTACTTCTGAACCAAGGAGCAAACTATACCAAAAAAAGTACAGCTATATTTCTAAGCAGATTACACGGGCAAATGCTTTCAAGGTCAGACATCAGTTGCACAATTTGCTTTTTTAGCGTGTTTGCAAAGGCGCTTTATTTAAACTAAAACTGCTGATATATATTTTAAAAAGAAATTACGATGAATTTAACAAAAACCATATCATTATGTTCTTTTTTCCTATATTAATGAATTTTTACACTCGAAGTTGGTGATCTTTGACCCAGAAAAGAGGAAATGAAGCAAAAACAAAAAAACTAGGGACAAGGAGTAACATTTTTATTTTTCGATATGGGCAATAGAAGAGAAAAAAATATACGTGGAGCAAATCTTAACTTCTTTTTAGAATTATACAGGGCACTCATATATTTACATTTTTTGAATGCACAATGCCCCTATTGTTGACTACATGCCATTAATTTCCTTTATTCTTTGTGATCTAGTTGAACCAATCGAACCGAATTATAGTTTAACTCGTGGAGGGAATACCAATATGTTAGATTAGCTCCAATAGATTATAAAAAGTAAACGAAATTAATGGTTCAAAATTAGCAATAGGGGCGTTATGCATTGAAAAAGATAATTTTGAACGTACCGTGTGGAATGTAGAGATTAGGGCATAATGTTTAAGTTGAAGAAACACATCAGTTTAATATAGAAAAACCCGAGATACTTAATGTAAAAAACCGTAATAGAATTCGGCAAAAATAGATATAGCAGGTAAATAACACATGTAAGTGACAAGTTGTACTCTAACTATTCCTAGTGGTCGTTTGGTTGACCATAGAAATTGAAAATTCCCATGAATTTTCAATACATGTAATATAAATTCCTTCATTAAATTCATGGGAATTTAAAAATTTTGTTTGGTACTCCCTCTGTTTTTTTTATCTTTCTCACTTGGAATCTTGACACTATTCATACTTAGAAAGAATCTTCTCAATTTTTTTCAATTTATAAGAAAAAATATAGTCATGTGGGATCTTGTTTGATTCGTATCAATTCGTACTTTATTAATATTCAATCGTTATAATTTTTACTAATATATCATGAAAGATATTTATGTCCAAAGATGTGTATTGGGAGACGCGTACAGGAAAGTGAGAAGGATAAAAAAAAAAACAGAGGGAGTAGTGTATGAATTTCTACTTACCTAGGGGGAGTAGGTTAGTTAATTCCCCCATTTTGTAGGCAATAGAAATTTATGGAAATTTCTACTTCCCCCATTTTTTAATTTTTTTGTCAACCCAACAACTAGCCCATTTCACAATTCCTATGAATTTGAAATTTCCATGATTTTAATTAGCAACCAAACGACCACCTAGAGTTCTAGTAAAAAAAGAAAGATAAAAGATGAACATGGGGTGATGGGACACAACACAACTGAACAGACAACACTTGGTTGAGTTGACATTGACGCAAAGACTAGCATTCTAGCAAAAGTTGGTGGGGTATTTTTTACTAGAGGAGAGAGAAAGTTGGGTAACTTTTTATTGATAAAAGGTAGAGTGTGGGCCAAAGATGTGTAAAAGAAATAATATATTAATGGTGGGACTATGCCAATAATGGAAGTGTTCAAACTAATTTGGGACAAACATAAAAGGAAAGTGTTCAGACTATTCTGGGACGGAGGTAGTATTTCTTTTACACATCTTTGGCCCACACTCTACCTTTTATCAATAAAAAGTTATCCAACTTTCTCTCTCCTCTAAGAAAATATACCTCACCAACTTTTTAAATAAAATAACATTTGATAACCGCACTACAACTTATCACCTTAAACTACGTGTCCCAACAAGTGTTCAGATCTTTCTGGGATGGGGGGTATCATCTAAAACTACGTGCCTTGATAAGTGTCAAGAGTATTCTGGGGCTGAGGAAGTATGGATTATTTTCGTATGTGCAAAATAATGTACAAATCTAACTAATTTGTTGTGAACAATAATATTAATTGTGTGAAATAGTAAATGTGTGGAGATATTCAACTTTATTTATCATATTCACTCGGGTTTTTAGGTATATATTTCACTATGAGTTTTGCATTATGGAAATTTCCAACTTGACAATAGTATTTTTGTAATATACCAATATATGAAGATTAATGTACATGACCAAAATGTATACTTTTCATATTTTTTTAAACTTACATATTCCTCTTCTTTGTATTTATCACAACACTTTTTATACCCTTTTGCCTCATATTAATAACAACACTTTCATTTTAGGCATGGACCTTCTATTTACTTATTATTTCTCACTCTATAACTATGCTTCATACCCTTATTAAAAAAATAATAAGAATATACCAGTATACCACATCCACACACACATGACACACCCCCATGAAAGGACCCTCATGATTAACCAAAATACAAAAAATATTCACTGTATTCAATGAAATTAACTTTAACACTAAAATGATAAAACTCATGTCCCACTTTTTCGACATCCTAGTTAAAACTCCGCAAAAAGGTATATTGCAATTAATATGAGACGAAAGAGGTATATAAATGGTCAATGTATGCACGGAAAAATGTGAATTTAAAGTGGTATATAAAGTATTATTTTGGGTAAAAAAAACTATATAACATATTGATCAAATTCGTATGTGCTAAAATTTATGTACCACTTTTTTGTCACTATTTTTCTATCGTTTCCCCATACTACGTTAATTAATCATATATTTTCACATTTTAACTACCAATAAATTACAAGTGCTACACCAAAAAAAAATCTATCGGAGTACGTTGTTTGATAGAAGCTCCTTGCTACTATTTCTTTTCTAAGAATTTCATTTCTCAATATCTTCTAAACAATCTCATGAAGAATTATTTGTCGCAGGAAACAAATCCATTTGCAATTTGGATGAAATTACAGTAATTAATTTATCAAACAATAGTTTGACCGGTGAAATCCCTCGTTGTCTTGGAAATACTGTTACTCAGCTTCAGACATTGTTTCTCCAATCAAACAAACTCAGCGGAACCATACCAACAAACTTCTCAAAGTGTGATTCATTGAAGTATCTAGATCTGAGTGATAATCAACTAGAAGGAGTTGTACCTAAGTCATTGTCCAACTGTCGAAGGTTGGAACTCGTAAATCTCGGGAACAATAGGCTAATGGATAAATTTCCCTCATGGCTAGACAACCTTCCATATCTCCAGGTTTTCAGTGTGCGTTATAATGACTTCTATGGTCCTATAACTAGCTCACCAAAGGTTAATCACCCATTTCCAATGCTACAAATTATCGACCTCTCTAACAATAAGTTTTGTGGCAAGTTGCCAGGAAGATATATCAAAAACTTTGCGGCCATGTACAATATGAACGAGTCTAGTGTTGGGAGTCCACAGTACATGAGCGACCCATACCGTCCGTACTCTATGGCATTGACATTTAATGGGTTACAACTAAAATATGAAAAGCTTATTTCGACGAAGTCAATCTTTGATATATCCAACAACAACTTCATTGGACAGATTCCAGATGCTATTGGGCTATTACGCTCACTTCGTAACCTTAATCTCTCGCATAATGTCTTAACCGGGAACATTCCTCCATCAATTGCGAAATTGTCTTTACTTGATGGTTTGGACCTTTCATCGAACAGACTTACTGGTTGTATCCCTCAAGAATTAGTTAGTTTAACATTTCTTGGGAGCTTCAATCTTTCGAACAATCTATTGGAGGGGCCTATACCTATTGGTAACAACTTCAATACATTCTCAGTTAATTCATACCAGGGGAATCTCGGATTGTGTGGAAAACCATTACCTGAGTGCGGAGAAAGAAGCACAAAAAGCACCACTAATAATCAAGATGTTCTTGAAAATGATGATGAACGAATTTTGTCGATGTCCGAAATCGTACTTATGGGGTTTGGCAGTGGTGTGCTAGTTGGGTTGGCTTGGGGATACTATATGTTTTCAGTGGGAAAGCCCTTTTGGTTTATCAAGTTGGCTAGCAAAATAGAATCAATGTTGATTTGTTTTTTCTGACCAGCAATTTGTTAGGCGATAAAGAGCATCAAAACATTAAAAAAAAAAAAATCTATAAAGTTGAGCGATGTGCATGAGTGTAACCTTGTTTTCCAAAGTTTAGCACTATTATTAGTGTCTCAATCCATAATAATAAAAAATTAACTTGTTCAAGATTTGTATTTTTATTCTCAAAACTTTCGTGATTAATTATGTTGTTGAGAGACGCATGGGATAGCATTTGCATGCGTGTCTTACATTTTCCCACACGTTCCCATTCACGTACTCCAATTCATTCAGATAAGGCACACCAAGATCCATGCATCTAACAGTTTGCCTCTGTATTTCTGTATTAACAATGAGCATAGTGAGTTAGAAAGCCATGGAAGCTAGATTAAAGGCCATTATTCTGAGTTAGACAACTGGAAATGACAGCAAGACGTAGGCACATCGCAACAAGATACATGTACACACAAGGGTTTGTCTTCTCTATTACTCCCTCCGTCTCTAATCATTTGCTCCATTTGCTTTTTTAGCAGTTTCCAGAAACCCATGTTTTACCGTTAACATATTTAAACTAAAATTGATGATATATATTAAAAAAAATACGATGAATTTAACAAAAACCATATCATTATGTTCTTTTTTCCTATATTAATGAATTTTTACAGTCAAAGTTGGTGAACTTTGACCCAAAAAGATGGAATGGAGCAAAAAAAGAAACTAGGGACAAGGAGTAACATTTTCATTTTTCAATATGGGCTGTAGAAGATAAAAAACAGATACGTGGTGCCAATCCTAAGTCTTCACCCAGGTCCAAGAAACACAGCAAAAGCAGGGAGTTATGGATTCACAAATTCGCATTCTTTATACTCCCTCCACTTTTTTTACTTGCTACATTTTCCTTAAATGGTTGTTTTCTTTTACTTGCTATACTGTTTCAAGTCTCTCAACTTTCCTTATTTGGAGACCTGGCCCACAAAAAAGCAATAATTTTTTATTATGTTTTGTACATCTCATTTAATGCTAAAAGGGTAAAAAAGGTACATCAGAAAAGATTGAAAGAGATATTTCCTAAAGACTAGTGAAAACAACAATTAGAGGTGATCATGGGTCGGGCTGGGTTCGGGACGGGCCGCGCCTAAAAAAATTTGCCCATTGGTCGGGCCGGGCCAAAATCCGGGCAAAAAATTTGTGCCCAAATCCCGTTATTTTGGGCCGGGCCGAGCGGGCATTTCGGGCCAAAAACGGGCCGGCCTAAAATAAGACTAAAAAGTCTTTTTTGGCTTGCACAAAGCCCGCCCAAAAAAAAAAAAAACTGGGCCGGGCCTACCAGACTGCGGGCCAAAAAAACTGCCTAAACCCGCCCAAAAACCGGGCCGGGCTGGAGTTGATCAGCTCTAACAACAATGTAACAAGTAAAAAAAGCAGAGGGAGTATTAAGGATGAAGAACAAGACCTTTCATTGTTTTGGGATCAATCTGATATAGTGTCGATGAGCCATCACACTTCCAAACAAGACTTTGCCATCACTTGCCAGTCCCTATCCATCAGCCATTTAGTGAGTGAATTGAAGGAGTATGTCCTTAGACATCCCGACAATTACTAAATATAAATAGGATTTATTATGAAGATAATAAAGTTAATTATTTTAGTAATCGTATTTTCTTGCTAGAGAATAAATATGATTAATAAGACAATATTGATTGGGCCTATAACTAAAATAGATTAATCCTATGAGGTCACACATTGTAGCACAAGTTGGACAAAGCAATCCAAATCCATTTAGGATTAGGGTTGGGCCGGTCCAAAGGGGAATAGGAGGTTAATTAGTTCTCATAGCTAGCATATGACTCTTATATTATATATAGGATATAATATTAGGGTTTAGGTGATCAATTCATTAATCAGTTTCTTTTCACAAGAGAGAGAAAGTGAAACCCTAAACTATTCCCTCTAACTGGCTCCTATACCACCAAAAAGCAATGGATCTTTTCTCTTCCGTTCTAGTAAATGTTAGTGTTCAACTGGTGCTCGTGGACTGATTAGAGGAGCAGCACTTAGGGCTCTCGGATCTTCAAAGTTTGCATACAACAGGGAAATCACGCTACAAAGATTTGATGTTTAATCCCTATTGAATGATTCATATGTTTGATTATGTTTGCGATCCTATGATAGATGTTAGGAAATTGTTTTTTGAAATTCCGCTATATGCATCTATATATTCCTACATGAATTGCCCAATCTGAAACATATTATAACTGGGTGTGTTGTAATATTTAACAAATATCTCAATTACAAAACAGCAGGCATGTAAACTAACTAACTAATTGTGCCAGAAAGTAGAAAGTAAGACATATGGAGGACCTCTGAATTAGAATAAAAGCCACACTAAGGCTTTCAATGAGCAACTGTTGAGCAATCAGTCCTACAGTTTATCCTTGGCATATTTAATCTCAAACAAACAATGCAATTAAACTGGATCAGATGCAATGCAATGCCATGTTTATTGACAAAAGAAGAATTGCGAGAATCATCACTTCTCTTAGTTTTCATGAGTTAGTTTCTTATGAGAAATAAGGGTAAAGCTTCAAGTTCTAAGAGGACAAAGCTAATAAACATATCTTTATATATGTGTTTCATTGAGTTTGGTGGTAAGTATTTTGAAACACAGTAAGTAATTATTTTAGGATGTAGTTATGTTTGGTTAACATATTTACTTTTCCAATTTCTCTCTCAATTTTCATCAATCGTGAGTCCTAAGGCAATATTAATTTGGCTTTGGGATGAAGCGAGTAATAATTCTCACACTAATGCAGTTGGGCTGTTTCTGGTTTATTTTGTGAAGATTGTAATGGAGGTGATGGTTGTGATGTCAATGACAGTCCGTCGATGGTGCGCACGAGTGTAGGTAGAGGATGGTGCGCACCATCCAAAACGCAGCAACAAACACATAAAACGCGGGTTCATTAAACCAAAAACGCATGGATGGAACATATGTTCATCTCCAATGAACATATAAGTAATGACAACATAGATATTTATCACAATGAACATATATGTAATTTGAAAGAACATTTTGAAAACTTAGATGAACAAACTAACATCTGAATCAACAATATGTTAATGAAGTGAACATTTGTTCATCTCTAATGAACATATAAGTAATGACAACATAAATATTTATCACAATGAACATATAAGTAATTTGAAAGAACATTTTGAAGACTTGGATGGACAAACTAACATTTGAATCAACAATATGTTAATGAAGTGAGAAATGAACAATAGTAAATTTGAAAAATATTTTGAAATTTGAAAATCAGCGGCAATTTTGAATTTTTAAAATTCGAAAACATACTGAATTTTGAAATTACAATCCAAAATTGCAATTGTTCATTCAACAGAAAGAATGTGTTTATCACACTAAATTTTTTATAAATGTTCATTCTAAAATTCCAAATGTTCAATAAAAAATAGCGTATGTTCATTATACTACAATGTCCATTGGAATAAACTGAATGTTTATTGATTTACAACACACATGGGGTGAAAAAGTTGAGGAAAGAGAAATTGAGGTAGGTCCCACAAATGTTCATTCCAAAATTGCAAATGTTCAATGAAAATTAGCGTGTATTCATTGGACTACAATGTCCATTGGAATAATCTTGATGTTTATTGGCTTACAACGCACATGGGGTGAAAGATTTGTGGAAAGAGAAATTGAGGTGGGTCCCACAAATGTTCATTGGAAAACTGTAGATGTTCATTGGAGACCGTGCGCACCTAAAGAAAGGTACTTTCATGCGCACCTTCGAATTTTCGTGTCAATGCAGCACTATACAAGTTGCATTATCAGACCTAGGCGTATCTGTTTTAGAGACAGCGGTGTTTGACTGTACTTACAATTGGAGACATGCTGAATTATTGATGTGAAAATAATGTTCTCTCAATACTTCAAATTGCTGAATTTATGTCAATATTGTGTAGTTTTTGTCATTAATCACTTGCCTAATTTGACTTAGCATATTTAAGGTGGCATTTATCTTGCTCAAGTATTTTAAAAAGTTTCGATATGAATTTAAAGATGAGAACAATTTGATTTAAGTTTGATCTGAAGTCTATGTCTCTCAAGAAGAATACATCTTTTCACTATTCATTATCTAGTTGCAAGATAAGATTCATCTTATGGGTGATAAAATGAGTTGCAAGAGATTACAAGTAGGTCTGAAAGCGAGCTCGAGCTGATTACTTTTGCATGACCACTAAAGTTTACATAGCAAACCAACCTCAAAATAAAAATGGGACAAAGTACCATTTGATGCCTTCCTTAGAAACATTGCATAAAAGTTGTCTTTCATGTTGACAAATAAATGAATCTAACTGAACGTAATGTAAAAAGCAGTTCTAGTCTTCCTAGCCATTGCTGCTACTTCGTGAATTCTACACTGGCTGGCACATGGATACACAACCGTAGAATGTCAGCATCGGAATGATCCTTCGATCGATTCACCTTGATCACAAATACCTTTGGCCAACACTTTCCAGTTACTGAAAAGAACAAAACACGATTAACAAAGTCATGCTAGCAGCTTAACCATCTAGGTCTCCTATCAGACTGTCTACTCACACCTTCTGGTGAGACCAAGTAACATTTACATATTTTCCTCAACTTCTATCATTTTTTAGCAACTCCCAACTTTGTTTATTTTTGTATCACTGGAAGGCTAAAGATATAACATAAGTAAAAGACTTTACGATTCTGAATAAAATAACATATAGTGTCATTATCATTTATAAATACATATAGAACTATAGAAGTAGTAATTTTCATTTATAAGAGAGAATATAGTTCATAATATAAGAGATTTAATTAGTAAAAGAATATATAATTCATAATATACGAACATGCAATAAAAGAAGTAAAGAACCTAGTAGTATGATAAAAGAACATACACGTCTAGGACTCCAGGAGCATATATCACATCATATGCTCCTGCGTGTATAATTGAAGTGTTGAGCTTTTTACCTATTTTTTGTAGCTACTACTGTTTTTTTGTTTAATTGATCCATAGTCTAGCCATCAAATTCTAAGATAAAAGAATCTGCATAACTTAACAGTGTTGGACATTGCCACTAAATCCAATACAATGCTTCTCATACCACAATTTGGGTGCTTTATCCAAAGCGTTAGTAAGAGATGCATGTTCCTAACAGTAATCTCATCACGAAACCACCAGCTTTAGAAAAACTTGTTATTGCTTAAAGCTGGAAGCCATTGGTAGTTTCTTAACAAAAGAGTGAGCTCTACCAAAAAAGCAACAGCAGGCATAGACAAAAACTCACCAAATACACGCTGTTCGTCACCGTCCCATGCGATGCCATTCAAGATGTCAAAAACATCCTAGAACCAAGCAATTTTAACATTTATGAGAAGGTTAAAAAAAGAGTTCATATTCATGGAATAATAAATCATAAGAGAGGATACGTTGGACAAAATATAAAGACGTACTATTTCACCATCTGCCATCATTTTTTCTCTGAAACAGAACAAAAGAGGGAAAAGTTTTGAGCGGAGGGTTGAAAACACATTGATCATGAACTGAGAATAGGGAGACTAAATTGAACAACGAAACACAGGGAATAGACACCTCAAAATGGGAAGGAGAATCCAGCCAAGTACTGTACCATCTTCAGGTGATATTCTGACAATGCAGTCAGTCTGCACAGTGAGAATTCAGTCAGTCTGCATAAAATATCGTCATGATGCAACTTTGGAGAGTTGAAGTTACACTATATCAGAGTAATTACTCAAATGTTGATTAGTACTCCGTGCGTTTGAAATCAAGTCACATATCGATTAGTTCCAAGCCCTCATGACTATCTTTTTCATAGTGTAAATTTGAAGTAGTTCAGTAGTTGAATACTTGAATAGTAGGAATCCAATCAGAAAACCACTGCAAGTATAAGAAATGTTCCAACTTTTTCCAGGCATTTTAAAATAAGACATGTGATTACTAATTATGAACCAAGGAGCAAACTACTCTAACAAAAAAAGTACAGGCTGTATTTCTGAGCAAATTACACGGGAAAAATGCTTTAAAGGTCAGACATCAGTTGCAAAACCCAAGGTACTACGTGAAATTTTTGTAGGCAACAGAAGTAAAGCATTTTTGGAATGTACAAACAAATCCGTATTAAGACTTGTACATGAAAATTACCGCGGCAACATTTGCCCACACCTCCCCGTTCACGTACTCCAATTCATTCAGATAAGGCACATCAAGATCCATGTATCTAACAGTTTGCCTCTGTATCTCTGTATTAGCGATGAGCATAATGAGTGAGAAAGCCATGGAAGCTAGATTAAAGGTTATTATTCTAAGCTAGACAAATGGAAATGACAGCAGGATGTAGGCACATCGCATCGAGATACACGTACACACAAGGGTTTCTCTTCTCTCTTACTCCCTCTGTCCCTAATTATTTGCTCCATTTGCATTTTTAGCGGTTTCCAAAGACCCATGTCTGACCATTAACATATTTAAACTGAAACTGATGATATATATTAAAAAAAAATTACGACGAATCTAACAAAAACCATATCATTATGTTCTTTTTTCCTATATTAATGAATTTTTACAGTCAAAGTTGGTGAACTTTGACCCAAAAAGATGGAATGGAGCAAACAAAGAAACTAGGGACAAGGAGTAACATTTTCATTTTTCAATATGGGCTGTAGAAGATAAAAAACAGATACGTGGTGCCAATCCTAAGTCTTCACCCAGGTCCAAGAAACACAGCAAAAGCAGGGAGTTATGGATTCACAAATTCACTTTCTTTATATTAAGGATGAAGAACAGGACCTTCCATAGTTTTGGGATCAATCTGATATAGTGTCGATGAGCCATCACTTCCAAACAAGACTTTGCCATCAGTTGCCAGTCCCCATCCATCAGCCATTTGGTGAGTGAATTGCCCTATCTGAAATAAACATATTATAACCAGGTGTGTTGTAAATATGTTACCTGGACTCGTATACCCATGTCTGACACGGGTACGTGTCCAAGTATCTGACTCCGCTATTCTATGAAAATTTTCAATGATTTTGGCCCAAAATGAAGTGTCCAAGTGTCCATGTCCACGTTTGAGTGTCAAGGATCCGACACGGGTACTTGAGGTGAATTGAAGGGTCCATGTAACTAAGGTTGTAATATCAATATCTCAAGTACAAAACAGCAGGCATCTGAACTGACTAACTAACTATGCCAGAAAGTAGAAAGTAAGACATATGGAGTGGAGGACCTCTGAATTAGAATATAAGCCACACTGAGGCCTTTAATGAACAACTGTTGAACAATCAGTCCTACAATTTATCCTTGGCATATTTAATCCCATACAAACAATGCAATTAAACTGGATCAGATGCAATGCGATGCCATGTTTATTGACAAAAGAAGCATTGCAAGAATCATCACTTCTCTTATTTTTCATGAGTTAGTTTCTTATGAGAAATAAGGGTAAAGCTTCAAGTTCTAAGAAGACAAAGTTAATAAACATATCTCAACAAATTTCCTCAATAGATCTCAAAAGTCGTATAAAATCGAAGTTAAACACCTACATCAAGGGAGCAGAAGTCATTATTTCCCACAGCACTATTGGGAAATACAGAATGCTGAAAAGTTGGCCTCCTGTAAAATCTATAAGAAATGTAATATTTGAAGAATATCTAATTATCCTTAATAAAATCAACCCAACTACCATATATTGCTTTTGCTTACACTGAGTCCCTTATACTGGGTTAGCCACTCTAGGAATTAAGACTACGAAGTATTGATCTCAACTAGACCTGAATTATTCTAACTTGAGAATGCAACAATGGAAGAGGTCCCCTGGAATAACAGGGAGACTGAAGGGTATAAAAATCAATGAGCTCATCAGCTCATGGCTTTGAAGCATTCCAACTCTAGATAAATCTAAACACAAATGACCTGTAAGAGAACAAGATGCTCAAAAGATTACAATCCAACAGAATAAAAAGGGATTTCCAGAGATACGAACTTTGCTTAAATTGCTTCGGTGATAAATGAAACCAGTATTATGCTCATAAGTCAGTTGATACAACCTGAAAAATAGATTTTATATAATCATTAGTGGATTTTATATAATCAATAGTGTATATCAATTCAAATTTAGCAAGAAGGGATATAAAAAATACACATATGGAAAGGGGATGGAAAAAGGTCCTATATCAATCAATGGATTTGTGGAGTTCAAAACGCCACTAGGCTAATTACTAATTTCCCAAAAAATTCAGCATTGATTTGGGTCCATGAATCTTTAAACTTCTTTGCAGACTTACTATGATGGAGGTAGACAGTTCTAACCACTGTCTCTGCGCCACAAGTAAAACTTGCATACAAGGAAAAGTGAATCATGATTGACACAAGAATTTGGTGATATCATTGGCCCTTACATATTTCAAAATATATCATACATATATCATTGGCCCTTACAGATTTCCAAATATATCATACATAAGTCCCTACTGAATTGAAAAATTGTAACTCTCTGATACAAACCTTTCATCAACTAGTGTCAATCCTTCCCCAAAATAAGATGAATCCATTGTCTGAAGTGTCTCAACCTACTGAAATCAATAGAGAATTAGTCAAAAGAAGCCAAAACACAGAGTTGGGTTTAGATTTTCTCACCAATGAAGAACTTTCTAGCTTTATATAAAAATATACAAATTATAGTTCTCACAAAATTACTAAGGGTTTATCAGGATTTATTTATATTTTGTGTAATGATATTAGATTGTTGTAGTTTTGAAAGACTTTTTTCAAGGTCGTCACTCGCAGTCCAAGAAAGGCAGCCCTTTCATTGGTGAACAAGGATGAACCAGAGGCTCCCTTCTTCTGCTTTATGTGGATGACATTGCTTTCTCTAATCTCCAATAATAAATGACCTAGAAGACCTTCATCCACCACATGTTGGATTCGATAAGTACTTAGACTTCGAAGCATTCATTATACTTGCTGAGTTGCTGATCAGGAGATCCCCATTCTCGATTCGATAAGTACTTAGACTCCAAAAGCATTTTTTATGCTCGCTGATCAGGAGATCCCCATTCCCGAACCCCAGCTTTCGGCAAATAAGAGATACTACTATACTAGTTATCCTAGACTGTATAGGACGAAGCGGAGGGATGCATCACGATAAGTGGTTGGTCGTCTGTTACAAGATCAATGATGACAACATGTGGTGTTGTTAAGCAAGCATTCAATATCTCATTTAGATAAGCCATCAATATGTAAGTATGTAACAGTAAGCATTTAACAAAATAAAAGTGAAAAAAGAATCAGTTTTCGGTATCATGATGTGAGTGTCGGAGGTATTGATTTGTTGCAAACTACATGGGAAGCAAATTTAGATGGCTACTAAAGGGGCATATAACGGGGACAAAAAAACATGACCATGTGGATACAGTCCAGTTGATATATGTAATTCTTACTACCGTTGCATTTGTTGGCATAGCAATTAGCAAGATTGGCTAAGAGTAAGATAGTTCACATAAATCGCATCTGAATCTCCTTAAACCTACTCTATAACATGATGGGGCAAAATAAGTATAGCTTATTGTGAAGATCGCTTGGTTTTTTCTAGAGAGGAAAAGAACACCCAGTTTGTGTTTGTCACGAGAGCATAACAAACAGCAGATCATTAAGTAGCAAGTCGCACAGAAGTAAAATGTTCTGCACAATTACTCAACAACCACAATTAAAGCACAAAGGATTCCTGCGTCCATTTACTCCCAAACTCCAGAAAAATGTAGGCATATTCTATGAAAACAGGTAATTTAGCTCTCCAGCAATTACACAAAAGTAGTGTATGCTGGCATAGAATGACTTGATGAATGTATATGTAGTTGTGTGATTTAATCATATTGATCTAGTGGTACGATCACATTCATAGAAGAAGAATGACATAACGGGTTCTTAAGTGAAAATTTGTTATCAGAAACACATCATGACATCAGACTAACTGAATAACAGAATTTTAACCTTTATACTCTCCTATTGGTTCTCCCCTTCACCATCCAGCCAGTCTCCAATAATAAATAACAGTGAGCTATAAGCATAATAGAAGTTTATTAAACTCATGTAAGTTAAGATTCATGAACTGCGTGATGTACCTTTCCTGTTTGCAGGGTCACTCTCCTCACTGTAGACTGCAAGGTCAAAGATCAAGTCAGATAAGACAAACCAAACCTAAAAAATTCAGCTACTAACTGTGTTCCCTTCAAATTATTTGACTTGAACTTATTCATAAGACGGGTTAGAACTTATTGGAACTATGAACTTATCATAACTTACTAGAACATATTGGAACTTCTTTGGGCTTATTAGAGACTTGAACATTTTTTTCAAGGTGTAGAGAATGCACCCTAAAATCATTGAGACATAGGAAACCAACATCTACAGAGCAGAACTGAAATCAATCTACAGTATCAGATAGCAAGTATTGTCTCCTAATCAAAGATTATGTAAACTACACATGTAATGATGTAATTCCTGTTTACTAAAGGACATATTCCAGTTAAGAAGCTCAACTACAACCATAGGAGAGATCTACAAACTACTGCAAATTGAGTCATGTGACAGATCATAGAATGCCATAAACAATATAACTTCCATTTAACCTGGACTGTCCTAGTGGACAATATACAGATAATACTATAACAAGGGTTGTTAAAGCTTGAAACTAATCATTAGCATTGCATTTTAGTTGAGCTATGCATTAGATGCCCAGAGTAACACACCTCCTTTTGCAAATAGATGTTCAACTTCTTTTTGGCACGCATTTTACGAGGAAAACTAAAGGCTAAAGAATAAGCTCATGATGAGGTGCAAAACATCCCATAACTGAAAGAGACTCCAAGACTCCAAGTGAAACTGAGGAAGTATCATTTTCTTAATTTCATGTTGAAAGTACAGCCAAAAACTCAAAATTCTATGAAGAGTTTACCTTTCCATAAAGACCAGTTGATTCATAAAGTGTGTTGTTTCCCCCATAAAGAAGCCCCTGAAAAAAACCACACATGTTGGTCATTCTTTAGAAAACAAGATGACTTTTAATATCAGTATCATAAAGGGACCTCTTCATTGAAATTAGACCCTAATTGTCATTTCATGGAATAAAATTGAGCCCATTTCTGTAGTAACTTTAAAAATATCTTTGTATTCTAATGAATCAACCATAAATTATATGAAAAACCATGAAGTTCAAAAATCCCACCTCATGTCCAAAGCAAAAAAAAAAATCATTACTTTCTTGATCAATCACACACCATGTTCTTACATATCACAGAAGATTTTTGCTCTCTTTTCTCTCATCTATTCTTAAGTCAAATTCTAATAATCCAAATAAGCAATCTACAGAAAAATTTGTCATTTATGGAATTGTGAGCAGTATATAATCAGACTATTGATTTACCACAGCATCAAATTAAAAGGGAATCATCAATTCTAGACTTTTAATTCAAAACAACCCAATTAATTGACCATATAATTTAAACAAAGTTTTCTTAGAATAATGAAACAAGTATTACCCAGATGAAAAGACAAGGAAAACAGATAAATTAAAGAAATTTAAAGCTATATGATGCTGACCTCAGTAAAAGCTCTGGGATCATGAGGATAGACATTGACAACTTCAATGGTATAAATCTGAGGCAATTGAATAATTTTCTGGGAATTGAGAGGTAAAGGTACGAGGAAACCAAGTAAGCATGCAATGGAGACAGCTCGAGAGAGCCATTTGTAACAGGGAACAGGTATACATTCACTTGCCATGGCTCTGTGACAAGTTTTTACTATACACTTACAGTACTACTTATAGTAGTTTATAACAGCTAGTACTTCTTAGATTATTAAAATTTCTCATGATCAACCAAACGGCCACGTGAGAAGCAAGGTGATTGCCTATTGTTATTGACATTATTTTTTATTTAAGATGTTTTAAGATTCTTAATTTTTCCCCTCCTTGCGGACTTCAACTTACCTTGTAAAATTTAAAAAAACAATAGGCTACGTTCTTTTCACCTTATCTTTCTTAAACTAAAGTGAATCCTTTTAATTTTATTTGGACTTATTTGATGTTGACTTCAATAATATTCTATAAGGTGTTAGAACTTATTAAAACTTATTTAAATTTGTTGGAACTTATTTAAATTAATTGAACCTAAAACTTACTACTATTTATTAAGGTGAAATGAATCCCATACATCTATGGTTCAACCATGTCGGGATCCTCTTTATTTTCTATAACAAATGGATGATCCAAATCTCAGATCAACGACTAGAAATGTATAAAGAAGTAAAATTATGTAAAGTTATTTTTTGATGCTCTAGATTAGGTGTTATCTCCTGGAAAAAAAAAAAAAAAGAAACTCAAGAAAAGAAGGAAAAAGAAATTCCTAATCCAGTCCAACCAACGACCGCCGAAACTGCAATCAATGAAGATATTTTTCACCTAATCTGCAAAAGTATTACTCCCTCCGTTTCATTTTAATTTACTCACTTCACTTTGGGGAAGAACTAAGGAATATGTACAAAAGTATGAGAGAGAAATTGAAAAGGTGGATAGAGAAACTGAAAAGTGAGAGAGAGAAAGTAAAAAGTGGGTTAAAATATTAAAAAGTGGATGACATGGGTGGAAAAAGAGGAGAAAGTAGATGTGATATGTTACCTAAAATAGAAAAAGCAACAGTGTGTAGATTAAAAAGAAACAGACCAAAAAGGAAAGTGTGTAGATTAAAATGAAACGGAGGAAGTATATAACTAGCCTTATACGCATACGATGAGTGCGAAAGCAAATAAAAAGTTAAATTAATTAATTGTGTAGTTATTAATAACCTTTTTTTTTTGAGGGGAAACATCAAAGCTAGCATTACTCATGGGACAAATTGTCCATCAAAATGTAAGGAGCCACATCCGAAGGAGAGTGGTTCTCCCAAACCTGTTCAACCCCAAAAAGGATTAGCCTAGCTAAATGACGAGCCACATAATTTTCGTCTCTCTTAACATGAGACCAAACTAAGGAAGAAAAACTAAAACAATAAGCTAAAATATTATCTAAATCCGAGAGGTAGATAGCATTTTTCGAAAGCCTGTTGATGACCGTCTGACAATCAGACTCAATAATGACATTATGCAGCCCATACTTCATACTCAAACGTACCCTCATTTCGAGAGCCTTCGCCTCAGCGATTTTGGGAGCCCAGGTAGCTCGGACTCTTTGTGTTGATGCAAGCAGCACTCCACCCGACAAGGCACGCACAATAGCGCCCAAACCAACCCAGCCCTCTTCCGCAAGCGAAGCATCCACATTTACCTTCCACATACCTGCTAGCGGGGGTCTCCAATACTTCGTAGCTGCTACACTGGTCTGAGCATGACGAGTGTAGCTGGCCTTCGAGTACTTCCCTTGCTCGTCCACACGTCGCTCAATGCGGTTCAAGAGGACAGCCATGGGGGTGGTTTTGTTGTTGAACACTTTGTTGTTACGTTCTCCCCAAATACACCACATCAAGAAAGCACTCTTAACTCTCAACTTCATATCATGGCTCCTCCACAGCTCCATATTATGACACATAGAAACATCAGCATTCCACACTCCTAGTGCAGCACATCCACTCTCAAGTCACAACTCCTCAAACCGCGGGCACGTAAAGATAGCATGACCATCAGTTTCAGTCACACCATAACCCCAGGGGCAGCTAGCATCTTCAACAAGGTGTCTACGTTGCAGCAGCCCTCGAACAGGAAGTGTGTTGGTGCACAACCGCCACATAAATTGTCGCACCTTCAGGCTCACCTCCAAGCTCCAAATGTCAACCCAAGTTCTATGAAAGTTGTCAAGATTGCCTCCTTTTCCTAACATATAAGCTGTTTTAACAGTGTATTGGCCATCTTTTGCAAATGCCCATGTTAAATCATCACTTGGTGCCGGAGAGGTTAATGGGATAGCAAGAATACACTTTCTATCACGCTCATTAAAAATTTCTTCAATCAAATCTACTTTCCACTCCATAGAATCTGTGTCAATCAAATGGTGTACCATAGTCACATCCTCACGCCTCCCTGTCTCAATAAATCTCCTAGTATCATCCAACACCCAAGGAGCCTCCCATATATTAATATCTCGACCATTGCCAACTCGCCACAAGGAGCCTTCTTTAAGTAAAGCTTTTGAACTCCAAATGCTCCTTCAAGAATAGCTACATGAATATCCAAGAGATGAGTCAAGAAAATCACAATTCGGATAATACTTTGCCTTCATCACACGCCCAAAAAGAGAGGTAGCACGTCGGACAAGGCGCCCTTGTCGACCAAGGAGGTCATCATTAAAGACCGCAAGATCTTTAAATCCCATGCCACCCAAACACTTCAAAGTGCACATATCTTCCCAATTTTTCCAGTGTATCCTCCTCTTTGCATCTAAACTTCCCCACCAAAAACGAGCGATGGCTGCATGAATTTGCTGAATAATCATATTAGGGAATTTATAAACTCCCATCAGATAAGTGGGAATAGCTTGAATGACCGCCTTCAACAGTACTTCTTTTCCGGCTTTAGATAAGAACTTCTCTTTCCAACCTTGGAGTTTCTTCCAAATTCTATCGAGAATAGAAGCAAAAATAGCTTTCTTTGATCTTCCTGCAATAGAAGGGATACTAAGATATTTATCATGCTTTTCTACCATACGCATCTTTAGAATTCCAATGATCTCCTCTTTTCGCTCCAAGCTTACTCCTTTACTGAAGGAGACTTCCGAATTTTCATAATTAATTTTCTGCCCGGATTGAGAATATCAACTATTTCTGTGCATTCCTGATGGGTTGCAAAGAGAAGGTGAGAAATTTCCGGTCTGCCTCGGCTGGCTGTAGCCCCATGAATCAATTTATCCTGAACTTTTCCTTGGATCATCTTAGAAAAAGCATAGCAATCAGAATAAATAAATATGGAGACAATGGATCACCCTGTCTAAGCCCTCTGGCAGGGGGAAACAACACCACAAACTCCTCCATTGATAATGAAAGAATATGATACAGTAGAGACATAGTTCATAATCAAATTAACCCACCTCCCACCAAAGCCCATAGTCAACAACAACTTCCTTAAAAATCCCCACTCCAATCTGTCATAGGCCTTGCTCATATCCAGCTTCATAGCAATCGTGCCACGTCTGCTTCTGTTTCTATTTTTCATAGTATGAAAAACCTCCATAGCAATAAGAGCATTGTCAGTAATGAGGTGCCCTGGAACAAAGGCACTCTGATTTTCAGTAACAATATCAGGGAGGAAATCCTTCAATCTCATAACAATGGTCTTGGAGACCAATTTATAGAGTACATTGCAGAGAGCTATGGGACGAAACTCAGCAGCATTCTTTGGATCTTTCACCTTCGGGATGAGAGGAATTACAAGCTTCAGAAATAATAGGTTGAATACGCTGCAAGACATCCTGGAAATTCAATTCAGAAGGATTAGAAGAAGTGAAGATATTACTAAAATAATTAGTGAAAATATTTTCAATATCAGCTTCCTCCTTGCACCAAACACCATTCGTATCAAAAAGTCCTTGCACGTAATTTCTTTTCTTCCTCTGTGAAGCTTTGTGGTGGAAATACTGAGTGTTCTTATCACCATCTTTGACTTCTGCTACTCTGGACCGCAAATACCAATAAGCTTCATGTTTTTCATTACGATCATCCAATTTTTTCTCGAGATCCACACACTCCCTGCAACTATCGTCTGAAATAGCACGTTGTTGGGCAAGAGCAAGCGCTTTCTCCACTTTTTTTATTTGATCCCCGAGCTTATTATAATGGGCAGCACTCCAGCCCATAAGATTGCGAGCCAGCATCCCAATTCTCGTGATTAAGCCCTCACCAATCGAGCCTTCCCAAGCACTTTTGACTACCACTTCGCACCCCTCATCGACCAACCAACAGGTCTCAAAACGAAAGCCTCGTTTTTTGTTTTTGTTTCTGTCTCCTTGCTGAAGGTGTGTAACAATAGGTACATGATCAGATTTGTACCGCAAGCCATGCTCAACAATAAAATCCGGAAACAAGTTCGACCACCTCGAGCTACAAATATATCTGTCGAGTCTCTCTCTAATCCTCGTGGCTGGGTTTAGACCCCTGTCCCATGTAAAACACGAGCCTGTGTAACCCAAATCTCGAAGAGCACAATCATCCATGACCTCTCTAAATGAGTACATCTCTCGCCTAACTCGCTCCACACCTTCTTCTTTCTCCTCATAGCTAAGAAGCTCATTAAAATCTCCACCAATAAGCAAAGGTAAATCAGATTCGTTACAAAGATTACGAATGAGGTCCCAAGTTCTATATTTTTCCTCTTCCTTCGCCCATCCGTAAATGCCAACAAAACTCCATCTATCATCACCTTCTCCGACATCCCCAAAAATGTGATGCTGAGAAAAAGAAATAAAAGTAAAAACTACATTCTCCTTCCAGTAAAGACATAAACCACCGGCTCTTCCTTGGCTTGCAACACCAAAAGAATTTTCATAACCCAACCGAGTCTTTAGAACTTCCGCATCATTCTTCTTTAACATAGTCTCTGATAAAAATATGATGTCGGGGGTAAAGGAAATACTCCATCTGCGGAGTTGTTGAACTGACCAAGGGTTGCCCATCCCTCGGCAGTTCCAACATAGACTACTTATAATGCTTGGCGGGGTTGGTCAACACCAACCTCCGCCGATAAAATGGGTGTAGTTGCATGAGAGGAGCTCTTCTTTGATCGCTTCGTAGCACCCTCCCCATTCTCCAGACCCATACCTTCATTAGTACATGATCGTTTGTTTGTTGTCATAGTATCCACATCCATCTGCATAGACTCCCCTTTTTCATCCATTATCCCTCTAGCTATTCTCTTCCAGGCTCTCCCATGCACTTTTTCGTCCTTTTTTGCAGCATTAAAGACAAAAGTAGTAATGGGTAAAGAGTGCTGATTATCACTTTCATCCAAGTGAGTTTGAGTAGCATTTAAGACTAGTACATTCTTTGAACCAGATTCATTTAATAAATGTAGAGAATGGCAATTAGGACCACTTACAAAATTATTTAGTACTCCACCTTCATGAGTTTGCTACTCCACATTTCCCCCCATGCATTCGGTTCTAGATAACCCCTCCACATCATCATTATGCAGCACACCTTCCACTAAAGCCAAATCATTCGAGCCCCCAACCAGCCTACCATCATCTTTCGAAACCTCCTCAGCAACAAAGATGATTTCTTTATTACCCCAAAACTGTTTTTCTTCTTCAATCTCCTTGGACCTAACCTTCCTAGGAGTGGCTTTCAAACCTATACTCCACCCTAGAGAATCCTGCTTGTCTGCCTCCGGCACCACATGACAATCCCGTTCGGAATGGCCCATTACACCACACGCAAAACAAAAGTGAGGGAGGCGTTCATAAGCAAAATCTATTTGAATTTGTCTACCATGTCTATCTTTCATCAATCTAAATCGTCTAAGAGGTTTCGTGAAGTCAAGCATCACTCGAACTCTTGGGTATCTACCAATCCCTAGAACATCATCTTCCAACTCAAGAATTTCTCCCATATTACCAATAAGAGCATGAATGATTTCAATAGTTCTATAGTTAAAGGGAAGATTTTTAATACGTACCCAAGATGGAGAATGATTGAGAACTACTTGGTCTGGTTGTTCCTCGCCATCCGCTTCTTTCAGAATTATTAGCATATTATCAAAGCACCACGGTCTACCATCCATTACTTTCTTCAAATCCTTCCAATGGAAAAACTGGAAGGCATACAAATTAGGGCTCCAAACCCTAATAACTAAGCCATGAGAAGGAGCCCAAACGTTTGTTATGGTTCGTTTGAACGCCTCAATATTGTAAGATCTTCCCGTCAAAACGCGCCCTAATAATAACAATGAAAGTTTTCCATCATCAGTGTTAGGGTTAAGAGTTTCAAGATCCAGAATTGTTTCTTCTTCAACATCTAGTCTAAGCCTCGAACATATTTTTTGTGATCTCCTCAACCATGGCTAAGGAGTGTCGCCGCCGCAGCGGGGAAGCACCAGCAGTGGTGAGCGGCGCGCTATCAAGGATAGAGAGAGAGCCTTTTTTTCGAGGGAGTTACTAGCTATTAATAACCTGAAATAACAGGTAAGAACTTTTTTTCATGAAGTTTGGTAAAGAAAAAGGTGTCAATTAAGTTGATAAAGGTCTTGAAATTTGATAAAATTGCCGTGTAATTTGACCTTTCCTTTTGTTTTTCAAAAAAATGGTAAAGATGCATGAGTTAGATTTTTTTATTTGAAGGTATATTTATAATTTAGTGTGGACACCAATTCCTCTCCTATTTTCTTATATAATAATTCCTCCATCTTTTATTAATTTATCTATTTTCTTTTTAGATTGTCACTTCTTAGTTTATCCAATTACTTATTTTGAATGGGATTACCAATTTTTCATTAATTATCCACCTGCTAACTACTAACTAGTGCTTTCAATGAAAAAAAATATAATAACAATTAGAGTTTTTATTTTTTGTTAGAAACAACCTTTTATAATCACTTTTTTGCAAAAAACAACCTTTTAATTTTTTTTTTGCAATTTACAACCTTAAACAAAAAAAATTGCGAGATGAAACATTTTCCATTTTTCCATCATTGTTGTTAAGTTTTTGGCGTATACTGTCAGTTTTGATGGCTTCAACACTTTCTACTCTCTCATATTTCATTCATTGGTTCCTAAAGGACCATGTATTGTGTGTATTTTTCTTGTTCTTCCGGTCGGGTTATCAACTACCTGCCAAAGAATAAATCTGATTTTGAACACCTCCAACATATATCAATGGATATTTATTCTATAAATTTAGAAAAAAATATCAATAAGTGATTTGTGCCAATCATATTATATGTAAAAGGTAAGCACCGCTTCTATCTCTATCATATAAACTCAGCTTCCTCTCCATCTTTCTCATTCAAAAAGAAACCGTCTATTTCCACCCTTACTCCTTTCTTATCTCATGTAGAACGATATGTTATGAATATACAAGTAGTTGGACACCACCCTCAAGTTTTAGGATAATATGATGAGGAACCCCACAATTTCATGGCCGATTTATATAATATATACTCCCTCCGGTCTTTATTAGTTTACCCGTTTCTTTTGCACAGAGTTTTAGGAGAAATAATGTTGTGGGACATAGAAAGAAAGAGAGACTATTATTTTATATTAAAGTTGAATGTATGTGTGATGGAAAGTTAGTGGTCCCATTCCAAAAATAGAAACAAAAGAAATGGGTAAACTAATAAGGGACATCCCTAAAAGGAATACAGGTAAACTAATAAAGTCCGGAAGGAGTACATTATAACTTTCTACTTTATATAATTGAAGTTATGGCCGATTTATATAATATAATGATCCTTTGTAGTTTATCGAGAACCAAACTCTATGTTTTAATTATCCGAAACACTAATTATCTATTTTTATTATTCTAAAATTATACTCCCTCCGTTTTCATCTGTTGTTCCTATTTGGAATCGAACAAGAAACCAATGCAACTCAAAATATGGAAAAAACTGCTTTTGCTACTTATCAAATGCTTTGGTTGACTAATCAACCCGAGCATTTGTGAAAATGCTCGGGTTGATTAGTCAACCGTAGCATTTGATGTCAATTCAAGAAGCATTATACCTATTTCTAAGATATTTTTATTTCGACCCTCCTCATTTTTCCTTCCCTTCATTGTTTTCCCTCCCTCCCAATCCCCCACGCTCAAGTGAAACCTCAGTTGTCAATTCAGGATGCAGTTCTCTCTCTTTCCCTCTTCATCAAACTGCTTATCTCTCTCTCTTCCCCTCTTCACTCTCGGTCCGCTCCTTGGAATGCATGTCCAGGTAATTTCGTTCGAACTTTACTGTTGTAATTAGTTTTATTGCTGTATTTTAGGTTTATTTTGGTTTCCTAGATTTGGGGATTTTTTTAGGGTTTTCTTTGATTTCGTTTAGGGTTTTGTTCAGGTCAAAAACTTTATCTCTTACCTCGATTCCAAAACATGGAAGTAATTTCTCAGACCTTCGAAAGTTTCAAAGAATCGTCTCTCCGCAATGATTTCGATACCTGCAATCGTCTTCTTTCTCAACTCAAGGTATTTGTTCTACTCTCCTCCTTTTTTCACGCTTCAAAACCCTAGATCTTCCATTTCTTTCGTCATTTTGTGACTTCATAAAATTATTTTGGTTTTTCGATCGACATGATTTGCTAGTATTTTTCCGTTTCGATGCTTTTGTGTTCGTTCAGTTTCATCTATTTGAGTATCTAGGGTTTCGTATTTTGTGAATTTTATAGATTTTGCACTCAAGGATAAGAGATTTTAAGCGGATTGTCTTGTAAATGTTGGTCTCTTTTTCTTTAATTTCGTTACAACTATGTATGTGAGCTCGATTATCTCGATTTGCAATGAAATTAGGTTAGCAATTTTTGATAGGATCAAGGATTGTGGGGGATTTATTATTTGATGCTAGTATAAAGTCAATGTCAAATTGTAAACTGTTGGGTCTTGTTGAGATGTTTGTAGCCGAATATAAGTTGGAGGAAACCGTAATTAGTAGAGGATATGTTTTACTTCAATTTTTGATATGTACCATATTCATAGGTGATTCGACTTAAAAGAATCTCGACATGGGCGGACAACGCAGAAGCCTGAGGGTGAGGTAGATGAAACGACTACCCTCAAGGATCTTGATCTTGACTTTGTCTTACGCCTTCAAAGTAACTGGTACAGGAATTGATAAAGTGAGTTAAAGTCACACATCTTGTAAAACCTTGTAGTACCATTGTTGTGCAGCTTGAATTGATTGTAATCTCTCGAAAATCAGGCAAATTGAGCGGGATTGCGAGTTCCTTGAAGCAGAGAGAATTATGGATTACAGTCTTTTGGTCGGGTTCATTTCCGTAATGACAATACCGTGGATAAGATGGGCCTTTCTCCATTCGTCCTTCGTGGTACTAAATCCATCCTTCGCGCATTGAATTTGCATGTACTTGAGTATATATATGAAATAAATGAAACTGAATCATTTTCCTTTCCAGGTAAGAGGAATTCATATAAGAATGAAAAGTACTTGCGTGGACGTCGTCCTCGAAGCTGAACTGCAAGATATTGATTGTGTTCTTGCTGGCAGGTGTGCTTTCTCGTCCTTGATTATTCAACTGTCATCATTGAATTGTTAAAGTGATTAATGATATGAGGCTCTAGAAGAAAAGTGTTTTGGTCTTTTTGTGCTGATTATATAATCTTGTGATTAGTTTCTATGGACACTTGATAGCCAGCAAGTTCTCTAAGATCAATTTGTCTTACTCACATTACTAGTATGCTTGATAAATGTGATTTAGTGACAGCTTCATCTTATTAAGGATATCTAATTATTTCAGCAATTGAATGTGACCATGCTGGAATGCATTATTAGGAGTGGCATTGTCTGTGTTTGATTTGGTGTAGGTAGTTTGGTAAACTGATGTTTTAGTTAGGTTCAAATATGGATATAGTTCTATTATTTCCACAGATAAGGTTAACAGTTTGAATTGTATTTTTTCAATGTCAAGGATTAAATAAGTTTAAATTACAGAACTGCTCTAATAACTTCTTTGTTTTTCTAAATGCTACTTTTTATCAATCTATGCACCTTATTCTCTCCCCCCACACTGTTGGTTGTAGTTTATGTCAATTGAGTTCTTACTTTTCACTGGTTTTTTTTTAGAGGAGAAAAACATGAAATGCCTCTGATATTTTTACCTTTGTTTTTTTATTTTTCCTTCTGTTTGGATTCTAAGATAAAGGTGCTTTAGTGCTAGGATTGAGGGGTTATGGAAGTGGCAATGGGGATTATTATACCGGAGCCGTCTAAAGTACCGATGAATTCGTCTCGGATTTCAAGAAAGATCAGCCAGGGCCAGATTTCAGAAAGCGAATTTAGCCTAGATGCGTGCTGACAGTGGATATTCTGCTTATTTGGTTGCTCGTTTAGCTTCTTTCTACAAACATCCTGGTATAGTTAATTGTCTTGGCGGTCTAGAGCATAATGGCAGCGACTAATTAAGCTTCCCATGAACTTCTGCAGTGACAAGTCGCTAAAACCTACAGATGAAATTCTAAAAAAAGGTCAGGATTGTCAAGCTTTAGCATGAATTTGTTTATGATATAAGCATAATATGCATGCAATACTGCATGAGAGTAGCAAAGTTGGAGGATTTGTTTTAATACTCTTACATGCCATTTGAAAAGTTGGGTTGTTGACGCTGTTATAATGCGAATGTTGTAATACATAAGTTGCTTATTTTGGAGATTACTTTGGACAGCTAAGGTTAAAATTAAGCAACTTTTACTTGATAGATTTTACCAGAGTTATACTTTCGAGCCATTGTTCTTAGAGAAATTACTTTCGTTAATGTTTGATTTCATAATCGTAGAATTTCCTCTGCATTTTTATTCTTCTTTTTTTTTTTTTTTTTAAATTCAAAGTTGATAGAGCTCCGGAGTTCACTATGACATACTACTGTACTAGGTTTGGATGTGAGTACCTTGGAAACTGTGCAAAATCATAGAAACAATCACTTGAACTTGTAAAAAGAGGGGTGTAAAAGAAGAAGAAAAGGCTCTTTTTTCATGTTTAGGTGGCATGCAAACCTAATTGATACGCTGCTTTTGATTCGTGGATTTATTAATTTGTGATAATCTTGCAAACCTACCATCATCTTTCGAAACCTCCTCAGCAACAAAGATGATTTTTTTATTACCCCAAAACTGTTTTTCTTCTTCAATCTCCTTGGACCTCCCCTTCATAGGAGTGGCTTTCAAACCTATACTCCACCCTAGAGAATCCTGCTTGTCTTCCTCCGGCACCACATGACAATCCCGTTCGGAATGGCCCATTACACCACACGCGAAACAAAAGTGAGGGAGGCGTTCATAAGCAAAATCTATTTGAATTTGTCTACCATGTCTATCCTTCATCAATCTAAACCGTCTAAGAGGTTTCGTGAAGTCAAGCATCACTCGAACTCTTGGGTATCTACCAATCCCTAGAACATCATCTTCCAACTCAAGAATTTCTCCCATATTACCAATAAGAGCATGAATGATTTCAGTAGTTCTATAGTTAAAGGGAAGATTTTTAATACGTACCCAAGATGGAGAATGATTGAGAACTACTTGGTCTGGTTGTTCCTCGCCATCCGCTTCTTTCAGAATTATTAGCATATTATCAAAGCACCACGGTCTACCATCCATTACTTTCTTCAAATCCTTCCAATGGAAAAACTGGAAGGCATACAAATTAGGGCTCCAAACCCTAATAACTAAGCCATGAGAAGGAGCCCAAACGTTTGTTATGGTTCGTTTGAACGCCTCAATATTGTAAGATCTTCCCGTCAAAACGCGCCCTAATAATAACAATGAAAGTTTTCCATCATCAGTGTTAGGGTTAAGAGTTTCAAGATCCAGAATTGTTTCTTCTTCAACATCTAGTCTAAGCCTCGAACATATTTTTTGTGATCTCCTCAACCATGGCTAAGGAGTGTCGCCGCCGCGGCGGAAGCACCAAAGAAGGTGAGTGGGCGCGCTATCAAGGATAGAGAGAGAGCCTTTTTTTCGAGGGAGTTACTAGCT
This sequence comes from Beta lomatogona, assembly GCA_947646795.1. NCBI lineage: Eukaryota > Viridiplantae > Streptophyta > Magnoliopsida > Caryophyllales > Amaranthaceae > Beta > Beta lomatogona. The sequence continues at coordinate 266,342 of CANSNZ010000999.1, forward strand.
ATTAATAACCTGAAATAACAGGTAAGAACTTTTTTTCATGAAGTTTGGTAAAGAAAAAGGTGTCAATTAAGTTGATAAAGGTCTTGAAATTTGATAAAATTGCCGTGTAATTTGACCTTTCCTTTTGTTTTTCAAAAAAATGGTAAAGATGCATGAGTTAGATTTTTTTATTTGAAGGTATATTTATAATTTAGTGTGGACACCAATTCCTCTCCTATTTTCTTATATAATAATTCCTCCATCTTTTATTAATTTATCTATTTTCTTTTTAGATTGTCACTTCTTAGTTTATCCAATTACTTATTTTGAATGGGATTACCAATTTTTCATTAATTATCCACCTGCTAACTACTAACTAGTGCTTTCAATGAAAAAAAATATAATAACAATTAGAGTTTTTATTTTTTGTTAGAAACAACCTTTTATAATCACTTTTTTGCAAAAAACAACCTTTTAATTTTTTTTTTGCAATTTACAACCTTAAACAAAAAAAATTGCGAGATGAAACATTTTCCATTTTTCCATCATTGTTGTTAAGTTTTTGGCGTATACTGTCAGTTTTGATGGCTTCAACACTTTCTACTCTCTCATATTTCATTCATTGGTTCCTAAAGGACCATGTATTGTGTGTATTTTTCTTGTTCTTCCGGTCGGGTTATCAACTACCTGCCAAAGAATAAATCTGATTTTGAACACCTCCAACATATATCAATGGATATTTATACTACAAATTTAGAAAAAAATATCAATAAGTGATTTGTGCCAATCATATTATATGTAAAAGGTAAGCACCGCTTCTATCTCTATCATATAAACTCAGCTTCCTCTCCATCTTTCTCATTCAAAAAGAAACCGTCTATTTCCACCCTTACTCCTTTCTTATCTCATGTAGAACGATATGTTATGAATATACAAGTAGTTGGACACCACCCTCAAGTTTTAGGATAATATGATGAGGAACCCCACAATTTCATGGCCGATTTATATAATATATACTCCCTCCGGTCTTTATTAGTTTACCCGTTTTTGCACGAGTTTTAGGAGAAATAATGTTGTGGGACATAGAAAGAAAGAGAGACTATTATTTTATATTAAAGTTGAATGTATGTGTGATGGAAAGTTAGTGGTCCCATTCCAAAAATGAAACAAAAGAAATGGGTAAACTAATAAGGGACATCCCTAAAAGGAATACAGGTAAACTAATAAAGTCCGGAAGGAGTACATTATAACTTTCTACTTTATATAATTGAAGTTATGGCCGATTTATATAATATAATGATCCTTTGTAGTTTATCGAGAACCAAACTCTATGTTTTAATTATCCGAAACACTAATTATCTATTTTTATTATTCTAAAATTATACTCCCTCCGTTTTACATCATTTGTTTCTATTTGGAATCGAACAATAAAACCATGCAACTCAAAATATGGAAAAAACTGCTTTTTGCTACTTATCAAATGCTTTGGTTGACTAATCAACCCGAGCATTTGTGAAAATGCTCGGGTTGATTAGTCAACCATAGCATTTGATGTCAATTCAAGAAGCATTATACCTATTTCTAAGATATTTTTATTTCGACCCTCCTCATTTTTCCTTCCCTTCATTGTTTTCCCTCCCTCCCAATCCCCCACGCTCAAGTGAAACCTCGGTTGTCAATTCAGGATGCAGTTCTCTCTCTTTCCCTCTTCATCAAACTGCTTATCTCTCTCTCTTCCCCTCTTCACTCTCGGTCCGCTCCTTGGAATGCATGTCCAGGTAATTTCGTTCGAACTTTACTGTTGTAATTAGTTTTATTGCTGTATTTTAGGTTTATTTTGGTTTCCTAGATTTGGGGATTTTTTTAGGGTTTTCTTTGATTTCGTTTAGGGTTTTGTTCAGGTCAAAAACTTTATCTCTTACCTCGATTCCAAAACATGGAAGTAATTTCTCAGACCTTCGAAAGTTTCAAAGAATCGTCTCTCCGCAATGATTTCGATACCTGCAATCGTCTTCTTTCTCAACTCAAGGTATTTGTTCTACTCTCCTCCTTTTTTCACGCTTCAAAACCCTAGATCTTCCATTTCTTTCGTCATTTTGTGACTTCATAAAATTATTTTGGTTTTTCGATCGACATGATTTGCTAGTATTTTTCCGTTTCTGATGCTTTTGTGTTCGTTCAGTTTCATCTATTTGAGTATCTAGGGTTTCGTATTTTGTGAATTTTATAGATTTTGCACTCAAGGATAAGAGATTTTAAGCAGATTGTGCTGTAAATGTTGGTCTCTTTTTCTTTAATTTCGTTACAACTATGTATGTGAGCTCTGATTATCTCGATTTGCAATGAAATTAGGTTAGCAATTTTTGATAGGATCAAGGATTGTGGGGGATTTATTATTTGATGCTAGTATAAAGTCAATGTCAAATTGTAAACTGTTGGCTGCTGTTGAGATGTTTGTAGCTGAATATAAGTTGGAGGAAACTGTAATTAGTAGATGATATGTTTTACTTCAATTTTTGATATGTACCATATTCATAGGTGATTCGACTTAAAAGAATCTCGACATGGGCGGACAACGCAGAAGCCTGAGGGTGAGGTAGATGAAACGACTACCCTCAAGGATCTTGATCTTGACTTTGTCTTACGCCTTCAAAGTAACTTGTACAGGAATTGATCAAGTGAGTTAAAGTCACACATCTTGTAAAACCTTGTAGTACCATTGTTGTGCAGCTTGAATTGATTGTAATCTCTCGAAAATCAGGCAAATTGAGCGGGATTGCGAGTTCCTTGAAGCAGAGAGAATTATGGATTACAGTCTTTTGGTCGGGTTCATTTCCGTAATGACAATACCGTGGATAAGATGGGCCTTTCTCCATTCGTCCTTCGTGGTACTAAATCCATCCTTCGCGCATTGAATTTGCATGTACTTGAGTATATATATGAAATAAATGAAACTGAATCATTTTCCTTTCCAGGTAAGAGGGATTCATATAAGAATGAAAAGTACTTGCGTGGACGTCGTCCTCGAAGCTGAACTGCAAGATATTGATTGTGTTCTTGCTGGCAGGTGTGCTTTCTCGTCCTTGATTATTCAACTGTCATCATTGAATTGTTAAAGTGATTAATGATATGAGGCTCTAGAAGAAAAGTGTTTTGGTCTTTTTGTGCTGATTATATAATCTTGTGATTAGTTTCTATGGACACTTGATAGCCAGCAAGTTCTCTAAGATCAATTTGTCTTACTCACATTACTAGTATGCTTGATAAATGTGATTTAGTGACAGCTTCATCTTATTAAGGATATCTAATTATTTCAGCAATTGAATGTGACCATGCTGGAATGCATTATTAGGAGTGGCATTGTCTGTGTTTGATTTGGTGTAGGTAGTTTGGTAAACTGATGTTTTAGTTAGGTTCAAATATGGATATAGTTCTATTATTTCCACAGATAAGGTTAACAGTATGAATTGTATTTTTTCAATGTCAAGGATTAAATAAGTTTAAATTACAGAACTGCTCTAATAACTTCTTTGTTTTTCTAAATGCTACTTTTTATCAATCTATGCACCTTATTCTCTCCCCCCACACTGTTGGTTGTAGTTTATGTCAATTGAGTTCTTACTTTTCACTGGTTTTTTTGAGAGGAGAAAAACATGAAATGCCTCTGATATTTTTACCTTTGTTTTTTTATTTTTCCTTCTGTTTGGATTCTAAGATAAAGGTGCTTTAGTGCTAGGATTGAGGGGTTATGGAAGTGGCAATGGGGATTATTATACGGAGCCGTCTAAGCAGCCGATGAATTCGTCTCAGATTTCAAGAAAGATCAGCCAGGGCCAGATTTCAGAAAGCGAATTTAGCCTAGATGCGTGCTGACAGTGGATATTCTGCTTATTTGGTTGCTCGTTTAGCTTCTTTCTACAAACATCCTGGTATAGTTAATTGTCTTGGCGGTCTAGAGCATAATGGCAGCGACTAATTAAGCTTCCCATGAACTTCTGCAGTGACAAGTCGCTAAAACCTACAGATGAAATTCTAAAAAAAGGTCAGGATTGTCAAGCTTTAGCATGAATTTGTTTATGATATAAGCATAATATGCATGCAATACTGCATGAGAGTAGCAAAGTTGGAGGATTTGTTTTAATACTCTTACATGCCATTTGAAAAGTTGGGTTGTTGACGCTGTTATAATGCGAATGTTGTAATACATAAGTTGCTTATTTTGGAGATTACTTTGGACAGCTAAGGTTAAAATTAAGCAACTTTTACTTGATAGATTTTACCAGAGTTATACTTTCGAGCCATTGTTCTTAGAGAAATTACTTTCGTTAATGTTTGATTTCATAATCGTAGAATTTCCTCTGCATTTTTATTCTGTTCTTTTTTTTTTTTTAAAATTCAAAGTTGATAGAGCTCCGGAGTTCACTATGACATACTACTGTACTAGGTTTGGATGTGAGTACCTTGGAAACTGTGCAAAATCATAGAAACAATCACTTGAACTTGTAAAAAGAGGGGTGTAAAAGAAGAAGAAAAGGCTCTTTTTTCATGTTTAGGTGGCATGCAAACCTAATTGATACGCTGCTTTTGATTCGTGGATTTATTAATTTGTGATAATCTTGATTTGTTTTCTTTCAGCTTGACATTAGAGGAGACCCTTATGGTTTCCTGGCTGCACATCATGTGGCTCCCTTGGTGTCTCTCCATCATCTTGTTAGTGCGAAGCCATTGTTTTCGGGTGAAAATCAGTTGGACTCCTTGAGAAGACTGTTGGTGTGCATACCATGTTGACCCGGGCCTCACCATCCAGCAAAGTATCTGACACGATCACAACCCTAAATGGTTGGTATCCATATCTTGGGGGTATACCGTGCAATTATATCCATCCCTTATCTCATCCAAAGTCCTCGGTATTCCTTTGCAGACATTCGTACCTGGCGTAGCGGTAGCGAGGGCCTTTCGTGTTCAATACCCGTCCTACGAGGGATGATCCTTGCGAGAGGCCCATCATCTATTACCTGGACCAAGTTAAGGAGACTGGTGATGGTAAAACCATAAGCACTTACATGAGGGCTGCTGCTGCCGATGGGAAAGAATGTATGCAAGAAGCTTACAAGGATGCAGTGTTAGTGGAGAATATTACTGTGCTTCAAAAAAGGGACCCTGAGAAGTGGACCAAGGTTTGGTTCTTCACTCTTTATCCATTATATACTAGGAAACAAAAGCTCTTGATTGAGTATTATTGTGAAATTTACTATGAATGAATCAATCATCTGTTGTATAGCTAGTAAAATTGTTAATATTCTGGTTAGTTTTTGGTCCTCGACTCTTGCCTATTAGTTATTTACACTTGGTACTTCAAATCAGACCAAAAGATTTGGAAATTTTCTGTGCAATATACTGTAGTATGTGAGTCCAACTTGACTATGCAACTGTGAAATTGCTAATGAGCAGCTTCAATAAAACCAGTCTATGTACTATTCCCTCCGTCTACATTGCTTGCTACATTTCCTTTTACACAAAATTTACTTGCTACATTTCTTGCTCGTCAATTACTGTTTGTTGGTTCATCAAATGTAGCAAGTAAATATAAACGTTTTATGTTTGCTTTTTTGATTTGAATAGTGAAATTATGTTTTCCAATCACTAGTTCACCACCCACCATGATTTAAGTTATTAACAGGTTTGATGTGATTGCATGAACAGGCATCGCGAAGGGAGTGCTGCAACATTAAAGAAAGCCAGACTAGGAACAGTAACATGAGAATACAGATTAGAAGATGTAAACCGAGGGAGACCATTACTATGTAAAGGTTAGCTAATAGTTTTTTCTTTCCTATCTTTACTCCCTAATTTATAAATACTTGTATTCAGTAGATTACGGTTTGTAGAATAATTTTGTATTCCCTAAAATATGGTTTGTAACTGATTAGGCTCATTTGGTTATTTATATTTCCAAGTCCTAGAGTTATTAGTGCTATTATTCTGTTATAATGGCAGTTTTAGCTTCAATGAATGGCATGTTAACAATGAGAGTAAAGGTGAGTGCAAGCATGCATGTTCTCATATGACCCTAGCTAATTCTATTTCTCATATCTAATTGTCTCTCTCCAACCCTTAATTTTATTGTTTCTTTCTTTTGACAGTCACTTCTTGCAGCTCTTTTATATTTTTTATGCAGATTTCACTTGGGCAACTTATTCTTTTGCAAGCTAATTTTGTTAGTGGGCTATTTCATGTATCCATAAGGCCTATAAATCCCAAGTCCATCACGATTCTATTAGATGTATGTGTGTGGTTTACCTTCTTTTAATAATTATTTTCTGATTTTGTTTTCGAGTTTTGAATCATTAATTAGTCTTTTGTTTCTCTGACGGTTAGATAAGTTGTTGGATACGTAAACCCATGACAATTTTCTACTTAAATTAATTGTTTTGTGCTGGTAATTCTGTTATAATATGCTGTTAATCATGGAATTTTGTAGCAGTACTACCTTCTCCTTTTATTTGGATGGATGTTTTGCAATCTATACGAGATCGATTCATGATTACTTTTTAGTTTATGAAATTAAAGGTTTTCTTCTTGGAAGTAATGAGGTATATAATGATCATTGTTATATTATTTGGTTTGTCTCATTAGGTGCAGAGGTTGTGGTTGTGGTGTCCTTAGGAGCAGGTTTTGAATCACTCTGATGGTGGTGATGTTTTAGCGCGTGAGAATGATGATGAAGAAGTTGTTGCAATGATTGAGGAATCACCATCACGCAAAAGGGTGACAACTTTCCTTGGTTTAGATTTAGAATTCTTGTCTGTTTTTCACGGAACTTTCTTTAGAATACTAATTATGGTGTCCTAGAGGCATAATGAGAGTTTTTTTTTGCAATTATTAGCTAGTTGTTTATACTTGTGTCATGGCATATTAATTGTTTATTTGATTAATAAAATTTTAGTTTATATCCTTCTTATATATGAGCTATGATAAACATCTAATTGAGAGATGTTTACAAACATCTAACATGAAATAAAATATAATAAAAGGGAGAAAAAGTACTGATTTTGGGGCCTAGGGAAAAGAGTGGGAAAGGGGGGAAACAATGGGATTTACCGAAAGAAAGGGAAGAGGAGTGAGATGATGTGCTACACTTGTCACATCACTATTGGTTCAAATTATATAAATCTTACAATTATTGTAATGTTTGTATTTCAAAAAATATAATTCAAAAATTAAAAATAAAAATACTAAAATTCATAATTTTTCGGTCTCTATGAATAGACACCCATTTTGCAATACTTTATTAAAATTTTCATATTTCTCTTCTCCCCCTATTTTCATGTTCTTTCTTTAAATAATTTTTATTCTAATTTTTTAGGTTCATGAGTAAGAATGCTCTAACAAAATAATGTTATTGTAACCGGACATCGTGTTCCTGGAACATTAAAATAGTATCGACGAAATATAGAAAGTGTTCATGTGACATAAATATGCATATCACCAATCCATGTATTATCAAAATTCACGACATGTAGGCCCTTTATGCAATTAAATAATATAGGCCCTTTATGCAGTTAAATAATACTTCATCCGTTTAGAAATAGTTGCACCATTTCATGTTTTCACGCTTGCCGATACATGTTTTCAAACATTAATATCTTCAATTATCAATAAGTAAAAATTATAAAAACTTGATATTAAAAAAATATAAATTGAGACGCATCTCACGAGATCCCATATGACTATATGTTTTCTAAAATATAACGCGAAAGTTTATTTGGTTTTTATAAAGCCATACCGACATATATTTCCATATGTAATTATACTTAACGTAATATAACGCGAAAGTTTTTTTGGTTTTTATAAACCCATACCGACATATATAGACATATGTAAATATACTTAACTTAATATAACGCGAAAGTTTATTTGGTGTGACTAAAGCGATACTCACATACATAGACCTCGGGCCGAAAATACTTCAGTTAATAGAAAGCGAAAGTTTATTTTTATAATATAACCCCCACTGTAAATATAGTCATAACTTTATATAAAACGAATAGTCACTGAAAATAATTTTCTTTTTGTATTAATAATTATTCAATAACAAATTAGTTAATGTAAAATTACAAGTCAAAATAACAAAATAATACATATAAGTGTTCGTTATTATAATATGCTTGTTTAGAGTACGTATATAAGTGTTAGTTATTATAATATGCTTGTTTACAGTACGTATATAAGTGTTCGTTATTATAATATGCTTGTTTACAGTACGTAATATGAGTGTTCATTATTATAATATCATTGTTTACAGTATGTAATATAAGTGTTTGTTATTAAAATATGATTGTTTGGAGTACGTATGTAAGGGTTCACACTATTTATATTTCACGAACAATAGTATATGTTCCGTAAAACACTATTTTATCATGTTTCCGGAACACAATATTGTGCTGCAATAACACATTTGTGCTAAAGTTACACATTAAACATATTTATATCGCATGAACACTTTCTATATTTCGTCAACACAATTTTAATGTTTCAGGAACACAATGCCGGGTTACAATAACATTGTTTTGTTATAGCATTCTTACTCATGAACCCAAATAATTAGAATCAAAATTATTTAAATAAAGAACATGAAAATAGGGGGAGAAGAGAAATATGAAAATTTTAATAAAGTATTGCAAAATGGGTGTCTATTAATAGAGAACGAAAAGTTGTGAATTTTTGTATTTTTGTTTTTAATTTCCGAATTATATTTTTTGAAATACAAACATTACAATAATTGTAAACTTTATATTGTTTGAACCAACAATGAGGCGACAAGTGTCGCATATCATCTCACTCCTCTTTCCTTTCTTTCGGTCATTCCCATTGTTTGCCCCCCTTTCCTACACTTTTCCCTAGGCCCCAAATCAGTACTTTTTCTCCCTTTTATTATATAATATTCCATGCTAGATGTTTATAAACATCTCTCAATTAGATGTTTATCATGGCTCTCTTATATATGTTCTTTTGATCCTTATAAGAGTATAAGTAGTCTTTCATTTATGTGGGGACAGTGGGTATGAGGTGTATGTATGCTGGCATGATAGGGGCTGCCACTAAAAGGTACTAGTACTTGAGTACCTGACCGGTATGTAGAACTTTTTAATCCTTGGTGTACTGCTGGTGTACAGCTTTAGCAAGCTGTACATTTTTTTTAAAATAAAAAAACAAGCAAATGCTTCGGTTGTTAATAAAAAAACTGGAGCATTTGTGCTACTGCTTCGGTTTTTTCTTAACTTTGAGACACCAAATGCTCCGGTTGAAACCGGAGCATTTGTAAAATGCTTAAATGCTCGTATGGCGTCTGCTACGGGTCAAATACGAAGCATTTGTGGGCTTTTTAACAGGAGTAATTGATGTTTTTTCCACTAGTGTCCCTCTGGTCTTTATTAGTTTACTCGTTTCTTTTGCACAAAGTTTTAGGAGAAATAATGTTGTGGGACATAGAAAGAAAGAGAAACTATTATTTTATATTAAAGTTGAATGTATGTGTGATGGAAAGTTAGTGGTCCCATTCCAAAAATAGAAACAAAAGAAATGGGTAAACTAATAAGGGACATTCCAAAAAGGAATACAGATAAACTAATAATGACCGGAAGGAGTACACTATAACTTTCTACTTTATATAATTGAAGTTATGGCCAATTTATATAATATAATGATCCTTTGTAGTTTATCGAGAACCAAACTCTATGTTTTAATTATCCGAAACTCTAATTATCTATTTTTATTATTCTAAAATTATACTCCCTCCGTTTTCATCTGTTGTTCCTATTTGGAATCGAACAAGAAACCAATGCAACTCAAAAAATGGAAAAGATTCCACAATTTCAAATAAAATAAAATTTTTGTAAACTATTCTATGTTAGTCGACCAATGAGACAAAAATTTGAGGGGTAAAAGAGTAAAATATAACTATTAAATAGTGTGAAAACATATATTGGCCTTTGAGTTACTTTATGTTAGGCAACTATGAGACAAAAGGTAAAAGAGTATAAAATGAATGCTCAATAGTGTGAACACATCTATTGCAACTTAAAATTAGTAAAAAATTTAAATCATAAAATTACACTATGTATGGATAGATTCAAAATGGGAACAACATATTGAAATTTTCAAATGGAGAATACAGGAACAACAAATGAAGGGAGTAACAATTAAATATATTTTGTGACATGACAATCCTATGTGGCGCTTTTAATGCTTTCGAAAAAAGCCTCTTTATATATATTACTAATCAATGGATATGTAATCTAAAAATTTGAAAAAAGAATATCAATAATTGATTCACACCAATCATATATTTTACACAAATTATTAGAATAGGAGGTCTAATTTTAACATAAAATTAGACAAATCCAAGCCTACATTCTCCTAACAAACCCATTTCATCTCACTCTAACCCAAAACTATCCTTAAGTATCTCACACTAACCTAGTCACCCATTCTCTTCTCCTTCCTTTGTTTCCCTTTTATTGTCGAAATACAGCACACAATTTCAAAACATAAACACGCAGTCTTACCGAACGAATTAAACTAGTCACTAAATGGGTTAAACTAGTCACTAAATGAGTTAAGGAATGTGAAAACTGAGTATATTATATTGGTCCCTAAATAGATTAAACTGGTCACTAAATAGATTAAACTAGTCACTATTAAGAAATGTGGCATATTCTATTCTAAATATTGGACTTGGGCCGTGCCTAATTTTAAATTAAAAGTAGGCGGTCTCTTACAAGACCAACTGTATATTTTAAATGTAAAAAATAAGCACCACTTCTATCTCTATCATCTAAACTCATCTTCACACAGGTCAACTTGAAGAAACGAAAAAAAACCTCTTACGAAACTGCCGCCGCCCGGTCAAAGCATTGTTTTTATCCCTTCTGGTAGCCAATCAGAATGAAAGCAGAGCTATCGGTGACATCAGCCTTGGAAACAGGTAACGATGAAGGAGAGGCTAGCTAGAATTGCTTGCATGGGGCAATTCCAATTAACAAAGCTAATACACTAAAGAAGATATTCCTTCATGACCAATGAAGGTATCCAAGGACTATGGAAGTTAATCTCTAGTATGAACAAAATTCTAGTATTCCTTTTTTCGTGGGAATTCTGCTTACACTGAAACCAGATGCCATAAAGAGTGAAAGAGAGGAGGAGCTGGATGACATTCTTTTTAAGGGAATACCTGGTGATAGACCAAGCCGATTAGACGGAATTAGTGGTTTAGGTCTTACCCTGGGATTCGACTTGCCTTTTTTTTTTTTTTTAGAACGGGTAGGGAGCCTGAAGTCTGGCGGAAAATACGAATCATAGTTAGCAGTTTGAAGAGAATCGGTGTCGTAGCGGAAAGCAAGGCAATGAGAATTGTTCGGTTGGGATTCTGTGAGTAAGGAAGCTGAGGCAGAATCGAACTCAAAAGCAACTTACTATTACATATTACAGGGGAATAAAGAACGAAATCTTATCTATAGCCCAGCCCTTCCGATAAGAACAGTTACTCCTTTTCCTAAAGCCTTTACTAACTACTAAAACACCAGGACTTAGCCTAGCTACCACGGAAAGCATAGTAAGAAGGGCTGAAAGGCCATGTCATATTCCTCGGGAATTTGCCTTAATAAAGGAACTTGTCAACTCTTTGGGAATGTTCACCATTGAGGCCAATTTCGCGAGAGCATCCGCGAATGGGTTGTCTTTCTGGGGCAAATATTTGTACTCTAACTCATCGAATTGCTCATCTATAGTCTCCAGATATATCTGATAGGGTGTTACGCCTTCACTCCGCACTTTCCACTTCTTGGAATTTTGATTGATGATGAGTAATGAGTCTCCATGCACTTGGAGCTTTTTGATGTTTAAGGCGATCGCGGCCTTGAGCCCAATGATACATGCCTCATACTCTGCAGCATTGTTGGTTGCTTCAAAATCCAGTCTTACTGATATGGGGATGTGTTCTTTGTCAGGAGATATTAGGATGCATCCTGCACTACACCCGTTTTGATTTGAAGCACCATCGAAGTAAAGCTCCCATGAATCGGTATTGGTCGTGCACAAATGCTCATCCGGGAATTCATAGTTAACTTCCCCACTCTTTTTCAATTCTTCCTTTTCATTCTACTTAGGTGGAGCAATCTTAACTCTCGACAGAATAGAATATAAAAGAAGACCACAGGCCTGTGTAGACACCTGAACGAACTCATGTGGACACTCTTCAGCCCGAGGACAATCTTTCAAATACACATTAATTGACCTTTTTTTCTTTTTTTTGCTGATTCCTCTCAATGAAAGTTTCCATGTTGCACTAAGTTACTTACGGATGTATGCATGCGGTCAGTCTAGCTCGTTAACGCTTTAGAAAGATTGCAGGGCGTTTACTTAAAAATAGAAAAAAAGGGCTTTTCCCTAACCTATTAGTCAATAAATTTTAAGCCAGCTGAAAAGGTAGTTGACTTACTTAGTTAAAGCAAAGCATTAAGGAAAGGGAGAGGACAAGATCGAATCTTTCTTCTAGCGCGGCTCGCTTTTGTTGCGGTGCTTGCTGCTTTTCATTTTGTTAGGAGTAGGTGCTTGCCCTTAGTTGGTTGGGGGAAGAGGGCATTTCCATCCCGAAGGATTCAATCCAGCCACAGGTTCCCCTACGGCTACCTTGTTACGACTTCACCCCAGTCGAAGACCCCACCGTGGTATGCGCCAATAAGACTACCAAAAGCCTTTGTGGCACTAGTGGTACATAGAAGTCATGGGTGATCATTGGTCCGATGCTTCGGGCGAAACCAATTCCCAGGGTGTGACGGGCGGTATGTACAGGGTCCGGGTACATATTCACCGCGGCATGCTGATCCGCGATTACTAGCGATTCCAACTTCATGTTCTCGAGTTGTAGAGAACAAACCGAACTGAGGCAATCTTTCCGGATTCGCTCCGCCTTACAGCCTTGCTTCCCATTGTATGCCATTGTAGCACGTGTGTGGCTGATAGGGTGTCGTACACCTGTCAAAAATAATTCCTGCAAAACCTTCTAACAATGTAGTAGGGTAAGTAGGGTCGAATCCACAGAGAGATGGTTGTTTTAATCTAGCTTCTAATGCATGGAGAAACTAAACAAGATCAGGAATAATGAATTAAAGTTCTAAACTAATCAAACTACGAAAATCAAGCTAAAAAGGATCTAAGGCAATGGTTCACCATGTTCATAACTATAATCTATCAAAATATCATCAATGATTCAATTAATCAGATATCTAGGGCACATGTTAATCCTACGGTCGGGCATTAACGCTCTCAAATCAACATATGCTAGTACGGTCGCTCAACATAATCAGATTTGCTAATTGTAGGTAAGCCTCTAAAGAGTACTATCTCTCGATCTATGACTCGATATTAGCAATATTTAATCAGACAATTGATCAGATTGCAAGATTAACAATAAAAACACTAATCAAGTAGAGATATCAATAACTAATCAAACCATTAATAAATATCAATCAAGAAGCATAGCATATAAACATGGATTCCCAAACCCTAGAATATAAACTACTCAATCATGAAATTAATAAAGAAATTTAACTCTACAAAGAAAAGCATGATCAAAGAAATCAATGAAAGAAAAGAGATGAAAATTATAAACTCATGAATTAATGAAGAAAAGAGAAACTAGGGTTTGCCATGAAAAACTAGAGAGAAAAAGAAGAATGAAACTAAAGTTAAACCTAAGAATACAAAAAATAATGTCAGAAAAGAGGGGTTCCCCTTTGGGGAGAGAGAGAAGACCTATTTATAGTTTTTTACAAAACCGGCTAAAAAAGGCAAATAAACCCGTCTCGAGAAACCGCCCGGTTGACCGGGCGAAATCCGCCCGGTCGGGCGACGGTGATTGAGGAGCTACGACGAACAGACAAATACGCCCGGTCGATCCGGGCGAGCCCGCCCGGTCGGGCGCGCAAGCGATTTTGGCTCCTTTCTCGCCCGGTTGACCGGGCTAACATGCCTGAAAATTTCATTTCGCCCGGTCGGGCGAAACCGCCCGGTCGACCGGGCGGGAAAACAGTGATTTTTGCGTCAACTTGCGAAGACTGTATCTCTCGAACCAGAAGTCCATTTGGGGCGTGTGACCTATCGTTGAAAAGCCCTTCAAGTCTAGTTTCCAACCCAACTAGAATTTCTTGATTCGGAGAAGCACATCAAAAGTTATGATCAGAAGAGTATACATGACTCCTTTTTCACATTTCTTCTAATGATTTTCCGCTTCGTTTTCGCTCAAACTCGTACTAAGACGTATCCATACTATCCTTATGCATCGTAGCTTATTTCCAAGTGCTTCTATCCTCAAGCTCAGCTAAATATACTCCAAATACGTTCTCATTACCTGAAATTCATCAAAAACAAGAAAACATACCGAATAGGAGTAGAATAACATAACTTAAGAATATGATGCAATAATGAACCTAAATATGAACCTAAATGCTCTAAAATGCAACCTAAATGCACCTTAAAACTATATATAAATATGACTTATCAAACTCCCCCAAGCTAAACCATTGCTTGTCTCCAAGCAATAAAACATAAACATTGGAAAAGAAAGACGACCTACAATATAGGACTACAACAGGGCTAAACACTCAACTGAAAACACAAGAGATATAATCACTACACAAACCAAGCATCGAAACAATCTCGAACAAAGCCGCATAGCATGTCATGTATTGCAATCGACTCTCCAATCATACCACATACCATCTCTCCCAAACTGGATTTAACCAAACCCGTGCAGACCTCACTATAGTCATGTGCGCTCAAATCTCTCATGTGTTTAAAGGATAAATGATGACACTCAACCTAAAACAAGTCGACTCGGGATGAAACATATACTCTTTAACTTTGACTTTTTGACTCACTTAATACTCAACAATACAATACACAATGATCAAGAGGACTTTTAAGGGTTGCAATGGGGCTGAGGTTAAAGGTATGGAATAATTTGGGAATTGTGGTGGAAAAACCAAGAAGGGGGAGCATTATATAACTGAAAACATGACCAAGAAAGATCACAACAACTCCACGCAACAACCAAAAATCTCCAAATATAATCAACAACCTTATTCACTCAAGAAATTCAATCATAACCCTTTTTATTTCACTTTATTCACAACTTTTTTTTCACTTCTTTTTCATTTCATTTTTCACTTTTTTTTTTCTCGAACTTACAATTCAATTTCAAGGCTCACTAAACATACTTTTCCATCCTTCTAAACCACAAATAGAGCATTTCAATTCAATACAAACCAAACCAAAACTAATACTCGCTCCCCCAAGCTAGGCTTAGGACAAATATCAAATGAGGCCAATGGCTTCTAATGTGGGTAGCAATCAAACATAGTCGAAAGGCTCGCAGGGGCTAGAGGAAGGATAATATGCAAACAAGAGTAACTCTGGAGCTAAGATCATGAAATAAAATGCCTCAATCATATCAAAATGTATGCACTATCAGATATCAAAGAGTACCAAGTCAAAATCAAGATCAATGCAACAACTAAGGAACTAATCACACATGAAAGAACATAACTGACACAGATACGTCAGTTTATAGGCAGAGAAGCTCACTTAGTTTAAGGTGTCTGCACAATAAAGTTAAATCGAACCAGAGAGAGATCAATCAATCTTACCACAAACAATCAATTGCGAAACAATCGTGCTATAAAGTATCATGCTCAAGATGAATGACGCTTAGGAAATGTAGTAAAATATCATCAAAGTTCTCAAAGAGTGCCAGCAATAGTCCTATAGATGCAACTAAAATGAGATGAAGTCTAATATGAAATGAAATATGCTAATGCAACTAAGAAAGCAGTACAATGTTTTTGGTTACACGTAAACTCCCACTCCTAGTGAGCGGTACAAACCGTGTAACATCCTATGAAAGCAATGAAAAAACTACTCTAAATGCAACTAACATGCGCTAAGTAATGATGACAAACATCCTCCCCCAAGCTGAATGACACATTGTCCTCAATGTGAACAAAGAGGAATTAAATGAGGGAGAGGTACAACTTACAAAAGGGGTGGGTAATCAAAGGGAGTGTCAAAAAGCATCGACACCTCCACCACAATCGATAGTTGTAATGAGGCAGTGAACTTAGCCAAAAAAATTGGCTATGCTTGCACCTAGCAAAAGACTTCATCACACATTAGCAAAGTTAGTCAAACAAAAAAATAAGAAAAATAAAAATAAAAATAAAAATAAAAATAAAAAAATAAAAATAAAAAATGAACAAAGTCGGGTTGCCTCCCGATAAGCGCTGATTTAAGGTCTTGCATGACCGTTTAAGATTAGTAGATCACTCATAATAGTTCAACGCTCTAAGAAGCTTATCATATGTTCCTGCAAACATCTCAGAGCATATTATATAAGAGTGGAAAGGAAAAATGAAAAAAATTAGTACTAAAATATTACTAAAACTACCAAAAGAAAAATCAAAGGAAAAATTATATTTACAAGAAGAAGAAAAAGAAAAATCGTTAGTCATTTTACAGGACTCAAAAGAAGGAAAAGAAACCAATTGTACATTATTTACATTATCATGAGAGTCATTCAAAAGGGGAGAAAGAAGGAACGATGGAGGAAATAATAAAGGGGAAGAAGGAATAAGATCAAGTTTTTTAGAGAAGGGAACATGAGACTCAAAAACAAGTATCGGATGGAACCGACAAAGACTCATGTATTATCTCACTCTCAACTTTAGACTCATATGCAGATGAAAAGTTTATAGAAGAAGTGTGAGACACTTCACTCTCAACTAAGGATTCGTCGACATAGAGACACTCACTACCAACTTCACCAATTACACCCTTACCTTCTACCAAACTATCATGAGTCATATCAACGCCTTTCTCCTTCGGAGTATAATTCTCAATACCAAAATCATCATCATCAAGTATAACCTGTTGATTAGTAGATTGTTGCACAACAAGTAATTCAATAGATTTCGCTATGTTTTGATAATCATGAGCTAATTCATTTAAATCTTCATCTTTGTTTAACCATATACTCTTTCATCATGTTAAATAGTTCCCGACGCTCCGATGTTTCGGGTTGAAAATAATTATTCACTTCAAGGTTGATAACATTGAGTATAATCGGGCACATAAGACTCATTAGGGTAATGGGAATATTCATAGGCATTCATGCTTAGATTTTGTGAATTTTGACAATCACATGATGCATCATAAACATAATCATTCGCATTATTATACCCAAAATAATCATATTGCCCTTGATAATTCGAAAAAACATCCCCCTCTGAACTAAAATTATACGACTCCATAACACACTAAAACAGAGAGGAAAACAAAGAAAAAAAAACTATTCACAAAAAGAATGAAAGGAAAAAAAAATATATACAGTTTAATATCACCAACAATAAAAACAAAATAAAACAATACCGTCTCCCCGGCAACGGCGCCAAAATTTGATAGGGTGTCGTACAACTGTCAAAAATAATTCCTGCAAAACCTTCTAACAATGTAGTAGGGTAAGTAGGGTCGAATCCACAGAGAGATGGTTGTTTTAATCTAGCTTCTAATGCATGGAGAAACTAAACAAGATCAGGAATAATGAATTAAAGTTCTAAACTAATCAAACTACGAAAATCAAGCTAAAAAGGATCTAAGGCAATGGTTCACCATGTTCATAACTATAATCTATCAAAATATCATCAAAGATTCAATTAATCAGATATCTAGGGCACATGTTAATCCTACGGTCGGGCATTAACGCTCTCAAATCAACATATGCTAGTACGGTCGCTCAACATAATCAGATTTGCTAATTGTAGGTAAGCCTCTAAAGAGTACTATCTCTCGATCTATGACTCGATATTAGCAATATTTAATCAGACAATTGATCAGATTGCAAGATTAACAATAAAAACACTAATCAATTAGAGATATCAATAACTAATCAAACCATTAATAAATATCAATCAAGAAGCATAGCATATAAACATGGATTCCCAAACCCTAGAATATAAACTACTCAATCATGAAATTAATAAAGAAATTTAACTCTACAAAGAAAAGCATGATCAAAGAAATCAATGAAAGAAAAGAGATGAAAATTATAAACTCATGAATTAATGAAGAAAAGAGAAACTAGGGTTTGCCATGAAAAACTAGAGAGAAAAAGAAGAATGAAACTAAAGTTAAACCTAAGAATACAAAAAATAATGTCAGAAAAGAGGGGTTCCCCTTTGGGGAGAGAGAGAAGACCTATTTATAGTTTTTTACAAAACCGGCTAAAAAAGGCAAATAAACCCGTCTCGAGAAACCGCCCAGTTGACCGGGCGAAATCCGCCCGGTCGGGCGACGGTGATTGAGGAGCTACGACAGAACAGCAAATACGCCCGGTCGACCGGGCGAGCCCGCCCGGTCGGGCGCGCAAGCGATTTTGGCTCCTTTCTCGCCCGGTTGACCGGGCTAACATGCCTGAAAATTTCATTTCGCCCGGTCGACCGGGCGGGAAAACAGTGATTTTTGCGTCAACTTGCGAAGGCTGTATCTCTCGAACCAGAAGTCCATTTGGGACGTGTGACCTATCGTTGGAAAGCCCTTCAAGTCTAGTTTCCAACCCAACTAGAATTTCTTGATTCGGAGAAGCACATCAAAAGTTATGATCAGAAGAGTATACATGACTCCTTTTTCACATTTCTTCTAATGATTTTCCGCTTCGTTTTCGCTCAAACTCGTACTAAGACGTATCCATACTATCCTTATGCATCGTAGCTTATTTCCAAGTGCTCCTATCCTCAAGCTCAGCTAAATATACTCCAAATACGTTCTCATTACCTGAAATTCATCAAAAACAAGAAAACATACCGAATAGGAGTAGAATAACATAACTTAAGAATATGATGCAATAATGAACCTAAATATGAACCTAAATGCTCTAAAATGCAACCTAAATGCACCTTAAAACTATATATAAATATGACTTATCAGTGGCCCAGCCCATAAGGGCCATGCGGACTTGACGTCATCCCCACCTTCCTCCAGTATATCACTTAGGCGGTTGATTCCACTTACATCAGTGTATGTAATACGAATACTAACATCACAGGAAGGAAGTTTTACTATTTTTTTTTGTAGGGCTGCTCTCTTCTGCGTCGACTGGAGATTATACACAAGATGAGAATAGATCTCGGTCAGGACGAGAGCAGTAGCTCATGCGAATCTGAGAGAGGATACATGACTTTGACATTACTTTTGAGCCTGCAGGGTGTCGAAGTCCTATTAGGAGACAGTCGGGGGCAGAAAAAGGCCAGGTTCTGAAAGAAAAGAGGTTTACACAAATTCGATGAGATAACTACCCGGGGAAGGGACTCTTTAATATGCTTAATGTCTGCTGCTCTGAAAAGGTAAATCAATAATGAAGGTAATGGTCCTTGACAACTAAGTGTTTTTTGAAGATCCCCATTGAGTAACAAAGGAGTCCAAATCATGGAGTGCTTATCCCATAAAATTGCTAAAGAACAGAGGTGATCAGCTCTCCCTATGTACTGAACAAGGTAGCCGAAGGGAAACTTTTGGCTGGATCAAATCTGCCTCGTTATTTCGTAAAAAAGTGAGTCTATCCTACCATAGCTCGTTCTTAACACAACGAGAATATCTATTCTGGGACACACAAGAAAAGACCCTTCGGTCAGATTAAAGAGGACGCTCTTGACTTCATTGAAGACTTTTTTCAAAGGTTCTCTCTTTCGGATCCCCGTTCAAATTTTGATAGAAGGATTTGTGAGTCCATGCTAAATTCTTGGAACAATGACCTTAATCAACGCGGGAAGCAGTCATTACTCTATTCCGAATTTCTTGACTATTACTCACTAACTTAATGGGGCCTATTGAGTAATGGGAAGCGGGCTACTCCCCGAAAATGTCCATAGTTGGTTGGGGATTCATTCGCTTCAAATGTTTTCAAGATACCTATAAATTCTTACACCAAGAATTGACAAGCGGACAAGATTCTTAGAGACGTTGAGCTCTTCCTGCAGTCTAGTCTCACAATTTAGGCTCTTGCTTCACCTTATGGAATATGGCATGTGAGAAGAAGACTGGCTCCCCGGGTGAGGGTAGTATAAATTCGGGACGTAGCTATGCCTTAGAAGGGATATATGTCCTCGGGAGAGAGCGGCGGATTGATTAGAGAAATCCGATCCAGCATCAAGTATCTCGGACTTATTAACGGAGGCCGAGAATACAGATGGCCAGAAACTTCTACGGGCGATAGAAAAGAAGAACGAAATAGAAAGAAAGATACTGGCGATTCCCCGGATTCATGCTAAATTTGTAGAGGCACAGAATATCTTTCCGGAGATAACGGAAAGAATTCCTCCGGAGGAGGCTTTCCGTCATATTGTTACTAATATTATAGTAACTCCGAAAGCATTGCGTGGTATGGACCCCGACGCTTCCTTAGCCAAGGTTCATTGTTATATTCGTTGGCTTTGTCGCATTGAGCGCGGCAGTAGTATCGAGGAGTATAACTTTTCTAATGTCCCCCAGAAGCATGTATATGATATCGACATTAAGCACAACATTCTTTCTTTTTAGAAAAATATAAAAGAAAAGGAAGAAGAGTTAAATATTTAATGTCGATAAGGGGACTGCTTGCTTGGATCTTGACATGTCAGTGCTTTTTAACCATAGGCATCTTGCCAGGAAGTTGGTGGGCTCATCATGAATTAGGTCGGGGTGGCTGGTGGTTTCGGGATCCCGTAGAAAATGCTTCTTTTATGCCTCGGGTATTAGCCACAGCTCGTATTCATTCAGTCATTTTACCCCTTCTTCATTCTTGGACTTTGCTTCTTAATATTGTGACTTTTCTGTACTTACGGTAGAGGTTGGTTGAAGATGATGTTACGCAGCGTTCACAACCAGCCTTGAAGTGGATGATCTAGTAGCGGGGAAGGGGCCTAGAAGTGCCTACTACTACACCACACTACACTTGGCTCTACACATTTAGAGAGCTACCCCCTGTCCAGTGCCTGGCAGAGCTAAGGTAGCTTGCTTTCACTCTTTATCCCTATCTTCGCCCAGGCTAATGGGGCCTTACTTTTTCAGGGGGGAGAGTAGAGCCTCGAGAAGGACTGTTGAGAGGAAGATCCTTGGCCCTTCTTCATTCTCTACAGGGTTCAAAACCTTTCTTCAACATAGGTGACAACGAGCAGGGCAGGGATGGAAGAGATCAAACACGGGAATAAGAACTCACTCTTGTGACCTTTTTGATCATTTTGATAGGGGGGGATAGAGAAAGTGGACAAAAGAGACTCGCATTTCCCAGTCGAAAAGAGGGGTTCCTTTTTCGTCTCGAATTTTTCATCGAACAAATAAGGGAAAAGAATCATATTGAAAACGCTCCTAACCCAAGCCCTTCCTTCGTAGAGCCGTGTATAGTAAGTGATCCGAACCTGCCCAGAGCGATCGGTGGACGTCAACCTTTCTCTATCGTCAATCGACCGCTCTGCGGAATCTCTTCAATCTCGGGATACAATATCACATCCTCATTTAATAGGTCATTTTTCTCATCCCGGTGATAAAGAAGGCATGCAGATTTAAAGTATTGATCTAAACAGACATGAAATGAACAGCTCTATGAGGCCAAATTCCAAGTAAAAAGTGAATTAGAAGGGTTCCGCCTCTCGCTAATACAATACGGGGATAACCCTGACATGACTAATGGGTAGTCCGTATTGGTATGCAGATTTTTCTATTTTTTTGACCCGTTTCTTGGGTACAGTCTCCCAACTATATTTGAAAATGAATTGGTTATCCATAAAGAGAAAGAAAGCTTTCTTGTAGTTCCGCTTCTTGCTCAAAAATGAAGAAAGACTTGTCGGAAATCATCGGTTGGGTTGGTCCGACCAAGAAAGGCATGGGAGTGTAAATAGAAAACGTCGCCTGGGAAAGCCTCACGGATCAGAATGGCCGAGCAACCTACCGCATATCTTTACACAACGGGACAAGCGTATCATAATAAGAATTGTTTATGTAAATTTTTTCTGACATCGCAATATCTAATTGGATTGTTTCTTCTAATTGCCTTAGAGTTTTTGCGCCACTGATATTCTCCAGTCCATAATCGGCGCAGAGAGAGGTTGTTGCCCTACTTAAAAAGGACAAGGAATCCAACCCGTTGGCATTTGGGAATTCATTCATTATTTCGGGTCGGTACCTTGTCTAATACCAGCCCCAATGGTTAACAATCATAGAGGTCAGCTTTGATTTTAAATTCTTATCGAACGCCTCCCCACGGAGGGTTCTTGGAATCTTAATAGGGTGCTCCCGCTCCTACGGCGGTTGAGAAGACGTAGCTTCCCCCATGTCCGGGGTGGGGTCATTACCGCGCATTCACATATTGATACCCCTAAAAAGGAAATTAGGAGCGTATAAAAAAGAACGGTCCAAATAATCTCGATAATAGGTCCATAAAGAATCCATTTCCATAAGAATGGCTTCGTAAGTTAATAGTAACTACAAAATTCTAGCCACCGTTGGAACCAATAAAGCAAATGATTGACCCATCATATCATCCGAAGAAACAGAAAATACCAAAAAGTTCGAATTCACAGCTAATAACATTGATTCAATTGACATTGACATAACAAGAATATTTCGTCTATTAAGGAGAATACCCCGAATACCTGAAATAAAGATGATCATAGAAAATGCAAAATATTTTGATAGAATCCGTTTCGGGAACGTAGAATGTAAGAGAAATTCAAATGTTATTTATATTGTAATAAAAAAAAAATCTCGTTCAATCCATAAACACGCGCAATCCCATCTCCAACTAAAAGCCCCTCTTAATTAGTTCCGTGATAACAAAGTGGACCAAGGGGTGATAACAGTTACCAGCTATTGATTCAGTTTCAGTTGCTTTTCCTGACCCGGGGGTTTGAGTTTGATTGTGAAGACAGCATGGGGAGCTAGACCTTCGCTTAGGAGAAGAATCCTGTCTGATTAACCCTATCATGATTGAATGACTGAGCTATGCCATGGAGGAAGTCTTTCTTTGAGCATGCCGTGGAAGAACTACAAGGCTGCTGCCTTGGCTAAGCTGCTTGCCCGAAGCTCTGTTCCTATCACACAAGAAAGAGGCATCTTTTACTGATATGGATATTTTTCGGTCTCAATTCTCGTATTTCAATAATACAAGTCGGAAATTCACCCTCTTTTGGTCTTGCAGCTATTAAGCTATTAAATAATTTTGCTTTTTTTAATAAAAAAAAGTAGAAAAAGGTCTATTTTGAGCATGTTCATGTTCCTCTCGTACGTTCATGATATTGTTTTCACATGGCTCTTAAAAGCTCAAATAAATGAACTCTAATGGACTTAGCTTGCTCGTTTCATATCACGCTTGACAGCGCCATGACTTCAGATTTGAGTATAGACCTTTGTCCTATTCTTTTTTGGCTATTGCCAGAGAAGACATCTATGTTATACCAGCAGACATGGCAAGAAAATCTTTCTTTTCTAAAGAATGAGCCAAAACAAAACCGAACAAGCAAGGCCAAAGCCAAATGCTGACCTAAGAAGGACGCTTGCGGGAGAGTGTTGAGTTTCTCGACAAGTGAATGCTTTACCAAACTCGTATACAACTCCTTTCTTATGTATTGATTTACGCTTATTACATGCTTGGTTTCCTAAACGATTTCTTCCCCAAAGACCCCTCGACCAAACAAAAAAGCGGAAAGCCAAGATCTTTATAAAGCGAAGGAAAGAATACAGATGTGAAGCAGAGAAGGAAGAAAGACGAATGCTTGGACGGAATAAGGCCTAGGGGAGACCGCCCATTACCATCCACTTCGCTCTCTAGTGATTGCAGTTCCTCTCTCAGATAGACCATAAACTTTTCATACGATACGCAATTCTTCGATCCATTCATGAATGCGCATGAGAAAGCGATCCATCAGACTAGAGGGAAGTTGGTCTTTCTCCATGACCCCACCATCATCAATTTGAAACTTTCACAGCACGCACGCAATCAAGAAGCTGTTAACTATGAGATTATTTCGGTATGTATCTAACAATCAAGGGCTGACCTTCCTGCTTGATTTCTCGATCCAATCTCGCACTTGGTCTGATCGCACCGTAGATCAAGTTGTAACCAAAGTAGACCAAGAGAGGAGTATGACCAGGCACTCTCTTGGATCTCATGGTTTGGAGCAAGCTCAGCTTTCCTTTCACTTGAGACCAGAGCTGAAAGTCAACCCGGGGGTATGAATTGAAGGCATCTTAGCTTGAGAGGAACCAACGGTTTTATCTGTCTAAGCCAGCTTAAGCCACTGTCTCTGTCTCTTACACCAAAAGTAAGTGACTTATTTCAAAGTCCAGTAACAGCAATCGCTTTTTAAAGGATGGATCTTGGGCTAACAAGGAAAGCCAGGGGAAAGATTCTTGGGACTTCAGCTGTTAAAGCCAGTTTAGTTATAGTGGCAATTGCCAGCCTTACATTTTTTCTAGTGCTCCCCCCGAATCTCTTGTGAGAAAGGAAAACAGTCGGTGAAAGTGCTTTGTTCTCGTATGAGAAAGAAAGTTTCTCAGTCTCATAAAGCAAGCACCTCTTTCACATAAGAAAGTGGAGGCGGGCTTGTAGACTATTGAATTCAAAATCATCATCATTAAATACATTTTAAAACACTTGACAGAAGATAGAGAGCCAAAAAGAGAAAAACATTCTAGTTGTGCTGTAGTATAGTGGAGGTCTTATTTGTATTGCAATAATCAATACATTTACGAACACAAATTATGAACAGACCAGCCCACTTTGTGGGTTCATTTCATAATGTATTTTTGTTTTAAATAAAGAAGCGCGCCCCTGTTAGTGTAACGTAGGTGTCTTTCTCGGTTGATGGATTGGATAAATGCCTATATTACTTTGTAATGTTATTGTCATGTTGAAGGTCTTTATTCTGATGTAGTAATGGAGTGGGACTCAAAGTCATGTACTTGGAATGGTGTGAGTAGGCTAGAGGTTGAAGGTAACAGTTACCATCATCATATGGCTACATTAGCAGGTTTATTTAGTCTACTTCCTTTTCTCTTTGATGGACACCTTCCCTTTTGAATGTACTCGAAGCAAGATGCCCACAATCAGATGCTATAGGAACGAACTGAACTTCGAATAGCACCATCTATGAGGTTTTTAATCCTAACCTGGCCCTCTAACAAATACAAATTTTCTAGGAAAAAGTCCAACAAGGAGAGCAAAAACCCAAGGCAAAGCCTTTGTGCTAAATGCAGATGGGAGGTGAGTGAAGACAACAAATATTGAGCTGCAGATCATTGTTAATATAACTAGGACCTGCAAGAGCACAGCCTGGGGGAAGTATTCAAAAGATATGTAGACACCCAATGCAACACCAACAGCAATGGAATACAAAGTTTTCAACTCAACAACGTACTTGATGGGGATTAATGATGTCACTGCAGCAAGTGTGAGCAAGATACCCAAAATAAGGAGCCAAGAAGGCCATGTAGGCTTTGATGCCATGAAACCATAAATAGAAATCTCATCGCCAGTCTGATGAACAGATTTGATGAGGTCAGAGTGATAAGTCCATGATAACAGAATTGGTGGCTGAAGCAATATAAACTGTAATCCAGTTGCCACCACCAGTACTAAGCATCTTTTGACGACCTGCACATAGCAGAGCAAAACTCACGCAATTACAAAAAGTTAACTGAACTCTGTGTATACCCTTCATTGAAGAAAACCATTTAGAAAGAAAATTAATAGCAACCTAGTACTAACTTTACCGACACACAAAGAAAATCTTTTGTTGTGAATGAACAAGATATTGAGGAATTGTCTATACGTAAAATCATAATTATTGATACGGGCCTTTTCCATATAAAAAGGGAATCTTTTGTTACAATAGAAGCAGAAGTGATGTGGATTATTCAAGAATCGAAGTCGATTTGCTTTATAACAAGAAGATATCAATGAACTTCTATGAAATGGTTTTACGGGATTCAGCCAATTGTTTTGATCGTGGGATATCATTGAGAAATAGGAATCCGTGTTATCAAAGGATTTCCCGTGATTATTTCTAGTATGGAATGAGTCAATCATCCAATTTGGTATCTTATTGAACAAAAATGGTGATATTGTTCCTCCATTGATCAAGAATTTCGATTTTTGGAAAGTATCATGATCATCCAATAAGAAGGCTTTCCATTTTTTCAAATGAACGATTTGAAGACCTATTGATTCTAACAACGGATTGTAGAGTTGATCATTCGGACCTTTCAATTCATAAACGCGGATCCTAATTCAGTCTATAGACTTTGGTTTAGGTTCAATCCAAGACCAGGAAAGCAACGAAGCCCAATGCCAAGCAAAGCCCTAGACTACAAGTGAAGAAATTGGGTTCAACTAAGCCCTTAACCCAACATGAGGTGGAGCCTTAACCCGACACAAGAGGGACCTATTAAGATAGTGGGCTTAGTCATCCCAACATAGGTAGGTTGTCAACCAAAAGGGGGAAGTTCCCGTGATGAAAGGTTTATGGATATCCTACCCTAAGACGAGAGGATTGGGCTTAGAGCAAGACCCATCAGTGGATAAGATCACATCTTCATGACAAGAGGTGTACACGTTAGGCGTCACTAAAGGTAATGGGCCAACCCTAACGAGTCCAAACAAATTGGATCTTATTGTATGACAAAACCACAGATTGGGCTTAATATTAAAGGCCCAGAAAAGATGGGGTGAATCCAGAAAGCCTTACCGCTCTTATTCCGCAGCCTTTAGCACATAGCAGTCGACGCAGAAGAGAGCAGCCCTACAAAAAAAAAATAGTAAAACTTCCTTCCTGTGATGTTAGTAATACGAAGAAACGAAGAATCGCCTTTATGACTTGAGCCTTTTGCCTGCTTCTGCTTCATCTGCAGATCGGATTTTCAGCATCAAATAAGTCAGAGCTGGGCCTTTCGGCTCGATATTCACTCACAAAGAAGTTAACCCCTATTATTAACGGAGATATACTACTAACTTAAAATGGGAAACCATTACTACCAACCCATAATCACAAAGAGTTGAAAGAAATGCCTCTTGTGATTGAGAAAAGGCACAAGTCAGCCTATGTCAATGCTCTAGATGACAACAACGAGAACGAAGAAGAAACTCCATGGTACATGGGCATCTTCAACTACATAGATCAAGGGGAATATCCACCCAACACCACTAAAAGGGCGCAAAGAGCTCTGAGGCTCTTGGTCTCACAGTTCATCATTCGACACGGAACCCTGTACAAGCCAATGACAAATGGGCCACATTTGCTTTGCATCGATAAGCCTCAGACCGTTAGAACCATGGAAAGCATCCACGTAGAAGAATGCGGTCCACATATGGGTGGAAAAACGCTTGCACAAAAGATCATGAGGCAAGGTTACTTTTGGACAACCATGGAGAGAGACGGCCACCAGTTTGTCAAAACTTGTCCAGAATGCCAAATTCACGCGAATTTGCAACATGTGCCACCATCCATGCTCTATAGTCTCACTTCCCCGTGGCCCTTCTCAACTTGGGGAATTGATATCATCGGAAAAATCACGCCATCCGGAGTCGGTGGCCATGAATATGTGCTAGTAGCAATCGATTACTTCACAAAATGGGTAGAAGCTCAGTCATATGCTAAGCTCACGGCTAAGCATGTGGCAAAGTTCCTGGAAAGAACCATCTTACGTCGTTATGGGGTCCCCCATGAGATAATCGGTGACCAAGGAACCCATTTTCAAGCGGAATGTGAAGACTTGCGGCAAAATACAAGATTCAACACCACAAGTCCTCTCCATACGGGCCACAAATGAATGGGGCGGTGGAGGCGGCAAATAAGAACATCAAGACAATTGTCAGAAAGATGAGCAAGCATTACAGAGATTGGCCTAACAAGTTGCACTTTGCTCTATGGGGATACCGTACCTCTGTCCGAACTTCAACAGGTGCAACCCCCCTATTCCTTGGTTTATGGCACCGAAGCAGTTCACCCAATTGAACTGGAACTACCTTCCTTGCGAATTGTACTAGAGAGCGAAATTCCCGAAGCAGAATGGGTCAGAGCTCGTTATGAACAATTGGCTCTACTTGATGAGAAGAGATTGGCGGCCTTACATCACGTGCAAGTCTACCAAAAGAAGATCGCAAGGCACTTCAACAAGAAAGTGAGGCCCAACAAGCATAAAAGCAACTATAGAGCTAGCAATCAAACTATAGCGCGTGACGTGAGCTAGTTAGAGAGGTTAGCGAACTACTACGATCTATAGATTCTCCATCTATATCCAATCCCAACGAGAATAGAAGCGAGTCGCTTCCGGCTTGGCTTGTAATCGTAGTCTTTTAGCTTATGTAGTGGTCGGCCTTCCTACACGCACGCGCTCGCAAGTACAACTTGCTTCGGGACGAAGCCAAGCCGATACATACGATAGGCGAAGGAAAGACCCCCATTTCAGAGCGCCTGGAGAACGCAAGTTTGATCGAGGATTGGAGAGGAAAGGTGGAAGAAAAGGCTCGGGATGGATTTAGGAGTCTTTGTGCGAGCCGTATGCGGTGAGAGTCGCACGTACGATAACGAGGGGGGGTTTGCGTCTATACGTGTAGTGTGGTGGTTGGGCCTACCCACCCTATTTGTTCCATGATCTATGGGTCTACAGGAGCTACCCATTTCGATCAATTAGCCAAGATTTTGACCGGATACGAAATCACTGGTGTTCGATCTAGTTGTATTTTTATGGGGATTCTTTTTATCGCTGTAGGATCCCTATTCAAGATCACTGCAGTTCCTTTTCGAGCGGCTGTAGGACGGACGACCGCCTATAAGTGGTAGGGTGGGATTCAGTGGTTTGAACGCATTGCCTTTCTTTTCATACTAGCCAGATTTGATAGTGTCACCTCATCATATGGGATAGAGCCTTTCGTGCCAAGACCAAGGCATATAACTTTCTTATCGGAAGGAGGTCTTCTCGAACGGTCACGCACTCTTCATCGAATACAAAGTGCAATAAAGATTAATGATGCAGGTCTTCTATGGCAGCTATTGAGCTTTCTTTGGGACTGATTTCTCACGGGGACTAGTGTCCAATCAATCTTTTGTAGCTGTAGCTTTATCAACCGCTCCTACGAGGCATGTGGCTACTAATATAGAAAGGTACGTGGGCCGGTCTTGGGGATAAAGAAAGACTCAGTAACCTAGGATTAGGCCCTCTTCATGACCAATGAGGCTCGAGCCTTTAGGCAACCCATACGAGTCAGAGTTCCAAGCAATAGAAAAGCTCATTCCTCTACTCTTCTTTTATTGGTTGGTCTGAGAGTTCATGCATGGATACGTCGAGTCCCTGAGTGGGGACTTAGGCTAGGCAAACTCTTATAGATAGAAAGATAGAACGCAGACGAGTATCAAACTCTTAAATACTAGAATTTGTCTCCTCTTTGCTTAGCCGTGGGCCATCCAGGATCACTTTTGGAGCTCGCAACGTTGAGTTTTATTCCCTCCTTACTAATTCATATGAAGTTAGGTTAGCTACTTCACCCAGTGGGCATAAGGAATTTCAGAATAGAAAACCCGAATGAAATGGGATTTTTCCTAAGGCGAATGAGGAGGGCGCTCTTTAGACGGGGTGGGTTTAGGGTAATGTTGGGCGTCGTAGCTTCTCTAGTGTTACAGCTTTCCGGCGGCTTAGAAAGGACCCGCTTTCCAGGCGCTGGTCCAAAGCGTGTCAAAGAAACCTCAGATCTATGACCTCCCAAAGGAGGGTCGATTAGTGAAAGCATCTCGTGAACAAAAAAAAGGGCTTACCTCGAGTGGGAATGTGGAGATTTTCTTGTTTAGTTGTATAGGGGAAGCAAAAGACAATAAAAGCAATCCCGGACCTTTTCTCTATCCTATCATCTCATGCATTGCCTGGATCATACGATTTGATCTTATTCGGCAGACTTCTCACCAGTCTTAGAAAAATAGGCCTTCAAACCCGCTTAGGGAAGTGTATTGCACATAAACGATGTAACACCAGTGGTATTTGCCAGTAAGGCGCTTTCTATTGTCTTTGCATCTCCCCGGTCAATTGCATTGCCTTTAGTATGGATATGTAGGAGAATCCCGAGCCGACAACAACTCCTACTTTGCGTAGATTAACGGAGGCCCTCTTCATGACCAATGAGGCTCGAGCCTTTAGGCAACCCATACGAGTCAGAGTTCCAAGCAATATAAAAGCTCATTCCTCTACTCTTCTTTTATTGGTTGGTCTGAGAGTTCATGCATGGATACGTCGAGTCCCTGAGTGGGGACTTTGACCTCGTTTAGTTCACACGCTTTGGGTTTGAGATTACTTTGTCCGCCCACCGGCTCTTGTTTTAGGAGTTGAGCCCGAGTCATGATGGCATCATAAATAGTGAAAACCTGCTTTCGGGGGATACCTTGACGAGGTAATGCAATTTCTAGTTTTCCCAACTGCAGCTAAGGGAAAGATCCTGTTCTGACTTAGTCTTCGTCTTCTATAGTGGGAGTCCCATTGACCAGGTCGGTTAGAGAGAGCCAAAGAGTTCATATCCACTTACCTGCTATACAGGGCATAAAACCGTTCACCACTATCAATTGCCTTTTAACATCTGTATGTCAATTGGAATCTTCTATCATAGATAAGGTAAGTCGACCAAGTTGATTAGGATTAGCCCCTGACTGAGAGGAGTCGTTGGAAGATTCTTCCTTTTTACGGCTTGGAATTAATATTGTTTAGAAAGAATGTATTAGATCTAGTGGCAATGCCTTTGTTCTTGAATTCAAGAATTCTCCGCCTTTCTAAGTACTTTAAAGCTTCCTTGAGAGCATCCCCAAATTCCCCCACTTTTTTCTTTTTATTAAGTTTAGAAGGACTGAGACTAACCTCACCTTAGATAGCAAGCAAAGCTGCTCCTGATAAAGAAAGTTCGACATAGTAAGGGTTCGTTGGATCGCCGACGAAGAAGAGATATCCTGACTCCTCCATTTATAGAGTTAGTAAGCTGTGTCAGGGCCTTCTGGGCTCCTTCTCTACCAGATATAAGGTAATCTAATGGCAGGGAATTCTATTCATTGTTCTTTCGACTGGCTTCCACCTCTGCTCCGAGCCAAGTCCACAGACGCCTAGATCGCTCCCTATTTGCTTTTGAATCTTTCTCAGTACAGAAGCATATTCATGCAGAATACATACTGCCCACTTTTTTAGAGGATAGAAGGTTCTTTTTTTTTTTTTCAAAAGTGGAGGAGCATGCATGATACAGAGACTCTTCTATGCGAATGTTCTTGCTTTCAAAAGACGAGTAAGGGACGGGGAGTTTCAGGAACAACCGGATTTGAAAGTTCACCCTTACCCTATAGTAGACTTTCTTTTCCCTATCTAAGCTATATCAACATAGCCAACTAGAAAAAACGAATCCGCTTGTCAATTCTTGGTGTAATACTCACTCGTCAATTCTTGGTGTAAGAATTTTTCACTGATCAGGTGTTCTCAGTCTCATCCGTGTAAGAATTAGGAATTCTTCTTCCAACTCGTCCCAGAATGGGCGTTATGACAAAGAACAAGAAGAAAAGAAAAGAAGGAATTTGTCCAATAGTAACAAAGGGTGCTTCCACAGGTTGACATCTAACGTCGTAGTACTTCATACGAAAGATGGTTAGAGCCACTGAAGAAAGAGTTACCTTGCATTCTATGTCGATCTTGTAGTTCTTCCAATATAACTCTTGGGCTTTTTGCACTACCTCACCAAGGAGATAAATGTCATTTTTCATATATTCGATATACTCTTTTTTCTTAATAAGAATATTTTCAAGGCTTACCTCGTCATAGGCGATAGAGCCTTTCCCGCCAATTCCCTTGCATAGATTATATGATATTGAATTTTCTCTTGGAAGTGCAATCGTTTTGACTCTGGAAGATGGGAGTCTCATTCCTAAGGGCAATGTATATTCAAGCATTCAGAGTTTGGTACTCTCCCATGCTGATAAGTATGAAAACTTCAGAGTGACTGCTGTCACCCTCAAAATCTTTATTGAGGGGAAAGTCTAAAATGTGTCCTCTCTCTCATTAGAAGAGAGGGTGAAATAAATGCATTCTGGAAATAAAGAATTTTGCTTCCCTCTTTTCTTTAAAGATGTTGAGCATATAAATCCTCGCCCTGTAGGGCTACGAAATCGATCGTATCCAACACGTATCACTTCTCTAAAAAACAGTGCGAAAGGTATGATTCCGTTCTTGGTTGCTGATACAAAGACAATCCTCTACAATGGGATGGATTTAGATCCTATTTCTCTGGATAAGTTTTTCATGGGATTAGATCCAACTCCCTTTGACAAAGATAAAAAAGTAGAAGTTCATTCACCTTTTGCTATAGGCGTTATGATTGTTCGTCCGTAAGCGTTACGTTCAGATGCCCTTTATCAACTTATGACCTCGCGGATGGAGAGGGATTCGAACCCCCGGTATTCCTATCAATACTTCGGTTTTCAAGACCGACTCTTTCAACCGCTCAGACATCCATCCCCTTCGCCCGCCCTTACGCCTAAGAAAGAGGCGTAAGTGGCTTATCTATGTGATTCGCTACGCTTTGTTTGTTTCTATATGATAATATGCACCTTGGTTGCTGCGCTCCCTGCGGGTAAAAAAGAGCAAGAGAGTGAAGAACGAATGATCTTCCAAACAAAAAGAGTGATTGAGTCGTGAGTTCGACTCTCGTTCTATCCATGTTCAGCAGTCCTTGTCCATGTTGGTACTGTTGATGGCAGTACCGATCAACTACGAGATGCTTTAAAGTCGATGTCTCAATGTTCCCAAGAGTAGCATCAAACGGCAAGCTATGCTTCATCAAGGCTAAGGAAGTCGGGATCTAATTGATTGCTAAACTGAAGGAAGGATCTCCGTTGAAGATTCTCATTCTGAAGCTGGTGCCCTAGCTCTCTTCTTTTGGAAGGATGGGATCATACCTATTTATCCCTGGGAACGACACTCGAGCGAAGCCCTTACGCGAGGAGTTGCGCGAAGGAGGTGGAATTAATAAAGGCAAGTATTTTTATGGGAAGAGTTTTTTCTGCTAATGTTCAAACCCTTATATGATTCCCGAAGAAGTGGATAAAACTGGTACAGATACAGATCCAGAGGATCTTGGAGTTTTCTATGAAAATAATAGGGGCGGGACCCTTATCCCTCCAGTTTCATGATGGCTATCTGTACTTAGAACATTAGAGGCCTAAATGAGCCTCTTAAGGTAACTGAAGTAAAAAATTGGATTTGTAATAATATTTTAACAACTGACTGTTGTCTACCTTTGATTCTGTCTTCTGAGTGAAGGTCCTGCGGAGGTCTTTTTTAGTGATCCAAATTGATTAGGGACAGTGACCCATGATGAAAGGAGCTATTGACCTGAGTGGTTTTCTATTTGTATTTGAAAAGCAAGGTAGGTTAGTTAACGAAAGGGTAAGGTGAGGCTGGAATGGGATATAGTAAGTGTGCCACGAGTGCTCCCTTCTAAGGCTTCTGCTTCTCTCTAATAACGAGAAAATGACTTTTTCAGAAAGCAAAGCTACAACTCTTCAGTCTAAGCTATCTAAGCTAGAACTTAAGGCCGACCTCTTTTCCAGGGATACCCCACTTCCCGTTAATAGTAGGGATTAACTTCTTTGTGAGTGAATACCGAGCCGAAAGGCCCAGCTCTGACTTATTTGATGCTGAAAATCCGAGAATACAGATGACCATAGAGTAGGGAGAGATAAAGGGGTTGGAGAAGGAATCCGAGTTCCATATATGACCAATCAAAGTTCCTCGCTGGGGCATAATCACTAACGAAATGGAGAGAGATGTCTTTGAAATTTTATTCAAGCATTTTTAGAGTCTTCCAACAAGCCTATCTCTATCTATTACATATCACATAAAAAAATCCCTATCACATTCGGTTAGCTCGAAAAGACGATGTGCAGACCATTAGCGGCTGGACATCAAGGCTCGGAGAGTGAGTGTTGATGGTAGAAATTAAATGAGGGTAGAACCCGCTTGAAACATCTCGCTTGAATCTGTTTAGTTTTTCACTAACACTAAGCCTCATCTGAGTGCTATATACATAGCTCCTTGATTACTCTTATCAAATAAAAGATTTTGAATCACTTTAAAACCTCGATCTTATTAGCTTAGTAACAGCCGTGGAAGTTTTAGTAGTTCTTGCAGAGTAAGCTAGAAGATGACTAATTCCACCCCATCATGATTGGTGGCGACTCGGATGGCATATGATTAACTAGCGCAGGAGAGTGAGTTCCCGCAGGTCATTTATTTCTCTTATGAGGCAAGTCGTTCTAGTGTTTTAGAGCACAAGAAGTTACTAAAGAGCTTTTAAGAAGGGGCTTCCAACTGTAATCGATGGCGTTCCATAATTAAGATAAAGAAAATGGAGAATTCCTTCGCATAGAGAAAGACACGAATTTAGGAAGAAAGCCCTACCCTATAGCTCCTTTAGAGCATCTCCTACTTCCGGAACGGGATAGAGGAGAATACATAAAGGAACTAAGGGTGAGAAGTACGAATGCTCATTGATTTCAATATCTTATGATCTTCGTTAATAAGGGCATAATATTCTGCTATTAAGGTCTTCCTGCTTTAGTCAATCAATGCGGAGGTACCTCTTTAGTAGCACTACTCTTCCTATAGGGCTTAGGTTAGGGCTTCTTTAGCACATAGCTAGTTTGAAGCGGGACTGGGGAATTTTCAAGCTATGGGTCTTCCAACATAAGTCCTTTCAGGGAAAGATCGTTGTCTAGTTATAGTGTAGGAGAGGAAGCTTAGCGAACAAGCGGGAGAGTTCCTGGAAGTAAACTTGTTCGGAAGTTGCTCCGATAAGAGAAAGAACCTATATTATTAATATATCTTGTACGGCTATCTAATCCATCCCACTTGCTGATCGATAAGATGTATCCTAAAGGACTTTATTCCGCCCTCTTATGTCTGCGGCACTGTAGCTCCCGCGCATTGCCCTTTGCTATCGCCTGGCTTCGGACTCGACTAAGACTTCTTTCAATTGCTTACCCAGTGGCGGGCCGCGCTTGTCGTGAACGCCACCCGGCCAAAGATAAAATTTCTCCTACTCTCTTTTACACTAAACAAGTATAATGGAAGTAAGGTTCGTATCCACAGGGAAACGGGGACGAGTTCTATACTTAGCGTGCGTTAGTACCTAGAAGACTCTTAACGGTCGAGAAACCTAATAATAACAAAAAGGGGGGTTTCAAAGAGTTGTTATTAGACTACAACTAACTAACATATAAATAAGATGAGAAATCAATATAGGAAGATCTTGAATCCGATTAACATGCACTTCAATTCATTATCGATCATTGAACCTCGATTCTATTCATTTCCATAATTATCTATTGTTGAGAATTAATCTCGCATTCTCCTTATTCTTAGTTGAATAGCACGATCAGCGTGACTATAAAACCCTAACTAAAGGATAACCTAGTCCGATAGCGTCTAAGTTCAATCCGATAGCAGCAATAAACACAGAGAACCAATAGACCTGCTAACGTCATACAAGCGATAAACATTTAACAGTTGATACAATTTCCCCAAGAAATAACCAAGACGATCTGCATCTAAGTTACTCCCTAGTTTGCTACTAATTGATAAAAGAATAAAACAATCCGATTCTATTCTTAAATCTAGCATTAGATTAATTACACAATCAAACTAGTAACGTTCCTAGCATAATCATGCAAAAACCATTGAAAGCAAGCATAGAAATTAAACCATAATCAAAGGAAATAAATAGAGAAGAAAGATCTCACAATAATGCTTGAAGCTCCATATTAATCTCGTTCAAGAACGGTTCAAGCTACAATCGGCATAGCAATAGCCAATCCCATAATTGAAATCTACGAAGACTAAACTCGAAAACAAAAACTAAAAAGAGAAGAGAAGAAGAGAAGAATGGAGTGTTTTATATTCTCTCTCCTCAAATGTGTGTGTCTTAGGTCAAAAAACTAAGTTTAGTATTTATACTAAGGCTCA
The DNA here is from genome assembly GCA_947646795.1 of Beta lomatogona. Classification (NCBI taxonomy): domain Eukaryota; kingdom Viridiplantae; phylum Streptophyta; class Magnoliopsida; order Caryophyllales; family Amaranthaceae; genus Beta; species Beta lomatogona. The sequence continues at coordinate 302,438 of CANSNZ010000999.1, forward strand.
AAAGTCAGCCGTCATTTAGACCGCCATAGGGGTCGCGAGGTGCGGTACAGGTCGCACCGTGCGATGAGCTACTGCCTTCGCAACGAGCTGAAGAATTGGCGAAACCACGCAGGTCGCACCGTGCGAGAATCCTCGCGAGGTGCGAGCAGGAGGTCGCGAGGTGCGACCATGCTCGCGAGGTGCGAGCTGCTGAGCGCTGGGCGAGCGCTGGCTGGGCAGCTTGCGCGAGGCTGCTGAGCGCTGGGCGAGGCGAGCCGGGCCTTTGGGCGCTTGGACGAGCGCCGGGCCGACGAGCTTGGGCGAGGCTGCTGGCCGGCGATGCTTCGAGCCGGCTCGCGATGGTCGAGCGATGATGCTGCGATGGGCGATGCTTGTGCTTGATGGGCTGCTGGTGAGCTGGGCGTGCGATGCTTCGATGCTGGCTCGCGATGGTCGAGCGATGATGCTTAGGCTTGCGGTGATCACGAGAGCTTGGCTCGGATCAAATGCACTTCACCTTGGAAGCTCGGAATACATGACGTTAACACAAATTATCTCGCAAAGCTCCGAACTTCCGCTAAGAGCTAAATAAGACACGAATGTTAACAATTACAATCAAACCCCTAGCAAAGTGCACCTAAAATACCACAAGAACATCGTATAACTTGAGCGCATCACCCAGCTTCGGGCAGATCATCCTTTAGAAGTAGAAGTGGAATGGAGGAATGATAGCAAGAAAGGAGAAGATCAATAGTCGAGATAAGAGCGGTCAGACTTTTACAATGACAAGAACAATCAACTATTTACTTCCTTAAGAATGTTAATAAAAAAACAGAGTTCTGTGGAGCAACCCTCCACTGACGGTCTTGCCTCTATAGTGATTAATGAATGTGGATGTGAGGTTAAGAAAGATTATAAGATTGGAGTTCCTGGTGAACCTGACACCAGCGGAGAGACTTCTACGTTGCTATTTAATGCACTAGCGGAGACTACGAGCTGGAGGGATAAAAGAAAGCTGGAACCATTCAAAATAAAAGAAAGAAGATCATACTTGAATTGGTCATTCAACCCATAAACATCAAAATGAAAGTCAAAACCAGCTAGCCCACCTACCAAAAAACTAGAGCCCTAAGGTAAAGAAAGATATCTATTTCTTATTCTCCTGTTTGCCAGGGGGGAGATCATTCTACTGATCTTATTCCAAGAGATTCAATATCACCGGAGAGAAAGCCTAGTCAAAGGAGCTTAAACAACAGAATTACCTGAGGCTATCCTAGTTCCAGTTTCGCTAACACGAGGAAAGTCTGAAAAAGGTTGTATCCAAAACAAAAGGGCGGCTAAGCTAGCAATCCGAACAAGAAGATCTTCCCGTGGATCCTTTCGTAGAGTACTGGCTATAAAGTGCACCTTTTCTGCTATCACGATCAGAAAGAGCTAGACAGCTTTGCTTGTAGTTAGCCTCAGTAATAGGCTTCAAGAGATGCTTGGTTCTCTTGACTATAATTGGTTGCAAGCTAGCTTTCTTATTGATAGCCCCTTCTCTGTATTTGACTAGGAAATGAAATTCAAAAAATCCGGCTTGAAAGGGCATCTGCAAGAGAAAGGGTCAAATTCCATAGGAACGAATCCAATTCTATTTCTTCTCTCAGTCATGCCTTGCATTTCTAGTTCTTAAACAAGTTCAATTGCAGAATAAAGAAATATGGTAAACCCTATTGTTTCTGGGTTGGAGTTTAAGATCTAGTTAGAGTTCTGGATGTTCCCACTCAAAAAAGAGGAAGTCAAATCCAGTTCATCCATCTAGGTGAAGGGCAAAGGAAGCTAGCTCAGGATATGGTTTATCCAGGTCTTTGTCAGAGTTTCCTTCAAGCCAGGCAGTATCATTCCAGTTTATGGCTATCCAATGTAAGTCTCTTTCTCCCTCAAGTTATGTTACATCGCCTTCCATTCCTTCTCCGGGGAATCCTTCTTAGCTAGAGATTAAGTAAGGGGCTCTGGCTCTTCTTATGAGTAGTGCTCTATCTAGGCATCTTAGCTTGATTTTAGGATAGCAGATTCGTTTTCACGCCTTTACTTTCCCCTATCTAATAAAGATAGTATTAGCAATTCTTATTGCAGTAGTCGTCCCTTCCAGCGAGTGCTATTTCCCCTTCCCTAGATCCAGTTACAATTTGAGTTACTTTTGGAGATAGGATTCCTCCCCCTCGTCTCTTTCGAAGCTCGTCGGTGGCCAACGCCTTCTCCCAACGGTTGCCGGCGAGCTTCCGCTTCTCCTTTTGTTCACCTTTTGTTTCCTTCACCGTGCCCGTTCATCCCCTCACCGCCGACAACCACTCTGTGCCCAAGGACTGCACGATCGAACCTCTAACTGAAGGTTTGGATTCTCGCAGTATATATTTCGAACTCCGACAATCTAGCACGGTAATTTTTCCGGCTCTGGTGGAATTACAATCCAATTAAAACATTGTGAGTGGGGTTGACTTGTTTATTTGCTTTATGTGCTTTATTTCTGCTTCAATTAACATAAATTTACAGCTTTAGTGGTTTGTGTGAAGATCCCTTCTTCTATTAAGAGGGCTTTGGTGTACTCTTTTGCTATAATATACTGTTTGTGTATTAGTGGCTTAGTGGGTTTTATTTAGTCTTATATGTTATCTTAGGAATCATGAACATTTATGAAGAGCTAAAAGGGGATTTGTGTCTATATCACTTCGAAGAGCGTGATTTTTCTTCTAAGAGTTTGATCCAAAGGATTGATCACCTGCTTAATCCTTTTGGTATTTTTGAGTTTGTTCGAAGTTTGAAAGATGAGGGTAATACTTTCTACAGGAAAGGTGTTATTAGGTCAGCAATTACAGCCTATTTTCAAGCCATTAAGATCTTGTTTTTTGCTCACATCAATGATGAGGCGGAGAAGTCTGGTTTTTTAAGTTTAGCTATCTCTATCAATTTGAACTTGGCTGCTTGTTTTCTCAAGGAAAGGGATTTTCAAAAAGTGGGTGAGTTGTGCTCTCTAGTTTTAAGTTATGATTCTACAAATGCAAAAGCTTATTTTCGGAGGGCAGTTGCAGCATTAGAACTCAACCAACCAGACTTAGCTTTTATAGATCTTACCCAAGCTCTTAAACTTAACGCAAACAATGGAGAATTTCAACAAAAATTCATGAAGTGACGTCAGTGTTAGGATGGTCTTCCAGTTTTTTTGATACTCCAACTCAAGTAGTTGGCGAGGAGGAAGCGTTTAGGATATCTTCACTCCCTGAAAGGGAGGAGAAAAGAAGAAAGGTAGGAGAAAGGAAATCCTACGAAGGTAGTACTACTACTACAGTGGAGAAGAATCACACCTTATCACAGAAGGTGAAAATGAATGTTGTTGAAACAGATCACAACATTAAAGATACTATTTCAGTCTTGAAGTCTACTTCAGGAAAAAAAACGAAATCTGCAGGGTCCAATTTTCAGTTTTCAAATCGGAAAGCACATGATACCTATCTGCACATCACTTCCTCAATGTATAGAGTGATGTCAGCGGAAAGAACATTGCGTTACTATTGCTCTTCCCAAAAACAAATGATCAGCATCCGAACTCTAAATCCATCACAAAGGATGGATTGTTGCACTACTACAGATCACCATACGCCAATGGAGATGAGACACTCCCCTGTTGAAGGGTACGATCAGTGTAAACAAACTCCAAATTTAGCCTTCGAAGCTCAGGCTACAAGTATGGATACTCAAAAGGCGTCTTGTGCCTCTTTGTAACTACCTCCAAGCACCTCCTTTTGCTCGCCAACAAAGTCTATTCCATGGGTCACCCATCACTCCACCAACAAGATGAAACAAGCTACAAGCCACAAGCCTACAACCTCGCCCAATGGAAAGCTACAACCACTTGTAGCTTTTTGTAGGTCCTACATTGTATTTACATAGAAAGTAAGACAAAAAGTGAAAGTCGAAAGGGAAAGTGGAAAGTAGGGCCCACAAAAAGTAGAACAAAGCTACTTGCTTTGTGGAGCTACATGGCTTCCCCAAGCAATAACATGCTTTTCACTCCAACAAGCAAGCAACTAGCTCCAACTTTCTCATGTTTGCAAGCTGGAGTTGCTCTTAGCCATGTTGAAAAAGTAAAACAATGTACTTCCTTTTTATATAAAGATGTTACATAAGTATTGCTTAATCCATTTAAAAATTGTAATAACTTAGAGCATCATATCTAAATACACGTCAAAAAAGAAGAAAAACAAAAAGTTGTTTTCTAACAAATATTTCTTTTACGTAGTACAAGAATCAAAATCTTTTTGAGTATTATCTCCCAACTCAAAAGTTAAAAGAGTATTGATTCTAATGTTACCTTTTATACATTCCCTTAAACTAAACAGGAAATTACACATTAATTGAAATGGTAGATGTTGTGCCTTATGTACACTAGACCAATGCTATCACATTACATGACCAAAATTAACCATAATCCTTTTTTTTATTCGGTAATTTACTGGTCCAAGTAGACTCAACCTTCATTAGTTAGGGAGTAAGAAGGAGATCGCAACCCATAAGGAAACTTTCATAGACTGAAAACTGGAGATTTATACCCAAAAATAAATATCCACACAAACACTCCATATTTAGGGTTGATGAGAGTCGAACCCAACCATGATGTTGGGAGGTGGGAGCTCCAATTATTGAGCTCCCACGTGATTCTCAACCATCGTCCTTAATAAACTCTAATCTTTAGCTACCAACTCCAAATAATTCCATATATGGCAAAAGTTATAAGATACAAAAAGCAAAACCCCACCCCAATAGAAGTACCATCACCTAGGCCCACCTTTAACTCCACCAGGCCCACCATGAGTCAACCACTACCACCACGGCACTACATATCCATCCACGTATTTCAAAAGATATCACATAGAAGATTTTGCTCTCTTTTCTCTCATCTATTATTAAGTCACATTCTAATGATCTAAATCTGCAATCTACAGAACAATTTGTCATTATGCAATTATTATGAGCAGTATATGATCAGACTATTGATTTACCACACCATCAAATTAAAAGAAAATCATCAATTCTAGATTTTTAATTCAAAACAACCCAATTAATTGAGCATATAATTTAAACAAGGGAAAATTTCATAAAACTACCTTTTATAATCAAAAAATTTCAAAAAACTACCTTTTAAAAATTTTCTTTCAAAAAACTACCTTATATAACAAATTTGTTTCAATATACTACCATTTTATCATAAATAGGGTTAATCACTAATAACTGAGTCACCTTAAATTTGTTTCTTCCCCTCTCGTTTCTCTCTTCTTTTCTCGCTACCCCATCGGCAGCAACACCTATGGTGACTGTTATTTATTAATTAGTATTAAATATAAACTTAAAATGGTAGTATATTGAAATGAATTGAAAGAAAATTTTTAAAAGGTAGTTTTTTGAAAAAATTTGGTTATAAAAGGTAGTTTTTTTGAAATTTTCCCTTTAAAGAAAGTTTTCTTAGAATAGTGAAAAAAAAATACTTCCCAAATAAAAAGACAAGGAAAACAGACAAATTAAAGAAAGTTAAAGGTTTTTGATGTTGACCTCAGTAAAAGCTCAGGGTCATGAGGATAAGCTACTATAAATATCTAATTGTTAGATGTTAGTAAACATTTATAGTAGGGGTATAACTGTAAATATACAAGAGACAACAAAGATAAAGTGGTCGGTCAAATAAAAAAGCGACTTCGAAAAATACAACGCTAATAAATAGTGTTCATGCAACTACAATTAGTGTTCGTGTAACTACAAATAGTGTTTATGCAGCTAATAATAAGTGTTCTTGAGATATAAATAGTGTTTATGCAACCCAATAAGAGTAAAGGTGAAATTGTCAATCAAACAAAAAAGTGGCCTCGAAAAATGCAATGTTAAGAAATAGTGTTCATACAGGTACAAATAGCGTTCATGTAACTGCTAATGGTGTTTATACAACTAACAAATAGTGTCCGTGAAAAATAAATAGTGTTCATGCAACACAGCTAGTACTTTTATATATTAAAAGGTAGATAAAAAATCTATAAACAAAAATATATATTTTTTCTTTTTTATATTGTCTTTTATTATTTTTTTATTCGTTACTACATGTTAGTAAACATCTACCAATTAGATATTTATCATAGCTCAATTAGGATATACATTGACAATTTCAATGGTATAAATCTGAGGCAATTGAATAATTTTCTGGGAATCGAGAGGTAATGCCGACAAAGTGTTTGATAAAATGCTCAAAGGTTCGAGGAAACCAAGTAGGCATGCAATGGAGACAACTCGAGAGAGCCATTTGTAACAGGGAATAGGTATACATTCACTTGCCATGGCTCAATGACAAGTTTTTACTACAGTTAGTCAGTTACAGTACTACTAATAGTAGTTTATAACAGCTAGTACTTCTTAGATTATTAAAAATTTCTCATGATCAACCAAACCGCTACGTGAGCAGCAAGGTGATGGCTTATTGTTATTGACTTCATTTTTGATGTCAGATGTCTTAGGATCCTTAATTTTCCCCCTCCTTACAGACTTCAACTTACCTTGTAAAATTTAAAAAAACAATACGCTAGGTTCTTTTCACCTTATCTTTCTTAAACTTCTGTAAAGTGAACCCTTTTAATTTTATTTAAACTTATTTGATGTTGACCTCAGTAATATTTTACGAGGTGTTAGAACTTATTAAAACCTAATTAAATTTGTTGGAACATATTTAAATTAATTAAACCTAAAACTTATTTTATTAAGGTGAAATGAATTCCATACATCTATGGTTCAACCATGTTGGGATCCTCTTTATTTTCTATAACAAATGGATGATCCAAATCTCAGATCAACCGTTAGAAATGTATAAAGAAGTAAGATTATGAAAAATTATTTTTCGCTCTAGGTTAGGTGTTATCATCTGAAAAAAGAAACTGAAGAAAAGAATGAAAAACAAGATCCTAATCCAGTCCAACCAACGACCACCTAAACTGCAATCAATGAAGATATTTTTCAACTTACCTGCAAAAGTATTATATAATTAGCCTTATACGCACACAATGAGTGCGAAAGCAAATAAAAAGTTAAATTAATTGTGTAGTTATTAATAACCTGAAATAACATGTAAGAATTTTTTTTCATGAAGTTTGGTAAAGAAAAAATGTCAATTAATTTGATAAAGGTCTTGAAATTTGATAGAATTGCCGTGTAATTTGACCTTTCCTTTTGTTTTTAAAAAAATGGTAAAGATGAGTTAGATTTTTTTATTTGAAGGTATATATATAATTTAGGGTGGACACCGATTCTTCTCCTATTTCCTTATATAATAAAGATAATTCCTCCGTCTTTTAATAATTTATCTATTTTCTTTTTAGATTGTCACTTCTTAGTTTATCCAATTACTTAATTTGAATGGGATTACCAATTTTTCATTAATTATCCACCTGCTAACTACTAACTAGTGCTTTCAATGAAAAAATATAATAACAATTAGTTTTTTTTTTGTTATAAACAACCTTTTATAGTCACTTTTTTTTTTGCAAAAAATAACTTTTAATTTTATTTTTTTGCAACTTACAGCCTTAAACAAAAATTTTTTTGTGATATGAAACCTTTTCCATTTTCCCATCATTGACTGTTATCAGTAACTCAGTTCGTTTACTCCCATCTCTCTTAAAATTCATTTCCCTCCCTTTTCTACCCTAAATTAAACAAAAAAAAAAAAACCATTTGAAATGTTGTGTGCAAAAATCTGTTGAAAAGTCGTATGCAAAAACTAAATTTGGTTAGCTAAGGGTTTTATAAGAGAAAAGAGGAAAATAGAGCTAAAAAAAAGGAGAGAAATGAATTGTAAAAGAGGTGGAAGTGAACGAACTGACAGTCAACGCCAAAAACATAACAACCAATGACGGAAAAATGAAAAAGGTTTCATCTCGCAAAAGTTTTTTTCTGTAAGGTTGTAACTCTTGTAAGTTGCAAAAAAAAATTAAAAGGTTGTTTTTCGCAAAAAGTGACTATAAAAGAATGTTTCTGACAAAAAACTCTAATTGTTACTATTATATTTTATCATTGAAAGTGCGATGGCCTTTTTATTGATTTTAACGATAGGATTTCTCTATGAATGGAAAAGGGGTGCTTCGGTTCAGGAGTAATCACTAGTGATAGGGAAAAAATAGGGGGGAACGACAAAGGAAAGAGCGATGCCTACAATAAATCAATTGATTCGTCATGGTAGAGAAGAAACCGGCGCACGGACCATACTCGAGCTTCGGATCAATGTCCCCAGAAGCAAGGATTCCCCCTTTCCTCGCCTGTTCAATTTCCGAAAGGAAATTAAATTCGGGTATTCCGATTCATCGGCTCGTCGCGCCAAAAAAAGCGAAATCCCTTCTCGCATGTAGTTAGTAGTTAGCAGGTGGATAATTAATGAAAAGCTAATAAAATCAATTATGAAATTTATGAATAATAATATATATGATAATTGTAACTGACCCGGGGAATCATCCGGGCCAAAATACAAGTTCAATAATCTAAAATCGAAAAAATCAAACAAACAGCTGTGTTACAGAACAACACAAACTGGTTAAACGCTAAAAGTAGATAAGAAGAGAAAGACAAAAGGGGTGTTTGGTTGAGAGAGTTTTGGGGAATAAAGAGAAATTTGAGATGAATAGAGAAGTTTGATTAGTCCAAACCTCTAATGGGAGTATTTAAATGGTTGAGAGAGGATTGAAAGAGAGATTTTAACCCAAAAAACTAATTTTAAAAAAGCTACTAGTAGAAGCGTTTTGGAAGAGAGGTTTGTGATTTTAGCTATGTAATGACTAATATATCCTAAAGCTGGTCATATATACTACCTTTTACCAAAAAAAAAACCACCAATAAATTCTTCTAAAATATTTATTGATCATTTTACCTAATAATAAGTACCAATCGGTGCGCTAACATCTATCTACCAAATACTTTCACACAAACAGCTAGTCAAACCAGCGAATACAATCAACTAGTCGCTAACAGTAGCTAATGCAAACAGCTAATTGCTAACAGTAGCTAATGCAAACAGCTAATTGCTAACAGTTAACCTCTAATTGCCAAACAGGGCTAAGGAGTTAAGAGAGAGAGATACCAAAGTGATGCAGAGTTCAGAAAAAATTAAATTATTGTACTCGGTTAACAAGATCTTATCAATTCGGTCTTCATCATCATCATTACTATAGTTCATGTGCGTATTATCATCCTCGAAAATCTCATAGTTGTGCACGTTTATCCTTCGGTGACGCATCTTCTCCATTTTTTCTTAATTAAAAAGGTGTTGATGAAACTATATTGAGAACCCTGGAAGATCGATCAATCGAAAGAAATTGAGGAGGGAGAAAACTGGGGGTATGGAGATATGGGAATTGGCTTCTTAGAGGTCTCCTTTTATATATTATGGTATTCATGTTAGGTACGGTGATGGTCCGAGCCGACACAAGAACTAGCTAGAAACTAAATAAGCGAGTTTGAGTTAAGGTTTTTCGACATAGGAATTACTTGGGTTGGCTCGAACTATCTATTTGATAAATGGGTTAGGTATGGGCTGTAGATATTCAGCCTAAACCTGGCACAACTGATACGAATAATTAAATACGTTGAATGATAATATGTTAACTCATCTTAACTGATTAACATGTTTGATGTAGATGTTGGAATTGTGATATTTTCTTGTATTGTAAAACTCTACGATTTTGCAAGCATGTGTTTAATTTTCTACTATTTCCATCCCCAATCCCACCTCACCTCACCTCCCGCCAAACCTAGACAAATCCCCATCCTAGTTGGGCAGGGATAGGGTAGGTCTCCTACTTGACAACCCACACTAACATCCCTACATGAGTGTGCTTTCCAAGGCCCTCCCATGGCCCAGGCCACAGGGCATCCCACGTGTACTGGTGCCCAAGCCCTGGGGACGCCCAAAAGCATGGACAATATAAGCCACACTTTATCTGGTTCAGGGTCGTTTTTCTACTTTTTAGACCCCGTCGACGTTTTTATGTCTGACATTCCTGTTTCTGGGTCGTTTTTCTACTTTTTAGATCCCGTCGACGTTTTTATGTCTGACATTCCTGTTTCAGGGCTGTTTTCCAACTTTTTCGCGCCTATCGACGTTTTTTGACTCGAAGATTCCTAGGGGCCCATGTTACCCAGGGATAGCACTAGGGTGCTTTAAACCCGTTCGTAGTCCACAAGTGTCTATCCTTTGTTCGCTTGGCACCCCAGTTGCTAGGCGTCTAAGGGTCTCCACAAACCATTGCTTGCCCTTCCAAGGCATGAGAGTACCCTCTAAGGCCCTCCAAGGGTCTCTAACGCCAATTTTTCTTTTTTCTTTTATTTCTTTTCTGTTTTATCTTTCTCTATACTTTAGTTTCCTAGTGGTCTCCCTGAGATATAAGGATTCCACTAGTACCTATCCTTATACCTCTTGAAAAAAATGTAATTTTTTTTCTAATGTACTTATAATACCATGATTAAGTAGAAAATTTAATTGAGGACATCCATTTATTACATGGTAAATAATTATAGAAAAGACAATATAGCGGCTGATTGGATATCAAATGCAGGTCATTTAGTTAACTCCAATGTATGTATCAATTGATATATGCGAACAATCTCAAGTAGCTTCTATCATTGTATCGGACTCATTAGGAAATCCTCTCGAGAGGAGAGTCTCCTAATGATTCGTTTCCTTACCATTTCAAAAGAAAATAATATAATACCATGATTAGAATGTACGTCCATCATATCCAATGTGAGATTGTTTGAGAGTAACAAATAATCATGTAAAGATTCATAGATGAACATAGAATTCTAATCAAATCTCAGATCAATTTAAAAGCCACAAACTTCCATAAGAACATCTACCCCATGAACAAAAAAAATGTTGATCCTTTTTCTCTACAACTTTCTCTCTCATCATCCAAAAAAAATGTCATGGCTTATGACCAAATTCAGAAATGCATCTGACCCAGGCACCCATGACATAAAAAAAGTTCACGAGTTTTCTCTCTCTCTTGCTTTTTATTTCAAAATTAATTTTTTTTGAAGTGTTTTAAAATATGGCGAAATAAATATCATTTTATAGATCTCAAAAAAATGATCATTGGTAATTTTTTTATTTTTCTAATTTGTATTTTTTGAATATAGCCATTTTAATTTGGCAAATACATTGTGTTACACATTTTCCCACCATTTTGTGGGGGGCCACTTTTCTCATGACAAAATTTTTCTTTGTTCACCAGTTGACCAATTTCTTCGTTGGTCACAATATGACCAAACATATTTTGCAAGTTGTTCATGATCCCATGAATTAATTTCATGTCATGATGATTGATGCTCTAATTAAAGATGAATCAGGGACTCCGCAAAGTGGTGGTTGAATGTGACAGTTTGTGAGTGATTTCAACCTTACAGCATAAAGCTCCGGATCGAGCACTTTTTTCCTTATTTTAGATGACATTTTTCAGTTAGTTTCTTGCTTTGATTGTGCTGTTTGGTCTTTCATTAAACTTGTAGGTAATAAGGTCGCTCATTTGTTAGCTCATCCTCAGTCTGTTGAGATGGGTGTTCACATTTGGGACGGTGATTTCCCTACTTTTGTTGTGGACGGTAGGGGTGTGCACAAACCGGTCCGGACCGGACCGGACCGGAGATTCCGGTCCGGTCCTCGGTCCGCCGAAAATCAGGATTCCGGTCCACCTGTCCGGTCCGGTCCAAACCCGGAAAATTCCGGTCCGGACCGGTTGGACCAGAATTTCTATTATTTTAGTAAAAAAAAAAAATTTATATGTTAAAAAAAAATTAAAAGGTAGAAAGTTAGAAACTTAAAAACCTACTATTTATTCTTTTAGGATTATTGACTTTAAAATTATTAAATTTTTAATGTATATAATTTATAAATATATTTAAATAAAATAAAAAAGATTTTTTTTTAACAAAAATAAATTCCGGTCCAAGAGGTCCAGGACCGGACCGGACCGGAATTTTTCCAGTCCGGTCCCGGTCCAGGAAAACCCCGGATTCCGGTCCACCGGTCCAGCCGGTTCCGGTCCAGTCCGGTCCGGTCCTGGACCGGTGCACACCCTTAGTGGACGGTGCTCGATCTGATCTATTAAATTAAGCCCTTTTGTGGGTTTCCTCCCAAAAAAAAATGAAGCAAAACTACATTTAAACCAAATGGTGCAAAATAAGACACCCATCAAGAGAAATATTTAAAAATCAATTATCTATCTCCTATTAACTAACTAAAAAGGGTATAAAAGATTCATTCTTTGATCAAATGTTGAGAATAAATAAAAAATTAAGGAAAAGAGGATAGTTGAGCACAGCAAATGGGTCAATGGATGCTGGCAAATGTTTGAGATGTTGCATTAAAGAATATAAAAACTTAGTAACCATGGTTACTAGCTCTAAATTTGAGGCAAATGAATATTTTCCTGGGAATCGAGAGGTAACGCCCACCAAGTGTTTGATGAAATGCTTGAAGGCAGGAGGAAACAAGTTTCAAAGTAGCCATGCAATGAGAGTTGGAGACAGTTGGAGAAGCCATTTGTAACATGGAAGTATACATTGGCTCAACAAGTTTTAACTACAACTAGTCTACTAGTAGTTTGTAAGAGCTAGTCCACACAAGCAATCCTTTTTAGATTATTGAGCAGCAAGTGATAGCCTAATAGAATATTGGTTCTTGGAATGATTGGATCGAGTCTCACTCTTTGTAAGAGGGATCTTCAATTTTCCCCCCTTCTTGCAAGTAACTATAACTTACCTATCTAAAAAAAAAAGTACTTTTTAGATTATTAAAATTTCTTATAATCAACCAAACGGGTAGGTTCTTTTCACCTTATCTTTGTTAAACTTATTAAACTGAATCTTTCTAAACTAGTCTGAACTTATTTGAACTTATATAAACTTATTTTATCTAATTAAAACTTTGTTAATAAGATGCTAGAACTTATTTGGCCTTTTATGAATTTATTAGAACTTATTGAACTTAAAACCTATCTCTATTATAGTGAAGAACGCGTATATCTGAGGTTGAGACGTGTTGGGATCCTATTTATTTTCTATAACAAATGGATGGTCCAAATCTTAAATCAAGGATTGGAAATGCATAAAGAAGGAAAACTATGCAAAGTTATTATTATTTTTAACTTAATTAAGTGTTGTCATGTGAAAATAAGAAATGAATGGAAAGAAAGAAAAAAGATCCTAATACAATACGATTCAATCAACGACAACCTGAACTACAATCAATGAGTCACGTCAAATACCTGCAAAAGCATAAGAGTATTGTATAACACTTAATTCCATTATACTGTCTTTTATTAATTTATCCGTTTTCTTTTTAGATTGTCACTTCTTAGTTTATCCAATTCTTTATTTGGAATAATGAGACTATCCATTATATTTTTCATTATTTATCCACCAATCAATAGATGCTTTCAGTAAAAAAAAAAATGAATATAAAAAATATTTATTGACTTCTATATGGCTCACTGACTATCTCTTCTTAAAAATGCCAAATGAAGGAGTTAAACTATGTAACACACTAACACGTGTAACGACTGTAAGAAAAATATGACACCAAATACATGTTCTTGTAATTGATACACAAAAAAGTAAATTTAATTAGTAATCAAATCTCTTTTAAATGGTACCATCTTCATTTAGGTATAAATTGAATCTTTCTTGTTGTTTGGTATCAATTAAAGTATTTGTTACTACCTACCCTAAAAAAAAAGTATTTAATTTGTTACTAATGTGGGTGACAGATGCAAAGTCGCACATCCCGCGAATAAACGTCGGTGGCTTTCTCTATAAATACTCCTGCAGTCCTGCCTGCCTAGCTAGCTCCTTAACCACATCTCCCTTCTCACTCTCTTCTCTTTAGTTCATTAATTTTCCTGCCAAACATGGCCATGCATTTCCGACTGCAATCACATGCATTTTTTTTGGTAAGCTTGCTCTTCTCCATGCATGTGCATGCATGTATATGTTTGCTCACAAAAAAAGTCGCACACAGATTCTCCATGCATGCATGTATGTATCTGTTTGCATAAACATAATTAAACCAGATAATACTTGAAGTAATACATGCATATGATGTACCAAAAACAAAACCAGATAATCCATGAGACAATTTCTAACCTATGCCACAAGGCATAGGTTAAGACTTCCAAAAATCCTATATAAGATGGCAGCGGAGGATCTGAGAAAATTTGATAATTATATATAATATTCAGCATGAGTTTCGAGAAGCTAATTATATATGCTGCAGACTGGATGGCAAATCGTGGTCATTCCACTACTAATCTCTGTTATTGATTTGAATCTTCTGATATTACTTTTTCCAAGATCATCCGTAAGAATACTTTAGGGTGGCCTGTTAATTGGGTTCCTCCCTAGTTTCTTTCTTTCTGGCTTAAAAAAAATCCTATATAAGATATCATTATACAAAAAATATAATTTCCGTTTCAAAATCCATTCGGTTTTTTTGTTCCTCCATATTTTCTGTTTCTCGAGTGATTTGAGTAATGATTTGGTGGGTGATTTTATTTTTTAAAATAGTTAGTTGGTGAGACTCTTATTAATTAAATTTACTCTCTTCTAACTTTCTCTTTCTTACTTTTTTGATTTCTTGACTTAGTGGTTGTTTGGTATACAGTAAATTATATAGGCAATAAAAATTCCCATGATATTCTGATTTGGCTAGTGAAGTGGGGAAAATGGGGGCAATGAAAATTTATCGGAATTTGAAATTCTCACAAAATGTAGGAATTTATTTACCTACCCTCCTCCTTGGTCACTCACAATTCCTACATAAATTCCTATAAATTACAACTTCCCTTATGACTACCAAACAACTTAGATTAATTCCTAAGAATTTCATAAGGGAATTAAATTCCCACAAATTGTAAATTCCTATGGAAAATAATTCTCATTGCAACCAAACAAGCACTAAGTGTCCTAAACTTTTCTTACTTTTTTGACTTCTTGATTTAGTGTCCTTAACTTTTACCAGTAAGTTGTGTGCTGATTTTTAAGGAAGTAAAAGTGTAGGTCCCAACTCCCAAGGTAAAAAAAAAAGTAAGTGACAAAGAAAGGAAAATAGAAAAGTTTCAACGTTATTTACATTTTATGGGAAGAAACTGATTCTTATAGTCAATTTTATTTAGAATTTGATACTTATAAGATAATAATAATTTTTTTTCTTTTTTTTTTTTTTGGAAAAACAAATTGTCGGGAATTTTTTTTCCGACACTTCAATTGATAGACGTGTCTAGAAAATTGGTCAAGAGTCAAGACATTCTCTTGACCGTGTCGGAGTATCGGCTTAATTTTTGGAGGAGAGTGTTGGATCCTCCGATCCCTACTCGAATTTAAAACCGTATCCGTGTCGGGAGTAACATAGCTCCTTACTAACCAAAAAAATTAATGTATCAAAAGCAAGCTATATTAGGGAAGACTTAATTCCAATTCACATGAGAAAAAAAAAATTAATACATATAAGTTGAAGAAAACAAAACCTTATTGTGAGACCTAAAACGTGGAAGCATTGATCCAAAACTGCTTAATAGTTTAAGGATTTTTTGACGTACATGAAAAAAGATGGGAGAGTTTTAGCTGTAATGGATTGAGTCCCTGGAGAAGATGGGAGAGTTTTAGTTGTAATGGATTGAGTCCCTGGAGCCAAGAAGATAAACCATACCCATAATATAATATATACCACAAAAGTATAAATATTTTTATGAGAAAATGTATATATATATATATATTGCATGCATTAGTATCGAGTATCCTTCTACGTTTAGGATTACATTCTTAATTCATCTGGGTGACATTATTTTAGTTATCTTTAAGCAAATTTCCTTGATTGTTGATCCATCTATGATAATTTTTTCTTTATATCATAACTAATCTATAATACATTATTAATCAAATATATATTGCATCTTGTTCCCTGTGTATTTTTTCAGCTTGCTTTTCTAGCATTTTATGCATCAAGTTGTGAGCAAGAGGACCACTGGAGGATGAAGTTACCAAAAGTCCCCATGCCACAAGCTATCAAGGAAAATCTACTCCACGCTAATGGTGAACTACTACCTCCGTTTTTTTATTGTTACACTTTGACATTTTACACTATTCAGTATTCACAAATTTTACTTTGACCATCGTTTGTGATTTATACGTGAATAAAAACATAATCATGTGAGATCTTATTAGATTCGTCTTAATATGTACTTTTTATAATATTTACAAATACAAAATAAGAGATATATGCCCTCAAAGTTTTGTATTGGTATGCGTGAAAAGTGTAGGTGTACCAATTAAAAAAAAAGATGGAGTATTATATATATAGCCCATTTATCAACTTTGTTTTATTTCCTAGATTATCTTATTTGTTTTCTTTTCCTTTTTTCCTTTCAATGAGCTGGGGCATTAGAATCATCAAATTCGGCCTGATTAGTCCACCTAGTAGGTGAGTCATGGGTAATATAAGTAAAATCTGGTCTCAAATCTTTAGACCCTAGGTCTATTTGTTATTGAATCTGGTCTTTCAGTTTTTAGTTTTCAACTGAAATATGGAAACCAAACACTTAAGGTTGTTTAGTAAATGTCTTTAGGTGACTTAATTAGCTTTATTTAGCTTCAAACAGCAAGAGAATATGTTTGGTACGTAAATAACTTTTTGGTTGACTGAAATGCAAACTTAGCTTATACTCCTAATTAGGATGACTAAACTTAAACATCAGTCAATTAATATATACCCCGTTATATAGTATTCCCTTCGGTTTTTATTAGTTCACCCGTATTTCTTTTTGGGATTTCCCTTATTAGTTTACCTATTTCTTTTGTTTCTATTTTTGGAATGGACCCACTAACTTTCCATGACACACATTCAACTTTAATATAAATTAATATTTTCTCTTCCTTTCTATATATGTCCCACAACACTATTTCTCTTAAAACTCTGTTTCAAAGAAATGGATAAACTAATAAAGACAGGAGGAGTAGTTTATGTGGTGATTTTTTTTTTTCCTTTAACTGTTTTTCCCACTTTGAATCAGCTATGGAGCCATTTACAATAGACACCAAGGAGAAAATGGCTAATTTAGACAAGCCTTACACCGCCAAGAAGGATAAAATTGTTGCTAGTGAAAACCAGCCTTGGACTGTTGGTTCTTGGCGTTACAATCCAAACACTGATGCTAATGCAGTTGAGCTAGTTAGTGATGCGGCCACCACCAACACCGTCGCAACCAAAAAGGATAAAACTGTTGCAAGTGAAAACCAGCCTTGGACTGTTGGTTCTTGGCGTTACAATCCAAACATTGATGCTAATGCAGTTGAGCTAGTTAGTGATGCGGCCACCACCAACACCGTCACCACCAAGAAGGATAAAACTGTTGCTAGTGAAAACCAGCCTTGGACTGTTGGTTCTTGGCGTTACAATCCAAACATTGATGCTAATGCAGTTGAGCTAGTTAGTGATGCGGTCGCCACCAAGAAGGATAAAACTGTTGCAAGTGAAAACCAGCCTTGGACTGTTGGTTCTTGGCGTTACAATCCAAACATTGATGCTAATGCAGTTGAGCTAGTTAGTGATGCGGTCGCCACCAAGAAGGATAAAACTGTTGCAAGTGAAAACCAGCCTTGGACTGTTGGTTCTTGGCGTTACAATCCAAACATTGATGCTAATGCAGTTGAGCTAGTTAGTGATGCGGCCACCACCAACACCGTCACCACCAAGAAGGATAAAACTGTTGCTAGTGAAAACCAGCCTTGGACTGTTGGTTCTTGGCGTTACAATCCAAACACCGATGCTAATGCGGTTGAGCCAGTTAGTGATGCGGCCACCACCAAGAAGGATAAAATTGTTGCTAGTGAAAACCAGCCTTGGACTGTCTATGCTTGGCGTTACAGTCTAGACACTCGCTAATGCGGTTCGGCCCGATTAGTGATGCGGCCACCACCAACACCGTCGCCACCAAGAAGGATAAAACTGTTGCAAGTGAAAACCAGCCTTGGACTTGTTGGTTCTTGGCGTTACAATCCAAACATTGATGCTAATGCGGTTGAGCTAGTTAGTGATGCGGTCGCCACCAAGAAGGATAAAACTGTTGCAAGTGAAAACCAGCCTTGGACTGTTGGTTCTTGGCGTTACAATCCAAACATTGATGCTAATGCAGTTGAGCTAGTTAGTGATGCGGCCACCACCAACACCGTCACCACCAAGAAGGATAAAACTGTTGCTAGTGAAAACCAGCCTTGGACTGTTGGTTCTTGGCGTTACAATCCAAACACTGATGCTAATGCAGTTGAGCCAGTTAGTGATGCGGCCACCACCAAGAAGGATAAAATTGTTGCTAGTGAAAACCAGCCTTGGACTGTCTATGCTTGGCGTTACAGTCTAGACACTTCGCTAATGCGGTTCGGCCCGATTAGTGATGCGGCCACCACCAACACCGTCGCCACCAAGAAGGATAAAACTGTTGCAAGTGAAAACCAGCCTTGGACTGTTGGTTCTTGGCGTTACAATCCAAACATTGATGCTAATGCAGTTGAGCTAGTTAGTGATGCGGTCGCCACCAAGAAGGATAAAATTGTTGCAAGTGAAAACCAGCCTTGGACTGTTGGTTCTTGGCGTTACAATCCAAACATTGATGCTAATGCAGTTGAGCTAGTTAGTGATGCGGCCACCACCAACACCGTCACCACCAAGAAGGATAAAACTGTTGCTAGTGAAAACCAGCCTTGGAATTTGTTGGTTCTTGGCGTTACAATCCAAACACTGATGCTAATGCAGTTGAGCCAGTTAGTGATGCGGCCACCACCAAGAAGGATAAAATTGTTGCTAGTGAAAACCAACCTTATACTGTCGTTGTTTGGCGTTACAATCCAGACACTGATGCTAATGCAGCTGAGCTAGTTAGTGATGCGGCCACCACCAACGCCGTCACCAACAAGAAGGATAAAAATGTTGCTAGTGAAAACCAGCCTTGGACTGTTGGTGCTTCGCATTACAATCCAGATAACATCAATGAGAAAAATTCTATAGAAGCTTCACATAATCATCATCATTTCACGCGCAATGCAAACTCGAAGGATTCCGAGGTGGGGGAAGAAGAACACTTAAGTGGTGGGTCAGTGTTTTTCGTGGAGGAAAGTTTGCGTCTTGGAATGAAGTTGAAGCATGATTTTCAAAAGACTAAAAAACGTCCGTATTTGCCGAAGAAAATTGCTCAATCTATCCCTTTTTCAGTAGATAAAGCTGCAGAAATTCTTAACTTGTTTTCGATAAAGCCCGAATCTGCAGAAGCAACAGGGATAAAGGATACTCTTGGTATATGTTTGCAAAGACCAAAGGTGAAGAAAGAAAACAGGTAATATCCTATGTTTACATTTACGTAGCTCTATCTTTACTATTTATCTCTATTATATCAAATTAATAATTAAGTAGATTCTTAATAATATTAGAAGCAAAACAAATGAAAAAGAGATATGCAATCTCTTCTAAACGTGTTTGGATCCTCTAGAGTTCTAAAATGGTACTCCACTTCCCAGTTCCTCTATGAATTGACTTAATTATTCAAAGTTGGACGTGCTTTCAATTGACTTATTGAAGCATTTTAATGTTGGTATAGTAGTTGATAGTTATAGTTAGTGAAACATAGGTGGGACTTGGGAGTGAGTAACACTTTCTACTATTGATCAAGTTCCCTATAATTTGCTATATGTATAGGCCCAAAATAGGGCGAGCAGGACAACTAAATTTGGAAACCAGTGAAACTAATATATGACAGAGGGAACATACTTTTCCGTTATACTTCAAACTTTTAAAATCAAATTTTTTGAAATTAGAGTTCCGATTTTTACTTCATGGTAGCTAGTATTCCAAAGTGATATGAGAAGTTTCATTCAAATAAAACTAGCTCAAAATATAGACTTGTAAGTCTTAGATTTGATCGTCTCATAAAACCCTTTTTGCCAGACCATCAACTTTTTTTTTTTTTTTTTTGAGGGTGCCAGACCATCAATTAATAAAGTAAAAAGTAGTAAAATTAACCAAAAACACAGGAAATAGGTTAATTAGTTGGATTTTAACTATTTAACTCGTTCCTTTTTTTTTTTTGAACTTTCACTACTTTTTGCTTAACTTATTGATGGTCTGATCGTGGGATCTAAGTTTCTTCCATCTACAATGATATTAGAGCTAGACTTCATAGCGACAAATAATGTTTGATTATGTACGCATCAGCTTTATAATTTAAATTAATTTATATCAAATTATGCACATTTATATGACAGGACTTGTGCACAATCCATGGAGGATATTGTAGATTTTGTTGTAAAGGAGTTAGGGACAAATGATCTTGAATTAAGAATGATGAGGAACAACATTGAGGTACCTCATGGCATACAAGATTATGTGGTAACAAAGGTGAAGAAGTTGGTTGCACCAGGCAATACAGCAGCGGCATGCCATAGGATGGTCTACCCTTATGTTGTGTACTATTGTCACCACCAACAAGACATTGGTCATTACGACGTCACTTTAGTTAGCACAACCTCCGGTAAGGCCATCCAGACCACCGCCGTTTGTCACTACGACACTTATGCTTGGCAACCAGATGTCGATGCCCTTCGATACCTCGGAATCCGTCCGGGCGATGCCCCAGTTTGTCACTTCTCTGCCATTAATGACATGTTTTGGCGTATCAAACCAACTCGCTCCAAGTATCTCGACATGGCTCAGTGAAGAGAGTCATATAATCATGAGTCATGACGTTGTTTGTATGCGATCCTACTTGTATCTTGTAACATAAATAACAGCATGGTTTGCAGGTTGATGTAACATAAATAACTTGTTTTAGTAATATCGTTTCATATCAATGTCGTTTTTGGGTTATGCATAGTGATAAAAAAAATATTTAAGATATTTTCTTCACATATTTAGGGATATAACTAGTTTCTATCTCAGGCTATGCCCCATGTTGTTGTATATAACTAGTTGCTATCTCAGGCTATGCCCCACAACACACCAATGCAATTGTCCATACATCACTTGCTCCTCCTCATCTTCTTCCGTCATTTCTCTCAACTTCACCGGCTTATACCTCAAAGGAATTCCCTCCCCAGATATAGGCTTCCTCACCAATCTGCAAAACCTCTCTATTCAAGGAAACATTTTTTCCGGCCCACTCCCCCTTCTCTTTCTCTCTCCTCACCCAACTCCGCTATCTCGACATTTCCTTCAACAATCTTATTGGCACTCTTCCCTTATCGGTTTGTAAGATGTCGAGCTCAGGTACCTTAACCTTAATTTTAACTCTTTTTACGGTGAGATTCCACCGGAGTTAGGGAAACTCAAAAAGCCTGAAACATTGTATCTTAACATGAACACTCTTTCTGGGGGTCTTCCATTTGAGTTGGGTTCATTAAATAGTTTAAAAAATATGGAATTTTCTAGTAATATGCTATTTGGTGAGATCCCACAATCTTATTTCCTTCTTCAAAACTTAATCGATATTGATCTTGGTGAAAACAAGTTATATGGGAGTATACCTGATTATATTGAAGATTTTCCAGAGTTGGAATCACTTTCATTAGGGTGGAATAACTTCACAGGGAGTATCCCACTAAAGTTAGGTACATACGGGAAGTTGCAATATCTACATATAGGTCATAACAATCTTAGTGGGAGTTTGCCTGCAAGTCTTTGTAGAGAAGACAAACTTCGATTTCTATATGCATTCAATAATTTGTTGGTTGGGCCCATTCCTGAGAGTTTGGGAAGTTGGAAGTCACTTGAAGTAGTGAAAATGGAAAATAATTTCTTAAACGGGTCGATTCCTAAGGGCTTGTTTGGCCTCCCAAACATTTCTCAAATTTGGCTTAATGACAATCTTCTTAGTGGAGGTCTCAATGAGAAATTTGGTGATTGTGTTAATCTTTTGGAGATTGATCTCTCTAATAATAAGCTATCAGGGAAGTTACCTGCGACCGTTGGAAACTGTTCTAATCTTCGGATGTTGTTGCTTTATAAGAACACCTTCACCGGAAGTATCCCTCAAGAGATTAGCAAGTGTAAGCAGCTATGGACCCTCGATCTCGGGCAAAATCAGTTCTCTGGTGTGATACCCAATGAGATTACAGGTAAGAAAGTATATTAAACTTGCTACTTTTGAAAATATTCGCTCTTTTTTTTTTCTTTCAGTTGGTCCATTCTCACTTTTGTATTATTGAAATATATCCCCAAAAAAAGTAACTGTAATTATATACAAGAATCTTGCTAAAAAACAATACGAATTATTTTTGTATGTGCAAAATAATGTACAAATATAACTAATTTGTTGTGAATAATAATATTAATTGTGTGAAATAGTAAATGTGTGGAGATATTCAACTTTATTTATCATATTCACTTGGGTTTTTAGGTATTTCACTATGAGCTTTGCATTATGGAAATATCCAACTTGACAATAGTATTTTTGTAATATCTCAATATATGAAGATTAATCAACATGACCAACATGTATACTTTTCATATTTTTTTGAACTTATATATTCCTCCTCTTCTTTGTATTTATCACAACACTTTTTATACCCTTTTGCCTCATATTAATAGCAATACTTTCATTTTAGGCATGAACCTTCTATTTACTTATTATTTCTCACTCTATAGCTATGCTCCATACCCTTATCAAAAAGATAGAACAATAAGAAAAAAAATACCACATCTGCACACACATGACACGCCCCATGAAAGGGCCCACATGATTAACCAAAATACAAAAAAAAAATCACAATATTCAATAAAATTAACTTTAATACTAAAATGATAAAACTCATGTCCCACTTTATCGACATCCTCATTAGGACTCCACAAAAAGGTATATTGCAATTAATATGAGACGAATGAGTTATATAAATGGTCAATATTATGCATTGAAAAATGTGAGATTTAAAGTGGTATATAAAGTATTTTTTGGGTAAAAAAACTATATAACATATCAATCAAATTCGTATGCGCTAAAATTTATGTACCACTTTTTTGTCACTATTTTTCTATCTTTTCCCCATACATACGTTAATTAATCATATGTCTTCACATTTTAACTACCAAGAAATTACCAGTGGTACACCAAAAAAATCTATCGGAGTACGTTGTTTGATAAAAGCTCCGTGCTACTATTTCTTGTCTAAGAATTTCATATCTCAATATCTTCTAAACAATCTCATGAAGAATTATTTGTCGCAGGAAACAAATCCATTTACAATTTGGATGAAATTGCAGTAATTAAATTATCAAACAATAGTTTGATCGGTGAAATCCCTCGTTGTCTTGGAAATACTTTTACTCAGCTTGAGACATTGTTTCTCCAATCAAACAAACTCAGCAGAACCATACCAGCAAACTTCTCAAAGTGTGGTTCATTGAAGTATCTAGATCTGAATGATAATCAACTAGAAGTAGTTGTACCTAAGTCATTGTCCAACTATCGAAGGTTGCAATTCCTAAATCTCGGGAACAATAGGCTAACGGATAAATTAATTTCCCTCATGGCTAGACAACCTCCCATATCTCCAGGTTTTCAATGTGCGTTATAATGGCTTCTATGGTCCTATAACTAGCTCACCAAAGGTTAATCACCCATTTCCAATGCTACAAATTATCGACCTCTCTAACAATAAGTTTGTGGCAAGTTGCGCAGAAGATATATCAAAAACTTTGCGGCCATGTATTGTAACAACCCTGAATTTCCAATACTTCTAAAACAACTTATAATAAATAAACTCGGAAAATTCAAAGGTGCTACGCCGCGATAATTATTAATAATAACCACAAGGCTAAATGTTCTACTATAAATAATAAACAATAAATCCTAAATAATTATTACAGACCAACTAGCTAGGAAGTAAATAATTATTACAAACCAGAATGTAAATTCTAAAGTCAAACAAATAACAGCAGAAGTCTTATTAATATTTATTAAGCTAAAATAGATCCAACGCACTCTTTACCCAACCAAAAGCTAACTATCTTCAGGTACCTGCACATTTAACACTGTAGTATCAGCCAAAGGCTGAGCAAGATTTCATACTATAATAAAACAAAACTATTCAATGTGCATGTAAGATATATAGGAATATCTTACAAATTCATTTAAAAGTTGTACAGATTATATATATACAACGTATTAACTTTCTAATAACCTCAAATACAATCTTTCTTTCTTTCTGAACTATTCTATAAAACTTTCAAATATAACTTTTCGTAATCTGTGAGTAGGAAGTAATAAAAGTCCAATGAGCTAGCTAGGCTCACTAGATAAGGTAAACACCAAAGTCCCTAGTATGCATACCTCTAACTTGATAACCTACCAAGAAGGAAGACAAATGGCAAGAGTATTGATCAATATACTCCCAACTACTAAATAAACGGTTGAGACACTGTTAACTCAACATACTTCCATACTCGAGGAATACCGCTTACCGGCAACCCTACAATTTAGTTAAACTTGGTAACCATGAGGAACTTCCTCCTTTTTATATAAATCTCATAAATAATCTCATAAACTCTTTCAATATAAATATCGAGAACCATTCAAATCTCAACGTATAAACTTCATAAAACAATCTCATTGTAAAAATAAATTTCCAAACCGTGTAAAACAATTTCGAACTCATCTCGTACAAGCAAAGTAAGAAATCTTACCTTATCAGCAACCACAATTAATGAATGTCAATCTCAAGTCAAAAAGGTTCCTCTATGAACCCGCAATCTACAATATCATAATATAGTATAAGTAACCTGACTATACTTCACATAATTCATCTATATATAGCACAACATAGTTAACAAGCTCTCACTAAATTGGAACCAACTCAACTTGTCTCAATCTAAGAAGTCACAAATTAAAGTTCATAGATTAAAGGTCAATAGAAGTAACTTGAGCAACTTATTATAACTTGGATGGTCAAATAATAAGGATGGGGTTGACTCTAATACTAAAAGGTTTATCTTTCATAAATCTAACAACCTATGTCTAGATCGATTTACATCATGACAGTGGGTTCATCATGTTAATTATCTTGAATTTAATAAGTTGATTTTCAATTAAAAGTGAGCTGCACAAGCCATAAACCTTCCTATACATTCTACAACACCACATCACAACAACAACATACCACAACAATAGCATACCACGACAATGGAATGTTGGAAACGCAACTATAGTAACAGTATAACACCACACTTGACTGGAATCTCTACACTACGATAAAACTATACTAATTACTAATAAATTTTAGTTTAACAGACAACTATAATATTATACAAAAATTCGGCAGCCACAACCAACACATAACCATAATTTTTGAGGAAATCTTGAAACTAATAATTAGCAAATTAAACTTAAAATATGCTAACTAAATCATACTAACCATCAAACATGAACCAATCATGTAAATTTTGCATAATAAAAATTTTCCCCAATTCAATTAACTCAAGAACCCTAATATAACAAAATCCCAAAATTCGAAAAAATCAACTAAATACGAATTAGACTTAGAATTACAACTTACTTGATTAAGGAGAATTAATGAGGGTGAAATTACTCTATAAAAAGGACCCCAAAAACCGCTCCTTGATTCGATTCTCGACCCGAAACGGCAAGCACAAGAATACTCTTTTCCTCTTCGGAAAAGAAAATCCACAAAACCGAGATATGTTGAGGGTGGATGAGTGAAGATTGATGTGTGGTGATGGTTGATAATTTTTTTGCAATTTTAATGGAAGACTTTGGTTGAAGCAGAAGGTAGAAGAAAAGGAATGAATAAGTGTCGTGGAGGGAAGAAGTACTGCTGCTCCTAAGACCTAAAGTTCTAACCCTTTTTTTTTTTTCTTTCTCTAGCTTTATAATAAGGTTAGCTAGGTGACTTGATTGGTATTTAACCTAGGAAATCTAGGAATTTGTTTTAACTACTTCTTAGGTAAAGTCAAATGAAAAAATAAATAAATATATATACTTAATAAAAGAGTATTTTAAATTATTTTTATAAACTAAAATAATATACATAATTACTAAACGAGATATAAAAATACGGGGTGTTACAATCTACCCCCTTAAAATAAGTTTCGTCCCGAAACTTAAAGTATTACACGAATGATCAAACTAATACTTTTGTTTCTAAAAACAGATCATTAAGTCTATAGGTCAGCCAAATACTATCACTTGAAATATAACCTCAACTTGCATTTCACATTTCTTATAGATAAATTTAACACATAAAAATAAATCATAAACTCTCTACTATCATATGAATGTTCATACTATAACAAGCAGGCATGAAACACATCAAAGCTTTATTAGAAAACTTTCAATCACACTTGTTATCATAACAAATTTCAAGACTAACACATGAAATTAGCATGAATTCTACCCCCCTTAAAAAGGGAGTTACGTCCTCGTAACGAAAAATTTTACCTGGTTGAAGAGATGGGGATACTTAAGACGCATAGCATCCTCAGCTTCCCAAGTAGACTCCTCCGAGTTGTGGTTTGACCACAACACCTTCACAATCTTTGTCTCCCCTTTGCGAGTCTTTCGGACTTTGTGATCTAGAATCTGAACTGGAAACTCCTCATAAGTCATGTTATCATCCAACTGGAGAGACTATGGCTGTAGCACATGCGAAGGGTCACTAATGTATCGCCGCAACTGAGAAACATGGAACACGTTATGCGCACGATCAACGCCTGGCGGCAACGCCAATATGTAAGCCACCTCTCCTGTTTTCTCTAGAATCTCATACGGGCCAATGAACTTAGGGCTCAACTTGCCCTTCTTCCCAAATCTCATCACTTCTTTCATAGGAGAAACTCTAAGCAAGCACCTTCTCTCCCACTCCGAAACTCCTCATGGCGACGATGCCGATCACCATAGCTCTTCTCGTCTATCTTGTGCCACCTTCATTTTCTCGTTGGATGAGCTTTACACCGCTCAACAGTCTCCTAAATCATCTCTCGGACCAATCACAACAGACTCGCCTATATCACTCCAACACAAAGGAGTACGACAACGCCGACCATACAAGGCTTCAAATGGTGCCATCTGAATGGTAGAATGGTAGCTGTTATTATATGAGAACTCTATCAAGTCAAGCTTATCCTCCCAAGAGCCCTGAAACTCTAAGGCACAAGCCCTCAACATATCCTCCAATGTTTGAATAGTGCGCTCCGTCTGGCCATCTGTAGCAGGATGAAAAGCTGTACTCATCTTCAATTTAGTCCCCAAAGCTTCCTGAAGCTTCTGCCAAAAGTTAGACAAGAATCTGCGATCCCTATCTGAAACAATATCGCTCGGAACACCATGAAGTCTAATCACATGCTCTCTGTAAGCAGTAGCCAATCGCTCATGCTTCCAAGTATCCTTCATGGGAACAAAATGAGCAGACTTAGTAAGACGATCCACAATAACCCAAATCATATTATTCCCCTTTGGTGTTCTCGGAAGTCCACAAACAAAATCCATTGAGATCGAGTCCCATTTCCATGCAGGAACCTCTAAAGGCTGAATCATCCCCTGAGGCCTCTTGTGCTCACTCTTGACCTTCTGACAAGTCAAGCATCTCGAGACATACTTAGCAACATCAGTCTTCATATGCGGCCACCAAAAAGTCTGCTTGAGATCCTTGTACATCTTATCCCCTCCAGGATGGAACCGAATATCTTGCGATGAATGAGCTTCTTCTAAGATCTTTTCCTTCAACATAGGAACATTAGGAACACACCATCTCCCCTTAAATCTCACGCTACCATCCTCAACCACTGTGAAATTAACAAGCTCATTAGCTTGCTTGTCCTTCAAGAACTGATCTTGTACTTGTGCTTTTTTGATCTCATCATACAAAGTGGAATGAATCATAAGAGAGTTAAGTTGAGCTCCCAATTGCACTATCTCCACATCAAGATTCTGAAACTCCTCTCGAAGACGATTCCTTGAACGCATGGTTTGCAAACAGTGAGAGGATCTCCTACTAAGTGCATCTGCAACAACATTGGCCTTACCCTCATGGTACTGAATCTCCATATCATAATCCTTGATCAGTTCTAACCATCTCCTCTGTCTCATGTTCAGCTCTCTCTGAGTGAAGATGTATTTCAGACTCTCGTGGTCCGAAAATATCTTGAATGATGTGCCAAGTAGATAATGACGCCGGATCTTAAGTGCAAAAACAACTATTGCCAACTCTAGATCATGCGTCGGATAGTTCAACTCATGGTTCTTCGGTTGCCTAGAAGCGTAAGCAACAACCTTTTATCTTTGCATAAGCACACAACCAAGACCATTCTTCGAAGCATCTCGTGAACACTTCGTACTCGAGGTTTCCATCGGGTAAAGTCAACACGGGAGCTGTGGTGAGACGCTCCTTCAAAATCTCGGAATGCCTTCTCACAATCATCATCCCAACGATACTTAGTATCCTTCCTCATCAATGCAGTCAACGGTCGAGCTATTTTCGAGAAGTCCTTCACAAACCTCCTATAATAACCCGCCAAGCCAAGGAAACTACGAATCTCGGTCACACTCTTTGGAGTAGGCCACTCTGAAAGCTTGACTTGGATCTTTGATGGATCAACCGAGACGCCCTCTCTAGAAATGATATGACCAAGAAAAGCAACTTTCTTCACCCGGAATTCACACTTGGAGAACTTAGCATACAACTTATTCTCCCTCGGGACCTGCGAGAATAGTGCGAAGATGCTCTTCATGCTCACTGGCATCCTTTGAATAAATCAGTATATCATCTATGAACACCACCACAAACTTATCCAAGTACGGCCTAAAGACTCGATTCATCAAGTCCATGAACACATTGGAGCATTAGTCAACCCAAAAGGCATAACCGTAAACTCATAGTGCCCATAGCGAGTTCGAAAGCCGTCTTAGGAATATCATTCTTCGCAATACGGAGTTGATGGTATCCGGATCTCGGATCAATCTTAGAGAAAACTCCGGCTCCCACCAACTGATCGAACAGATCATCTATTCTTGGCATGGGGTACTTGTTTTTCACTGTAACATTGTTGAGCTCTCTGTAATCAATGCACAGGCGGAGACTCCCATCCTTCTTTTCACAAACAAAACAGGAGCACCCCATGGAGATACACTAGGTCGAATGTACCCCTTATCAAGCAACTCTTCTAACTGAGCCTTAAGCTCTTTCATTTCAGCAGGCGCCATTCTGTAAGGAGGCTTAGAAATAGGTCCAGTTCCAGGCATCAAGTCAACACTGAACTCAACATCACGTCTCGGAGGCATGCCGGGATTATCGTCAGGAAAAACATCTACAAACTCATTGGCAATTCGAACATCTTCAACACGTGGCCCTTCCTTACTAGTGTCATGAACATGGCACAAGTACATAGGACATCCCTTCCTCAAATAGGATTTCAAAGTCAAAGCATAAATGATTTTCAAAGAAGACCCTCTATAAAACTCATGGACTCCACTAGGACCAACTACGTACACCTTTTGTTTCTCACGTCTATCTTGGCTTTATGCTTACTAAGCCAATCCATCCCTAGAATTACATCAAAATCATGCAAAGGAAAAGCTATTAAATCAGCTACTAGGGTGGTACTACCACACATAATAGGGACATCTCGGATACAAATTATTACAAGTTATGATCACACCAGAAGGAGTAGAGATGTCTACATCACAAGTTCTAGAGTTCTCTAACCCTAATTTTTTCACAAGAGGTTCAGACACAAAAGAATGAGAAGCACCAGAATCAAATAGCACATAAACAGACATCGAATGAATAGAAAAAGTACCGGTGACCACGTTGTCCTTGGTGTTTGCCTCAGTCTGGTTCATCACATGAACCTGCCCAGTGTTCCTCCCCACATCACCTCTGTGTGCCTGAGTAGCATTTGCAGTCCCTCCATTGCGATTATGTGCAACATTTCCTGGAGTAGAAGGAGCGGGACGTGTGTTGTTTCCATTTTGGGGTCTCTTATCTACTTGTACCCCATTCCTCGAACTCATCTCGAGCCCGAAGTTCCTCGATCTTGGGTTAGTAAAGCATTCATAAGCACGATGCCCCTTCCTCCCACAGTGATTACACTCCACCAAATTACCATCACAATCCTTGCCAAGGTGGTTCTCACTACAACGTTTGCAGTAGAAAATCCGATCAGTCCTCTGGTTCTGACATTGGGGCTGGCTACGAGAAAGAATGGAATTCTGATTATCCTTAGAATACTGCTGACTGGAACCTCCCTTGTTGTAAATACCACCAGAATCACGGTTCCCAAAGTTTCGATTTTTAGTGAAACCCCTCTACCTTTGTTGTAACCAGTGGAACCCAGATGTATCACCCTTTTTCTCGTCGCCCGAGTAGGCCCTGCTGGAGTGGATTTCAACTTCTTTGCAGCTTGCCTCTTCTCCTCAATCCTCTCAGCATTACAAGCACGAGTGTACACCTCCTTCACTGTAGTATACTCACCAGCTCCCATCCTAGAGTGAAGATCGGGATCTAACTTCTCCTCGAATTTCACCGCTCTTTCCCCGCTCATCGGGAACTAACCCCTTAGCAAAACGAGCCAACTCCCGAAATTTCACATAGAACTCATGAACGGTCATATCTCCCTGCACGAGATCATTAAACTCCGTCCTCTTCCTCTTCCTCATATGGGCTGGAAAGAACTCGTCACGGATCGCCTTCTTGAACTCGGTCCAACCAAACTCTCTATCCTCCATGAGCTCTTCTCCTTCCTCATCCACAGTCACCTTAGTGGTCAAATCAAATTTGTTGTGAGTCCACCAAATATCAGCATCCTTAACCAGATAATAGGCAGCAGCATCAACCTTCATCTCATCAGGGACTTGGAAAGTGGTAAAGATTTTGTCAAATTCTCTAATCCAGTTCTCCATCTTAGTAAGAACACCCTTACCATCAAAAGAAGAAGGTTTCTTTTGGTCAATTGCCTTAGAAATCACAGCAGTTTTGGAACTAACATTGCCAGAAACAGGAGTAACAGGAGTATTAAGGGCAGCAGCTTGAGCATCAGCAAATTTCTCCATAGCATCAGTTAAGGCTCGAGTGGATTGAGCTATCTCACGCATCATACGATTCGAACTTGAGTTTCGAGCACGCACGTGTCTACGCATCATCTTAAAAGCACAATAGAAACAAAGATAAACCAAAAATGATTCACCCTTACCAAATAATAAATAAAATTCAAGAACTCACATAGTTTATAATTTTACTAGTTTCTAATCTCCAATAAATCAAGCCACCAAATGAAATATGAAGTATATATATATATCATCAACACATAGTAATAATATAAATCCTTCTCTTCCCATATCACTTCCTCACAACGGCTTTTCAATTTTAATAATTTATTTACCAATTCTTGTTTAAGGTCATCTTAAAGAGGTCTTAGTAACCTAAAGCTCTGAATACCAACTGTAACAACCCTGAATTTCCAATACTTCTAAAACAACTTATAATAAATA
The DNA here is from genome assembly GCA_947646795.1 of Beta lomatogona. Lineage (NCBI taxonomy): Eukaryota > Viridiplantae > Streptophyta > Magnoliopsida > Caryophyllales > Amaranthaceae > Beta > Beta lomatogona. The sequence continues at coordinate 334,009 of CANSNZ010000999.1, forward strand.
AACTCGGAAAATTCAAAGGTGCTACGCCGCGGTAATTAATAATAATAACCGCAAGGCTAAATGTTCTATTATAAATAATAAACAATAAATCCTAAATAATTATTACAGACCAACTAGCTAGGAAGTAAATAATTATTACAAACCAGAATGTAAATTCTAAAGTCAAACAAATAACAGCGGAAGTCTTATTAATATTTATTAAGCTAAAATAGATCCAACGCACTCTTTACCCAACCAAAAGCTAACTATCTTCGGGTACCCGCACATTAAACATCAGTAGTATCGCCCAAAGGCCGAGCAAGATTTCATACTATAATAAAACAAAACTATTCAATGTGCAGGTAAGATATATAGGAATATCTTACAAATTCAATTAAAAGTTGTACAGATTATATATATAATGTATTAACTTTCTAATAACCTCAAATACAATCTTTCTTTCTTTCTGAACTATTCTATAAAACTTTCAAATATAACTTTTCGTAATCTGTGAGTAGGAAGTAATAAAAGTCCAATGAGCTAGCTAGGCTCACTAGATAAGGTAAACACCAAAGTCCCTAGTATGCATACCCCTAACTTGATAACCTACCAAGAAGGAAGACAAATGGCAAGAGTATTGATCAATATACTCCCAACTACTAAATAAACGGTTGAGACACTGTTAACTCAACATACTTCCATACTCGAGGAATACCGCTTACCGGCAACCCTACAATTTAGTTAAACTTGGTAACCATGAGGAACTTCCTCCTTTTTATATAAATCTCATAAATAATCTCATAAACTCTTTCAATATAAATATCGAGAACCATTCAAATCTCAACGTATAAACTTCATAAAACAATCTCATTGTAAAAATAAATTTCCAAACCGTGTAAAACAATTTCTGAACTCATCTGTACAAGCAAAGTAAGAAATCTTACCTTATCAGCAACCACAATTAATGAATGTCAATCTCAAGTCAAAAAGGTTCCTCTATGAACCCGCAATCTACAATATCATAATATAGTATAAGTAACCTGACTATACTTCACATAATTCATCTATATATAGCACAACATAGTTAACAAGCTCTCACTAAATTGGAACCAACTCAACTTGTCTCAATCTAAGAAGTCACAAATTAAAGTTCATAGATTAAAGGTCAATAGAAGTAACTTGAGCAACTTATTATAACTTGGATGGTCAAATAATAAGGATGGGGTTGACTCTAATACTAAAAGGTTTATCTTTCATAAATCTAACAACCTATGTCTAGATCGATTTACATCATGACAGTGGGTTCATCATGTTAATTATCTTGAATTTAATAAGTTGATTTTCAATAAAAAAAACGAGCTGCACAAGCCATAAACCTTCCTATACATTCTACAACACCACATCACAACAACAGCACACCACAACAATAGCATACCACGACAATGGAATGTTGGAAACGCAACTATAGTAACAAGTATAACACCACACTTGACTGGAATCTCTATACTACGATAAAACTATACTAATTACTAATAAATTTTAGTTTAACTGAGACAACTATAATATTATACAAAAATTCGGCAGCCACAACCAACACATAACCATAATTTTTGAGGAAATCTTGAAACTAATAATTAGCAAATTAAACTTAAAATATGCTAACTAAATCATACTAACCATCAAACATGAACCAATCATGTAAATTTCGCATAATAAAAATTTTCCCCAATTCAATTAACTCAAGAACCCTAATATAACAAAATCCCAAAATTCGAAAAAATCAACTAAATACGAATTCGACTTAGAATTACAACTTACTTGATTAAGGAGAATTAATGAGGGTGAAATTACTCTATAAAAAGGACCCCAAAAACCGCTCCTTGATTCGATTCTCGACCCGAAACCGCAAGCACAAGAATACTCTTTTCCTCTTCGGAAAAGAAAATCCACAAAACCGAGATATGTTGAAGGTGGATGAGTGAAGATTGATGTGTGGTGATGGTTGATAATTTTTTTGCAATTTTAATGGAAGACTTTGGTTGAAGCAGAAGGTAGAAGAAAAGGAATGAATAAGTGTCGTGGAGGGAAGAAGTACTGCTGCTCCTAAGACCTAAAGTTCTAACCTTTTTTTTTCTTTCTCTAGCTTTATAATAAGGTTAGCTAGCTGACTTGATTGGTATTTAACCTAGGAAATCTAGGAATTTGTTTTAACTACTTCTTAGGTAAAGTCAAATGAAAAAAATAAATAAATATATATAATTAATAAAAGAGTATTTTAAATTATTTATATAAACTAAAATAATGTACAGAATTACTAAACAGATATAAAAATACGGGGTGTTACATGTATAATATGGACGAGTCTAGTGTTGGGAGTCCACAATACATGGAGGACTCTAATTTCAGTCCTTACTCTATGGTATTGACATTCAATGGGTTACAACAAAAATATGAAAAAGCTTATTGTGACGATGTCGACCTTTGATATATCCAACAACAACTTTACAGGACAGATTCCAGATGTTATAGGGGGATTACGCTCACTTCGCAGCCTTAATTTGTCGCATAATCTCTTAACCGGGAACATTCCTCCATCAATTGCAAAATTATCTTTGCTTGACAGTTTGGACCTTTCATCAAACAGGCTCACTGGTCTTATCCCTCAAGAATTAGTTAGTTTAACATTTGTTGGGAGCTTCAATCTTTCGAACAAGCTATTGGAGGGGCCTATACCTCATGGTAACAATTTCGACACATTCACAGCTAATTCATACCAGGGGAATCTCAGATTGTGTGGAAAACCATTACATGAGTGTGGAGAAAGAAGGGCAAAAAGCACCACTAATAATCAAGATGTTCCTTAAAATCATATTGAACGAATGTTATCGATGTCCGAAATCGTAGTTATGGGGTTTGGCAGTGGTGTGCTAGTTGGGTTGGCTTGGGGATACTATATGTTTTCAATGGGAAAGCCCTTTTGATTTATCAAGTTGGCTAGCAAAATGGAATCAGTGTTGATTGGTTTTTTCTAACCAGCAATTTGTTAGACGATGAAGAGCATCAAAACATAAAAAAGAATCTAAAAAGTTGAGCAATATGCATGTGTAGCCTTGTTTTACAAAATTTAGCATTACTATTAGTGTCTCAATTCATAATAATATAAAATTAGCTTGTTCAAGATTTGTATTTTTATTCTCAAAACTTTCGTGATTCATGATGTTGTTGAGAGACGTATGGGATAGCATTTGCAGGCGCGTCTTACATTTTCCCACACTTTCCCATTCACGTACTCCAATTCATTCAGATAAGGCACATCAAGATCCATGTATCTAGTTAAATCTAAACATAAATGACCCATAGGAGAATAAGAATGCACAAAGATGTTATGACAGTTGTGAGAAAGAACAAATAATTGAATGCAAAACAAAGAAAATCACACACAGATTTAACGTGGTTCAACCAATGGAGTGTTGGCTACGTCCACGGGCAGAGAGAGAATAATTTTATTGATAAGAATAATAACCAGAATACCAGATGTGACTAATGACTTAATCGTCTAATAAATAAACTAGGTTTGAAACCTATTTATAAGCAAATTCGGAAAACGTGTTTTCGCATCAAACTGCGCACTGCCCAATCGGGTCGGGCAGTAACTCGCCAACCCAAATTCGTCTCGCACCCGATCGGGGACCATCGCCCGAGTCGTAGTTCGCTACGACTCCCGATCGGGCTAACATACCCGACACCATCGGGAGCTACACTCCGAGAGCTGCTGCTGAGACGCTGACCCCGCCCGGTCGGGCGAGCCTGCCCGATCCGGTAGGGCGAGCCGACGAAGACCTACAAATCTCCACCTTAACTTTAATCCTCTCACAACAAACTAGATAAAATACGCATTGAACACAATGCTCAGATTCTCCCTGCAACCAGATTTGTCTATTAAGGACACCAGATTAGCCCCTAAAGGCTCCAGACTTGCCCCAAAGGGCAATTAACAATCACGAACATTGAGGAAGTTCAAACAATGTTGAAACTTACTCTGTGGAACAGGTTTAGTAAACATATAAGCAGGATTATCAGCAGTACCTACTTTCTTCACCTTAACCCTCTTCTCACTCCTTAGAAAATGATATCTCACATCAATGTGCTTAGTCCTCTCATGATGGACTTGATCCTTGGCTAAGCATATTGCACTCAAACTGTCACAATACACAATGGCCTGATCGTGATGCAAACCAAGATCACTTACTAGCCCCTTTAACCATATTCCCTCTTTAGCAGCTGCTGTCAATGCCATGTACTCTGCTTCAATAGTAGACAAAGTAACTGTAGCCTGTAAAGTTATCTTCCAACTAACAACAGAGCCACCAAGAGTAAATACATAACCAGTCATAGACCTTCTACTGTCTACATCTCCAAAGCATAATGAGAACCGAATAACCAGTAACTAAACACTGAGTATCATTCCCATAAATGAGACCAACATCAGACGTACCTCAAAGGTAACAAAAAATCCTCTTGACTGCTTGCCAATGCTCCTTATCAGGATCACCCATGAACCTACTAACAACATTAACTGCATGTGCAAGATCCGACCTAGTGCAGACGATAGCATACATCAGACTCCCTACTGCACTAGCATAGGGAACCCGACTCATGTACTCCTTCTCCTCAGCAGACTTGGGTGCAAAAGCAACAAACAAATGATTATTGGAGGCACTTGGAGTATCTATAGGCTTAGCTGTTGACATGCCAAACCTTGACAAAATCTTCTGAATGTAGCCATTCTGTGACAAGAAAAGCTTCCTCTGATCTCTTTCCCTATAAATCTCCATCCCCAAAATCTTTTTCGCAGCATGCAAATCCTTCATCTCAAACTCAGCACTGAGAAGACCCTTCAACCTCTGAATATCAGACTTGGACTTGGCAGCTATGAGCATATCATCTACATACAGGATTAAATATATCCATGATTCATCATCTAGCTTGTTGTGATACACACAACAATCATACAGACTCATGTTATAGCCCAACTCAATCATATAGCTGTCAAACCTTTTATACCACTGCCTAGGAGACTGCTTTAGCCCATACAAGGACTTCTTCAGTCTGCAAACATAGTCTTCTTTATCAGGAACTTGGAACCCATCTGGCTGAGTCATATAAATCTCTTCTTCCAACTCTCCATGTAGGAAAACTGTTTTCACATCTAGTTGCTCAAGTTCAAGATCCTGACGTGCAACTATTGCTAGTAGCACCCTGATGGAAGTGTGTCTGACTACTGGTGAGAAAATCTCATTATAGTCAACCCTTTCCCTTTAAGTGAACCCTCTTGCAACAACCCGAGCTTTATTCTTGACCCCCTTAGAAGGTGAGGTCCCTTCCTTCTTCTTGAAAACCCATTTGCAGGTGACAATTTTCCTGTCCTTGGGACGTTTGACTAGCTCCTAAATCTGATTCTTATCCAGAGACTCCATTTCATCTCCCATAGCAGCGAGCCATTGAACAGACTCACTACCTGAGACAGCTTCCTTGTAGGTGGATGGCTCATAAGTGTCTACCTCCACCTCCTCAGCAACCTGCAGTGCATAAGCAACCATATCCTCAAAAGCATACCTCCTAGGAGGTCCCACACCAACTCTTCTAGCTCTATCAAGTGTTATGCTAGTTCGATGTACTTCAGATGAGGCAGATTGATGACTAGAAGATTCAGATTCAGTAGCACCAATGTTGATCTTCTCCACCTTGGTGCTTTGATTCACTCTCATCATAAGTGACTTGCAGCTCCACCTGTTTATCAACATTACTATCAATAGACACCACCATGGACTTCACAGTGGGGTTAAGCATAGAGTTTTCATCAAGTATTATACTTCTACTAAGTATAACCCAACTCTCATAAGGTGATCAGATTCTATAGCCCTTAACTCCACTCCCAAAACCCATAAATACACCCTTCTTAGCTCTAGGTTCTGAGTTACCCTCACTTACATGATAATAAACAGTAGAACCAAAAACTCTCGACAAAGAATAATGCTACCGACACCACACCTCATAAGGTGTTTTACAATCAATACCAAGTGTGAGGTCCACGGTTGATCGGATAGCAAGCCGTACTTACAGCCTTTCGCCCAAAATCTTCTAGGTAACCAAGCATTAGAAAGCATGCACCTCGCTCTCTCCAACAATGTCTGATTCATGCGTTTCGCTACCCCCGTTCTGTTGTGGAGTACTCCTGACAATATGATGGCATGTTCTTGCAGATTTCATTAAACTCATACCAACAGAATTCCAGACCATTATCAGTTCGAACCCTTTTGATCTTCCTTTCAGCTTGATTTTCCACCAAAACCTTCCACTACTTGAAGCTCATGAAAGCCTCCCTTTTATGCTTCATCATAATTACCCAAGTCATACATGAATAATCATCGATCATCGACACAAAGTACATGTGACCTCCAATAGTTTCAACTCGGGAAGGACCCCAACAATCAGAATGAATATAATTAAGTGTGCCCTTTGTAGCATGCACAACCTTTGGAAACTTGCTGCGATGAAGCTTCCCAAACACACAATGCTCACAGAACTCTAGGTCCTGCACCTTGTGCCCACACAGAAGATCCCTTTTTGACAGAATTTGCATCCCCCTTTCACCCATATGTCCAAGCCTCCTATGCCACAACTTGGTCATGTCCTCCTTTGGGAACCTCAGATGATGCAACAGCAGCAGAACCTGTAATAGTAGAACCTTGAAGAAAATACAATGTACCATTTTTAATACCTTTCAGAACTACCTTCGAACCCTTGCAGACACTCATAATTCCACCTTCACCTTGAAAACTGAACCCTCTACTGTCAAGAAGACTCAAGGATATCAGGTTCTTTGTCATCAGTGGAACATGCCTAACTTCAATTCGTTCAAGGTACAGAATGTACCATCATGAGTCCTCAATCTGATGGAGCCTATTCCAACTACTTTGCAGACAGCACTGTTGGCCATAGAAACACTGCCCCCATCTATCTGCTCATAAGTTGAAAACCACTCCCTACAGGGACTAATATGATACGATGCCCCAAAATCAAGAACCCACACATCCCTATAATGTGACTGGTTATTAATAACTAGGGTCATATCTTCCTCAGAATTACCATCAGTTTCTGCCAGAGCAGCAGAACCTTCATTCTTGTCCTGCTGCTTCTTTTTCTTAGGACATTCATTTTTCCAATGCCCCTTTTTCTTACAGTAATTACAGACACCATTAGGTTTAGGACCCTTAGAATTCGAATTTTTTTTGTTCGATTTCTTTTTACCAGATTTTCCCTGTCCCTTACCCCCAGTGACAACTAATCCGGATGTCCGATTTTTACGTACTAGAACCAGATGCCTGATGACTGACTTCTCTAGTATGAAGAGCAGATCTTTCTTCTTCTAATGACAGACTATCTTTCCCAACAATAAAAGAATCCACAAAATTCTCATACGATAAAGGCAAAGATACTAACAGAATTAAAGCAGCATCCTCATCATCTACTTTGACATCAATATTACGAAGATCTAGCAAGATAGTATTCAATTTATCTAGATGGTCCGTCAGAGACATACCTTCCTGCATACGCAGGCTGAACAGACGTTGCTTCAAAAGCAACTTGTTGGTTAGAGATTTCGTCATGTACGGATCTCTAACTTCAATCACGCAGCCGGCGGCGGTTTCTGCTCCGCAACCTCAGTAATTATGTCGTCAGAAAGACACAACATAATCATTGAATGTGCCTTCTCCTCCAGAACGGCCATCCCAGCGGTTTCTGAATCCGATGACTTCTTTGCCAACTGTGCCCACAACCCTTGTTGCTTCTATAAAGCCCGCATCTTGATCGCCACGCATCGAAACTGTTTCTCCCAGTGAATTTATCGATTTTCACATTCATCCCAGACATCTTTCTCACCCGGATTGAACACAAAGCTCTTGATACCAATTTGTTATGACGGATTTGAGAAAGAACAAATAATTGAATGCAAAACAAAGAAAATCACACACAAATTTAACATGGTTCACCAACGGAGTGTTGGCTACGTCCACGGGCAGAGAGAGAATAATTTTATTGATAAGAAGAATAACCAGAATTATAGATGTGATTAATGACTTAGGGTCCGTTCTGTTCAACTTATTTTAACTTATATAAGATTTTATAAGATTAGATAAGATAAGATAAGATCATATAAGATAAGATAAGATAAATAAGATGTTCTGTTCAACTTATCTTCACTCATTTCAGAATAAGATAAGATAAGTTAAGATAAGATAAGATAAGACAAAATAAGTTTAGCAGAACAGACCCTTAATCGTCTAATAAATAAACTAGGTTTAAAACCTATTTATAAGCAAATTCGGAAAACGTTTTCGCGTCAAAATGCGCACCGCCCAATCGGGTCGGGCGGTAACTCGCCAACCCAAATTCGTCTCGCACCCGATCGGGCGACCATCGCCCGAGTCGTAGTTCGCTACGACGCCCGATCGGGCGAACATGCCCGACGCCATCGGGCACTACACTCCGAGAGCTGCTGCTGAGACACTGACCCCGCCCTGTCGGGCGAGCCGACGAAGACCTCTTCTGACCAAATTCAAGGCACAAATTCCTACAAAAGATACATAAAATCCAACAGAATAAAAATGGATTTCCAGAGTTACGAACTTTGCTTAAATTGACAAAAGAAGCATTGCAAGAATCATCACTTCTCTTATTTTTCATGAGTTAGTTTAATTTCTTATGAAAAATAAGGGTAAAGCTTCAAGTTCTAAGAGAACCAAGTTAATAAGCATATCTTTACATATGTGTTTCAATGAGTTTGGTTGTAAGTATTTTGAAACACAGGAAGTAAATATTTTAGGATGTAGTTATGTTTGGTTAACATATTTACTTTTCCAATTTCTTTCTCAATTTTCATCAATCATGAGTCCTAAGGCAATATTAATTTGGCTTTGGGATGAAGTGACTACTATTTCTTACACTAATGCAGTTGGGCTATTTCTGATTTATTTTGTGAAGATTGTAATGGAGGTGATGGTTGTGAAGTCAATGCAGCACTATACAAGTTGCATTATTTGATCTAGCATATCTGTTAGAGAGTCAGCGGTGTTTTTAACTGATACTTACAATTGGAGACATGCTGAATTATTGATGTGAAAATAATGTTCTCTCAATACTTCAAATTGCTGAATTTATGTCAATATTGTGTAGTTTTTATCATTAGTCACTTGCCTGATTTGACTTAGCGTGTTTAAGGTGCCGTTTATCTTGCTCAATATTTTGAAAAGTTCCGATATGAATTTAAAGATGAGAACAATTTGATGTAAGTTGGATTTGAAGTCTATGTCTGGGATAACAGATCAAGAAGAATTCATCTTTTCACTATCCATTATCTAGTTGCAAGAAACGATCATCTTATGGGGTGATAAAATGAGTTGAAAGGGATTATAAGTTTCAAGTTTTTTGATATTGAACTAATCAAAATCAATTTGAGTTAAGTAGGTTTAGAATCGAGCTCGAGTTGATTATTTCCATGACCACTAAAGTTTACATAGCAAACCAACCTCAAAATAAAAATGGGACAAAGTACCATTTGATGCCTTCCTTAGAAACATTGCATAAAAGTTGTCCTTTATGTTGCCAAACAACTGAATCTGACTGAACCTAATGTAAAAAGCAGTTCTAGTCTTCCTAGCCATTGCTACTACTTCATGGCTTCTACACTGGCTGGCTTCGAATATCAACATCAAAATGATCCTTCGATTGATTCACCTTGATCTCAAATACCTTTGGCCACCACTTTCCAGTTACTGAAAAGAGCAAAACACGATCAACAAAGTCATGCTAGCAGCTTAACCATCTAGGTCTCCTATTAGATTGTCTGCTCATAGCTGGTGAGACCAAGTAACATTTACGTATTTTCCTCAACTTTTATACATTTTTAGCAACTTTCTACTTTGGGTTATTTTTGTATCACTGGAAGGCTAAAGGGAGCATGATATAACACAAGTAAAAGACTTTACAATTCCGAATAAAAGAACATATAGTATCATTTTCATTTATAAATACATATAGTAGTAGTATCATTATCATTATAAAAGAGTATAGTTCATAATATAAGAGCATGTATAATTTTCATTCGTAAAAGAATATATAATTCATAATATACGAAAATGCAATAAGAGAACCTAACGTAAAAGAATATATAATTCATAATATACGAACATGCAATAAGAGAACCTAGTAAGTAGTAGTATGATGAAAGAACATACACGTCTAGGACTCCAGGTGCATATATCACATCATATGCTCCTGCGTGTATGATCGAAGTGTCAGAGCTTTTTACCTATATTTTGTAACTATTACTGTTTTTTGTTTATTGATCCCTAATCTGGCCGTCAAATTGTATGATAAAAGAATCTGCATAAACTTTATAGTGTTGGACATTGCCACTAAATTCAATACAATGCTTCTCAATTTCCACAAAAGGTTAGAATCTACCACAATTTGGGTGCTTGGAGTCCTATCTAAGGTGCTAGTAAGAGATGCATGTTCCTACAGTAGTCTCATAACGGAACTACCAGCTTTAGCAATTCATGTTATTGCTTAAAGCTAGAAGCCATTGATAGTTTCTTAACAAAAGAGTGAGCTCTACCAAAAAAGCAACAGCAGGCATCGACAGAAAACTCACCAAATACGCACTGTTCGTCACCGTCCCATGCTATGCCAATCAAGATGTCAAAAACATCCTAGAACCAAGCAGTTTTAACATTTATGAGAAGGTTAAAAAAAAGATTTCAAACTCATGGAATAATAAATCTTAAAAGAGGACAAGTTGGACATAACATAATGACGTACTATTTCACCATCTGCCATCATTCTTTCTCTGGAACAGAACAAAAGAGGGAAAAGTTTTGAGCAGAGGGTTGAAAACACATTGATCATGCGCTAAGAATAATAAGGAGACTAAATTGAACGAGGAAACATAGGGAATAGACACCTCAAAATGGGAAGGAGAATCCAGCCAAGGACTGTACCATCTTCGGGTGATATTCGACAATGCGATCGATCCGCACGGTGAGAATTCAGTCGGCTGCATAAAAGTATTATCATGATGCAACTTTGGAGAGCTAAAGTTACACTATATCGGAGTAATTACTCAAATGTTGATTAGTACTCCGTGCGTTTGAATTAAAGTCACATATGGAGTAGTTCCAAGCTAGATTGCACAGAGACGGATACAAGTACGGGGGCTGAAAACGTCGAGATTTCAAAATTTTAGGAACGGGTACGTGTACCCAAACAGGATACGTATCATATCGGGTACTCAAACGCGTACGTGTAGGAATATATAGATGCAAATAGCGGAATTTCAGGAAACAATTTCCTAACATCTATCATAGGATCGCAAACATAATCAAACACATGAATCATTCAATAGGGATTAAATATCAAACCTTTGTAGCGTGATTTCCCTGTTGTATGCAAACTTTGAAGATTCGAGAGCCCCAAGTGTTGCTCCTCTAATCAGTCCACAAGCACCAATTGAACACCAACGTTTGCTAGAACGGAAGAGAAGAAAATCTCTTGCTTTTGATGGTATAGGCACCGGTTTAGAGGGAATAGCTTAGGATTTCACTTTCTCTCACTTGTGGAAAGAAACTGATTAATCAATTGATCACCTAAACCCTAATATTATATCCTATATATAATAGAAAAGTCATAGGCTAGTTAGGAGAACTAATTCTCCTCATATTTCCCTTTGGACCGGCCCATCCCTAATCCTAAATGGATTTGGATTGCTTTGTCCAACTTGTGCTACAGTGTGTGACCTCATAGGATTAATCTATTTTAGTTATAGGCCCAATCAATATTTTCCTATTAATCATATTTATTCTCTAGCAAGAAAACACGATTACTAAAATAATTAACTTTATTATCTTCATAATATAAATCCTATTTATATTTAGTAATTGCCGGGATGTCTAAGGGCATATTCATTCAATCTCCGACTTGTCCGAAGACAAGAGCGCAATGTTAAATTCCTTAAATCACTTAATGTCAAATTTGATAACACAATGTTATTCTCAAATTTTATGTTCCTTGATCGCTGAGTTCGAACTGCTCAAATGAGGATTAACTCTTTAATCCTATTCCGCATGGCCATGCAATTTTCCAGTTCTCGCTCATCAAGAGGCCCAGACACCATTCCTATTTTATAGGAGGACTTATCCACTCTTGTATGGCCATAACTCCCACTCAATTCTTAGCCCACCTGATCACTGCCTTTATAACCTCCTTTTACGACGCGACGTTTAACAGTGTCAAAGTTAAACTAATTATATTGTGGTTATTAAGACATACTCATGTCTAAGGAATCCACTAAACATTGTAGTTTGATTCTACTTTTAGAATCTAATTAGGTCAAGTCTCAATGTATCAACTATACATCCATATAATCAATTAGACATCTCTATGTCTCCATAGCCCATGGAATTACGCTATCAATTAATTATATAATAGTCTTTTAAATAAATCACTTATATCCAATTAGTGATTTAGACTAGGGACTTTATATAAATTGTGATTTCAGTTCACTTTATAGGGTTCCATTATCAAAACATTTTCGATAATCCTATTTGAAAACACAAATTATTTGGACATTTTATTTAATACTAAATCAAGCGATTAAATAAGAAATGTATTTTTATTGATAAACATTCAAAACATAATAAATGTCTTTACAATTGTAAACATGAAGTAAACAACCTAAAGTCATTCTCTCATATGCTTAAGCCCCATAGACCTAGTATGACACTCATGCTTAGGTTGAGCAAACGGTTTAGTCAGAGGATTTGCTATATTATCCTCAGTATGAACCTTGCTTACATATGTGTATCCAGTAACAACTAACTCCTTATCTCCACCATATACTAAAAAAAAATTATCCTTAGTTCTTCGCAAGTACTTAAGGATGATTTTCGCTGCAATCCAATGCCCATCTCCTGGATTTGACTGGTATCTGCTGCATATACTTAAAGCATATGCAACATTCGGTCGAGTGCATATCATGGCATACATAATGGATCCTACTGCAGAAGCATAGGGAACATTACTCATACGCTTGACCTCATCAGGACTAGAAGGGCACTGAGACTTGCCAAGTGTTATGCCATGTTGCATGGGAATGAAACCTCTTTTGGAGTTTTCCAGCTTGAACCTTGCAAGAACCTTATCAATATAAGTCTCTTGACTAAGTCCAATCAGCCTTTTAGATCTATCTCTATAGATCTTTATTCCCAATATGTACTCTTGCCTCTCCTAGATCTTTCATAGAGAAACAATTTTTAAGCCATTCCTTGGTGACTCGAAGCATGGTTTTATCATTTCTTATGAGAAGTATGTCATCCACATACAAGACCAGAAAAGTAATACTACTCCCACTTAACTTCTTGTATACACAAGATTCCTCTTCATTTATGAGAAAGCCAAATTTCATGACTCCCTCATCAAATCTGAGGTTCCAACCCCTTGATGCTTGCTTTTGTCCATAAATGGACTTCTTAAGCTTGCATACCCTCCCTGGATTTTATGGATCTTCAAAACCATGAGGTTGTGTCATGTACACATCATCTTTCAAGAACCCATTCAAGAAAGCGGTTTTGACATCCATCTCCAATATTTCATAGTCATGAAAGGCAGCAATCACAAGGATTATCCTAATGGACTTCAGCATGGCTACTGGTGAGAAGATTTCATCATAGTTAATACCATGAATTTGTTTGAAACCTTTCGCCACCAACCTTGCTTTGAAAACACTAATGTTTCCATCCTTGTCTGTTTTCAACTCGAAAATCCATTTGCATCCAACGGGTTTTACCCCATCAGGCAAATCAACCAAGTCCCATACTTGATTTTCAGACATGGAATCCATTTCAGATTTCATGGCCTCAAGCCATCTTTCGGAGTCTTGACTATCCAAAGCATCTTTGTAGCTAGTAGGCTCTTCTTATTCTAAAATTGTTATTTCAGAACTTTCAGTCAAAAGGAAATCAACATATCTCTTTGACGGAATGATGGTCCTATTGGACCTACATTGAGGAACAACAGAAGAAGTTTCTACCTCACTAGGTTGAGTGACTTCGCATGAAGTATCTCCAAGTGGGATGGTAGGAGGTACGTGAATTGAATGCACCACCTCCTGAGCATTTTCATGTCGGGCCGCCTCTGATGAGGTGTTAACCTCATCCATTTGTTGCTCATCTCGAACTTCTTCGAGATATACATTTCTCCCATTTGTTTTTCTGGAAATAAACTCCTTTTTCCAGAAAGACACCATTACGAGCAACAAACACTTTGTTTCCGCTTTGGTTGTAGAAGTAGTATCCCTTAGTCTCTTTTGGATAATGCATAAAAAGACATTTTATCGGATTTGGGTGAAAGCTTATCAGAAAGTAAACGTTTTACATAAGCTTCACAACCCCATATCCTTAGAAAAGACAATTTTGGAACGTTTCCAGTCCATATTTCATACGGAGTCTTTTCCACTACTTTGGATGGTGCTCGGTTAAGTGTGAATGCTGCTGTTTCAAGCGCAAATCCCCAGAATGTAATAGGAAGATCAGCAAGACTCATCATGGATCGAACCATATCAAGTAGAGTTCGATTCCTTCTTTCAGAAACGCCATTTAACTGTGGTGTTCCTGGTGGAGTCCATTGTGAAAGTATTCCACAATCCTTCAAATGATCACCAAATTCTTGAGATAAATATTCACCACCACGATCGGATCGTAATGTCTTAATTTTCTTCCCAAGTTGGTTTTGTACTTCATTCTGGAATTCCTTAAATTTTTCAAAGGATTCCGACTTATGCCGCATGAGGTAAACATATCCAAATCTGCTCACATCATCGGTAAAAGTAATGAAGTAACTGTACCCTCCCCTAGCCAACGTACTCATAGGTCCACACACATCCGTATGTATGAGGGCTAAAAGGTCATTGGCCCTTTCACTTGAACTCGTGAAAGGAGACTTTGTCGGTTTCCCCATCAAGCAAAACTCACAAGTATCAAATGATTCGAAATCAAATGATTTGAGAATTCCATCTTTATGAAGTTTCTCAATGCGCTTTGAGCTTATGTGGCCTAATCGACAATGCCATAGGGATGTAGGGTTTGAATCATTTGCTTTATGTTTCTTGATGTCTATGTTATAGATGTGGGTTTCTAAGTCTAGGACATATAAACCATTTAATAACTTAGCGAGACATAGAACATATCATTCAAATACACGGAACAACTATTGTTCTTTATTGTAAATGAATAACCTTCGGAATCCAAAACAGGAATCGAAATAATGTTCTTTGTGATAGCGAGGAACATAATAACAATTATCAAGTTCTAAAACTAATCCTAAAGGTAAAAGTAGACTATATACTCCCACTGCCAATGTAGCAACTCGTGCTCCATTGCCAACGCGAAGATATACTTCTCCCTTTCCCAATGTTCTACTTCTTTTGAGGCCTTGCCTATTACAAATAATGTGCGAACCACAAGCGGTATCAAATACCAAAGAAGCAGAAGTTGCTAAGTTAACTTCTATAACATACATATCTGAACTAGAAACTCCTTTCTTTTGATCCTTCAGATACTTGGGGCAACTACTTTTCCAATGACCAACCTCGTTACAGGTGTAACAATAGTGCTCATCAGCAACTTTTGGTTTTGGTGTAGTCTTTTGCTTTTCAGAAGTTTCAGACTTGGCAACTTATTTGCTTTTGTCCTTCTTAATAGCAATCCCAATCCTATTGAGCGATTGCCCTTTACTAACCATAAGAACATCCTCATATTCTTTTCTAGGCTGGTTAGGGATGTTTCGCTCAGTCTGAGTTAGCCTTTCATGCATCTCTTGCATCGTTGCTTCCTCTCCTTGCATGTGAAAGTCTTTGAACTTTTGAGTTCTGAGAACGATTCCCATATCCCTTTCACTTGCAATAAAACGTTCAGCATACAATTTGTCCTTCGAAAGGACGGAGCGCAAATTACAAGTAGAATTTTTGGTGTTGATATTGTTGTTACTAGACATAATTACTACAATAAATAATAAAGCAAGATTCAATCAATGTTTATCAAGAAAGCAATAATTAAACAAATTTTAATTACTACTACCCTTTATTCAAAATGAAAGTCCCCATTGAATAAAGAAATAACCAAGATCCCCTCCTACTACAATCAAACGGACTTTAGCCCTGCCTTCAATTTATAGTAGTTGAGGTAAGTAAACACTTTACTAATTATAACTAATTATAATTCTTGGTAGACAGGTTAACAACTCCTTGTTTACTCCTATCTCTTAGCTTCAAAACCCAAAACTTTGTCTTTTGATGATTTTGTTGAGTTAAACCAAACATTAACATGTAAGTTTCAAAAACCTACCCTACTATCCCCGGAACTATGAGCAACACCCTGCTTTGGCAGAACCTATTACTCATGATCTAAGGCTTTATAGGTGTTGTTTGGAAAAGCAATTGAACTCAATATTACTTTTGGCGACCTAAGTTTACTAATATGGTCAATCAATAGTGAACACATGAATCAATTAACCACAAACAAACTTAGAAGCAAGCTTTTAAACAAAATAAATGCAAGATTTTAATAAATCAATAATTAAGTGATCTAGTATGGCCCCTATACTTAGGAAAATAACTAATCTTCATGAATCCTCCCATGAATCTCCATGGATCACCATCCTTGAAACTCCTTGGATCCTCATGCTTGATTACATAATTTGAATTAAATAATAACGAAAATTTATAGTTACAAAAATACAAACGATTCGCAAATCGTATTTAATTTACATTCAAATATAACGATTCGCATATCGTATTTACTATCCTAATTTGGGCCATACTAGACATATCATGCAAAACATAATATCATACATATTACATTAAGCATCCACGCATTTATAATATCAAATAAAATAAACACAAACTGTTTACTTATTAACTTTCCATAATAATTATAAAACTTAAGAAATTTAAGCTAGAAATTATTTAGGAAACTTTATTATTTTCATTCAATTACTTATTTCAATATGGCAATAATCATTATTATTTACACATTTGCAAATTAGGAAACTTTTGGATTTATGCTCAAAACAAGGCTGCCAGTCAACAGCCAAGACATAGCTACCCACGAAACTCACGCAAGACTCACGACTAAACGACAATTTTTCACCACGCTGGAAACACCAGCCACCAGCCCACCACGTCACACGAGCACCAGCGTCGCACATCGCCGGCGATAACGGCATCACCGGCCTTTCCCTACGACGCATCGCCCGCTGGTGTTCGTCGGTCAACCCTATGCCGGCAACCAACGCGCCACAGCGTCGAGCCACTGCACGTCAAACGTGCGTGGTTTCGACGCAGTTTACCGGCCGTGACCTGCCGCCCTCTGCCCCTAAAACAGCCGACCTAACTCTGCCCTCCACCGTGGCTCCACCGGCGCAGGTGGGGCCACCCAGCCATGGTGGGCAAATTCTTTGAATTTTGTAACAATTTACAAAATTTCCATTTAATCTTTAATAAACAATTTATTTAAAGATTTAGGATTTATTTAGGTTTTAATAATCCGAAATTATGGAAAAAATTCTGAATCACTTAACAAACTCAAACAAAATTTTAAATTTGTTAAGATTAGATTTTTCAATGCTTAATCTATATTAAACATTAAATCTAAATAAAATTCAAAATTTGGGCAAAAATCAAATTATCTCCAAAAATTCAGAAAATTAACAACTAAATTTCGAAAAATTTGAAAATAATTTTCAGGGTGATCTAATGAATTATCATAACAAATAAAATCAAATATTTTAATTGTTATCCTTAAATCTTATGACTAATCAAATTAAACATAAAATTTAACCAAAATTCATAAATTACATGATAAAAATCCGAAAATCAGTGGGAGAAATAATCAAATTATTTTCAGCCATCTTATTATTCTAGATCTATGTGGGTGATGAATATTAAATTTATTTAACGAGTAAAAATCAAATCTTTTAATTGTTAACAAATTATTTCAATGATTAATCAAATTAAACATCAAATAATTATAAATCTAACAGATATATTTATAAAATTCCAAAATTTTTGGAGTGAATTAAACAATATATATTGTCCATAATATAAAAAATTCGGACCTTTATAAAATTATTTGAGCATAAATCACAAATACATCAAATATTTACATCTTCCAATCAATTAATATCAAATATTAATTATGCAAATTCAAGCCATAAATAAATCCTCCCTTAATTGAATAAAAATAATAACTTTGCATACAATTACATGATCATATGTATATTATGAATTAGGCAAAACTGATACCACTGTAGGAATATATAGATGCATATAGCGGAATTTCAGGAAACACTTTCCTAACATCTATCATAAGATCGCAAACATAATCAAGCATATAAATCATTCAATAGGCATTAAATATCAAACCTTTGTTGCGTGATTTCCCTGTTGTATGCAAGCTTAGAAGATCCGAGAGCCCCAAGTGTTGCTCCTCTAATCAGTCCACGAGCACCAGTTGAACACCAACGTTTGCTAGAACGGAAGAGAAGAAAATCTCTTGCTTTTGATGGTATAGACACCGGTTTAGATGGAATAGATTTGGGTTTCACTTCTCTCTCTTGTGAAAAGAAACTGATTAATCAATTATTGATCACCTAAATCCTAATATTATATCCTATATATAATAGAAGAGTCATAGGCTAGTTAGGAGAACTAATTCTCCTCCTATTCCCCTTTGGACAGGCACAACCCTAATCCTTAATGGATTTGGATTGCTTTGTCCAACTTGTGCTACAATGTGTGACCTCATAGGATTAATATATTGTAGTTATAGGCCCAATCAATATTGTCCTATTAATCAAATTTATTCTCTAGCAAGAAAATAAGATTACTAAAATAATTAACTTTATTATCTTCATAATATTATTCCTATTTATATATAGTAATTGTCGGGATGTCTAAGGACATATGCCTTCAATTCAAATCTTTTAATTGTTAACAAATTATTTCAATGATTAATCAAATTAAACATCAAATAATTATAAATCTAACAGATATATTTATAAAATTCCAAAATTTTTGGAGTGAATTAAACAATATATATTGTCCATAATATAAAAAATTCGGACCTTTATAAAATTATTTGAGCATAAATCACAAATAAATCAAATATTTACAATTTCCAATCAATTAATATCAAATATTAATTATGCAAATTCAAGCCATAAATAAATCCTCCCTTAATTGAATAAAAATAATAACTTTGCATACAATTACATGATCATATGAATATTATGAATTAGGCAAAACTGAAACCACTGTAGGAATATATAGATGCATATAGCGGAATTTCAGGAAACAATTTCCTAACATCTATCATAGGATCGCAAACATAATCAAGCATATAAATCATTCAATAGGGATTAAAGATCAAACCTTTGTTGCGTGATTTCCCTGTTGTATGCAAGCTTAGAAGATCCGAGAGCCCCAAGTGTTGCTCCTCTAATCAGTCCACGAGCACCAGTTGAGCACCAACGTTTGCTAGAACGGAAGAGAAGAAAATCTCTTGCTTTTGATGGTATAGGCACCGGTTTAGATGGAATAGATTTGGGTTTCACTTCTCTCTCTTGTGAAAAGAAACTGATTAATCAATTGATCACCTAAATCCTAATATTATATCCTATATATAATAGAAGAGTCATAGGCTAGTTAGGAGAACTAATTCTCCTCCTATTCCCCTTTGGACCGGCACAACCCTAATCCTAAATGGATTTGGATTGCTTTATCCAACTTGTGCTACAATGTGTGACCTCATATGATTAATATATTTTAGTTATAGGCCTAATCAATATTGTCCTACTAATCAAATTTATTCTCTAGCAAGAAAATAAGATTACTAAAATAATTAACTTTCTTATCTTCATAATATTATTCCTATTTATATATAGTAATTGTCGGGATGTCTAAGGACATATGCCTTAAATTCAAATCTTTTAATTGCTAACAAATTATTTCAATGATTAATCAAATTAAACATTAAATAATTTTAAATCTAACAGATATATTTATAAAATTCCAAAAATTTTGGAGTGAATTAAACAATTTATTTCGTCCATAATATAAAAATTTCGGACCTTTATAAAATTATTTGAACATAAATCACAAATAAATCAAATATTTACAATTTCCAATCAATTAATATCAAATATCAATTATGCAAATTCAAGCCATAAATAAATCCTCCCTTAATTGAATAAAAATAATAACTTTGCATACAATTACATGATCACATGAATATTATGAATTAGGCAAAACTGATACCACTGTAGGAATATATAGATGCAAATAGCAGAATTTCAGGAAACAATTTCCTAACATCTATCATAGGATCGCAAACATAATCAACCACATGAATCATTCAATAGGGATTAAATATCAAACCTTTGTAGCGTGATTTCCCTGTTGTATGCAAACTTTGAAGATCCGAGAGCCCCAAGTATTGCTCCTCTAATCAGTCCACGAGCACCAGTTGAACACCAACGTTTGCTAGAACGGAAGAGAAGAAAATCTCTTGCTTTTGATGGTATAGGCACCGGTTTAGAGGGAATAGCTTAGGGTTTCACTTTCTCTCACTTGTGGAAAGAAACTGATTAATCAATTGATCACCTAAACCCTAATATTATATCCTATATATAATAGAAGAGTCATAGGCTAGTTAGGAGAACTAATTCTCCTCCTATTCCCCTTTGGACCGGCCCAACCCTAATCCTAAATGGATTTGGATTGCTTTGTCCAACTTGTGCTACAATGTGTGACCTCATATGATTAATCTATTTTAGTTATAGGCCCAATCAATATTTTCCTATTAATCATATTTATTCTCTAGCAAGAAAACACGATTACTAAAATAATTAACTTTATTATCTTCATAATATTATTCCTATTTATATAATTACCGGGATGTCTAAGGACATATTCCTTTAGTACGAGCCGTGACCTAGAAGAAGTACCTGTGCTATATAGGTTCCAAGCCCTCATGATTACCTTTTTCATAGTGTAAGTTTCATGTCGTTGAATAGTAGGAATCCAATCAGAAAAAACACTGCAAGTATTGGAAATGTTCCAACTTTTTCCAGGCATTTTAAATAAGACATGTGATTACTAATTCTGAACCAAGGAGCAAACTACTCTAACAAAAAAAGTACAGGCTATATTTCTGAGCAGATTATACGGGCAAAATGCTTTCAAGGTCAGAGATCAGTTGCAAAATCCAAGGTACTATGGCCTGTTCTTTTGAACTTATTTTGGTTGAACTGAACTGAACTTATTTTATTTTTACTGAACTGAACTTATTTTTGCTAAAGTGAACTTATTTTACTTATTTTTGCTGAACTGAACTTATTTTTTTGAACCGAACTTATTTTCTTTGAACTGAACTTATTTTTGCTGAACTAAACTGTATTAACATAATATTATCAATAATTATTATTATAATAATCAATAAATATTAACATAATATTATCAATACTTATTATTATTATTTTTTTATATTATTTTATAATAATAAATAATAAATAATAAATAATAAATAATAAATAATAAATAATATATAATATATAATATATAATAAATAATAATAATAATAATAATAATAAATAATAAATAATAAATAATAAATAATATATAATATATAATAAATAATAATAATAATAATAATAAATAATAAATAATAATAATAAATTATAATAATAATAAATTATAAATCATAAATAATAAATAATAATAAATAATAAATAATAAATAATAAATAATAAATAATAAATAATAAATAATAAATAATAAATAATAATAATAATAAATAATAATAATAAATAATAATAATAATAATAAATAATAATAATAAATAATAATAAATAATAAATAATAATAAATAATAATAATAATAATAAATAATAAATAATAAATAATAATAAATAATAATACTCTAATTATTAAATAAAAATAATAATAATAATATTAATAATAATAAATAATAAATAATAAATACTAAATAATAAATAAAAAATAAATAAAAATAAAAAAAATAAAAAAATAAACAATAGAAATTCATCGTTATTATAATTATAATAATAATAACAATATTGATAGTAATATTGAAAATAAAAATAATAATTACAACATTAGACAAGACTGAACTTATTTTTGCTGAACTGAACTTATTTTTGCTGAACTGAACTTATTTTTACTTATTTTTGCTGAAAATAAGTCCAAAAGAACAGGGCCTACGTGAAATTTTTCTAGGCAACAAAAGTAAAGCATTTTTGGAATGTACAAACAAATCTGTATTAAGACTTGTACATGAAAATTATCGTGGCAACAATTGCCCACACCTCCCCATTCACGTACTCCAATTCATTCAGATAAGGCACATCAAGATCCATGTATCTAACAGTTTGCCTCTGTATCTCTGTATTAACAATGAGCGTAGTGAGTGAGAAAGCCATGGAAGCTAGATTTTAGGCCATTATTCTAAGTTAGACAACTGGAAATGACAGCAGGATGTAGGCCTCACACGCATCGTGATACACGTACACACAAGGGTCGCTCTTCTCTATTACTCCCTCCATCCCTAATCATTTGCTCCATTTGCTTTTTTAGCATTTTCCAAAGACCCATGGTTTACCATTAATATATTTAAACTAAAACTGATGATATATATTAGAAAAAAATTACGACGAATCTAACAAAAACCACATCATAATGTTCTTTTTTCCTATATTTATGAATGCTTACAGTCAAAGTTGGTGAACTCTGACCCAAAAAGAGGAAATGGAGCAAAACCAAAAAACTAGGGTCAAGGAGTAACATTTTTATTTTTCGATATGGGCAGTAAAAGAGAAAAAACAGATACGTGGAGCAAATCTTAACAATCTTAACTTCATTTTAGAATTATACAGGGCAGTCATATACTTACATTTTTTTAATGCACAATGCCCCCTATTGTTGACTACATGCCATTAATTTCCTTTACTCTTTGTGACCTAGTTGAACCAATCAAACCGAATTATAGTTCAACTCGTGGAGGAAATATTAATATGTTAGATTAGCTCCAATGAATTAGAAAAAATAAACGAAATTAATGGCTCAAAATTAGTAATGGGGTCACTGTGCATTGAAAAAGATAAGTTTGAAGGTACCGTGTAGAATTTTGAAAAGATTAGGGCATAACGTTTAAGTCGAAGAAACACATGGGTATAATATAGAAAAACCCAAGATACTTAACGGAAAAAAAACATATAAAAAAATATGCAAAAATAGATATAGCAAGTAAATAACACACATGTAAGTGACAAGTTGTACTATATCTTTTTTTTCTTGAATTTATGAATATACGTAACAAATTAAGTCCATTTTTTAGTAAAATTATTAGATTATTGTGTAACATATACTCTAGAAATAGTTCCAAGATCCATTGCAATCTTTCTTTCAATAAGTTATTATTTACACTACAACTTAATTGCATCTTGCTACTACGGTGCCACTAGGGGTGAAAGTTCGGTGTACGGTTTGGATTACGGCCTAATCCAATCCGATCCGAACAAAATTTGGATTTTAATTTTCCAATCCGAATCCAAACCAATTAGAGTTTGAATCCGATCCAATCCAATCCGAATTTTCATACTCTAGATTGGATCCGATCCGAAAATCCGATTTTTTAAAACTCTAGTTTTTCGATGAAATAAATTAAGCACAACAGCAGCCTAGCAGATCATGATTCATGAGTAAGGATGATCTAACTACCCCGGGAGTTCTAGGAAAAAAGAAAGATAAAAGATGAACATGGGGTGATGGGACACAACTTAACGGACAACACTTGGTTGACTTGACATTGACGCAAACACTAGCATTCTGGCAAAGACTTGGCGCATACGGCGTATACACATTTTATCCAAGTCAACTTTGAAGTCTTCCTAGCTAGAGAGAACGTGTTGGAAGGTTCGTTACATGATATGATCATGGGTCGTGATATTACGAAGACTACGGTCCATAAAACGGTGATAATTATTACTCCCTCCGTCCCAGAAAGATTTGAACACTTGTTGGGACACGTAGTTTAAGGTGATAAGCTGTGGTGTGGTTATCAAATGTTATTTTATTTAAAAAGTAGATGTGATAGGAGTTGGTGGGGTATTTTTTTATTAGAGGAGAGAGAAAGTTGGGTAACTTTTTATTGATAAAAGGTAGAGTGTGGGCCAAAGATGTGTAAAAGAAATGATATATTAATGGTGGGACCATGCCAAGAATTGGAAGTGTCAAACTAATTTGGACAAACATAAAAGGAAAGTGTTCGGCTCATTCCTAGGACGGAGGTAGTAGTGAGTTACAATGTGATCTTAGTGTGAATTTTGATGTTGACATTTGTAATAAGGGTATAATTAAAAAAGCTTTATCTGCAATATAAAACACGATCCACAATGAAATCAAAAATATTTGATATTATTAGCACCTCATGTATAGCACCAAAGAATCTTATGTACTAACACTTGCACAAAAGAATAAACATCTTATGTACTAACTCCTGATATTAAACTATCAACTCCATGAAAAAAGGAATAGCCAATATACAAATTTCAATTTGATAAAAGAAACCAACTATATACAATAAAAAAGCTCCTCGAAACACAGATTTAAGGGAAGATAACAAATTCTCAACAAAAATTAACTTTTACTTGGCTCATGAGATTTGTAAAACTTAAAGGAGGGTTGCCTGATTATAACAACAAGCATGTGGATGTCTTAAAGTTTAGTATAATAACAATGGGACTCCTTTCATTGTACAAAATACCACTTCGCAATATTTAAACTTAGCTAGGAATATGCTATCTTAACTGTATGACATCTCTATGTAAGATTAAAAATTAAAATTACATATAGATTTTATGTGAAATTCATCGTCCATAATTTTAGTATAGTTGTATCTTTGTTATATATCTAACTAACTAATATCTATATTTTTGATATACTCTAGATAAGGAAAATCATGATCGGTTGTTCAAGTTGCCATCATTGGTTATACGTATTAAATCAACTCATATAAGTTCTTTGGTGATATATCTAATGGTAATTCATATATATTGTTTAGTTTATTCACAACAACCAAATCACAACTTAAAAAATTAATATTACCATACATATGAAATTTGAGAGCTCCTAATTTCTAGGTGTTCATCTTAAAGAAAAGATAAAATGTCATATACTCTATTTCCACATATAAATTGATTTTTATTTATTTTAAAGATAAAATGTCAAATACTCTATTTAATTTCCACATATAAAGTGATTTTATTTATTCCATATATTACTGTTCATTTGGAACAAGTATTATTGACCTGGGTCAGATCACAAACTCACAATAAAAATGAACAAAAGGGTGAATTGTGCATGTAACAAATTATTGACAACACAATTTCTTCTATAATTTACTTTCCAAAATAAATAAAAAATTTGATCAAATAGTATGAAACTTGCAAGCTTTTAATTCTAAGAGAGGTGCACGAAATCTTACTTCTACTTAGAAGTCGAATATAATCTTAGAAAAATCTAAATTTGCTAATAAAGTCCCAAAATGTAACAAACCCTTGCTTAGAATTATTTTTTTGTCGGAGTCGGCTCGGATTTTTTCCTTCGGATCGGAGCAGACTAGGATCGGATCCGGACTGGATTGGCATCCTTAGGTATAATATAGAAAAACCCGAGATACTTAATGTAAAAAAACATATAAAAAATCTGCAAAAATAGATATACTCCCTCCATCCCAAAATAGTCTGAACATTTTCCTTTTATGTTTGTCCCAAATTAGTTTGAACACTTTCATTTTTGGCATGGTCCTACTATTAATATATTATTTCTTTTACACATCTTTTGCTTACACTCTACCTTTTATCAATAAAAAGTTACCCAACTTTCTTTCTCCTCTAATAAAAAATTCCCCACTAATTCTTATCACGTCTACTTTTTAAATAAAATAGCATTTGACAATTACACTACAACTTATCACCTTAAACTACGTGTCCCAACAAGTGTTCAAATTTTTCTGGGACGGAGGGAGTAGCAAGTAAATAACACACATGTAAGTGACAAGTTGTACTATATATATTTTTTTCAATTTATGAATATACGTAACAAATTAAGTCAGTTTTTAGTAAATAGATTATTGTGTAACATATACTCTAGAAATAGTCCGAAGATCCATTGCAATCTTTATTTCAATAAGTTATTATTTACATTACAACTTAATTGCATCTTGCTACTACGGTGCCACTCCTTTATTTTAAGATCTTGTGTAAG
This sequence comes from Beta lomatogona, assembly GCA_947646795.1. Taxonomy (NCBI): domain Eukaryota; kingdom Viridiplantae; phylum Streptophyta; class Magnoliopsida; order Caryophyllales; family Amaranthaceae; genus Beta; species Beta lomatogona. Next base: position 360,446 of record CANSNZ010000999.1, read on the forward strand.
GATGCTCTAACTACTCCGAGAGTTCTAGTAAAAAAGAAAGATAAAAGATGAATATGGAGTAATGGGACACAACCAAACAGACAACACTTGGTTGACTTAACATTGACGCAAAGACTAGCATTCTAGCAGAGACTTGGCGCATATGGCGTTTACAAGTTTTATCCAAGTCAACCTTCAAGTCTTCCTAGCTAGAGAGAACGTGTTGGAAGGTTCATTACATGATAAAAGTACTGAAATTTCACAAGTATTTATGGTCATGCAAACCAGGAGCTCTAGTTATTAGGGAAAAACAAACATGACAACAAAAACAAAAATGAAAATCCTCCTTCTCTTTGTCCTCCTTCATCACCTCCACTTCATCAATGGCAGAACACTAACAGAACGCGAAGCTTTGCTAAGTATCAAATCTGCCATAACTAATGATTCCTATAACTTTCTCTCCTCATGGAACACCACAATCAGGGGCGGATCTAGCGTGGGTTCAGCTGAACCCACAAAAATTTGAAAAAAAACAAGGAAAAATTCTGGAAAAAAAAATCGGCTAAAAGGAAGGAAGCGCGCCAGAGTTCACTTAGATCAACAATAGCTCAGTGGTTCCACGTGATAACTTAATGAAATCTGTCCACCCACGCGTGATGCGTGTCCCGAGTTCGAGCCTCCTCGACTCCTTTTTTTTTTTTTCAATCTGGTTTTCTTTTCTCTAATTCTCTCTCCTCTCTTCCACTCCCCCTTTTCATTTTCACAAACCAAAAACCTAGGGTTTAACTCTCAAACTGAAACTCGACAAAGGCAGTAAGGCACGACGCGGCGCCACCACGAGTCCACGACCAGGCTCCTCTCGCACTCCGACGAGTCGACGACCGTCGTCCGCCGGCTGCGGCATAATAGCACGGACGCATACGCATTTCTCATCTCTCCTCTTCTGTCTTCTCTAGCCTCTACTCGAATTTGTTTAGGTAATTGACTAATTTCTTTCATTCTTTGCTTAAAATTTCATTTCATTTACCAATTCATTTGAAATTATTGGAATGCTTCATGCTTGGATGAATTGAATTGATATTATTGGAATGCTTCACGCTTGGATAAATTGAATTGAAATTATTGGAATGCTTCATGCTTGGATGAATTGAAATTAGAGATTTAGAGTATAATTTAGTGATGTCAAATTGTCAATTGCCAAGAAAGTTGTTTAATTTTAAGTAATTTGTGAATGAACTCATGAAGGATGAAAAGCTTGGAACACTTTTGGAAGTCTCAAAAGTCTTCAGCTTTTTCTTCACCAAATACAAGGGAGTCTCCAATTGATGAGGATGGACTTCAATCCCATCCCACTGCCCCTAGTTCACTGTCACCACAAGTTCCACAACAAAGTCAACAAAACACTCCACAAAGAGCAAATTGTTCAAATGCTAATGTGGAAGATAACACTTATGATGTTGAACTTCTCCCTCACAATCCGAGAAAGAGGATTCCGATCATAGAGTATCCTAAAAATGATCAAGATGCCGTGAGGAGAGGATATGTTGCTAAGAAACGTTGTGCCCCCACGCACTCATCATTTTCCTCAAAGGGATATTGGAGGTATGCGCCGTTTCAATGTTGATTGGTTTGATAAATATGATTGGCTTGAGTATAGTGTTGAGAAAGATGCCGCCTTTTGTTTTGTGTGTTATTTGTTTAAGGACAAAACTAGTTCCCCGGGTGGTGATAGTTTTGTAAATGGAGGGTTTAGAGGTTGGGACAAGATTGAAAGATTTGACAAACATGTTGGTGGCATAAAAAGTGTTCATAATGAAGCTCAAGAGAAGTTTAATTTTTTCACAAAGCCTAAATCATCAATCATTGAGTCTCTTAGCTCTTACACCACAGAAGCGAAGATCCTTTACGAATCTCGCTTGACTTATTCATTAAAATGTGTAAGGTTCCTTTTGAGTCAAGGTCTAGCATGTCGTGGACATGATGAAAGTGATGAGTCAAGTAATAAAGGAAACTTTCTTGCACTTCTTACATGGCTTGCCGAAAATAATAATGATGCTAAGAAAGTTATTCATTAAAATCTCGCTCGACTTGTTCATTAAAATCTCGCTTGACTTCTTTTTGTGCTAAACATGATATTGAAGTTCCTAATATGGATGATTTGTATGTTCCTCGGGGAAGGTCGAAACACTTCTTTGCCAAAGTTTCCAATTTGCATCGCTTTCGGGTTGAATGTTTTTAAGTGTCATTGATTTACAACTTCAAGAGCTTAATAATAGGTTTGATGAAGAAAATATGGAGTTGCTTATTTGTATGGCATGCTTGAATCCCGTTAATTCATTTGCCGCATTTGATACTCAAAAGTTGGTTAGACTTGCCGAATTTTATCCAAAAGAGTTTCCAAGTAATGATATGACAAGGCTTCGACATGAACTTGAGTTCTTTTATGATGATATGCGGAAAGATGCAAGGTTTGAAAACTTGAAAGATATTAATGAACTTTCTATGAAGCTTGTTGAAACGGGTAAGCATACTTCTTATCAACAAGTTTACTTGCTTGTGAGACTAGTATTGATCCTTCCGGTGGCGACGGCAAGTGTGGAAAGAGTGTTCTCCTCAATGACTTATGTGAAGAACAAGTTACGTAATAGCATGGGTGATCAATTATTGAATGATAGTTTAGTCACCTTTCTTGAGAGAGATCTTTTTTCTCGAGTTAGTGATGATGATGTATTAGAATGCTTTCAAAATATGAAAACTCGTAGAATGATTTTTTAGTTTTTTTTTCTTGTAATTTAAGAAGTTATTCTCGTATTTATCGGTTGTAATTCCGAATTTGAATTGATGAATTTTATTTTTACGCAATTTAAATTGATCTTTTTTTTTTGTTTAACGTCTCTTTAATTCCGAACCCACGTGAGTGAAATCCTGGATACGCCACTGACCACAACAGACCACTGCAGTTGGTCATTCATTACTTGCTCCTCCTCATCTTCCTCTGTCAATTCTCTTGACCTCTCCGACTTAAACCTTGCAGGAATTCTCTCCCCTGATATCAGCTTCCTCACCAATTTGCAAAAACCTGTCTATTCTACATAACAGTTTTTCTGGACCACTCCCCCTTCTCTCTCTCTCCTCACCCAACTCCGCCATCTCGACGTTTTCGAGAGCAATCTAAATGGCACTCTTCCCTTATCGATCAGTGAGATGTCGGAGCTCAGGTACCTTAACCTTAAGCATAACGCTTTTTACGGTGAGATTCCACCGGAGTTTGGGAAACTTAAAAAAGCTTGAAACATTGCATCTTACGTACAACCCTCTTTCTGTGGGTCTTCCATTTGAGTTGGGTTCATTAAAGAGTTTAAAACATATGGATTTTTATAATACTGGGCTATCTGGTGAGATCCCGGAATCTTATTCTCTTCTTCAAAACTTAATCGATATTGATCTTGGTAGAAACAGGTTACATGGGAATATACCGGATTATATTGGAGATTTTCCTTAGTTGGAATTACTTTCATAAGGTCGAATAACTTCACCGGGATTATCCCACAAAAGTTAGGTACAAACGGGAAGTTGCAATACCTAGATATAAGTAATAACAATTTTAGTGGGAGTGTGCCAGTAAGTCTTTGTAAAGGAGACAAACTCCGATTTCTATCTGCATTCAATAATTTGTTGGTTGGGCCAACTCCTGAGAGTTTGGGAAGTTGCAAGTCACTTGAAGAAGTGTACATGGAAAATAATTTCTTAAACGGGTCGATTCCTAACGGCTTGTTTGGCCTCCCAAACATTTACCATGTTTCACTTCATTACAATCTTCCTAGTGGAGGTCTCGATGAGAAATTTGGTGATTGTGTTAATCTTGCGTACATTGATCTCTCTAATAATAAGCTATCAGGGAAGTTACCTGCGACCATTGGAAACTGTTCTAATCTTCAGTTCTTGCTGCTTTATAAGAACACCTTCACCGGAAGTATCCCTCAAGAGATTAGCAAGTGTAAGCAGCTATGGAACCTCGATCTCGGCCAAAATCAGTTCTCTGGTGTGATACCTAATGAGATTACAGGTAGAGATTATATTGAACTTGCTACTTTTGAAAATATTCACTCTTTTTTTTTCTTTCAGTTGGTCCATCCTCACTTTTGCATTATTGAAATATATCCCCAAAATAGTAAATATAATTATATAAAAGATCTTGCTAAAAATAATATGAATTATTTTCGTATGTGCAAAATAATGTACAAATATAACTAATTTGTTGTGAATAATAATATTAATTGTGTGAAATAGTAAATATGTGGAGATATTCAACTTTATTTATCATATTTACTTGGGTTTTTAGGTATCTCACTATGAGTTTTGCATTATGGAAATATCCAACTTGACAATAGTATTTTTGTAATATATCAATATATGAAGATTAATGTACATGGCCAAAATGTATACTTTTCATATTTTTTTAAACTTATATATTCCTCTTCTTTGTATTTATCAAAATTATCACAACACTTTTTATACCCTTTTGCCTCATATTAATAGCAACACTTTCATTTTAGGCATGGACCTTCTATTTACTTATTATATTTCTCACTCTATAACTATGATCCATACCCTTATTAAAAAGATAAAACAATAATAAAAAAAATACCACATCTACACACACATGACACAACCCATGAAAGGACCCACATGATTAACCAAAATACAAAAAATATTCACTATATTCAATGAAATTAACTTGAACACTAAAATGATAAAACTCATGTCCCACTTTATCGATGTCCTAATTAAGACTCCACAAAAAGGTATATTGCAATTAATATGAGACGAATGAGGTATATAAATGGTCAAAATTATGCACTGAAAAATGTGAGATTTAAAGTGGTATATAAAGTATTTTTTGGGTAAAAAAAACTATATAACATATTGATCAAATTCGTATGCGCTAAAATTTATGTACCATTTTTTTGTCACTATTTTTCTATCTTTTCCCCATACATACATTAATTAATCAAATGTTATCACATTTCAACTACCAATAAATTACAAGTGGTACGTCAAAAAAGTCTATCGGAGTACCTTGTTTGATAGAAGCTCCGTACTACTATTTCTTGTCTAAGAATTTCATATCCCAATATCTTCTAAACAATCTCATGAAGAATTATTTGCCGCAGGAAACAAATCCATTTGCAATTTGGATGAAATTGCAGTAATTAATTTATCAAACAATAGTTTGCCGGTGAAATCCCTCATTGTCTTGGAAATACTATTACTGAGCTTGAGACATGGTTTCTCCAATCAAACAAACTCAACGGAACCATACCAGCAAACTTCTCAAAGTGTGGTTCATTGAAGTATCTAGATCTGTGTGATAATCAACTAGAAGGAGTTGTACCTAAGTCATTGTCCAACTGTCGAAGGATGAAACTCCTAAATCTCGGTAACAATAGGCTAACGGATAAATTTCCCTCATGGCTAGACAACCTCCCAAATCTCCAGGTTTTCAGTGTGCGTTATAATGGCTTCTATGGTCCTATAACTAGCTCACCGAAGGTTAATCACCCATTTCCAATGCTACAAATTATCGACCCCTCTAACAATAAGTTTTGTGGCAAGTTGTCGGGAAGATATATCAAAAACTTTGCAGCCATGTACAATATGAATGAGTCTAGTGTTTGGAGTCCAGAATAGATGAGCGACTCATACCGTCCGTACTCTATGATATTGACATTTAATGGGTTAGAACTAAAATATGAAAAGCTTATTACGACAATGTCGATCTTTGATATATCCAACAATAACTTCATTGGACATATTCCAGATGCTATTGGGCTGTTACGCTCGCTTCGTAACCTTAATCTCTCGTATAATGTCTTAACCGGAAATATTCCTCCATCAATTGCGAAATTGTCTTTGCTTGATGATTTTGACCTTTCATCAAACAGACTTACTGGTCGTATCCCTCAAGAATTAGTTAGTTTAACATTTCTTGGGAGCTTCAATCTTTTGAACAATCTATTGGATGGGGGCCTATACCTCATGGTAACAACTTCAATACATTCCCAGTTAATTCATACCAGGGGAATCTCGGATTGTGTGGAAAGCCATTACCTGAGTGCGGAGAAAGAAGCACAAAAAGCACCACTAAGAATCAAGATGTTCCTAAAAATGATGATGAACGAATTTTGTCGATGTCCGAAATCGTAGTTATGGGATTTGGCAGTGGTGTGCTAGTTGGTTTGGCTTGGGGATACTATATGTTTTCAGTGGGAAAGACCTTTTGGTTTATCAAGTTGGCTAGCAAAATGGAATCAGTGTTGATTGGTTTTTCTAACCAACAATTTGTTAGGCGATGAAGAGCATCAAAACATAAAAAACAAAAAATCTAAAAAGTTGAGCGATATGCACCTTGTTTTCCAAAGTTTAGCACTGCTATTAGTGTCTCAACTAGTTTTTAGGCCCGGACTATGCCCCGGGTACTTATATATTTCATTTATTAGTATTTTACATTAAAATTGTAACACCAAATATTACTTGGTTTAGTGGTTATGACATTAGTACACAAGCTTGAGGTCATGGGATCAAATTTTATACCATGCATAAACTAATTTTTTTATTGTATGTGGAGTACATGAAGTCAAAACTCGAAGGGATAGCTCCACGTGGCACAGTTCCTTGTTGATGAACACCTTTTAATATATTAGTATAGATTCATAATAAAAAAATTAGCTTGTTCAAGATTTGTATTTTTATTCTCAAAACTTTTGTGATTAATTATGTTGTTGAGAGACGCATGGGATAGCATTTGCATGTGCGTCTTACATTTTCCCACATTTCCCCATTCACGTACTCCAATTCATTCAGATAAGGCACGTCAAGATCCATGTATCTAACAGTTTGCCTCTGAATTTCTGTATTAACAATGACTCATTGAGCATAGTGAGTGAGAAACCCATGGAAGCAATATTAAAGGCCATTATTCTAAGTTACACAAATGGAAATGACAGCATGATGTAGGCAATTTGCATCAAGGTACACGTAAACACAAGGATTTCTCTTCTCTATTACTCCCTCCGTCCCTAATCATTTGCTTCATTTGCTTTTTTAGCGGTTTCCAAAGACACATATTTGACCATTAAAAAAAATAATTACGATGAATCTAACAAAAACCACAACATTATGTTGTTTTTTCCTATATTAATGAATTTTCACGGTCAAAGTTGGTGAACTTCTAACCAAAAAGAGGAAATGGAGCAAGACCACAAAACTAGGGACAAGGAGTAACATTTTTATTTTTGGAAAAATTGACAAAAATAAGCTAATCTTTACCCCATCTGCCACATTTAAGCTGGCCTTTTGATAATCCAGAGTTAATACAACCTTATAATCATTTAAGCCAAATTTAGGTTACATGACTTGTAACTTATTCTACAAGTCACAAATATTCTTAATTTTTTTCCTTTTTTTCCTTAAATTAATCTCTCTCCTCTTTCTTCTCCCTCCTCCTCCCACTTCCTTCATTCACTAAATTTGGCTTAAATGATGATAAGCTTGTATTATCTCTGGATTTTCACTAGGTTGGCATAATTGTGGCAGACGGGGCAAAGGTTGGCTTATTTTTGTCAATTTTTCCTTTATTTTTCGATATGGGTTGTACAAGAGAAAAAACAGATACATGGAGCCAATCTTAATTTCTTTACGTCTTCACCCAGGTCCCAGAAACACAGCAAAAGCAGGGAGTTATGGATTCACAAATCCGCATTCTTTATATTAAGGATGAAGAACAGGACCTCTCATTGTTTTGGGATCAATCTGATATAGGCTCCGTTTGGTTGGGCGTAAAACATTTTCAGTGTAAAATGATTTTCATGAAAAACAATTTTCAATGGAAACACAATTCCAAAATTAGTTTTCCGTTGTTTGGTTTCATGTAAGAAAAGTAATGAAATGAAAGGAAAATGAAAGGGAAAGTAAGGAGATAGTGAGAGGAGTGTACAAGATAGAGAAGGAAAACAGTTTTCCCTTCATTTTGAAAGGAAAATGGTTTTCTATCTTTGAAAGAGCAATTTTACTGCAAGGGAAAATGGTTTTACACTCCTTTGCAAACCAAACAATGTAAAATTAAAAATAGAGGAAAACAGTTTTCCAGGAAAATGTTTTACGCCCTACCAAACGGAGCCATAATGTCGATGAGCCATCACTTCCAAACAAGACTTTGCCATCACTTGCCAGTCCCCATCCATCAGCCATTTGGTGAGTGAATTGCCCAATCTGAAATAAACATATTATAACAGTGCCACGCTTATTGACAAAACAAGTATTGCAAGAATCATCACTTCTCTTATTTTTCATGAGTTAGTTTCTTAAGAGAAATAAGGGTAAAGCTTCAAGTTCTAAGAGGACAAAGTTAATAAGCATATCTCAACAAATTTCCTCAATAGATCTCAAAAGTCTTATATAATCGAAGTTAAACACCTACAACAAGGGAGCAGAAGTCATTATTTCCCACAGCACTATTGGGAAATACAGAATGCTGAAAAGTTGGCCTCCTGTAAAATCAACCCAACTACCATATATTGCTTTTGCTTACACTGATGAGTCCCTTATACTGGGTTAGTGATAGGCTGTCGTACACCTGTCAAAAATAATTCCTGCAAAACCTTCTAACAATGTAGTAGGGTAAGTAGGGTCGAATCCACAGAGAGATGGTTGTTTTAATCTAGCTTCTAATGCATGGAGAAACTAAACAAGATCAGGAATAATGAATTAAAGTTCTAAACTAATCAAACTACGAAAATCAAGCTAAAAAGGATCTAAGGCAATGGTTCACCATGTTCATAACTATAATCTATCAAAATATCATCAATCATTCAATTAATTAGATATCTAGAGCACATGTTAATCCTACGGTCGGGCCTTAACGCTCTCAAATCAACATATGCTAGTACGGTCGCTCAACATAATCAGATTTGCTAATTGTAGGTAAGCCTCTAAAGAGTACTATCTCTCGATCTATGACTCGATATTAGCAATATTTAATCAGACAATTGATCAGATTGCAAGATTAACAATAAAAACACTAATCAATTAGAGATATCAATAACTAATCAAACCATTAATAAATATCAATCAAGAATCATAGCATATAAACATGGATTCCCAAACCCTAGAATATAAACTACTCAATCATGAAATAAATAAAGAAATTTAAATCTACAAAGAAAAGCATGATCAAAGAAATCAATGAAAGAAAAGAGATGAAAATTATAAACTCATGAATTAATGAAGAAAATAAAAACTAGGGTTTGCCATGAAAAACTAGAGAGAAAAGGAAGAAGGAAACTAAAGCTAAACCTCAGAATACAAAATACAACGTGAGAAGGGGTAGGAGGAGGAGAGAGATATCTCTCATCTAAAAAATATTCAATAACCTAAAAAGACTAGGAAAGTAAGTTACAAACATAAGGAAGGTCGAAATATCATTAAATGGGCGGAATTAGTGATCCGCGCGTACAAAAACAGATTCCAGCAAAAACAGTCCCAACTTCGAAAGGGCATAACTCCTTGACTAGAAGTCTCCTCGGGGCGTGCAACCTATCATTGGAAAGCTCTTCAAGTCTAGTTTCCAAATATACTAGAATTACTCGATTATAAGAAGCACATCAAAAGTTATGCTAAAAAGAGTAGACATGACTCCTTTTTCACATTTCTTCTAATGATTTTCCACTTCGTTTTCGCTCAAACTCGTACTATGACATATCCATACGATCCTTATGCATTGTAGTTTCTTTCTAAGTGCTCCTAATCCTCAAGTTTAGCTAATCATACTCCTAATACGTCGTCAATGCCTGAAATTCATCAAAAACAAGAAAATATACCGAATAGGAGTAGAATAACATAACTTAAGAATATAATGCTATAATGAATCTAAATATGAAACTAAATGCTCTAAAATGCAACCTAAATGCACCTAAAAACTATATGTAAATATGATTTATCAGTTAGCAACTCTAGGAATTAAGACTACGAAGTATTGATCTCAACTAGACCTGAATTATTCTAACTTGAGAAATCGACAACGGAAGAAGTCCCCTGGAATAACAGGGAGACTAAAGGGTATAAAAAGCAATGAGCTCATGTTCTTGAAGCATTCCAACTCTAGACAAATCTAAACACAAATGACCCCTAAGAGAACAAGAATGCTCAAAAGATACATAAAATCCAACAGAATAAAAAGAGATTTCCAGATATACGAACTTTGCTTAAATTGCTTCGGTGATAAATGAAACCAGTATTATGCTCATAAGTCAGTTGATACTGTAGGAATTTAGATGCTTAATGCGGAAAACAAGTATCACATACTTAAACATCTAACACCAAGATCTTTGCATAAATTAACATGAATCTATAAAGAGTGTAGAATATACCTCTTGATGCGTGAATTTCACTTCCACCACAAGCCTTCTAGTGAAGATCCTTTAGAACGTCAACCGCCGTTCCTCTAGTGTTGGTCCACGAACAACCCTTAGATCACCACGTATGCTAGTACGGAAGAGAGAAGAATTCTCTTGCTTTTGAGGTGAATGATGGCCAAATGAGGAGAGAGAGGAGAGCAAAGAAAATCAGATTTTCTTTTCAAAAATGTTGTAATGTTGTTACTCCTTTGTAACCCCCATGTTACTATATATGGTGGTTACAAAGAGGTGTTTCATGAGGCTTTATTTTGCCTCATAATGTCATACATTATGAGCATAATAAACACATGAGTTACAACTCTTCCATCCATCATAAAACCACCCAACCCATTTCACAAATGGATTTGGGTAATATCCAAGGGTTGTCACATTGTGTGACCTCATAGGACCCAATACATATTAGTAGTTGGCCTAAATATACTAGCCCAACAAACCGCAATTAGCTTCTAGCAAAACGTTGCGGTCACCTAATATTATTGAATATATTATCTTTATAATTTGTCCATATACATTTAGTTTGTTACACTTGATCGAGGACAAATTCCTTCAATCTCCCACTTGTCTAAGAACAAGTGTGTAGCCTTCAAATTCCTTAAGTCGCTTAATGTCTAACTTGATGACATGGTAACATCGTATGTAAACCATACCAATATTCAAGTTGTTTCTCGAAATCCGAGTTTGAACTGTCGAAACATATGATTAACTCCTTAATCCATTTGAGCACGGCCATGCATTTTCAGTTCTCGCTCTTCAAGAGGCCAAGACACCAATCCTAACTCTTAGGAGGACTTTATCCAGTCTTGTATAACCAAAATTCTCACTCAATTCGTAGCAGTTCCGATCACTCCTTTTATAGCCTCCTTTTACGGCACGACGTTTTGCAGTGTCAAAAACACACTAATTCTTAAGTAAGAATAGTGTCATACTCATGTCTAAGGAATCCACTAAATATATTAATGAGATTCTCATAAACCTTTTAGAGAACTCCCACTAGGTCTGCCCAACGTGTATCAACTATACACGCCTATGCAAATGACTAGACATCTCTATGTCCCCATAGCCCATGAAACTGCTCTGTCAATCAACTTGCAATCTAGGCCATGAAACAGAATCATTTACGTTCAATTTTAATGATTTGAACTAGGGACCAAGGTAAATTATAACTCCTGTTCACTGGATAGGGTTTCATTCGTCAAATCACATATTTGACAATCCTATCAAACGTTATAAAATACTTTGAACGTTTTATTTAATACTAAACCAAGATTAAATACGAACATAACCTTTTATTGATAAACATAACCAAACATATCACAAGAGTAACTATAACTGTGAACTAATTAAAAGTAAATAGTACACAATCAAAGCCACTCTCCTACATGCTTAAGTCTTATAGCCCTAGTATGACTCTCATGCTTAGGCTAAGGCAATGGTTTAGTCAAAGGATCAGCGACATTGCTATCCGTATGAACTTTGCTAACTATTACATCTTTTTTCTCAACGATTTCTCGAATGAGATGAAACTTCCAAAGTACATGTTTACACCTTTGATGTGATCTTGATTCCTTAGACTGAGCTATGGCACCATTGTTATCACAATGTAAAACAATACCATCTCCAACACTAGGCACTACTCCTAGCTCCAGAATGAACTTCTTCATCTAAACGGCTTCCTTTGCTGCATCTGCCTACTCAGCTTCTGTTGTAGAATCATCAGCGACAGTACTTTGCTTTGAACTTTTTCAGCTTACTGCCCCTCCATTTAGACAAAAAATGAAACCAGATTGGGATCGAAAATCATCTTTGTCAGTTTGGAAGCTCGCATCTGTGTAACCCTCAACAATTAACTCACTTTCACCTCCATACACTAAGAAATTATCCTTAGTCCTTCGTAAGTACTCTAGGATATTCTTAGCTGCACTCCAGTGTGCGTCACCTGGATTTGATTGGAATCAGCTACACATGCTCAAGGCATATGAAACATCTGGGCGAGTACAAATCATGGAGTACATAATGGACCCTATAGGCGACGCATAAGGAACATTACTCATTCGCTTAATCTCATCGGGTCCGGAAGGACACTGAGTCTTGCTAAGCGAAACACCATGTTGCACGGGTAGAAAACCTCTTTTAGAGTTTTCCATATTGAACTTAGTAACGATCTTATCTATATAAGTTCGTTGGCTGAGTCCAATCATCCTCTTAGACCTATCCCTATAGATCTTAATCCCCAAAATGTACTCAGCGTTTCCAAGGTCTTTCATAGAAAAACAACTCTTCAACCATTCCTTGACTGACTCAAGCATGGGAACGTCGTTTCCTATGAGAAGTATGTCATCTACATATAAGACCAAGAAAACTATGTTACTCCCACTTTCCTTCTTGTAAACACAAGACTCTTCTCCGTTTTTGAGAAAACCAAACAGTTTGATTGTCTCATCAAAACAAAGATTCCAACTCCGGGATGCTTGCTTCAATCCATAAGACTTTTGAAGCTTACATACCCTCCTAGGATATTCTGGATCCACAAAATCTTTCGGTTGTGTCATATACACATCCTCTTTCAAGAACCCATTCAAGAAAGCGGTTTTAACATCCATTTGCCAAATCTCATAATCATAAAAGGCAGCAATCGCTAGGAGTATCCGAATGGATTTAAGCATTGCTACTGGTGAAGGTTTCGTCATAGTCTATACCATGAACTTGCTTGAACCCTTTTGCAACCAACCTTGCTTTGTAAACCTGAATGTTACCATCCTTGTCTGTTTTCACTTTGAAAACCCATTTGCAACCAATAGGTGTAACCCCATCGGGTAAGTCCATCAAGTCCCATACTTGATTTTCAGACATAGATGCCATTTCGGACCTCATGGCTTCAAGCCATTTTTCGGAGTCTTCATTTATCAAAGCTTGCTTGTAGGTAGTAGGTTCTTCAAATTCTAAGATCATTATCTCATAAATTTCAGTTAACAAGAAATCAACAAACTTTTTGTTTGGTATTCTTGATCTACTAGTCCTACGAGGGGCTGCAACAGGAGAAATTTTCTTCTCAACAATTTGAGAATTTTCGCACGAATTAGATTCGAGTGGGACAGTAGGAGGTTCGTGTAGAGGATGCACGTCCTCCAACACTTGGTCAGTTATGGGAGAAGATTCCTCCAAAGGAGGAATTACTTCAAGCACCACAGCTGGCATTTGTGCTTCTGACTCTAGCATAGGTTGAACTATGTCCATTTGTTGCTTTTCTCGAACCTCTTCGAGAAATATATTACTCCCACTTGCCTTTTTGGAAATAAAATCTTTTTTCCAAAAAGACACCACGACGAGCAACAAACACTTTGCCCTCAGTCCGATGGTAGAAGTAATAGCCCTTGGTCTCTTTGGGATAACCCACAAAGAAACACTTATCTGATTTAGGGGCGAGTTTATCTGAAAGTAAACGTTTTACATAAACCTCACAACCCCAAATACGTAGAAAAGACAAACTTGGAGTTTTTCCACTCCACATCTCATATGGTGTTTTTCCACTCCACATCTCATATGGTGTTTTTCTACTGCCTTTGATGGAGTTCTGTTAAGTGTGAAAGTAGCTGTTTCGAGAGCATATCCCCAGAAGGAGATGGGAAGATCAGCAAAACTCATCATAGACCGAACCATATCAAGTAGAGTTCGGTTCCTCCTTTCAGATACACCATTCAACTGAGGTGTTCCAGGTGGAGTGAGTTGTGAAAGAATTCCACAATTCTTCAAGTGATCACTAAACTCTTGGCTCAAATATTCACCACCACGATCGGATAGTAGTGCTTTAATTGTTTTGCCAAGCTGGTTTTGAACTTCATTCTGGAATTCTTTGAATTTTTCAAACGATTCTGACTTATGCTTCATTAAATAGACATATCCATATCTACTTAAATCATCAGTAAAAGTAATGAAGTACCCTCCCCTAGCTTTTGTGCTCATTGGTCCACACACATCAGTATGTATTAGACCCAATAGATCACTGGCCTTTTCACCCTTTCCAGAAAAAGGTGACTTTGTCATTTTACCCATTAAACATGATTCACATACATCAAATGGCTCAAAGTCAAAAGATGTTAGAAGTCCATCTTTATGTAACTTCTGAATGCGTTTCGCGTTTATATGTCCTAAACGACAATGCCATAAGTAAGTAGGATTAGTATCGCTTGACCGATGTTTTTTGCTGTCTATGTTAAGGACGTCTTTGTCTAAGTCTAGGAAATATAGACCATTAGACTTTTTAGCAATGGCATAAAACATTGAAGTCAAATAAACAGAGAAACAACCTTTTTCAATTGTAAATGAAAACCCTTCATTATCCAAAACAGGAATAGAAATAATGTTTTTGGTAATAGCAGGAACATAATAACAATTATTAAGCTCTAATATTAAACCAGAAGGCAAAGGTAGACTATAAGTCCTAACTGCAACGGCCGCAACCCTTGCACCATTTCCAACGCGCAGTTCTACCTCCCCTTTAGCCAAGGTTCTACTTCTTCTTAGTCCCTGCACATTCGAAGTAATGTGAGAAACACAACCGGTATCAAATACCCAAGAAGTAGATGTTGCTAAATTAATGTCAATGACATAGATACTCGAAGAAGAAGCCCGGGACTTCTTATCATTCGGATACTTCGGGCGATTACGCCTCCAATGGCCTATTTGACCACAATGGAAGCACTTGGCATTTGCAGCCACCTTTGGCTTTGCCTTTGCCTGTGGCTTATCAGCAGTCTTAGCGGCAACTTGCTTGCCCTTGTCTTGGTTTTTCTTGCCAGCCCATTCCTTCTTAAAACCCTTCCCCTTTTGAACCATAAGAACTTCTTTCTTAGGTGCAACAGATATGTTTTGCTCGGCAGTCATGAGCATCCCATGTAACTCAGCAAGGGTTTTCGACACCCCATTCATATTGAAGTTCAACCTAAACTGCTTGAAGCCTTCATGAAGTGAGTGTAGTATGATGTCAGTAGCCAACTCTTGGCTATAAGGAAAGCCCAACCTCTCCATTGCCTCGAAATAACCAATCATTTCGAAGACATGAGTGGCGACTGGCTTGTCTTCGACTAACGCACACTCAAGAATAGCCTTGTGAGTTTCATACCTCTCTATCCGAGCTTGTTCTTTGAAACATGGTTTTCGGTGTCGGATAATACTGTAGGCATCCAAGCTTGCAAACCTCTTTTGAAGGCTTGGTTCCATAGCCGCGAGCATAAGGCAGGTAACAATTATCGACCTTTCTGCAATGGCCTTATGGGCCGCCTTTTCGGCTTCACTAGAGGTGGTCGTTAAAACCGGGATCGGGGTTTCAAGAACATCCTCTCGACCTTCGGATCTAAGAACAATTCTCATATTCATTTCCCAATCAAGGAAGTTGTTCCCGTTCAACTTATCCTTTTCAAGGATTGAACGTAAGTTAAAAGGTGAATTATTGTTGTTACCAGACATGATATCTACATAGAAGATGCAAAAGTAATGAGTATGTTTATCATAATAGCTTTTAACAAATTTTAAACACTTTAAAATAAAAGCTATGCACTTGACCAATTTTCAATGTGTCCCCTTTTGAATCAAGTGATTCTAAGATCCTATCAAACATGATTTATAAGTGGACTTTGGCCTCAACTTAAAACCAAAATTTAAAAGGTAAGTAAACTCTTTTACTAATTACAACAATTGTAATTCTTAGTTGATGGGTGATTGCTAAGGTGATGAAAGCTCCCAGGTAAGGAAGTTACCCACAACGTTGGGGAAAGCCTTCCTAATCCTAGACAGAACTTGTCACCTAAACACAAAAACCCAACCCTTTGCTTCAAAATCCAAAACCGTTTTGATGATTTTGTTGGGCCAAACCAAACTAAACATGCAAATTTCGGAAATTTACTCTACTTAGCCCAAGATTGGAAGTAACACTCTGCTTTGGCAGAACCTATTACTAACGATCAAGTTTTTAGTAGATGTTTATTTGGAAAAGCAATTACCCAATATTAGCTTTAGGGACCTAAGTAAATTATTATGTGATTTAATTACTAGTGAACTCATTGCAAAAATAAATCACATGCATAATAAAACTTAGAAAGCATTCAAAAGTAATAATTTAAATGCATAAAATAAAATGTGATCCTAGTATGGCCCCTAACCCTAAAGACTACTCTTTAAGGTCTCCATTCTTGAATCACCATGGATCTACATCCTTGTGCTTCATGGAATAAGATTGAATCACCATTCTTCTTATGACAACTTGAATAATCATTTTTGGAATTTTAAACTAAAATTACAATAATACCAACGATACACATATCGTATTTAGATTACAAAAATACATTAATGATACGCAGATCGTATTTTCTTTCCAAGTTTGGGCCATACTAGTCACCGCATGCAATCATAATATCATATATATAAAACATGCATTTTAATCAACTATTAAAATAAATTATTATGCTTCAACAACTTTAAAACATAAAAACATCAACCAAATTTAATCTCATATTAAATTAAATGGTTAGTACCTCTAGACAAATTCAATCATATTAGAATTTATCTCCCAAGGGCTTTAAAATATTAATCTAACAAATTTAATCAACTATTAAATTTAAAGAAAAATACATAAGCACTCTAAGGTACCACATATGTTTTAATCATATTAAAACATAAAAGCATTGCATGACATTTAATCACAAACACTAGCATGAAAGAATTAATGAACTTATTAAAACTAACATCCTAACATAAAATTAAATGTCACAAAATGAAACTCCCATCATAATTTTTATTCATTTAAGTATTAACATAGGATACCATGCATAATAACTTATTAATATGCATTAAGGGATAAACGGATCTTAAAGTTTTTATCCGTTGAAGGAGAGACGAGCCGAAGAGGCAGACCACCACTCGCGACTCGCGAGATAGGTCGCGACTCGCGATGTTAGTCGCGACTCGCGATGTTAGTCGCGACTCGCGATGTTAGTCGCGACTCGCGAGAAGCTCACTGCTTCCACTTTTCCGATTTCAATTCAAGCAATTTTAATCGAAATACGTATGATTTTCTTTATACACTAAAACACTTTTATGCATAACTAAATCAGACTTGGCCTCAAATTCAAGAATTCATGCCATGAAATTATACATAATCAAATTAAGCATAAAAACCTCAAAGCATGCAAATCATGAATCATACATATGTATACATCATATTCTAATTAACAACTTAACTAAACATGAAACAATATAACAATTATATATGTATGTATATATATGTATCGAAAATGTATAAACAACTTTTATACTCCCACTAGATTAAAATCCAATTTTAATCATGCAAACAATATCCTCATGCTAATACCCTACCCTAAATGAATTAAAATAAAGGAAAACATGCATCAACATGATCATATTAATCTATGCGATAGGCTAACTGATACCACTGTAGGAATTTAGATGCTTAATGCGGAAAACGAGTATCACATACTCAAACACCTAACACCAAGATCTTTGCATAAATTAACATGAATCTATAAAGAGTGTAGAATATACCTCTTGATGCGTGAATTACACTTCTAGTGGAGATCCTTTAGAACGTCAACCGCCATTCCTCTAGTGTTGGTCCACGAACAATCCTTAGATCACCACGTATGCTAGTACGGAAGAGAGAAGAATTCTCTTGCTTTTGAGGTGAATGATGGCCAAATGAGGAGAGAGAGGAGAGCAAAGAAAATCATATTTTCTTTTCTAAAATGTTGTAATGTTGTTACTCCTTTGTAACCCCCATATTACTATATATGGTGGTTACAAAGAGGTGTTTCATGAGGCTTTATTTTGCCTCATAATGTCATACATTATGAGCATAATAAACTCATGAGTTACAACTCTTCCATCAATCATAAAACCGCCCAACCCATTTCACAAATGGATTTGGGTAATATCCAAGGGTTGTCACATTGTGTGACCTCATAGGATCCAATACATATTAGTAGTTGGCCTAAATATACTAGCCCAACAAACCGCAATTAGCTTCTAGCAAAACGTTGCGGTCACCTAATATTATTGAATTTATTATCTTTATAATTTGTCCATATACATTTAGTTTGTTACACTTGATCGAGGACAAAATCCTTCAGATACAACCTGGAAAACAGATTTTATGTAATCATTAGTGGAATTTATATAAACATTAGTGTATATCAATTCAAATTTATCAAGAAGGGATACAAAAAATACACATATGGAAAAGGGATGGAAAAAGGTCCTATATCAATCAATGGATTAGTGGAGTTGAACGCATCTAGGCTAGTTACTAATTTCCCAAAAACATTTAGCATTGATTTGGGTCCATGAATCTTTAAACTTCTTTGCAGACTTACTATGATGGAGGTAGACAGTTCTAACCACTGTCTTTGCGCCACAAGTAAAACTTGCATGCAAGGAAAGTGAATCATGATTGACACAAGAATTTGGTGATATCATTGGCCCTTACAGATTTCAAAATATATCATACATATATCATTGGCCCTTACAGATTTCCAAATATATCATATATAAGTCCCTACTGAATTGAAAAAATTGTAACTCTCTGATACAAACCTTTCATCAACTAGTGTCAATCCTTCCCCAAAATAAGATGAATCCATTGTCTGAAGTGTCTCAACCTACTGAAATCAATAGAGAATTAGTCAAAAGAAGCCAAAACACAGAGTTGGGTTTAGATTTTCTCACCGATGAAGAACTTTCTAGCTTTATATAAAAATGTACAAATTATAGTTCTCACAAAATTACTAAGGGTTTATCAGGTTCCCTTCTTCTGCTTTATGTGGATGACATTGCTTTCACTAATCTCCAATAATAAATGACCTAGCCGACCTTCATCCACCTCATGTTCGATTCGATAAGTACTTAGACTTCGAAGCATTCATTATACTTGCTGATCAGGAGATCCCCATTCTCGATTCGATAAGTACTTAGACTCCAAAAGCATTTTTTATGCTCGCTTTAATTCTAGATTTTTAATTCAAAACAACCCAATTAACTGACCATATAATTTAAACAAAGTTTTCTTAGAATTATGAAAAAAGTATTACCCAGATGAAAAAACAAGGAAAACAGACAAATTAAAGAAAGTTAAAGGTATTTGATGATGACCTCAGTAAAAGCTCTAGGGTCATGAGGGTAGACATTGACAACTTCAATGGTATAAATCTGAGGCAATTGAATAATTTTCTGGGAATCGAGAGGTAAAGGTACGAGGAAACCAAGTAGCCATGTAATGGAGACAGTTCGAGAGAGCCATTTGTAACAGGGAACAGGTATACATTCACTTGCCATGGCTCTATGACAAGTTTTTACTATATTACACTACTACACTACTACTAATAATAGTTTATAACAGCTAGTACTTCTTAGATTATTAAAAATTTCTCATGATCAACCAAACCGCTAAGTGAGTAGCAAGGTGATGGCCTATTGTTATTGACATCATTTTTTATTTCAGGTGTCTTAAGATCCTTAATTTCCCTCCTCCTTGCGGACTTCAACTTACCTTGTAAAATTTAAAAAAAACAATAGGCTACGTTCTTTTCACCTTATCTTTCTTAAACTTATTTAAAGTGAATCCATTTAATTTTATTTGGACTTATTTGATGTTGACCTCAGTAATATTCTATAAGGTGTTAGAACTTATTTAAATTTGTTGGAACTTGTTTAAATTAATTGAACCTAAAACTTATTTATTAAGGTGAAATGAATCACATACATCTATGGTTCAACCATGTACATTTCTAACCGTTGATCTGAGATTTGGATCATCCATTTGTTATAGAAAATACATCATCCATTCTAAAATTTTACTCCCTCGGTTTTCATCTGTTGTTCCTATTTGGAATCAAAGAAGAAACCAATAATGCAACTCAAAAAATGAAAAAGATTCCACAATTTTAAATACAATAAAAATTTTGTAAATAAAGATTCTAGCCCTTTGAATTATTCTATGTTAGACAACTAATGAGACAAAAATTTGAGGGGTAAAAAAGAAAAATATGACTACTAAATAGTGTGAAAATATGTATTGGCCTTTGAGTTACTCTATGTTAGGCAACTAATGAGACAAAAGGTAAAAGAGTATAAAATGAATACTCAATAGTGTGAACACATCTATTGCAACTTAAAATTAGTGAAAAATTTAAGCCATAAAATTACACTATGTATGGACAGATTCAAAATGGGAACAACATATTGAAATTTTCAAATGGAGAATATAGGAACAACAAATGGAGGGAGTAATAATTAAATATATTTTGTGACATGACAATCCTATGTAGCGCTTTTAATACTTTCGAAAAAAAGCCTCTTTATATATATTATTAATCAATCGATATGTAATCTATAGATTTGAAAAAAGAATATCAATAAGTGATTCACACCAATCATATATTTTAAATGTAAAAAAAATAAAGCACCATTTCTATCTCTATCATCTAAACTCATCTTCCTCTCCATCTTTCTCATACAAAACACATTGTCTATATATATCCACATCCACCCTTATCCTTTCTTACCTCATGTAGAACGATATGTTATAAATATACAACTAGTTGGACACTACCCTCAAACTTGAGGATGATCCGATGAGGAAACCCACATTCTCATGGTTGGGCGTTCTACGTACCATTGTCCATTGAGCTTTCCCCAAATGAAATTGGTCCAAAATACAAGTGATACTCGCATTCTGTATCTTTTTATCTTTTTGTGCTACTCTAAGTGCAATTTTCTAAGCATTAAAAGTTGCTTTTTTAGTAAATTTCGTTTTTATATATAACAAGAATCAAGATCTCTCTAAGAATCATCTTCCAACTCAAAAAGTTAATAGTTTGATTCAAAGCTTACCTTTATATAATCCCTTACGCTAAAAAGATTAATATACATTGAGATACTAGATACTGTGTCTTATGTATACTAGAATACTAGATCAATGCTAATTGCTACCACATAACAAGACCAAAATGGCAAAATTAACCATAATTCTTAGAAAGCTCTAATGTTTAGCTATCAACTCCAGTTCCACATAGCATCTTGTTTCCTTTTACCATTATATGCCAACTTCAGACTTATTTATATCATTGCCACTCAATAAGTCAATGTACAACATTTCCAAGCTACAAGCCTACAACCTCGCCCAATGGAAAGCTACAACCATTTGTAGCTTTTGTAGGTCCCACATTGCATTTACATAGAAAGTACGATGGAAAGTGAAAGTCGAAAGGGAAAGTGGAAAGTAGGGCCCACAAAAAGTAGAACAAAGCAAACAAGGCTTCCCCAAGCAATAACACGTTTTTCACTCCAACAAGTAAGCAACTAGCTCCAACTTTCTCATATTTGCAAGCTAGAGGTCCGCTGGAGTTGCTCTAAGGGTCTGTTCTCACCAGCTTATTTTCAGTTCAGTTCAGTTTAATTCAATTCAGTTCAGTTCAGTTCAGTTCATACATGATAATCATTACTATTAATTAGTTATATTTTAGTTCAGTTCAGTTGTTTTATGCCGAAGAGAACAGACCCTAAGCCATGTTGAAAAAGTAAAACAATGTACTTCCTTTTTATATAAAGATGTTACATAAGTATTGCTTAATCCAATTAAAAAATGTAATAACTTAGAGCGTCATATCTAATACACGTCAAAAAAGAAGAAAAACAAAAAGTTGTTTTCTAACAAATATTTCTTTTACTTAATACAAGAATCAAGATCTTTTTGAGTACTATCTCCCAACTCAAAAGTTAAAAGAGTTTTGATTCTAATCTTACCTTTTATACATTCCCTTAAACTAAATAGGAAATTACACATTAATTGAAATGGTAGATGTTGTGCCTTATGTACACTAGACCAATGCTATCACATTTTTTTTTTTTTGATAATTGAAGTTTTATTTTATTAATATCTCAAGAGATTACAAAATTCGACCCTAAACAAGGTATTCCTTCCCTAAGGAATAAAACTTTCATAGTGCAAGCACACCCGATTTAGGGGAGTCTCATAATCTCCTTTCAAAATACACCTAGTCCATCAATAGACTATACATGAATCATAAAGTTAAAAGAAGCCACATCCAGCCCAAAGAAAACAAGACATGAGCAGTTGCCAGTACATGAGAATTAAGGGAAAAAATTGAGCTCGCCAAGCCCCATTACTTGAATCTGATTTGATGCTTTTTATACCCAAGCAATGAATTCTTCTTGCCTTAGGAGGCCCTGTTTTGCAAGAGTATCAGCCACAAAGTTGGCACTTCTCCCTTTGTGTACAATTCTGATGTTCAGATCCCTCTTGCAAGCATTTCTAATGAAGTTCAGGTGATGATTCATGTTCCAAGGTCCTCCATTATCATTGTTGCTCCATGCTACTGCATTTGAGGAATCTGATTCAAGTATAATTTTGCAATTTCTGGTGCTCTCACAAGCAAGCGTGATTTTGATCGCATGATGAATGGCCAAGATTTCCGCACAATTTATTTCCATAAATGGAATTGGGGAAGAAAACAAGCACATGAAATTCCCTTTATCATTGCGCAAAATACCTCCTATGGCTGAATTGGATGAGAGAGGATTCAAAATTAACCATCCAGAGACTGGAAACTATCACATTACATGACCAAAATTAACCATAATCCTTTTTTTTTTATTCGGTAATTTACTAGCCCAAGTTAAGAAGGGGATCCCAACCCATAAGGAAACTTCCAGAGACTAGAAACTGGAGATTTATACCCAGAAGCAAATATCCACACAAACACCCCGTATTTAGAGTTGATGAGAGTTGAACCCGACCATGAGGTTGGGAGGTGGGAGCTCCATAAGAAGCAAATATCCACACAAATACCCCGTATTTAGAGTTGATGAGAGTGGAATCCGACCATGAGGTTGGGAGGTGGGAGCTCCATCATTGAGCTCCCACGTGATTCTCAACCATAATTCTTAATAAACTCTGATCTTTAGCTACCAACTCCAAATAATTCTATATAGAGCAAAAGTTATAAGATACAAAAAGCAAAACCCCACCCCAATAGAAATACCACCACCTAGGCCCACCTTTAACTCCACCAGGCCCACCATGAGTCAACCACTACCACGAGTCCACGACGGCACCACCATGTCCATACACGTATCCCAAAAGATATTACATAGAAGATTTTGCTCTCTTTTCTCTCATCTATTATTAAGTCACATGCAATCTACAGAAAAACATGTCATTATGCAATTATGAGCAGTATATGATCAGACTATTGATTTACCACACCATCAAAATAAAAGAAATCATCAATTCTAGATTTTTTATACAAAACAACCCAATTAAACAAAGTTTTCTTAGAATAATGAAAAAAAGTACTACCCAGATGAAAAGACAAGGAAAACAGACAAATTATAAAGGTATTTGATGCTGACCTCAGTAAAAGCTGTGGGGTCACGAGGAATTAAGGCTATGTCCAGCTCACCTTATTTTTGCTTATTTCAGATCAGATCAGATCAGATCAGATCAGATCAGATTATGCTTATATTTAAAAACTTATTATTAATTCCCAAAATTAGACCCCGCTGACCCGAAGTGATTTAGAAAGATTCTTCTTTATCAATGGTGATCGGTCATGGTATCCATAGCGTTGCTTCTTTTTTGGCCGGAATTGAATGCGCCGTGGCACTTTCGCACTTCGGGAAGAGCGGACGGAAAGAGAAGGCCTTTGATCAACATGATTATTATGATTATTAGTATTACTAATGCTATTATTGTTATTGTAATAATAATAATAATAATAATAATTATTATTATTATTATTATTAGAGGTCCTCGTAGAAGCCCAATGGTTGGTGCTCCCACCTCCCAACCGCAAGGTCGGGTGTTCGACTCTCATCACTCCCCAATTTGGGGAGTTTGTATAAATATGTTTGCTTGTGGGTATAAATCCCCTATACCCATCCAATGTAGTGTCACTACGCAGTAGTAGCTAGCGAGGGGTTGGTCTTCGGACCAATTATCTTTCCTGAACAAAAAAAAAAAATTAATAATAATTATTATTATTATTAATATTACTTTATACAATTACTATTACTATTAATATTACTATTTACTAGTACATTTGTTCAAAAAGATTATTATTATTGTCGTTGTTGTACTTATTAATTATTAATATTGGTAATTATTATTAATGTCGTTGCGATTACTATAAATGTCATTGATATAATATTTGAAGCTATTTGTGTTCAAGAAGAAGAATGTTCTTTTGGCATTTGTAAGTGTTCTTTTTTATATTTATTCTAATTAATAATTTTGATATGTGATGTTCTTTTTGATGTTGTACATGTAACGAACATGACAATGGTATATGATGTTTATTTTTTAAAACAATTTTGGTAGAATAATATAAATTATATATTTCTAGCTTATATAAAACATGAGTAGCATGGGATAACCTAATGGTGTTGTCATCACATTCAAAATTTGCCCTACAAAGGATTTCAACTTATCTTTAAAAACAAAGTTTATATAGAACAAGACAACGATATAAGAAGAATATTTAACCATTTTATTCAAGATCATATGATTATATATATTTATAGGTTTACTTATAATAAAAAAGAACAATTTATTGATATAACAAAGAACATGTTGTTAGTTTTTTTTTTTAAAGAGAAAATTCATTAATTGAAGGCCAAACGACATCTACAATATGTATTAAAGAAAAACAAGATACAATTAAACAAGGCTAAATCAAATTCGTCTTCGACCTAAAGATACGTATTTAGTTAAATCCAAACATGTCATCAATATAAAAATAACATCTATCTTTTATTTTTAAAATGTGTTCTTTAAATAGATCTTGTATCTTTCTTTCGATATATGTTCTTTTTTTTAATATCATTATATGTTCTTTTCATTACTACATAAATTCTTATTATTAACGGACCTTGAACATGAGTATTCTTTTATTTTTAATTTTTTTGGGCCCCTTTCGAAAATCTCGTGGTAAGATGAATTTTCTCTGGGCTGCTCTCGCACAGGGTCACTCACATAAAGACCCAACAAGCCCCAACCCCCTCCCCCCACCCACAACAATATTGAAATATATGCTTCCACCAAGATTTGAACCTTGGTCTCCCATGTGGGAGGTAAGAAGCCATACCATTGGACCCAAGAGTCCTTAGTCTTTTATTTTTAATTGTATGTTCATATACTAATGTGCTCTTTTTCAAAAAAAAAAAAAACTAATTATGCTATAATAATAATAATAATAATAATTATTATTATTATTATTATTATTATTATTATTATTATTATTATTATTATTATTATTGTTATTATTATGTTATCTATATTATTATTATTGTTATTATTGTTATTATTATTATTATTATTATTATTATTATAATATTTATATTATTATTATTATAAAATTATTATATTATTATTATTATTATTTTTATTATTATTATTATTATTATTATTATTATTATTATTATTATTATTGAAAGTTGTGCATAGTAATAAAATAATAGTAACAGTAATACTAGTAATGAAATACAAAGTAATAATAATATTAGTAATAATATGTTTTTTAAAAGATAAGTTCAGATCAAATAAGTTCAGATCAGAAAATTTCAGGTGAACTAAACATAGCCTTAGGATAGACATTGACAATTTCAATATATAAATCTGAAGCAATTGAATAATTTTCTGGGAATCGAGAGGTAATGCTGACAAAGTGTGTGATAAAATGCTAAAAGGTTCGAGGAAACCAAGTAGGCATGCAATGGAGAGTTGGAGACACCTCGAGAGAGCCATTTGTAACAGGGAAATAGGGAATAGGTATACATTTACATGCCACGACTCAATGACAAGTTTTTACTACGGTTACAGTACTACTTTTTCCTTTTTTTTTTACTTGTTATATTTTTCATATATGGGTGTTTCTTTTTACTTGATACATTTTCTTATTTGGGGTACTTGGCCCACCATAAAGTATTACTATTATATTTGTTTTCCTCTTTTTCCACCCAAAAGTACTACTTTTTCACCTTTTCTCATTATTTTACATTAAATGGCTCAAAAAGTACCCTCCTAAAAGCTTGAAAGTGGCATTGCCTTAATTGTTGTGCATTATCAAATGTAGCAAGTAAAAAAAAAAAAAAAAAAAAGAGGGAGTACTAGTAGTAGTTTTTTTTTTGAGGGGAAAAGTGAGCAATAGATTAAATCAAGTCAAGTTCCACCAAAGTAGAAATACTTTGGGGAAACGAATCAAACCATACAAACTCAGAGTTGCGCTCACACTCCCAACGAGCTAACAGATGGGCTACAGCATTGCCCGCTCGTTTCACATGAGAAAAAGAAAAAAACTCAAAACTCAAACACAACCTATTAATGTCATTAAAAACATGAAACAAAGGAGAACCACCAACACACTTATTCTTGACAGCACTAACTACAAGGAGGGCATCCCCTTCGAAGGTAACTTTTTCATAGCCAAATCTCAGAGCTAATTCGACCGCATACAAAGCCGCCATAGCTTCAGCCGTGGAAGGATCCCATTGAGCAGCCACACGCCTCACCCCCATTACTCGAACGCTACCACTTGAGGTCCGAAACACCACCCCCAACCCCACCTCACCATTGGGGTTAATATGCGCGTCGAAGTTGGCCTTCAAAACCCCATCAGGGGGTTTACACCAAGAGGATTCCGAGGCTGGCAGCCCACCTGTGGGCCTAAATACATTCGCCGCATACGAGCAATATTCCTCCACAAGTTTAACAAAATTCCCAGCCACCGAAGGTGCATCTAACTGTTCTTGTTCAAAGATGTGTTTATTACGACAATACCATACAGCCCACAATAGAGCACATATGGTACGCAATTCATCACTAGTGCATTTAGTTGACAGCCAGGAAAATGCATCTTCGAAGGAGGAAGACGGGAGGTTTACAAGTAGATAACCAAAAGAACTCTCCTGCCACACAGCTTGCGCATACTTGCATAAAAAGAGAGCATGGAATATGGACTCACTCGGGTCACCACAAATCGGGCACGTGGCTACATCACTCACATGCCGCCAACATAGCCTCTCCTTCACCCCCAAGCTTCCCTTACACGCACGCCAAAGGAAGTGATGGAGCTTTGGCGGTCCTTGCACACGCCACACCTCACGCCAGAGCTGTACCTCCCGTTCTCCATATTGCAACCTCCAAGCCCGTAAGTGCCCCAACTTTCCCAACCAGTAGCATGTTTTTACCGAGAAAATACCATGGCGAGACGGCCACCAATATCTGTGATCTTGCGGCCAGAAACGAGATAATGGAATGTTAAGAATCGAGGCCCACTCCTCTTCGATAAACGTTTGCTGCACAAGTTCGACGTTCCAGCAACCTCTAGTAAAATCAATCAACTCGCACACCCGCAAATTCATGTTACTATCAATCTTAGGAGTCGGAACAAAGTGTGCCCCCTCCCCGATAATCCATGCCTCCTCCCATGCTCGAATACTCTCACCATTACCCACACACCATTTTAAACCTTCCAACAACAACGACTTAGAGCCCCAAATACTCCTCCAAGTAAAGCTTGGATTATGGCCCCTTCTAGCATCAAGGAACTCCACACCTTTGTAGTATCGGGATTTTAGCACCTTATGAAGAAAAGAGGAATCACTTTGACATAGCCGCCAAGCTTGTTTTGCTAAGACGCTTGATTAAAACAATGCAAATCACGGAAACCGAGGCCCCCCATTGACTTAGGAAGACACAAAGCATCCCAACTATGCCAATGCATTTTCCTATCCACCCCATTCGACCCCCACCAAAACCGAGCCAACAACGAGTGAATTTCATCAACTAGACCACTCGGGAGACAAAACACACTCATCATATATGTGGGTATGGCTTGAGCCACAGATTTAATCAGTATCTCTTTGCCCGGGCGAGAAAGGAGTTTCTCCTTCCAGCCTTGCAGTTTCTTCCAGATTCGATCCTTAATACAAGCAAAAGTAACTTTTTTTGATCTTCCGATTACAGTTGGGAGACCTAAATATTGCTCCTGTCTATCAACCTCCTGCACACCCAACACATTCACAATAGCATTGCGACGATCAATATCCACACATCGACTAAAAACAACCTCTGTTTTGCTTAGATTGACTTTCTGTCCCGATGCTCTCTCGTATTTACTAATAATATCAGCCACCATAGAACATTCTTGCACGGAAGCTTTAGTAAACAAGATGCTATCATCTGCAAAGAAGAGGTGAGACACCAATGGGGCTCCCCTGCAGATTTTATCACCATGGATCTTTTTTTCTATCGCTGCTTTTGAGAGAAGGGTAGAGAAAGCATCAGCACACAACAGAAATAAATAGGGAGAAATAGGATCACCTTGACGAAGACCCCGAGCTGGCACAAGTGAACCATCCACCGCCCCATTCACTTTGAAAGTAAAAGAGACACTAGAAATACAGGCCATCACCTTAGTAATCCATTCAACACAGAATCCCATCTTCTCTATAACTTTCTCTAGAAAACACCACTCAACTCTATCGTATGCTTTGCTCATATCCAGCTTCAAACCACACACCCCATCACCTCTAACATCATTTAGTTTCATAGCATGGAAAATCTCAAAAGCTACAAGAGCATTATCAGTGATCAAACGACGGGGAACAAAAGCACTCTGATTCGGGGAAATAATGGAAGGAAGCAAGACTTTCAGTCGATTAGCCAATGTTTTTGATAAGATCTTATACAAGACCGTACACAAGCTAATTGGCCTAAAGTCCTTCATACTTTTCGGATTTTCACACTTCGGAATTAACACAATGCATGTTTTATTAAGAGCACTCAAATCCACCCCACCATTCCACCAATCCTGCACGAACATAATAATATCGGACCCCACAATATGCCAAAACTTTTGAAAAAATAGAGCATGAAGGCCATCAAGACCTGGTGCTTTATTAGGATGCATAGCAAAAAGGGCCTCACGAACTTCCTCCCCAGAAGGAGGAGACACAAGGGAAGCATTCATCTCCTCTGACACACAAGATGACAACCCATCCACAGCCTCATCCATCTCAACGGGGTTGTCAGACGCGAACAAACCCGCAAAATACTGATGCACAATATCACAGATTTCGTCTTTTCCTTTTTTCCACACACCATTCTCATCTAACAAGCCATTTATAGAATTGCGACGCTTACGTTGGCTAGCCTTATGATGAAAATACTTGGTGTTTTTGTCCCCATCCCAAAGCTCATTTGCACGCGCTCTAGCATGCCAATATGATTCCTCAAGACGATGAATGTCATCAAGATCCGAAGCTACAGCATTACATTGTTCAATAATTATCGCATCCGGAGCACATTGTTGTAAAACATTGAGCCTAGAGAGAGCTTGTTTCTTTCTTTTATTCAAGTCACCGAAAGCTTTCGTTGCCCAGGAAGAAAGTTGGTTCGACACCAACTCCAAGCGATTAGTGATGTCAGAAGCACCCGATGCAATCCAAGCCTCTTCCACAACCTTCCCACAATCCTCTCTAGAAAGCCACATCGCCTCAAATTTAAACAACTTATTCCCCCTTCTGAAATTGTCATTAATCCCCGTTTTCAACAATAAAGGTGCATGATCAGAACGGTACCTCGGAAGATGAATCATTTCCCAAGAAGGGAATAAATTACACCACTCGTCATCCGCTAACATATGGTCAAGTCTTTCCCGAATCAGAGTTGATGGAGAATTCCCCCGTTGCCAAGTAAATCTGCTCCCTTTGAAGCCCAGATCCTTCACCCCACAGTCATCTATCGCCTCCCTAAAAGCATCCATCAATCTCTCACTCCGCGGAGCCCCACCTTCTTTCTCATTCATACTCACAATTTCATAGAAATCGCCAAAAAACAGCAATGGAAGAGGGCATTGATGTCTTATTTGTCTCAAGAGTTGCCAAGTCAAGTGCTTATTTCCCGTCTCTGGCCAACCATAAATCCCCACCGCGTGCCAGCTCGGGTGTTTTTGATCATCTAACACAGCAGCATGTATATGATGGGAAGAGAAGGACAACATAGAAACATCTAGATCCCTCCACCACAAACCAACACCACCAGAATTGCCATTACTACTCAAACACAAGCCATCCGAAAAACCACATCTATTACGAATTTTCTCCAACACAGTCTTATCCACCATTGTCTCCATCAGAAAAACAATGTTCGGCCTCTCCCTCCAACAGAGAGAATGAAGAGCACTAACTGTCCAAGGGTTGGCCAAACCCTGACAGTTCCAGCTTAAGAGTTTCATTGTTCTTCGCGGGGTTGGACAAAACCAACCTCCGCTACTTGGATCACATCCTGATCCTGGCCTAAATCAGTCTTTAATTTCTTATTACCATCGATAACAGTCATATCAGTATCAATCAGGGAAATCTCATAACATTTTCTTTTACCATTGGGAATAATAACGGGTGCATCAAGTTCGACATTACAAGAAACGAGAGGAAAAATAAGATGTATCCATAGGAAAGAGCGAAACAGGCACACGATCGAAATTGCTTTTGTAACATGTACCTTTTTCTTAACTTTCACCTTTTTGGGGAGATGTGAGCCAATCCCCACTTGGAACGGGGGAATAGACAAAGAATGATGCCCTCCTTCTTGTCCCACCACATTTACTGCCTCGCCACCTGGCACCCCAGTCGCCAAACCAGAAAGCATTGAAAGCGTGGAGCTGCCCCCAATGACAGGGGTGACCTCACCAACACCATTATTTCCCAATAAGATAAGTGGGTCCCCACCAGCTTCCTCGGATAACACACCAACACACCCCCTTTGCTCCATATTGATTTCCAAATGTGGACCCCGCATCACGTTGACCCCATCAGCTCCACTTTGCCACTCTCGGACACCATTTCCACCCAGCCTTCATTCACCTCGGTTGGCGCACCTACCACACACCCCTTCAAAACCCCACCCCCGCACTTTCATTCCCGGCCCTCACTGGGAGATTTAAACTCATCGGTCCCCCCCATTTGCTTTAACTACAAACAACACTTTTTTCCGTGCTTTTATAGCCATAGCCTCTTCTTTATTCTTACTCCTCCCCTTATGAGGAGAAGCTTTCAACCATACTCCCCAACCCAGTTCAATATCACACTCCTCCGGCAACTCGGCACTACAGTCTTTGTCACTATGCCCTAATACCCCACACCGAAAACAAAAATACGGCAACCTCTCATATTTGTATTCTATCGTTGTTAGAACCCCATCCTTACGACGAATCCGCTGTTTCGACGCAAAGGTTTGTAAATATTCAGCATGATTTTGGCTCGACAGAAACGTTCTAACCCAAAATCATCCAGATCGACCTCCATAACCGGTCCAAGACAAGAAGCAATAGCCCTAACCTCCTCTTCCGCTCGGCAATTAAACGGAAGATTATAGATACGGGCCCAGAAGGGAGATGTATCAAGCACGACCTGCGAAGGTTGCTCATCACCCACTATCTCATTCAACACCAACAACTTCTGATCAAAACTCCACGGCCGCCCTGCAAGAATTTTCTCTTTGTCCTTCCAATGGAAGAATTGGAAGACAAATGTATTTGAATCAAGCGCCCTAACCACGAGATTGTGATTAAGCGCCCAAACCTGAGTCATCGTCCGTTTTAAAGCATCAAGATTGATTGCGCGCTCCGAAATTACTTTCCCCACCAGTATGAGAGATGTTTTCAGGTTCGCGATTCCGGAATCTACTATACCTAAGTCAACAATTTCATTTTCTTCGTCAGCGATATTAAGTCTCGCACACTGTTCTACTAATTTTTCCGCCATCTCCTCCACGAGAACCGGCCACAACTAGATGGCGACGCAAGCCAGACACACTGGGTGTTTCGCCCTAACTCAAAGAGAGAGAAGGGGACTTTTCTCTTATTTTTTTCGTTTACTTCATTTTTTACTTTTACATGTTAGTACTAGTAGTAGTTTATAACAGCTAGTAACACAATTTTTCGTGTAACAAATATTGTTTATGTTTCGTATAACAAATAAAGGGAAAATAACACAAACAATATTTGTTATATACACAAACAATATTTATTACAAGAAAAATTGTGTTAGATATATCTACTTGTTAGATGTTTATCATTGCTCGATGAACCAAACCGCTACGTGAGCAGCATGGTGATGGTCTAGTGGTATTGACATCACATCTGATTTCAGATGTCCTAGTATCTAGTCTCAGCTCTCTTACAAGAGATTCTCAATTTCCTTCCTCCTTGCAATTGATTTCAACCTACCTTATATAATTAAAAAAAAAAACCATAAGCTTTGTTCTTTTCACCTTATCTTTCTTAAACTTATTTAAAGTGAACCCTATGTTGGTGTTAAAACTTATTTAAATTTGTTGGAACATATTTAAATTAATTAACCTAAAAACTTATTTTATTAAGGTGAAATGAATTCCATACATCTATGGTTCAACCATGTTGGGATCCTCTTTATTTTCTATAACAAATGGATGATCCAAATATCAGATCAACGGTTAGAAATGTATAAAGAAGTAAAATTATGTAAAATTATTTTTTGCTCTAGGTTAGGTGTTATCATCTGGAAAAAAAAAAAAAAAAAAAAAAAAAACTGAAGTAAAGAAGGAAAAAGAAAATCCTAATCTACTCCAACCAACGACCACCTAAACTGCAATCAATGAAGATATTTTTCACCTTACCTGCGAAAGTCTTATATAACTAGCCTTATACGCACACGATGATTGCGAAAGCAAATAAAAAGTTAAATTAATTGTGTAGTTATTAATAACCTGAATAACATGTAAGAATTTTTTTTTCATGAAGTTTGGTTAGTTGATAAAGGTCTTGAAATTTGATAGAATTGTCGTGTAATTTGACATTTCCTTTTGTTTTTCAAAAAAGGGTAAAGATGAGTTAGATTTTTTTATTTGAAGGTACATTTATAATTTAGGGTGGACACCAATTCCTCTCCTATTTCCTTATACTTCATCCGTTCTATAATAAGTGAAACATAGGAATTGGGCACAAGATTTAATAAACATCACTTTTAAAAGCCAAAAAGTAATAAAATACTCTTTTCATCATTAAAAGGAAGAGAGAGAAAAGCAAACCACACAAGTTTGTGATGGGTACTCTTGTCATTTTGTCACTTTCTTTTTTCCATTTAAGGTATGTTTCACTTATTTTGAAACGTTCTAAAATAGTAAGTGTTTCACTTATTATGGAACGGAGGAAGTATAATAAAGATAATTCCTCCATCTTTTTATTAATTTATCTATTTTCTTTTTAGATTGTCACTTCTTAGTTTATCCAATTACTTAATTTGAATGGGATTACCAATTTTTCATTAATTATCCACCCGCTAACTACTAACTAGTGCTTTCAATGAAAAAAAAATTAATAACAATTAGAGTTTTTCTGTTATAAACAACCTTTTAAAGTCACTTTTTTGCTTTTTTTTTTTTTGCAACTTACAACATTAAACAAATAAATTTTTGCGAGTGAAACCTTTTTCATTTTTCCATCATTGACTGTTAAGTTTTTGGCGTTGACTGCCAGTTTGTTTACTCCCATCTCTCTTACTATTCATTTCCGTCCCTTTTCTTCCCTAAATTAAACAAAAAAAAACCCCATTTGAAAAGTTGTGCAAAAAACCATTTTGGTGAGCTAAGGGTTTTATAAGAGAAAAGAGGAAAATAAAGCTAAAAAAGGAAGGGAAATGAATTGTAAAAGAGATGGAAGTGAACGAACTGACAATCAATGCCAAAAACGTAACTGTCAATGACGGAAAAATGAAAAAGGTTTTATCTCGCAAAAAAAAATTTGTGTAAGGTTGTAAGTTGCAAAAAAATTTAAAAGGTTGTTTTTCGCAAATATAAAAAATTGTTTCTGATAAAAAAACTCTAATCGTTATTATATATTATCATTGAAAGCACTAGTTAGTAGTTAGCAGGTGGATAATTAATGAAAAGCTAATAAATTTAATTAAGAAATTTATGAATAATAATATACTCTCTTCGGTCTTTATTAGTTTACCCGTTTCTTTTGCACAGATTTTAGGAGAAATAATGTTGTGGGACATAGAAAGAAAGATAAACTATTATTTTATATTAAAGTTGAATGTATGTGTGATGGAAAGTTAGTTGTCTCATTCCAAAAATAGAAACAAAAGAAATGTTTAAACTAATAAGAGACATCCCAAAAAGGAATACGGGTAAACTAATAAAGACCGGATGGAGTATATGATAATTGTAACTGACCCAGGGCATCATCCGGGCCAAAATACAAGTTCAATAATCTAAAATCGAAGAAATTAAACAAACAGTTTCGTTACAGAGCAACACAAACTGGTTAAACCCTAAAAGTAGATAAGAAGAGAAAGATATTAAGAGAGAGAGATACCAAGTGCAGCAGAGTTTAGAAAAAATTAAATTGTTGTACTCGGTTAACAAGATCTTACATATTCGGTCGTATACCATAGTTCATGTGCGTATTATCATCCTCGAAAATCTCATCGTTGTGCACGTTTATCCTTCGGGACGCATCTTCTCCATTTTTTCTTTATTGTGTTCATGTTAGGTGGTGGTCCGAGCCGATACAAGAACTGGCTAGAAACGAAATAAGCGAATTTGAGTTGAGGTTTGCGACATATTAATTACTTGGATTGGCTCAAACCATCTATTTGATAAATGGGTTAGGTATGGGTTGTAGATATTCAACCTAAACCTGGCACAATTGATACGAATAATTAAAAACGTTGAATGATAATATGTTAACTCGTCCCAACTGATTAACATGTTTGATGCAGATGTTGGAATTGTGATATTTTCTTGTATTGGAAAACTCTACGTTTTTGCAAACATGTGTTTAATTTTCTACTATTTTCATCCCCGATCCCACCTCACCTCACCTCCCGCCAAACCTAGACAAATCTCCGTCCTAGTTGGGCGGGGATGGATGGGTCTCCTACTTAACCCGCCACACTAACATCCCTACAAGAGTGTGCCTTCCAAAGCCTTCCCATGGCCTAGGGGTGCATCCCACATGTACTGGTGCCCAAGCCCTGGGGACACCCAAAAGTGTGGACTATATAAGCCACACTTTGCCTATTTCAGGGCTGTTTTTCTACTTTTCCGGCCCCGTCGACGTTTTTATGTCTGACATTCCTGTTTCAGGGCTGTTTTCCAACTTTTCGCGCCTATCGACGTTTTTCAACTCAGAGTTTCATAGGAGCCCATGGTAACTAGGGATAGCACCAGGGTGCTTTAAACCCCGTTCGAAGTCCACAATTGCCTATCTTTATTCGCTTGGCACCCCCGTTGCTAGGCGTCCAAGGGTCTCCACAAACCATTGCTTGCCCTTCCACGGGATGAGAGTACCCTCTAAGGCCCTCCAAGGGTCTCTAGCCCCAATTTTTCTTTTTTCTTTTATTTCTTTTCTATTTCATTTTTCTTTATACTTTAGTTTCCTAGTGGTCTCCTTGAGATATAGGGATTCCACTAGCACCTATCCTTATACCTCTTGAAAAAAATGCACTTTTTCTAATGTACATATAATACCATGATTAACTAGAAAATTTAATCGAGGACATCCATTTATTATTGCAACAATTTGAGGCATGGTAAATAATTACAGAGAAGACAATATAGCGGCTGATTGGATATTAAATGCAGATCATCTAGTTAAGTCTCATGTATGTATCAATTGATATACGCGAACAATCTCAAGTAGCTTCTATCATTGTATCTGACTCATTAGGAACTCCTCTCGAGAGGAGGGTCTCCTAATAATTCGTATCCTTACCATTTTAAAAGAAAAAATATAATACCATGATTAGAATGTACGTCTATAATATCCAATGTGAGAATTGTTCATGAGTAACAAATAATCATGTAAAGATTCATAGATGAATATAGAATTCTAATCAAATCTCGGTTCAATTTAAAAGCCACAAACTTCCATAAGAACATCTACCACCATGAATGATGCGCTCAAGTTATACGATGTTCTTGTGGTATTTTAGGTGCACATTGCTAAGGGATTTGTTCGTAATTGTTAAGGTTTGCATAAAAATCATCCTTAGCGGAAGTTCGGAGTTTTGCGATATAAGTTGTGTTAATGTCATGCATTCCGAGCTTCCAAGGTAAAATGCATTTGAGTCGAGCATCACAAGCCACAAGCTCGCCAAGCCAAGCTCGGAGCATCGCAAGCGAGCACGACTGCCCAGCGCCCAACGCCCAGCTCACCAGCAGCCATCGCACGCCCAGCAGCAAGCTAGGCCATCGCTCGCCCATCGCCCAACGCCAAGCTCACCCATCGCAGCAAGCCAACGCACGCCCAGCGCTCGTCCAAGCGCCCAGCAGCCTCGCTCGTCCATGTGCGCGCGCCCAGCGCTCGAGCCAAACCCGCCCAGCAAGCCATCTCGCACCTCGCGAGAATGGTCGCACCTCGCGACCTGCTTGCTCGCACCTCGCGATGAATCTCGCACGGTGCGACCTGCGTGGTTTTGGCCCAGCTCTTCAGCTCGTTGCGAAGGCAGTAGCTCATCGCACGGTGCGACCTGTATCGCACCTCGCGACCCCTAGGTCGGTCTAAATGTCGGCTGACTTTTGAGCCTTAGTATAAATACTAAACTTTGTTTTTAGACCTAGGGGGCAGCAGCCACAAGGAGAGGGAGTTTCCAAAACTCCACTCCTCTCTTGTTGTCTTCTCTTTTTAGTTTTTATTTTCTAATTTAGTTTTTGTAGATTTCAATTATGGGATTGGCTTATGCTATGCCGATTGTAGCTTGAACCGTTCTTGAACGAGATTTATATGGAGCTTCAAGCATTATTGTGAGATCTTTCTTATCTATTTATTTCCTTTGATTATGGTTTAATTTCTATGCTTGCTTTCTATGATTTTTGCATGATTATGCTAGGAATATTACTAGTTTGATTGTGTAATTAATCTAATGCTAGATTTAAGAATAGAATCGGATTGTTTTATTCTTTTATCATTTGGTAGCAAACTAGGGAGTAGCTTAGATGCAGATCGTCTTGGTTATTTCTTGGGGAAATTGAATCAACTGTTGAATGTTTATCGCTTGTATGACGTTAGCAGGTCTATTGGTTCTCTGTGTTTATTGCTGCTATTGGATTGAACTTAGACGCAGATCGGACTAGGTTATCCTTTAGTTAGGGTTTTATAGTCACGCTGATCGTGCTATTCAACTAGGAATAAGGAGAACACGAGATTAATTCTCGACAATAGATAATTATGGAAATGAATAGAGTGGATGTTCAATGATCGATAATGAATTGAAGTGGATGTTAATCGGATTCAAGATCCTTCCTATAATTGATTTCTCATTTTGTTTATATGTTAGTTAGTTGTAGTTTAGTTATAATCTACTTGAAACCCCCCCTTTGTTATTATTATTAGGTTTCTCGGCCCTTAGCTTAATCTAGGTTTTGAATCACGCTGAATATAAAACTTGTCCCTGTTTCCCTGTGGATACGACCCTTACTTCCCTTATACTACCTTAGTGTAAAAGAGAGTAGGAGAAATTTTATCTTTGGCCGGGCGCGGTGCACGACGACACAAGCGCGGCCCGCCAAATTTTGGCGCCGTTGCCGGGGAAACGGTGTTACTTGTTTTTATTTAGAGTGATTTTTGGATGGTATTGCTTGTGCTCTTTGTTTTTGGTTGGCCACTCATATAAAGAATTCCCTTTTTGTTTTTAGTTTCAATTTTCATCTTCCATTGAACTCTATGTATTTCACTTTTGTATTTTGGACAAGAAGCATGGAACTTGTTGCTTAAACTCTCTTGGGAATGGTTGATTGACTCCTACTTTATATCTTGGTTATTGTCTAGCTTTAAACATTTATATTAATGGTCATGACTTGAATTAGCTAGGAGTACTACTAGTTGATGTTTGTTGTTGCCTTAATGCTAGGTTTGGGATGTAATCAGATGTTATATGCTCAACCATGTTGTAGTAAGCTAGGTATTAACGATGCATTGCAAGAGTTCTTCTCAATCAATTTTGCAGGTACTTGAAGTGGAGATTGACATGGAACCACCATTGTCACACATGGAGCACAACCCAATGATTAAGCTTAAGGTATTAAGTCGAGCTAACGACTTTAAACAACAGCGCTTCTCGGGAGGCAACCCGAGACCCCTTTATTTTCTTTCTTTTCCTTTATTTTTCATCAAATTTCCACCACCACAACAAATTTTCTTTCACCCACCACCCACCCACTAAAAAGATCCACAACCAATCTTAATTCGCTTGTAACCAAAATCCACAAAAGAAAACCCGTTGGGAGGACTTCAATAGCTAGGAGTTGGTAACACTAGAGGATTGAGATTGTTAATGTATCTTTTCGATCTCTTAAGCTAGGAGCAAATCTCAAAAATTCAAAACTTTTGAACTTGTCATTTGTTTGAGTGATTCGAGGGAGCGGGTTGTGAGTTGAGTTAGGAGATTTGAGTTGGTGTTGTAAAGGAATTTGAGTTTGACGGATTGTTTGGTCATGAGTTTTGAGCATTCGATCTTCGATTTACCCTATTTTCGATTTTCTCCCCCCATTTTCAGTTTACTTTTCTTCTAATTGTCGACACATTGAGGACAATGTGTAGTTTAAGTAGGGGGGAGGGTATTCTCATTCTCATGTATCTATGTTGTGTATATTACTTTCAATTTGAAAAAAAAAATGGAAATAAAAAAATGAAAATGAAAAAAAAAAAATGAAAAAAAAAAAAAAAAAAAAATAATAATAATAAAAAAAAAAAAAAATTGATGATGAAATGAAACCCGCTGAGTTGAAAACCCACAAGGGTGGGCGACTCAGGCAAAAATGGGGGCCCGGATAGGTTGAAAACCCGAAAGGGCAACTTATGCAAAAAAGTGGCTTATATTGAGCGGGTAAGATGGTGAGATGAAAAAAATGTGAGAAGCTAGGATGAAAACCCGAAAGGGCTCCTAGGTAAAATGAGAGATTAAGAGAGAATTATACACTTTGGAAACTCATTTGCCGGAGATGGTGTCATAAGGTTGAAAGCGTTTTCGGGTTGGGTTAGTGAATTCATCCTTTGTTTTGTGAAGATCTATTTAAAGTTGGCTTTCACATTCTTTTGGGTTGATTGTTTGTTTTTGGGAGTAAGCATGGAATATATTCCTTTTTGTCTTTGTTCCATGGCTTGCTTGTTTAGATTAGTTGTAGTAGTAGTAGTTTTACATCATCTTTTGGAGGTTTGGGAGAGCTGATAGTTTAGTGTGTCGTGAGTCGACATTTTGATTCGTGTTGGTGTTGCTGGTTATTATTATTGTTGTCGCGTCTTTTTATTTTTCAGGTGAGCTCGAATCTAAGTGTGGGGGAATCATCGTCCCTTACGTTTAGGTTTTTGAGCGGATGTTGTTAAGATGTGATGATGATGATGTAGTTGATGGGGAGTGTAGGTTGGTGTAGATAACTTGGGCGATGATTCATTTGGTGATCCTCATTTTGAGTTTACTCGAGGTCGAGTAAAGTTCAAGTGTGGGGGTATTTGATGCGCTCAAGTTATACGATGTTCTTGTGGTATTTTAGGTGCACATTGCTAAGGGATTTGTTCGTAATTGTTAAGGTTTGCATAAAAATCATCCTTAGCGGAAGTTCGGAGTTTTGCGATATAAGTTGTGTTAATGTCATGCATTCCGAGCTTCCAAGGTAAAATGCATTTGAGCCGAGCATCACAAGCCACAAGCTCGCCAAGCCAAGCTCGGAGCATCGCAAGCGAGCACGACTGCCCAGCGCCCAACGCCCAGCTCACCAGCAGCCATCGCACGCCCAGCAGCAAGCTAGGCCATCGCTCGCCCATCGCCCAACGCCAAGCTCACCCATCGCAGCAAGCCAACGCACGCCCAGCGCTCGTCCAAGCGCCCAGCAGCCTCGCTCGTCCATGTGCGCGCGCCCAGCGCTCGAGCCAAACCCGCCCAGCAAGCCATCTCGCACCTCGCGAGCATGGTCGCACCTCGCGACCTGCTTGCTCGCACCTCGCGATGAATCTCGCACGGTGCGACCTGCGTGGTTTTGGCCCAGCTCTTCAGCTCGTTGCGAAGGCAGTAGCTCATCGCACGGTGCGACCTGTATCGCACCTCGCGACCCCTAGGTCGGTCTAAATGTCGGCTGACTTTTGAGCCTTAGTATAAATACTAAACTTTGTTTTTAGACCTAGGGGGCAGCAGCCACAAGGGGATGGAGTTTCCAAAACTCCACTCCTCTCTTGTTGTCTTCTCTTTTTAGTTTTTATTTTCTAATTTAGTTTTTGTAGATTTCAATTATGGGATTGGCTTATGCTATGCCGATTGTAGCTTGAACCGTTCTTGAACGAGATTTATATGGAGCTTCAAGCATTATTGTGAGATCTTTCTTATCTATTTATTTCCTTTGATTATGGTTTAATTTCTATGCTTGCTTTCTATGATTTTTGCATGATTATGCTAGGAATATTACTAGTTTGATTGTGTAATTAATCTAATGCTAGATTTAAGAATAGAATCGGATTGTTTTATTCTTTTATCATTTGGTAGCAAACTAGGGAGTAGCTTAGATGCAGATCGTCTTGGTTATTTCTTGGGGAAATTGAATCAACTGTTGAATGTTTATCGCTTGTATGACGTTAGCAGGTCTATTGGTTCTCTGTGTTTATTGCTGCTATTGGATTGAACTTAGACGCAGATCGGACTAGGTTATCCTTTAGTTAGGGTTTTATAGTCACGCTGATCGTGCTATTCAACTAGGAATAAGGAGAACACGAGATTAATTCTCGACAATAGATAATTATGGAAATGAATAGAGTGGATGTTCAATGATCGATAATGAATTGAAGTGGATGTTAATCGGATTCAAGATCCTTCCTATAATTGATTTCTCATTTTGTTTATATGTTAGTTAGTTGTAGTTTAGTTATAATCTACTTGAAACCCCCCTTTGTTATTATTATTAGGTTTCTCGGCCCTTAGCTTAATCTAGGTTTTGAATCACGCTGAATATAAAACTTGTCCCTGTTTCCCTGTGGATACGACCCTTACTTCCCTTATACTACCTTAGTGTAAAAGAGAGTAGGAGAAATTTTATCTTTGGCCGGGCGCGGTGCACGACGACACAAGCGCGGCCCGCCAAATTTTGGCGCCGTTGCCGGGAAACGGTGTTACTTGTTTTTATTTAGAGTGATTTTTGGATGGTATTGCTTGTGCTCTTTGTTTTTGGTTGGCCACTCATATAAAGAATTCCCTTTTTGTTTTTAGTTTCAATTTTCATCTTCCATTGAACTCTATGTATTTCACTTTTGTATTTTGGACAAGAAGCATGGAACTTGTTGCTTAAACTCTCTTGGGAATGGTTGATTGACTCCTACTTTATATCTTGGTTATTGTCTAGCTTTAAACATTTATATTAATGGTCATGACTTGAATTAGCTAGGAGTACTACTAGTTGATGTTTGTTGTTGCCTTAATGCTAGGTTTGGGATGTAATCAGATGTTATATGCTCAACCATGTTGTAGTAAGCTAGGTATTAACGATGCATTGCAAGAGTTCTTCTCAATCAATTTTGCAGGTACTTGAAGTGGAGATTGACATGGAACCACCATTGTCACACATGGAGCACAACCCAATGATTAAGCTTAAGGTATTAAGTCGAGCTAACGACTTTAAACAACAGCGCTTCTCGGGAGGCAACCCGAGACCCCTTTATTTTCTTTCTTTTCCTTTATTTTTCATCAAATTTCCACCACCACAACAAATTTTCTTTCACCCACCACCCACCCACTAAAAAGATCCACAACCAATCTTAATTCGCTTGTAACCAAAATCCACAAAAGAAAACCCGTTGGGAGGACTTCAATAGCTAGGAGTTGGTAACACTAGAGGATTGAGATTGTTAATGTATCTTTTCGATCTCTTAAGCTAGGAGCAAATCTCAAAAATTCAAAACTTTTGAACTTGTCATTTGTTTGAGTGATTCGAGGGAGCGGGTTGTGAGTTGAGTTAGGAGATTTGAGTTGGTGTTGTAAAGGAATTTGAGTTTGACGGATTGTTTGGTCATGAGTTTTGAGCATTCGATCTTCGATTTACCCTATTTTCGATTTTCTCCCCCATTTTCGGTTTACTTTTCTTCTAATTGTCGACACATTGAGGACAATGTGTAGTTTAAGTAGGGGGAGGGTATTCTCATTCTCATGTATCTATGTTGTGTATATTACTTTCAATTTGAAAAAAAAAATGGAAATAAAAAAATGAAAATGAAAAAAAAAAAATGAAAAAAAAAAAAAAAAAAAAAATAATAATAATAATAAAAAAAAAAAAAATTGATGATGAAATGAAACCCGCTGAGTTGAAAACCCACAAGGGTGGGCGACTCAGGCAAAAATGGGGGCCCGGATAGGTTGAAAACCCGAAAGGGCAACTTATGCAAAAAAAAGTGGCTTATATTGAGCGGGTAAGATGGTGAGATGAAAAAAATGTGAGAAGCTAGGATGAAAACCCGAAAGGGCTCCTAGGTAAAATGAGAGATTAAGAGAGAATTATACACTTTGGAAACTCATTTGCCGGAGATGGTGTCATAAGGTTGAAAGCGTTTTCGGGTTGGGTTAGTGAATTCATCCTTTGTTTTGTGAAGATCTATTTAAAGTTGGCTTTCACATTCTTTTGGGTTGATTGTTTGTTTTTGGGAGTAAGCATGGAATATATTCCTTTTTGTCTTTGTTCCATGGCTTGCTTGTTTAGATTAGTTGTAGTAGTAGTAGTTTTACATCATCTTTTGGAGGTTTGGGAGAGCTGATAGTTTAGTGTGTCGTGAGCTGACATTTTGATTCGTGTTGGTGTTGCTGGTTATTATTGTTGTCGCGTCTTTTTATTTTTCAGGTGAGCTCGAATCTAAGTGTGGGGGAATCATCGTCCCTTACGTTTAGGTTTTTGAGCGGATGTTGTTAAGATGTGATGATGATGATGTAGTTGATGGGGAGTGTAGGTTGGTGTAGATAACTTGGGCGATGATTCATTTGGTGATCCTCATTTTGAGTTTACTCGAGGTCGAGTAAAGTTCAAGTGTGGGGGTATTTGATGCGCTCAAGTTATACGATGTTCTTGTGGTATTTTAGGTGCACATTGCTAAGGGATTTGTTCGTAATTGTTAAGGTTTGCATAAAAATCATCCTTAGCGGAAGTTCGGAGTTTTGCGATATAAGTTGTGTTAATGTCATGCATTCCGAGCTTCCAAGGTAAAATGCATTTGAGCCGAGCATCACAAGCCACAAGCTCGCCAAGCCAAGCTCGGAGCATCGCAAGCGAGCACGACTGCCCAGCGCCCAACGCCCAGCTCACCAGCAGCCATCGCACGCCCAGCAGCAAGCTAGGCCATCGCTCGCCCATCGCCCAACGCCAAGCTCACCCATCGCAGCAAGCCAACGCACGCCCAGCGCTCGTCCAAGCGCCCAGCAGCCTCGCTCGTCCATGTGCGCGCGCCCGGCCGCTCGAGCCAAACCCGCCTGAAGAAGCCATCTCGCACCTCGCGAGAATGGTCGCACCTCGCGACCTGCTTGCTCGCACCTCGCGATGAATCTCGCACGGTGCGACCTGCGTGGTTTTGGCCCAGCTCTTCAGCTCGTTGCGAAGGCAGTAGCTCATCGCACGGTGCGACCTGTATCGCACCTCGCGACCCCTAGGTCGGTCTAAATGTCGGCTGACTTTTGAGCCTTAGTATAAATACTAAACTTTGTTTTTAGACCTAGGGGGCAGCAGCCACAAGGAGAGGGAGTTTCCAAAACTCCACTCCTCTCTTGTTGTCTTCTCTTTTTAGTTTTTATTTTCTAATTTAGTTTTTGTAGATTTCAATTATGG
The DNA here is from genome assembly GCA_947646795.1 of Beta lomatogona. Lineage (NCBI taxonomy): Eukaryota > Viridiplantae > Streptophyta > Magnoliopsida > Caryophyllales > Amaranthaceae > Beta > Beta lomatogona. The sequence continues at coordinate 404,813 of CANSNZ010000999.1, forward strand.
GATTGGCTTATGCTATGCCGATTGTAGCTTGAACCGTTCTTGAACGAGATTTATATGGAGCTTCAAGCATTATTGTGAGATCTTTCTTATCTATTTATTTCCTTTGATTATGGTTTAATTTCTATGCTTGCTTTCTATGATTTTTGCATGATTATGCTAGGAATATTACTAGTTTGATTGTGTAATTAATCTAATGCTAGATTTAAGAATAGAATCGGATTGTTTTATTCTTTTATCATTTGGTAGCAAACTAGGGAGTAGCTTAGATGCAGATCGTCTTGGTTATTTCTTGGGGAAATTGAATCAAGCTGTTGAATGTTTATCGCTTGTATGACGTTAGCGGAGTCTATTGGTTCTCTGTGTTTATTGTTCGCTATTGGATTGAACTTAGACGCAGATCGGACTAGGTTATCCTTTAGTTAGGGTTTTATAGTCACGCTGATCGTGCTATTCAACTAGGAATAAGGAGAACACGAGATTAATTCTCGACAATAGATAATTATGGAAATGAATAGAGTGGATGTTCAATGATCGATAATGAATTGAAGTGGATGTTAATCGGATTCAAGATCCTTCCTATAATTGATTTCTCATTTTGTTTATATGTTAGTTAGTTGTAGTTTAGTTATAATCTACTTGAAACCCCCCCTTTGTTATTATTATTAGGTTTCTCGGCCCTTAGCTTAATCTAGGTTTTGAATCACGCTGAATATAAAACTTGTCCCTGTTTCCCTGTGGATACGACCCTTACTTCCCTTATACTACCTTAGTGTAAAAGAGAGTAGGAGAAATTTTATCTTTGGCCGGGCGCGGTGCACGACGACACAAGCGCGGCCCGCCAATGAACAAAAAAATGTTCATCCCTTTTCTCTACAACTTTCTCTCTCATCATCCAAAAAAGTCATGGCTTATGACCAAATTCACAAATTCGATCATCTCATCCAGGCACCCATGACATAAAAAAAAGTTCATGAGTTTTCTCTCTCTTGCTTTTTACTTCAAAATTAATTTTTTTTGAAGTGTTTCAAAATATGGCGAAATAAATATCATTTTATAGATATCAAAAAAAATGACCATTAGTAACTTATTTTTCTTTTTCTAATTTTTTATTTATTTTTTATCATGAAACAAAACTAGGAGGTGTCTCAACAAAGAATCACCACCTATAGCATCCCAAAGGATGGTTACAAGATACAACTTTCAATTAAACAGAAATAGAAGAAAAAAGGAGCACATAAAAACACAAGTGGAAGTTTCGCCGCGGCTAAAACACCTTCTCCCCAGGCCCAAATGAAGATGAACACTTTCTTGAAACCCGTCATGGGGGCAAGACAAACACCACTGAAACGCTCCCAAATCTTCCATAAGAGCAGGCCCGAGTCTCGAAACCCATCAGCAAACGCGAACCCGTTGCCGACGAACAAACCACCTCTGATACCACTGCCCAAGAGACACCTTTGCCGGAGGTGGACGAAACACCAGCGAAAGAACACGAGTGAACGACCCACCGCGAACAAAAACCAACGAATGAAAACCAGTGAATGATCCATCGCGACAAGCACCAGCGATGTGAAACCCACGACCCACCGAGAAAGAACCGGCGACTAGAAAGAACACCAAGCGGAGCCCAACCGAAGAGGGAGGAGAAGAAATTCACACCGACAGCTAGAAACTCCAAAAACTAATTCTAATTTGTATTTTTTAAAATATAGCCATTTTAATTTGACAAATACATTGTGCTACACATTTTCCCACCATCTTGTGGGGCCTACTTTTCTCATGACAAATTTTCTCTTTGTTCACCAGGTGACCAATTTCTTAGTTGGTCACAATATGATCAAACATATTTTCCAAGTTGTTCTTGATCCCATGAACTAATTTCATGTCATGATGATTGATGCTCTAATTAAAGATGAATCAGGGACTCCACAAAGTGGCGGTTGAATGTGACAATTTGTCAGTGATTTCAACCTTACACCAGAAAGCTCAGGATCGAGCACTTTTTTCCTTATTTTAGATGATATTTTTCAGTTAGTTTCTTGCTTTGATTGTGTTGTTTGGTATTTCATTAAACGTGTAGGTAATAAGGTTGCTCATTTGTTAGCTCATCCTCAGTCTGTTGTTATGGGTGTTCACATTTGGACGATGGTTTCCCTTCTTTTGTTGTGGATGGTGCTCGATCTGATCTATTAAATTAAGCCCTTTTGTGAGTTTCCTCTCAAAAAGAAAAGGGAAAAAAAAAGATGAACCAAACTACATTTAAACCAAATGGTACAAAATATGACACCCATCAAGAGAAATCTTTAAAAATCAATTATCTATCTCCTATTAAGTATTAACTAACTAAAAAGGGTATAAAAGATTCATTACTTTGATCAAATGTTGAGAAGAAATAAAAAATTAAAGAAAAGAGGATAGTTGAGCACAGCAAATGGGTAAATGGACGCAAATGTTTGAGATGTTGCATTAAAGAAAAATAAAAATTTCGTAACCATGGTTACTAGCTCTAAATTTGAGGCAGATGAATATTTTCCTGGGAATCAAGAGGTAATAATGCCCCCAAGTGTTTGATGAAATGCTTGAAGGCACCAGGAAACAAGTTTCAAAGTAGCCATGCAATGAGGGATGATTCTTCAGTGATCACACAAAAAATATGATCACTGAAGTCAACGAAAGTCAAGAGGCTATGAACCACATGTTTTGCCAACTCAGCCATATTTTTGGGTCTTTTTTTTATTCTCTCTCTTCTTCTCTCTCTCCTCCCCTGCTTCAAACCCAACACAAGAATTGAGAAACCCCTCCTCCTCTCTCTCTCCTCCCCTGCTTCAAATCAAAACCCTCCGGCCTCCTCTCTTTCTCCTCCTCTCGTCTCTCCTCCTCCGGACTGGCGCACAATCATACCCGACAGAATCAAACGAGTCAAATTCGAATTGGGGCTTAGGGTTATGGTTTGTAGAAGGGGGCCCAAAATTTTGAAATCATCAATCGCCCGGCGGCGAAAGTATCAACACCAACCTCACCCGCAGCAGCGAGGCGAAGAGGAATAGAATAGAGCAGCGGCGGAAATCGAGAGAGGAGGAAGAAAGATCACTTGGGTCATGTCCTGAAAGATTGAATTTTGATTCAATTTTCGTATATTTGGTGGTGGCGTGGTGCTGATAGAGTCATCGAGACTTGGTGCAAGTCGATGAATTCATGGTTTTTATGTTAAAATTTGAAGTGGGTATTTGAATTTGTTCAGGAAATTGGATGAATTTTGTGAAGAAATCTAGTTTTCTTGGAGAAATTTGTCATTTCAAATACTGAAAACAGAGGTTTTTTCAGTCATGGAGACTGAAAGATCACTCAGCCTTGCAGCTACACAAGTCGTGCATCGTTGGTGGGCACCGGTGACTTGTGATTCTTTGGGAAGTGGATCGGGTGATCGGACTCATGAGGAGTGGCAGTGGTCAGAGATAAAATCGTGAGTGACTGTAGTTGTTGTTGTTGTTGTTGCGGGTGGTGAAAACCGGGAGGAGGAGGGAGATTAGGAGCAAGAGAAGCGAAAGGAGGACGCAAATGGAAACTCCGGCGAAAGTATGGCAGCAGCAGATCGAGGGAGGAGGAAGAAAGATGACTTGGGTCATGTCCTTAAATATTTAATTTAAATTTCAATTTGGTACCTGATTCTGTTGAATATGAGGATGGCGTTGATGAGCTTGATGCATAGTGTATTGCATTGTTTCAATTTGATTTTTGTAGGACTTTAGTCGATTAATATTGTAGTTTAGCTTGATTAATGAGGTATTTGTAAATTTGCGGTCAATTTATAGAGCAGGCAATTCAAGCAATATATGTGGTACCTGATTCTGTTATCTAAAAGTACTATAGTTAATATTGAGCAAGTTCTAAAGATGTTGGGTCATCACCTTAAGGTAAAAATTGATGACAAAATTGTTAAAGTAAAAAAATATTAGTTTTTTTACCAAGTAGAAGTAGTCATTGGTATCTTTAAAGTTATAGTTTAAAAAAATCCATGATTTGTTGGCTTGCAAGAGGATTCGAACCTGAGCCACATTTGAATAAGAGTGTTTTGTGGCAAGAGTAGTGACCATATTGGCAGGGGTATCAGTACATTTAGTGACCATATTGGCAGGGGTATCAGTACATTCAATTATTCTCAACAATTGTAAATGTACTAGGGATGCTAAATGCTTCATAAACATATCGATACGCTAAATTCATATTTGATAAGTTTTAAGAATTTTTGATACTAAATAAATATTTGACTTCTCATATGGTCCTGAACCTGCTTGAGTCATGTCCTAAAACAAAGTGTTCTAATAATCATTGTTATTTCATCATGTACCTTTGACTAACAGATGTTTTCTTTATTAAAAAAAAACATTTGCAATATTATTACTAATATTCTTTTTATTATTATTATTGTTATTATTATTATTTGTTATAAGTTTGGGACATGTTCTAATTGTAGCCTTGTAGGCCATGCCCCAAAATTGACTAATTGAAGTACAATTCATTTCTTAAGAAAATTAATAGTGCTTCTTGATATTATTTTAATAAGCGTAAATTACATCATTATTCCAATACATAGGTCTCTTGGGATCATTATATGTAAGAGATTGGTGGAATTTTCAAACATTCATGTTTTAGGATACGTCCTAAACGTGCTTTGGACATGTCCTGAAAGATTGGTCAGGTGCAAAAATTGACCAATTGAAGTACAATACTATTCCTAAAAGACATTAATGGTGATTCTTGGACATTATATTATTCATAATAATTGTTAGATAGGTTTCATTCATACAAAATATAATCATTCAGTAAATTACGTGTAAATCAAAATTTATAGTTTTGTAACAAAACTAATTTTGTGAGATTTATCATCTTCAGTAAATTACGTGTATTTATTGTACAAAACCATTTCCGATTCCTGATGCTCATTACCCGGCCATAATTTTCATTTCCCACATCTAATAAGAGATTGGATTAGTTTGTGTACAATCATGTTTTAGGAAATGTCCTTGACCAAGTTGGGCCATGTCCTAAAAGATTGGTCGTGTCCAAAAAAAAGGCCAATAGAAGTACAATTCATTCCTAAAAGACACTAATGGTGTTTCTTGGATATTATTTAATTCATAACAATGGATAGATGAGTTTCATCCACACAAAATGTACGTAGTCACGTTACTAAGACTATGATCATTTTGAGCATACGTCTTAACAATTCCTCTTGAAATTGGCCAATAACAATACAAAATCGTTCCTAAATACATTAATGTTGTGATTCCTTGTACCTTACCATGTAGTAAAAAACAGTGGTATAAGGGTTTCATCATACAAAAGTGAATAGTCCAAATAAAGAGGTCTTTTTTAATATATGTGTCTTAATTGATTTTCTAGTTGTTTTGCATATTGGTCAATTTACAGTTGCTCCTTATTTTGTAAAAAATGCTCCAAGAGTTTGAATGAGCGTTAATTGATTTTCTAGTTGTTTTGCATATTGGTCAATTTACAGTTGCACCTTATTTTGTAAAAAATGCTCCATGAGTTTGAATGAGCGTAATTTTACATCATTATTCTAAAACATGAGTCTCTTGGGATCATTATCTATGAGATATTGGTGGAGTTTTCAAACATTCATGTTTTAGGACATATCCTAAACGTGCTTGGGTCATGTCCTAAAATCTTGGTCATTCCCGAAAATTGACCAACTGAAGTATAATTTATTTCTAAAAGACACTAATGGTGTTTCTTTGACATTATATTATTCAAAATAGTGATTAGGTGGGTTTAATTTATACAAAATATAACCATGTTAGTAAGACAAGGGTCATTAATTCTTCTTGTAATTGGCCAATAACAATATGAATCGTTCCCGAAATATATTAATTTGGTTCCTCCCTCATACCTTATCGTATACAATATGATGTTCTAAGGGTTTCATTATATAAAAGTTAATCATCGTTCTCAGAAAGAGGTCTTTTTTAGCATTTGTGTCTTAGTTGATTTTTCTAGTTCTTTCGCATATTGGTCAATTTGCAGCTGAAACATATTTTGTAAAGCAGTGCTCCAAAAGTTTTAATAAGCGTAAATTACATCATTATTCTAATACATGAGTCTCTTGGGATCATTATGTATAAGATATTGGTGGAGTTTTCAAACATTCATGTTTTAGGACACGTCCTAAACGTGCTTTGGACATGTCTTGAAAGATTGGTCAAGTCCAAAAATTGACCAATTGAACTACAATACTATTCCTAAAAGACAGTACTAATGGTGTTTCTTGGACATTATTTTATTCAAAATAGTGGTTGTATGACTTTCATTCACACAAAATATAGCAATGCTACAAAGACAAGGCTCATTTTGATCACACATCTTAATAAATATTCTTGAAATTGACCAATAGCAATACAAGTCATTCTTAAAATACACTAATATGATTTCTCGCTTCTTATCTTATACAAATTTATGGTTTAAGGGTAAAGTTTTATCCGTCTCAAAGTGAATCATCATCTGCTAAGAGATTGGTCATGCCCAAATATTGACAAATTGAAGTACAATTCATTCTTCAAAGATAGTAATGGTGTTTCTTGACATTATTTATTTTAAAGTAATAGGAGGTTTATTCAAAAATTTGTCTCAATTGACTTTTCTAATTCTTTCGCTATTGGTCAGTTTATGGTTGTATCGTATTTTGTGAATAAATGGTCCAAGTGTAAAAACGGGTGTAAATTAAGTCATTATTCTAATACAAGGGTCTTTTTGGATCATTTTTTATAGGAGATTAATTTACTTTTCAAACAATTATGTTTAAGGACATGTCCTAAACTTGGTTGATCATGTCAAAAAGATTGGTCATGTCTAAAAATTGACCAATACAAGTACAATTTCATGCTTAAAATACACTAATGGTGTATCTTGTACACTATCTTTTCAAAATAGTGGGATTCATACAAAATATAGCCACGTTACTAAGACCCTTGTTATTGCCATTTCAACAAGAATTATTAAGACGTATTAGTAACATCATGGCTATATTTTGTATGAATGAAACTTATTTAACCACTATGTAACCACTAATATGGATAAAACCCACTACCATACATGATTGTTTCAAAAAAATAGTGTCTGAGAAACACCTTTAGTATTTTTAGGCATGAATTATACTTGTATTGCTTAATTTTTAGACATGGTCAATCTTTTAGGACATCACTCAAGCAGGCCTAGGACATGCCCTTAAACATTATTGTTTGAAAATTAAACCAATCTCCTACGAAAAATGATCCAAAGAGACCCTTGCATTAGAATATTGACTTACTTTACACTCTTTCAAGCACTTGGGTTCTTTCTTTACAAAATATGGTACAAGTCTAAATTGACCAGTATACGAAAGAACAAGAAATGTATATTGAGATAGATTTTTTCCTTCTTAATGTGACGAGGATTCAGTTTGGTACGAATTAAACCCTTCGACCGCTAATTTATATACGTTAAGATACGAAAAATCACATTAACATGTTTTAAAAATGATTTGTATTGTTATAGGTCCATTTCGGGAAAAATTATTAAGAGACATGATAAATATGACCCACTAATTCTATAAGGGATCCATGACTAACTCTATTTGACCAATGAGCATTGAGTTAGACCAAATACATGGATTGCTATTTTGATTAATGGTTGGATTTTGTCCGTTTTGATATTCTCACAAATCAATGGCCTTAATTTTGTCATTTTGATTAATTTGGTACTATTTTCATTTGCGAATTCTAAGTTAATCATTTTAGTATTATTGGTTTAGTTAACTTTAAAAATTAGTATTATTGAATTATTCTTAGAAATTAATATGAATTAGATACTTTAAAATTCAACTAGTTTTTAGTTTTATTAATTTTAATAAACTTATAATGATTATAAGACAAAGGATCTCGAGATCATTTGGTACCATAGATTGGTTTAGTTTTCGAATAATTATATTTTAGGTCATGTCATAAACCTAAATATATGTCTACTATTGTTATAATATTTTATCATTATTGACTCCAATTATATTATATTAAGTCATGATTACGATATTCGTGCAAGAGATTGTTTATGCTCTAATGAATTATTACTTATGTCCTTAAAGTAACCTATATGGTATTAGGGTGGGAGATTGGTTTCTTCATGACTTAGTATGACTGTTCAATGTCTACAACAAATATAACTAATGATTATAAGACAGGGGTCTATCAGGATCGTAAGATGCCAAAGATTGGTTAAGTTTGTGATTGCTAATAATTGCATATTAGGTCATGTCATAAGCCTAGATTATAGTCTTACTATAATCAATATATTATATCATTATTGACTCCAGTTATATTATAGTAAGTCATGGTTACGATATTCGTGCGGGAGATTGTTATGCTCTAATGAATGATTGTTCATGTCCTCAAAAGTCCTCAAAGTAATCCATTTGGTGTTGGAGTCATCAATTGGTTTATTCACGAGTTAGGATAATTGTTCATTGTCTACAACAAAATTAACTAATGATTATAAGATAGGGTGTCTCTCGGTATCATATGGTGTCAAAGATTGATTTAGTTTTCGAATAATCGCATCTTAGGTCGTGTCCTAAGCTTAAAAAGTTGGGTCATGTCCTAAAAACAAACCAACGGAATGGCTATAGATGCACGGGGAGACACCAATGGTGATTCTATGACATTATTTCATTCAAAGTAGTGGTTAAAGGTTTCATCCAACCAAATATGCGTGGTCATGATATAGAGCATGAAGCATGGGGGGTTTTGTAAATCATTCATCTCGATAGTTCTCTCCCAAATTGGTCAATTAACAATACCGGATAATTCGTGCCATGCACTAACACCATCCATCTTACCTTACCCCATGTTGAGCTACTATATGTTCGAATGGTTTAATCCTTACTAAGCCGCAAGATTTAATAGTTATAATCTCCCTAGTTTTCTCCCAAATTGTCCCATACCGAGCAACAATGTTTATGAAAAGAAAGTAGTTAAATTATAGTCCTACTATTATTATAATATTTTTTCATTATTAACTCCAATTATATTATAGTAAGTCGTGATACGGTTTCGGTGTGAGATATTGGTATGTTCTAATGAAACATAGTTCATATCCTTAAAGTAACCTACATGGCATTGGAGTGAGATATTGATCTCTTCATGAGTTAGATGACCATTCAATGGCTACAATCATATTATAGTATGTCATAATTACGGTATTGGTGCAAGAGATTGTTATATTCTATTGAAATTGAACTCGTGTCATTAAAGTAACTCATATGGTATTGGTGTTAGAGATTGGTTTATTCATGAGATAGGATCCATGACTAACTCTATTTGACCAATGAACATTGAGCTAGACTAAGCACATGGATTGCTATTTTGATCAATGGTTGGATTTTGTCCATTTTGATATTCTCACAAATCAATGGCCTTAATTTTGTCATGATTAATTTGATACTATTTTCATTTGCGAATTATAAGTTAATCATTCTAGTATTTTTGGTTTTGTTAACTTAAAAAATTCATCCGTCTTAGTAGTCGTGTTCTACCTAGCTCTCTTCCAAATTGTCCCATGCCAAGTCACAAATATTCATGAATAGATAATAGTTAAGTTATCGTCCTCGGTCCTACTATTGTTATAATATTTTATTGTTATTGACTTCAATTATATTATAGTAAGTCATAATTATGGTATTTGTGCGATAGATTGCTATGCTCTAATGAAACTTAGCTCATTTCCTTAAAGTATCCCATATGGTATTGGTATATATGAGAGATTGGTTTCTTCATGAGTTACGATGGTTATTAAATAGTTACAATTTTATTAACCCAATTTGTGAGACATGGGTCTCTCGGGATCATTTAGTGTTAGAGATTGGTTTAGTTTCCAAATAATCGTATCTTAGGTCATGTCCTAAGCATAAAATGTTGGGTCATGTCCTAAAAATCAATCAATGTAATGGCTTCCCGTTCTTATGAGACACCAAACGTGATTCTCTGACATTATTTCATTCAAAGTAGTAGTTAGCGGTTTCATGCAACCAAATATGGCCATGACACAGAGCATGGGGGGGTTCATCGAGATAGTTCTCTCCCAGATTGACCAATCAACAATACTAAATCATTTGCGACATACACTGACGTCATATATCTTACCTTAAAAAACATTGTTTATGATTAGAATGTAGGGTCTCATCCTTACTGATTAATGAATCATCCTTAAAATAACTCATATGGTATTGGAGTGAGAGATTGGTTTCTTCACGAGTTAGGATGATTGTTCAATATTTACAACAAATATAATTAATTAAGGATTATAAGACACGGGTCTCTCGGGATCATAAGGTGCCAGAGATTGGTTTAGTTTCCGAATAATTGCATCTTAGGTCGTGTCCTAAGCCTAAATTATAGTCTTACTATTGTTATAATATTTTATCATTGTTGACTCCAATTATATATATTAAGTCATGATTACGATATTCGTGCAAGAGATTGCTATACTTTAATGAATCACTACTCATGTCCTTAAAGTAACTCATATGGTATTGGAGTGAGACCTTGGTTTCTTCACGAGTTAGGATGATTGTTCAATGTTTACAACAAATAATATAACTAATTAACGATTATAAGACAGGGGTCTCTCGGGATCATAAGGTGCCATAGATTGGTTTAGTTTTAGAATAATTGCATCTTAGGTCATGTCCTAAGCCTAAATTATAGTTTTACTATAGTCATTATATTTTATCATTATTGACTCCAATTATATTATAGTAAGTCATGATTATGGTTTTCGTGCGAGAGATTGTCATTATATGGTATTAGAGTGATCTATTGGTTTATTTACGAGTTAGGTAGATTATTCAATGTCTACAATAAAATTAACTAATGATTATAAGACAAGGGGGTTTCTCGGTATTATATGGTGTCAAAGATTGGTTTAGTTTTCGAATAATCGCCTCTTCATTAGGTCATGTCCTAATAAAATAAGTTGGGTCGTATCCTAAAAATAAACCAATGTAATGGCTATTGATGCACAAGAGACACAAATGGTGATTCTATGACATTATTTCATTCAAAATAGTGGTTAGAAATTTCATCCAACCAAATATGGTCAATATGATACAGAGCATGAAGCATGGGGGTTTTGTTGTGCAAGATCTTGCTATGTTCTAATGAAACTTGGCTCATGTCCTTAAAGTAACCTATATGGTAATGGAGTGAGAGGTTGGTTTCTTCATGAGTTAGGATGATTATTCAATGGCTACAACAAGATTAACTAATGATTATAAGACAAGGGTCTCTCGAGATCATATGGTGTCAGAGACTGGTTTATTTTTCGAATAATTGCATCTTAAGTCATGTCCTAAGCCTAAAATATAGTCATACTATTGTTATAATATTTTATCATTATTGAGTCCAATTATATTATAGTAAGTCATGATTACGATGATATTCGTGCGCAAGATTGCTATGATCTAATGAATGATTGATCATGTTCTTAAAGTAACCCATATGATATTGGAGTGATCGATTGGTTTCTTCACGAGTTAGGATGATTGTTCAAGGTATACAACAAATTTAACTAATGATTATAAGACAGGGGTCTCTCAGGATCCTATGGTGTCAAAGATTGGTTTAGTTTTCGAATAATTGCATCTTAGGTCATGTCCTAAGCCTTAAATGTAGTCCTACTATTATTTTAACATTTTATCATTATTGACTCCAATTATAATATTATATTATAGTAAGGCATGATTAGGATATTGGTGCGAGAGATTGCCATGTTCTTAAAGTTACACATATGGTATTGGAGTGATCGATTGGTTTCTTTACGATTTATATGACTGGTCAATGTCTATAACAAACTTAACTAATGATTAAAAGACTGGGGTCTCTCAGGATCATATGGTGCTAGAGATTGATTTAGTTTCCGAATAATTGCATCTTAGGTCATGTCATACGCCTAAAATATAGTCATTCTATTGTTATAATATTTTATCATTATTGACTCCAATTATATTATAGTAAGCTATAATTAAGGTATTTGCGAGAGAGCTTGTATGCTATAATGAATCATTCCTCATGTCCTCAACGTAACCCATATGATATTGGAGTGAAAGGTTTGTTTGTTCATTAACAAGAAACTTAACTCGTTATTATAAGACATGGGTCTTTCGGGATCATTTAGCGTCAGAGATTGGTTTGTTCATGAGCTTCTAATTAATGTATGCATTAGTCCTTAGAGCTTATCTGCTTCTCTAACTGATTAAAAACTCAATATGACATGACCATGTCTACTGCTTAAAACAAAACATTCTCGTTCTTTTGCTTAAACCTCTTGCTTACATATAAGTCCACGACTTTGGAGGTTGCACCTTGTCCCATTTACTAGTATATATATATATATATACACATATATATATATATATATATATACACATATATATATATATAATGCTCTGAATGCTCTATTTCTCTATAATGCTCAAATTACAAATTACTGAACTTATATTATATGTAAATTAACGAAATTTTTGCCTAATAGATGTATGTTTGTAGAGAAATTAGTTTTTTATTTTTTAAACAAAATATATTTTACGAGTTATGATTATTGGAAATAATTTTCATGTCATTTAGTGAACACTCCTTCTCATCATTAATGTGAATATCATCATCCACCTGATTAAATGCTTGAGTATTTCTAGTATAATACAAAAGATAAAAAGCTACTTATTTTTCTAATATCAAAATTATCATTACTTTATTTTTCTAGTATCAAAATTTCTAGTTTTGTAGCAAAAGTATTTTCAAGAGATTTATTCTTTTTCAGTAAATTACATGTATTTATTGTACAACAACATTTTGATTGCCATTTTGATTGCACAACTTCTCTTTTTATGAAAGATAACCTCATTCTTTTGAATTTATGGTAATTATGTTTTCTAGGTGTACCACAAAATTAAAGTATCTATAAGAAAAAAATTGTAATTTTTTATACGTAATAAGATTAAAAAAATTCAAATTAATCAAAAATGGTTTATAAAATAATTAGTCAATGGTGAAAGTTTAGAATTAATATTAAGTTGAAGAATAGTTTAGAAGTATTTGTTATATATACAAAAGATAAACAAAATTAAGGAAGAAAAAGGAACAATAAAATGTTGTTTTGGAGTATAGATATGGAGTCCTACTTCTCGTGTATACGAGCCCAAAAAAATATCGAAGTTTGATAATTTCAGTTTCGAACACACAAAATTAAGGAAGAAAAAGGAACAATAAAATGTTGTTTTGGAGTATAGATATGGAGTCCTACTTCTCGTGTATACGAGCCCAAAAAAATATCGAAGTTTGATGATTTCAGTTTCGAACACAAGACCTCCAACACATACCCAACTCAACTGTACTACTTCCGTATCCGTAACCACATTTTATACAACTTTAATTTTTCTATTTAATAGCAGTTGTATGGATTGTTTTGCTAAGTCGGCGGGAAGGGGATATGCCGGCGGGGAGGACGGTGGTTGAGGCTGAGCAGAGGGGTTGAAGTCTTGAAACAGGGGAAGAGAGAGAATAGGGGGAGAGGAATTAGAGGAGAGAGAAAAAAATTGGAATTTTTATTATTGGAATTTTTAGAAATTATTGTAAGGTATTTTCAGAAATTAATTTAAGATATTTTCAGAAATATAAAAAATATTTTTGAGAAAAAGAAAATAAATGTGGGCCATATTAAATTTGTGGCTCATATTCATTATGGCCCACATTTTTGTTGATCATATTTTTGGTATGATCACCTTAGAATTTTCGTGCAATGAGAGTTGGAGACAGTTGGAGAAGCCATTTGTAACATCACTAACATGGAAGTATACATTGGCAGTTGATTGGCTCAAGGACAAGTTTTAACTCTACTAGTACTAGTTTGTAAGAGCTAGTCCACACAAGCAGTACTTTGATTATTGAGCAGCAAGTGATAGTCTGGTAGAATATTTGCTCTTGGGATGATTGGATCGAGTCTCACTCTTTATAAGAGGGATCTTTAATTTCCCCCCTCCATGCAAAGAACTTTAACTTACCTATTTTAAAAAAGTACTTTTTAGATTATTAAAATTTCTTTTCACCTTATCTTTGTTAAACTTAATAAATTGAATATTTCTAAACTAGTCTGAACTTATTTGAACTTATATAAGCTTATTTGATCTAATTAAAACTTTGTTAATAAGATGCTAGAACTTATTTGGACTTTTATGAATTTATTAAAACTTATTGAACTTGAAACCTATCTCTATTATAATGAAGAACGCATATATCTAAGGTTGAGACGTGTTGGGATCCTATTTATTTTCTATAACAGATGGATGGTCCAAATCTTAAATTAAGGATTGGAAATGCATAAAGAAAGAAAACTATGCGAAGTTGTTATTTTTTAACTTAATTAAGTGTTATCATGTAAAAATAAGAAAAGAATGGAAAGAAAGAAAAAAGATCCTAATACAATACGATTCAATCAACAACTTGAACTTGAACTACCATCAATGAGTCACCTTAATTACCTGCAAAAGCATAAGAGCATTGTATTATACTTAATTCCATTGTACTTTCTTTTATTGATTTATCCTTTTTCTTTTCAATCTGACTTGGGTGGACCCGGTTCACGTTAACATTAGTGTGCACCAGGCAAAACAACATATCATTACTGAACAATCCACTATATTATGCGGAAATCCACTATATTATGCAGAAATCCACTATATCATTCAGACCCACATTATATCATGCAGAAACTCACTATATTATTCAGACACACTTACTATATCATTCAAACACACACACACACTATATCATACAGAAACTCACTATATCATTCAGACACACACTATATCATACATAAACTCACTATATCATTCAGAAACCACTATATCATGCGTAAAACCCACTATATCATTCAAACACACACTATATCAAGCAGAAACTCACTATATCATTCAAACACTCATTATATCATAGAGAAACTAAATCATTCCATATGTTAGAACATGTGTCATGATATATACTACGCAACTTAGATCTTCCTGTATGTTAAATTATTTTAATTAATTCCTCTATTATATTGCATATAACTTCACATTATGTTCTTCGTTAATAAAATATACTATATTGTATATAAGTTCACTATATCTCTGTGGAATTCACTATATGAAGTTAATATCTTACCAACCCGGTGTACACTAAGTTAGTGTGCACCGGGTCCATTTGAGTTTTTTTATTTTCTTTTTAGATTGTCACTTCTTAGTTTATCCAATTCTTTATTTGGATTAATGAGACTATCCATTATATTTTTCATTATTTATCCACCAATCAATAGATACTTTCAGTGAAAAAATGAATATAAAAAATGTTCATCGACTTCTATATGGCTAACTGAATATCTCTTCTTAAAAGTTAAAATGGCCAAATGATGGAGGTAAATTATGTAACACACTAACACGTGATAGATACAAAGTCGCACATCCCGCGAGTAAACGTCCGTGACTCTCTGTCTCTCTCTATAAATACTCCTGCCTGCCTAGTGCCTAGTAGCTCCTTAACCACATCTCCCTTCTCACTCTCTTCTCTTTAGTTCATTAATTTTCCTGCCAAACATGGCCATGCATTTCCGACTGCAATCACATACATTTTTTTTGGTAAGCTCGCTCTTCTCCATGCATGTGCATCAGTAGGGCTGGCAAAAGCTGACCCAACTCGAAAACCCGACTCGAACCTAACTCGAAATAAGCGGGTTTGGGTTGAAGTTTTCGACCCGCTTAACTAAATGGGTTGACCTAAACCCGACCTAAAAACTAAACGGGTTAGGTTCGAATTGAAAATTTCAACCTGTAAATAATCCGCCTAACCCGTTTAATTGGGTCAAATTCAAGCAGTGCAATAAAATGCTTTTCTGAGTCAAGCTCAATGGAATGATGCATAGAAATAAAAACCCCTAAAAATAATTGTTTTGTTTATTCCCAGCCGTTGCTCAACCCTCCCCTCTTCGTATCTTTTTCTTTCCACTGTATTTATTCAACTCTGCTCACAAATCTAATCTCTCATTTCTCATCAATATAAAATCAAAAAAATTGAGTACATATCAATACAAAACCAGAGAGAGAGAGGAGAGAGAGAGAGAGAGAGAGAGAGAGATGGGGAAGAAGAAACTCATAAATTAGCCAAATTAATATAATTGAAAATAGAAGTCATTGTTGCAGCTTCAAGTACCAAAGAAATAGAAGAAGAGATATGGAGGCTATACAAAAGGACTCAATAAATTATTGAAGCTTAATGCCCCCAAATTAATTATACTTTTTTTCTTGCATAATTCTCACCATAGAGAACTTGCCCGCTTGGACCTCGGAAGAAATTTTTAAAAATCAGGCTAAACGGGTCAGGTTCAAGTCAACCCGTTTATAAACATGTTGAGTTCGGTTGGAATTTCTGACCTGTTTAGGTAAACAGTTCGGGTTTGGGGGTGCTGACCCATTTATGTAAACAGGTCGACCTGAATTCGACCCGACCCAACTCGATTGTCAGCCCTATGTGCATGCATGTATATGTTTGCTTTTAAAAAAAAGTCGCACACTGATTCTCCATGCATGCATGTATGTAATATGTACTCCCTCTGACCCAAAATACTCTTGACACTTATCAAGGCACGTAGTTTTAGATGATAAGTTGTTGTTTGGTTATCAATTGTTATTTTATAGAAAAGTAGATGTGATAGAAGTTAGTAGTTACTAAAATTAGTATTATTTTATTTTAAGGAGAGAGAATGTGGGCCATGGTTAGAGTTGATATGTAATAGGAGTGGTATTATTTTATTTGGAGGAGAGAGAGTGTGTGCCAATGTTTAAAAGGTAAAGGATTAAAATAATAGTAGGTCATATCCAAAAATAGAAGTGTAAAGAGTATTCTGGGACAGATGAAAAAGGAAAGTGTAAAGAGTATTCTGGGACGGAGGGAGTATCTGTTTGCATAAACATAAAACCAGATAATACTTGAAATAATACATGCATATGATGTACCAAAAACTAAACCAGATAATACATCAAACAATTTCTAACCTATGCTACAAGGCATAGGTTAAGAGTATCAAAAATCCTATATAAGATATTATTATACAAAAAATATATTTTCCGTTTCAAAATCCATTTGGTTTTCTGTTTCTCCATATTTTCTGTTCCTCGAGTGATTTGAGTAATGAGTTGGTGGGTGATTTTATTTTTTAAAAATAGTTAGTGGTGAGACTCTTATTATATAAAGTTACTCTCTTCTAACTTTCTCTTTCTTACTTTTTTGATTTCTTGACTTAGTGTCCTTAATTTTTCTTACTTTCTTGACTTCTTGATTTAGCGTCCTTAACTTTTGTCAGTAAGTTATATGCTGATTTTCAAGAAAGTAAAAGTGTAGGTCACAAGGTTAAAAAAAAAAAAAGAGAGAAAGAAAGGAAACTAGAAAAGTTTCAACGTTATTTACATTTTATAGGAAGAAACTGGTTCTTATAGTCAATTTTTTTAGAACTTGATACTTATAAGATAATAATAATAAAAATTCCTTTTTTTTTTTGGAAAAAATAAAGTGTCGGGAAATTTGATCAAGAGTCAAGACACTCTCTTGACCGTGTTGGAGTATCGGCTTAATTTTGGAGAGTGTTGGATCCTCCGATCCCTACTCGAATACGACACCCGTATCCGTGTCGAAGTAACATAGCTCCTTACTAACCAAAAAAAAATTAATGTATCAAAAGCAAGTTATATTAGATAGGGAAGACTTAATTCCAATTCACATGAGAAAAAAAAAAGATTAATACATATAAGTTGAAGAGAACAAAACCTTATTGTGAGACCTGAGACATGGAAGCATTGATCCAGAACTGCTTAATAGTTTGAAGGATTTTTTGACGTACATGAAAGAAGATGGGAGAGTTTTAGTTGTAACTGGATTGAGTCCCTGGAGCCAAGAAGATAAGCCGTACCCATAATATGGGCCCTGTTTGACAAACAGAGCTTAGAGTTTAGCTGTTAGAGTTTAGAGTTTGCTGTTAGAGTTTTAACTTTTTTATAAAGTGGATTTGACTGCGGATTTGACTGTTGTTTATATAAATGTGTTTGGTAACATTTAGCTGTTTGATAAATATTTATGATGTAAAATGACATTTATAGACATTGGTAATTTTATTATTACTATTACTATTACTATTACTCTCCTCATATCCTCATGCATCACCCTTCACCATCTCATTTATCTTTGTCCTCCATTTACTTTCACCCAGAGACCACCACCCTCCTTCAACCCTTTCTCTCTTCTCCATCATCTCTCCTATTACCACCACCAGCACTACCATCATCAACCATCATCAACCCTTTCTCTCTCCTCCATCATCTCTCCTACGACCTACCACCACAGTACCAACAACATCACTACCATCATCAACCATTCTCTCTCCTCACTAATACCATCAAGGGTCCACCAAAATCAACCACCACAAACCACCGTTTATATACACCCACCACCACAATCATGATCTCCTTTCTCCACCACCATTAGCATCACGATTTTTGTGGGTGGATTTTAGAGGTGGTGTTTGGTGTTTTTTGGGATCTTTTGGGTGATTTTCGGATTTTTTTTTAGGTGGATTTTTTTAGGTGGATCTTGGTGGTGGTGTTTAGGCAGATTTGGGTCTTGGTGTTTGGTGGTTTTTTGGGTGGATTTCAGTGGCGGTGTTTACCGTGGTGGATTTCAGTGGATGTCGGTGGAAGTGTTGGTGGTTGGTAGTGGAAGCTTTGGTGGTTTTTCTTTGGCTTAATAAACTTAATAATGATAGATAATCATGGGTAAATTAGTCTCAACATTTTTGTCTTTTTGAAACTCTCATGAAAAAACTCTTTTGCAAACTCTCCTTACCAAACACCCATATTAGAGTTTTGACGGAAGCTCATGAAAAAGCTGAGTGCCAAACAGGACCCAGATATACCACAAAAGTACACATACACAACTTTGACCATCGTTATCTCTAATTATGTATTTGTAAAAATTATATTACGAAAATATTCATTTAGACAAATCCAACACCATCTTATATGATCATTTTTGTTGTTATATACTAGTAGAAAAATACGGTCAAAGTGAGGTGTGTGAATAGTGTAAAAGTCAAACTGTTGCAATTAAAAAGAAACAGAGGAAGTATATATATGCATTAGTATCGAGTATCCTTCTACGTTTGGGATTACATTCTTAATTCATCTGGGTGACATTTTAGTTATCTTTGAGCAAATTTCCTTCATTGTTGATTCATCTATGATTTTTTTTCTTTATATCATAACTAACCCATATAACATTATTAATCAAATATATATTGCATCTTGTTCCCCGTGTATCTTTTCAGCTTGTTTTTCTAGCATTTTATGCATCAAGTTGTGAGCAAGAGGACTACTGGAGGATGAAGTTACCAAAAGTCCCCATGCCGCAAGCTATCAAGGAAAATCTACTACATGCTAATGGTAAACTATTATATAGCATCATTTATCAACTTTGTTTTATTTCCTAGTTTATCTTACTTGTTTTCTTGTCCTTTTTTTCCTTTCAATGAGCTGGGGTATTACTTATTAGAATGATCAAGTTCGGCCTGAGATTAGTCCACCTAGTAGGTGGGTCATGGGAAATATAAGTAAAATCTGGTCTCAAATCTTAGATCCTATTTGTTATTGAATCTGGCTATTTTTTTTTTGTAGTTTTCAACTGAAATATGGAAACCAAACACTTAAGGGTTGTTTAGTAAATGTCTTTAGGTGACTTAATTAGCTTTGTTTAGCTTAAAACAGCAAGAGAATATGTTTGGTACGTAAATAACTTTTTGGTTGACTGAAATGCAAACTTAGCTTATTCTCCTAATTAGGATGCATGGCTAAACTTAAACATTAGTCAATACCCTGTTATATACTACTCCCTCTGTCCCATAATATAGTGCCTACTTCATTTTTGGTGGGTCAAATTTTAAAATCTTTGACCGAATATTCTCATTTGTATATATAAAAAAAACATAATCATGTGGGATCTTGTTAGATTTGTCTCAATGTGTAGTTTCATAATATCAACTTTTTATATTTTTTGTTAATACGGAATTGAAGATATTAAAGGTCAAAGTTATATCTTGAAGACCGTGTAAAAAATAAACAAGCACTATATTATGAGACGGAGGGAGTAGTTTAATTATGTGGTGACTTTTTTGTCTTTTAACTGTTTTTCCCACTTTGAATCAGCTATGGAGCCGTTTACAATAGACACCAAGGAGAAAATGGCTAATGTAGACAAGCCTTACACCGCCTACGCCATCACCACCAAGAAGGATAAAACTGTTGCTAGTGAAAACCAGCCTTTCACTGTCTTTGCTTGGCATTACAACCGAGATACCGCTAAAGCAGTTGAGCCAATTAGTGACACGGCCACCACCAACGCTGTCACCACCAAGAAGGATAAAACTACTGCTAGTGAAAACCAGCCTTTCACTGTCTTTGGTTGGCATTACAATCGAGATACCGCTAAAGCAGTTGAGCCAATTATTAGTGACACGGCCACCACCAACGCTGTCATCACCAAGAAGGATAAAATTACTGCTAGTGAAAACCAGCCTTTTACTGTCTTTGGTTGGCATTACAATCGAGATACCACTAAAGCAGTTGAGCCAATTATTAGTGACACGGCCACCACCAACGCTGTCACCGCCAAGAAGGATAAAACTACTGCTAGTGAAAACCAGCCTTTCACTGTCTTTGGTTGGCATTACAATCGAGATACTACTAAAGCAGTTGAGCCAATTAGTGGCACGGCCATCACCAACGCTGTCATCACCAAGAAGGATAAAACTACTGCTAGTGAAAACCAGCCTTTTACTGTCTTTGCTTGGCAATACAATCGAGATACCGCTAAAGCAGTTGAGCCAATTAGTGGCACGGCCATCACCAACGCTGTCATCACCAAGAAGGATAAAACTACTGCTGGTGAAAACCAGCCTTTCACTGTCTTTGCTTGGAATTACAATACAGAGAACATCAATGAGAAAAAATCTATAGAAGCTTCACATAATCACCATCATTTCATGCACAATGCAAACTCGAAAGATTCTAAGGTGAAGGAAGAAGAAGACTTAAGTGGTGGGTCAGTATTTTTCGTGGAGGAAAGTTTGCGTCTCGGGATGAAGTTGAAGCATGATTTTCAAAAGACTAAAAGACTTCCTTTTTTGCCGAAGAAAATTGCTCAATCTATCCCTTTTTCAGTAGATAAAGTTGCAGAAATTGTTAACTTGTTTTCGATAAAGTCCGAATCTGCGGAAGCAACAGCGATAAAGGAGACTCTTGGTGTATGTTTGCAAAGACCAAAGGTGGAGAAAGAAAACAGGTAATAATATCCTCTCTTTACATTTACGTTGCTCTATCTTTACTATTTATCTCTATTATATCAAATTAATAATTAAGTAGATTCTTAATAAAATTAGAAGCAAAACAAAAGAAAAAGAGATATCCGATCCCTTCTAAAATGATACTCCACTTCCCAGTTTCTATATGAAGTGACCTAATTATTCAAAGTTGGACGAACTTTCAATTGACTTATTGAAGCATTTTAATGTTGTAAAGGATTAGTAGTTGATTGTTGTAGTTAGTGAAATGTGGGGAATTTATAATTTGTCAAGGTGGGACTTGGGAGTGAGTAACACTTTCTATTATTGATTGAGTTTCCTACAATTTGCTATATATATAGGCCCAAAATATAGCGAATGGGACAAGTAAATTTGGGAACCTATTGAAACTAATATATGACAGGGGGAGCATATTTTTCATCATACTTCAAACTTTTGAAATCAAATTATTTGAAATTAGAGTTTCGATTTTTACTTCATAGTAGCTAGTATTCTAAACATGTTGCATTATATATGTCAAGTTTCTTTCAAACAAAACTAGCTCAAAATAGACTTGTAAGTCTTAGATTTGGACATTTGGTCGTCTGATAAAACTATTTTTGTCAGAGATTCAATTAATAGAGTAAAAAGTAGTAAAAGTAACCAAAAACACAAGGAATAAGTTGATTAGTTGATATTAAATAACTATTTAACTTATTCCCTTTTTTTTTTTTTTTAACTTTCACTACTTTTTGCCTAACTTATTGATCGTCTGATTGTTGGATCCAAGTTTTTTCCATATACAAAGATATTATAGACTTTATTTTAAGAGGTAGCAATAAATAATGTTTGATCATGTATGCATCAGCCTTATAATTATAAATTTATTAATAACGAATTATGCATATTTATATCGCACAGGACTTGTGCACAATCCATGGAGGATATCGTAGATTTTGTTGTAAAGGAGTTAGGGACAAATGATGTTGAATTAAGAATGATGAGGAACAACATTGAGGTACCTCATGGCATACAAGATTATGTGGTAACAAAAGTGAAGAAGTTGGTTGCACCAGGCAATACAGCAGCGGCATGCCATAGGATGGTCTACCCTTATGTTGTGTACTATTGTCACCACCAACTAGACATTGGTCATTACGACGTCACTTTAGTTAGCACAACTTCCGGTAAGGCTATCCAGACCACCGCCGTTTGTCACTACGACACCTACGCTTGGCAACCAGATGTCGAAGCCCTTCGATACCTCGGAATCCGTCCGGGCGATGCCCCAGTTTGTCACTTCTCTGCCATTAATGACATGTTTTGGCGTATCAAACCAACTCGCTCCAAGTATCTCGACATGGCTCAGTAAAGAGAGTCATATAATTATGAGTCATGACGTTGTTTCTATGCGATGCATGGTTTGCAGGTTGATGTAACATTAATAACTTGTTATAATAATATCGTTTCATATCTTTTGTAATTGTTCCGTAAGAGCGAGTATCGCTCAGTTTAGTTTGGTTTGTGTTTGCTTGGTTGTATTAGCGGTAGGCTGTACTTCCATATTTTAATTAATGCACATTTTACCCGTTGTCAAAAAAAAAAAATACCGTTTCATATCAATATCCTTAACTCCTTAGTGATGTACTTTAAGTTATGACAGTGATAAAAAATATATGTAGGATATTTTCTTCACATAGTTAGGAATATAACTAGTTGCTATCTCGGGCTATGGCCCATTTCATTGTATATAAATCGTTTTTTTTTTTTAAAAAAAAAAAATTTATGGATGAATTGAATTACATGCAGTCATATTTGCATATACACATTCAGATGGCATGTGACGACCTCCAATGCTTCTACACATGTTTTAATAATATATATAAAAATATAGATGGGCAATTATGTGTTTTTTTATAAAAGAACAAGTTGCTCATTTGCACGTTGAATGCACCTGTATCTCTGGGATTTAAGGTGTTAATATGCGCACTTAATATTTATTATAAATCATATACTTTTTTATTTTTTTTAAATATAAATATTATGTTGTTTGTAAATAATTTTTTTCCCACAAAGACCAATATGAGATTTTAGATTAGTTTGTTAGTGTATTTATCCTTCAAATGAGATGTTGTAGGTTAGAGTCTTACACACACACAATTTTATTATTTAATTTATGTCATTTGATTTGGGGGATCAAGCATATGTGGCAAAATGGCAAATTTTTGTCTTGGGTTTGATATATATATATATATATATATATATATATATATATATATATATATATATATATATATATATATATATATATATATAGTTTAAAGGATTTTTTAACTGGAATAATACAAACTTTGGCCCATTTTCTCGCAATAATACAAACTTTTGATTATTTTTTAATAATACAAACTTTAGGCCAAAATTCCTAGAGTAGGTCAAAGTGACCTTTAACCTGTAAAAGCAGGTAAAAATCTCCTTCTCTCCTCCCCTCCCCCCCTAAACCCCAGTCCCCCCCTCCCCCCACCACGAAACCACCAGTCCACCCCCCTCCCACCACGAAACCACCAGTCCACCCCTCCCCCCTCCTCCTCCTCCTCCTCCCACGGACGAAACCACCGATCCATCCTCTCTCCCACCACGACAACCGAGTCCACCACCTCACCCACTAGTCCACCCCCACCCTTGCCCACCCGAAAAGAACCCCCGGACCGGTCAACCACCTCTCCCACTAGTCCACCCCTGACCCGACCCCACCCCTAAAACAAGTGGCGTTGAATTCGATTGCAAAGCAGTAGAAAGTTGGAGAGAGAAAGTGAGGAGAATGATGGGGGAAGAGAGGGCGAAGTTTTTCGGGGGAGGGGAGGCTTGGTTTGGTTGCTTTTCAGGCTGGGGTGGCAGTGTTTTGTGGTTTTCGGGGGTGGGGGGAGGGAGATGTGGTGTTATCGGATGTTGGGGTGGGGAAACGTGGTGTTTTCGAGGATAGAGGAGAGGAGGCGTGGTGTTTTCGGGGAGTGGGGGAGGGCAAACGCGTGTGTTTCGGTGGTTGGGGATGGTGGAGGTGGCCGACGGGGTGGGGTGGCCAGCGGTGTGTAGGTGGGGGTGGCCAATGCTTGGTGGGGTGGGGGAGGGCGTACGGGTGTGGTCGGGGGTAGGTAGTACGGGTGGGGTGGGGGAGGGCGGACGTGGTTGGGGTGCATTTGGGGTGGCCGGTGGGGATGGGGGTGGCCAGTGCGGGTGGGTGGGGGTGGCCGGAGGGGGAGGGGAGGGTGGAGGGGAAGTGAGGAAGAGATAGATTAAGATGAAAGAAATTTTTTTTTTTTTAAACAAAATTTTAAAACAACCAACGAGATGGTGACACGTGTCTCTTTAGACCTGTTTATCAGGTTACCTCCGGTTTTGTCTTGCTGTAGGAATTTTGGCCTAAAGTTTGTATTATTAAAAAATAATCTAAAGGTTGTATTATTACGAGAAAATGGGCCAAAGTTTGTATTATTCCAGTTAAAAAATCCTAGTTTAAATGGGTTACATTTATATCCTTCTACTTCTCTATGATTGATTACATCCACTAATGCTGATTGGGTGGATGTCTTGACACTCGCCGTTCTACATCGAGATATTGTTGTTTTTTAGGGGATAACCTTATTTCATGGTGTTGCTAATATTGTTGCCAAGTCCTGTTGGCGTCGTAACTTACTTCTCGATTAGCATCGCTCTCTACAAGAAAAACAACATTGGGCTACGTTTTTTTCCTCGCCCATAAAGAAAAATCCGTCGCCCAATGTTTGTGCGACGAAAACTATTTCGACACAAGTTCGTCGCCGTAGGTCCGTCGCCCATAGTAAGGGCGTCGAAAAACTTGATTTCGTCGCCCATGTGAACTGTAATGCGCCATGGTGTGGTTTTCGTAGCACAAAGTGAGGGCGTCGAAAAGATTTTATTTCGTCGCCCTTTGAACTGTAATGGGCCATAGTGTGGTTTTCGTAGCCCAAAGTAAAGGCGTCGAACAGCTTTATTTCGTCGCCCATGCGAACTGTAATGGGCCTGATGCAAGGAAGGTTATATAGAATACCAAATATACCTCTCAAAAGGAGAAACATCCAAATTGATTCCTGAAGACCATCAAATTTATTGGCCTCTGGAAGAAGAAATGTAATAATATCATTAAGACATGTCAACTAGAAGGATATATTAATAATATGAACATAGCTCTACAATGCACCAAATTTGGTCAAATCACCAAATATGTCAAAGCATAGTGTTAAACAATTTTTAAGTTGTTCTCAGTAAGACTTTTTTATTTCACACTAAAAGCAGACATATAAACATTTTATTTCACATTCTAATAAATACTAGTACTCAAACCTATCCACACTTTAATCTTTTTCCAAGCTCCACTATTTCACACACCAAGCTTGCCTCAACTATTTCACATCACCACAAACAAATTTAAAGCAACAGGTCAAATTTTTTCCCGTCATTTTCTCGAACTAATGAGAAATGCACAAAAACAACGGAAAAAGTTCAGAAAATTCTTCAAATCAAACTAGATTCTATCTCAAAATAGTATATTTCATCCACTTAATCTAAATAAGCTCTGCATGATAACATGACTTGCATTGCATTATTTCAACATCCAGTTAAAAATAACTTACTCTATTCATAATTTCCCTCTGACTAACTTCATCACTTTTCTAATTCATCGTGGTACAATTCTCTTATATGAGTTTGCATTGTAGACCAGAAGACAGGGTTTTTATGAGATCTCTAAATACCTATAATCACTTCATACATAATTATATTAACGGTAGATTCTTTGAACTTGATAAGCATGCAGATAATTCTATGTTTTAAGACTCTAAATTTGGTTTTCTATCCACGTGCATCTGCCCCATGTTATGATCTTAGTTTTAAAAAGCGCGCCTTGAGCGCGCTTGAGCGCAACGCGACCCAAGGCGCACCAAAAAACGCTTCCCACACCTCAGGCGAGGCGAGAAACGTGAAGCGTCACAAAGTGCCAAAAGGCGCGCGCTTTTGGGGAAGCGTGAGGCGCACCAAGCGGGCGCTTTCGCACCAAAGCGCACGTGACCCCACGTGGCTTTTTCTTTTTTTTTTTTTTTTTGGTTTTTTGAACGTTATAGTCAAAAAAAAAAAAAAACTTGCTTCGAAAACCCTAGAAGCTCGAAGCTCCACACTTACCTGGAAGCTCGAAAGTTTCTCTTCATCGCTCGGCGGTCGTCGCCAGTTCGTCGCCAGGTCGCCGGTCGTCGCCAGTTCGTCGCCAGGTCGCCGGTCGTCGCCGGTCGTCGCCAGGTCGCCGGTCGTCGTCGCCGGTAAGTTTTCTTCCTTCCTTTGTTTTGTTTCTCTTCTTCTCTGTTTCGTTCCTCTTCTTCTTTCTATCTTCTTTTTTTCTGATTTCTTTCTTGTTTCTTCTTTTCTTCTGTTTCGTTCCTCTTCTTCTTTTCTTCTTCTTTTTTTTCTGATTTTTTTCTTGTTTCTTCTTTTCTTCTGTTTCTTCTTTTCTTTTCTTCTGTTTCTTCTTTTTTTTTCTTGTTTCGGGTTTTTAGGTTTTCTTCTCTTCTTTCTTGTTTCTTCGTTCCTTTGTTCTGTTTTTTTTTTTTTTTTTTTGTTATGTGAAGAGCCACTGTTTTTGTTTGGCAACATTTAATGACTCATTTATTAGTATATGAAATATTCTCAAGCTCATTTACTCAATTTAGTATTATATTATTTGAATTGTAGATTGTTGGTTACTTGGTTGTTGTTCATTGAGAATCTTTGATGGAGTCGGGTTCGGCTTCTACGGGATCATCGGACACTTTGGATCCGGCTAGGAAATATGGAAAACCGGATCCTAATAATAAGACCAATTGGACTTGTAGTTTTTGTGAAAAGGTAACTAAAGGAGGGGCTTATCGTATGAAGCAACATTTGGTAGGTGGTTTTAGGAATGTGCTTAAGTGTCCTAGTTGTCCCGAGCATGTGAGGGAGGAAGTGAAATCATTTATGATTCAAAAGGCACAAACTAAGATTGATGCACAAATGTTGCCAAACATTCCTCGTTATGATGTTGATGATGATGATGATGAGGAACAAGTGGATTGTGAAGTTTTGAATGCCAAAGGTATTTCGGGGAAAAAAAGTGGCACATCAAGTGTTAAAAGGCCAAGACAAAGGGGTCCTTTAGACACATATGTCACTTCTACTCCCCAAGATATTTTGAAAGGAAGAAAAGAGAGGAAAGGCATCTTAGGGGTTTGTGACAAGCAATTGAGAGACAAAGCTTGTAGGTACATTGCTAAATGGTTTTATGATGCGGGAATTCCTTTTCATGCGGCTACTTATGAGAGTTTTGGTAAAATGATGCAATCCATTGGACAATATGGTCCCGATTTCAAGCCACCTTCTATGCATGAGCTACGAGTTCCACTTCTTAAGAAGGAAGTTGAAGAAGTTGAAAAGAAAATGGAAGAGCATAAGAAAGAGTGGGCAACAAAAGGTTGCTCCATTTTATCCGATGGATGGCGTGATTCGGTTGCCCATAAGGATATTGTGAACTTTCTTGTGAACTCCCCAAAAGGATCCATGTTCATAAAATCAATGGATGTTTCCGAAATTGTGAAAGATGCCAACTTGTTGTTTAAAATGCTTGATGAAATTGTTGAAGAAGTTGGGGAGAAAAATGTGATCCAAGTAGTGACGGACAATGCTTCTAACTATGTGAAGGCGGGTAAGAAACAAATATCTCATTGATTTGTTTAATTTAACTTTACTCTTTCTAATATTCATAAATCATTATCTTATAACCATGAATATTTGATAAAATTTATAGGAAAGATGCTTGAAGCTACAAGACCACATCTTTATTGGACTCCATGTGCGGCGCATTGTCTTGATCTTATGTTGGAGGATATTGGAAAGATTTCAAAGGTCAAGATCGCACTAAAGAGGTGCATGTTCATGAGTGGCTATATTTATAGCCATATCACACTTGTGAACATGATGAGGAGGTTCACAAACGGTCGAAATTTGCATAGGCCGGCAATTACAAGGTTTGCAACCTCTTTCATAACTCTAGCACAATTTCATAAGCAAAGACACAACTTGAGGAAGATGGTTACTTCTCAAGAGTGGAATGATTCCAAATGGCCAAAGGAAGCGGGAGGAAAAAAAGTTGCATCATTTGTTTTACAAGATAGCTTTTGGAGACATGTTATTTATGCTCTTAAGTTGACGGGGCCTCTTGTCAAGGTGCTTAGGATGGTTGATGGAGAAAGAAAACCACCTATGGGTTACATTTATGAAGCTATGGATAGAGCTAAGGAGGCCATTTCTAAGAGCTTCTCAATGAAAGAAGAAAACTACAAGAGAGCTTTTGAGTACATTGATGCAAGGTGGGATTGTCAACTTCATCGACCTTTGCATGCGGCCGGTTATTTCCTCAATCCGGAGTTCTTTTATGATAATCCCGATGAGGTTGGTTGTGAAGAAGTTATGAATGGGTTGTTTGGTTGCATTACAAGGTTGACTCCGGATGTAGTAACTCAAGACAAGATCATTGAAGAGTTGGATATATACAAGGAAGCAACCGGTCTCTTTGCCCAACCCGCGGCCATTAGGCAAAGAAAGACAAAAGCACCCGGTAAATATTTATTTAAAATAAGTAAATCTTAATTTTCAATATCTTTGATATCTTAAATATTAATGTTTACATTTAAATCTGATAGCGGAGTGGTGGTCTATCTTTGGATCTTCTGCACCAAACCTCAAAAAATTTGCGATAAAGGTTCTTAGCCTCACTTGTAGTGCTACCGGTTGTGAGAGAAATTGGGGTGTTTTTCAGCTTGTAAGTACCTTATTTTTATTATTTCGCTCAAATAAAGGGTATGTCTAATAGCATACTAATGAGTTTTTACTTTAGCTTCATACTAAGAAGCGAAACAGATTGGCACAAGGTCGATTGAATGACATGGTGTTTGTGAAATATAATCGTGCTTTGCAACGCCGATATGATAGGAGAGACATCGTGGATCCTATTCTTTTAGAGGAGATTGATGATAGCAATGAGTGGCTACTTGGAAGAATGGATGATAACTCTTCTGATGAAGATAATGACTTTGTGTTCGAGGGTGATGACTTGACATGGCGTACGGTTGCTCGAGCTTCGGGAGCTCATGAGCCTAGTTACGTCACTAGAGCATCAAGGCTAGCAAAGGATGGTCTGGGATCCTCATCTAGACCCGATAAAGGGAAAGGTCTTGCTAGTAGCTCCACTCCTAGAGTCACGATGTTGGATGATGATGAGGATGAAGATGATTTTGGAGGAGATAGAGACTATGAAGAAGATGAGGATGATGATCATTATGACTTGGATGATGATGTTGATGATGATGATGATTTGGATTTCTAGTTGTTCTAGCCCCATTATCTTGAAAACTTTGTTTGCTTTTCTTTCTACTTAGCACTTTGACTTGTTGCGGTACTTAAGCGATGAATTATGTTTTCTTATATCCTTTTATGGGTCTTTAATATAATATCTATGTTGTTTTAAGTATTAAAATGCTTCTATATTTGATTTCTAATCATTTTGGCATCAAAGGTGCGCCTCGCCTACGGGAGGCGTGCGCCTTCGCCTTGCGCTTTGCGCCTCGGTGCGCTTTGCGCTTTGCGCCTCGGTGCGCTTTGCGCCTTTTAAAACTAAGGTTATGATTGTCTTATAAAGATGGCTCCTAAATGCTTATAAAAATGTGCAAAGTGACCCTAAATCAGTAGAGATTGAAGGCTTGTCTCATGAGTTTAAACTTTGTGAAGCTGTTTATTCATAATTATTCTTCTAACATAAATGAGATAAATGTTCATACACTGCACAATTCTGAGTAAAGTTACCATTGAAAACAACCAATTCTACTTCTTTTTCCAGTAAAAGGTGAAATTTAAATCAGAAATACATACTTTGCTGCTGCCTCTTTTTTCATAATTTCCAACATTTGCCTCATCAAATCCTTTTCATTTTGGCTTCTCTTAAAATGTTTTCTTCCCTCAATCTCTTCTCTCTTTCAAGACTTTCTAGCTTCATGTTCTCCATTTCTTCCTTAAGCATTTTGTTGTCAGATTGCAAATTTGAAACTTCTAAGCGAAGTTCCACCTTTTCTTGTTGTAATTGTTGGATTTTATCTCTAACCTCATCAGAGTTTGCTCTTATGGATCTTTTGGGTGGCTTGAGCCCGACACCAAGCCCTTTTATGTATCCGGAGCAATCTTTGAAGACTTTAGGGTAGGCATCCATTGGCGTCAGATCATCTTTACCATTCTCCTCCACTTCCTTTGCATGCAACTCTTTCAAAGCATTCAAATTCGCTTCAGCAGTAGGGTCAATAATGCCATCCACTCCCCTGATTCACATTTTTTTTAAGAAAATAATCAATACCCAATGTCGCAAAAAGATCTCGCCCAAATCTTAAGGTAATTGAGATAATTAGTACATATACCTATGGGTCTTATCATATAGCTTCACATACATAGGTTCATTATCTTGATCTTGCGCAGTATCATCACCCTCTTGTGTGGGTTGAGTTTGGGATGGTGGAGCATATAACTATAATAAAAAAATACTTTAAAATTAGTTATTTGCATGTGTTTCATAGGAATATTAGCATTGCCTAAACAATACACACCATTTCTTCAAAGATTCGAGCTGTGGACTTTGCTCCACAACGATGCTTCACTGTACTCTTCTTCCTATTCCTCCTATTTTTCTCACTAATTTCCTATACTTGCCAAAAAAAAACATTATCAGAAAGGAGTATCGCAAGATTAAAAAAAACATTGTGCAGAGACATTTCACCTTTTGCTTGGG
Source organism: Beta lomatogona (assembly GCA_947646795.1). Lineage (NCBI taxonomy): Eukaryota > Viridiplantae > Streptophyta > Magnoliopsida > Caryophyllales > Amaranthaceae > Beta > Beta lomatogona. The sequence goes on from CANSNZ010000999.1 coordinate 436,113, forward strand.
ATCACTCCAAAAGTCTTCGACTAGCCAATCCCATTTAGTTTTATCAATTTCAGCAGGTCTATTACGTTTTGCTTCCTCAATTGTAAAGCCAACAAAAAATTCTTCCTTAAGTCGATATCGCCACCCTCTAAACAAAGAGGCACACTGAATTTTCAACGCAGATTTGACATGAATGCCGCCAACAAGGCGTGGAGAATTCCATTCTGCCTATACACATGTTGACAACACAAGAGCATGTAAGAAAAATACCACCCAGGATCCAAACAGCATAATAGAAGAAATATACATGCTTGATAAAAAAATAAATCTCATTGTAGCATAGAGATTAACTATGTAAACAATGATTCTTTTTTGGAACGGTTTTTTCACCATATACCCCTGACTAATTTTTTTTTGCACCGTATACGCTCGCAAGTTTCCAAATTCATCATATACCCCTCACGTTTCAAAAAATACATCAACATGCCCTTATGACTAACGGTGTTAGACTTCCGTTAGTCATTATGCCCTAATCCCCCCTAACCCTAATTAATAAACCCTAACTTAAGCTAAAACCTAACCCTAACCCCCTAATTAACAAACCCCCTAATCTAATAACCCTAACCCTAACCATCCTAACCACCACCCCTCCCCCCCCCCTACCCCCTAGCCACCCACAACCCCACCACCCCCCCCCTCCCTTCCCCTTCCACGGCCGGTCGCGTCACCCACATCCCCTTCCACAGCCCGGTCGCGCCGCCCCCTCTCCCCTCCCCATCCCCGCTTTGTCGCGCCGCCCCTCTCCCCTCCCCTTCACTGCGGTCGCCATGACACCCTCCCCTCCCCCTTCCCCGCAGCCGTAGCACGACCCTCCCATCCCTCTTCCCCCGCAACCGCCACCAACCCCCTCCCCTCCCCTCCTCTTCCCCCTTGACCGCGGCACCCCCCCCTCCTCTCCCTTCCCCTAGTGATCGCGCATAGCGCATAATTGGTTCCGGGCTTTGAGAATTCTAAGCGTTTTCGAATTTTTTTTTTCATTTCGGGGAGGGGGAGGGGTTCGGCGGTTGCGGGAAAGAGGGGGGGAGGGGTTCAGCGGTTGCGATGAAAGGGAGGGGGAGGGGTTGCGCGGCGTTCTTTGGGAAAGGGAGGGGAGGGGGTGCCGGCCGTTTGCGAGGGAAGGGAGGAGAAGGGGGCCGCGGCGTTGCGGGGGAAGGGGAGGGGAGGGAGGGTTGGGCGACTGTTGGGAGGAGGAGGGGGAGTGAGGCTGCGGGGGGAGGGGCTGCGGGGGTGGGGGATGGAGGAGGGATGTGGGTGGATGGTGGGGGAAAAGGGTGGGTGGGGGGGGGTGGTGGGGAAATGGGTGGGGGTGGGGTGGGGGGGAGGGTGGTGGGTGGGTGGCTAGGGTTAGGGTATTAGATTAGAATTAGGGTTAGAGTTAGGTTTAGTTTAGTTTAGGTTAGTTAATTAGGGTTAGAGGGGGAATTAGGGCTTAATGACTAACGGTGTTAGACTTCCGTTAGTCATAAGGGCATGTTGATGTATTTTTTGAAACGTGAGGGGTATATGGTGAATTTGAAAACTTGCGAAGGTATACGGTGCAAAAAAAAATAGTCTGGGGTATATGGTGAAAAAACCGTTTTTGGAACTACATTTTCCTATCTTTAGATCTAAATGCAGCATACTTACTTGAATTTTATCATACAACCTATCTTTGGCAGATTGATCCATCTTTATCCAGTTCCTATTAAAGAAACATTCAACAAAAGTATATACGTAAATAAATTGTTATTTTATGATAGGAGATATATTAATGCTATGATTTTGACTTCTAATTCACATACCTAGAATTTAGAGGACAAAATTCTCTCACCCATCTACTACAATCACTAACAAACTCTGTAGCCTTTTCACCAACAACGCGACTCATTGTATCTGAAATTTTTGCATGTGGCTTTTCCCATGATGCTTCTCCATCCAACGACGTATCTTTAGGCATCTAGTACGACCACGCATACGACCTCCTCCTGCGTAGTTCATTATTTTAGAGAAATAACCGCTTTAACCCTTCTTGAGGATCAATTAGCACTATAAAGTATGAAAACTTAAAAGACCTAACCAGCTCTCTCTGCTTGCTTTTGTCTTCTTTTTTGCCGATAAGACAGGGGTTCGAATTGCCAACTTGTGTCTGAACAAGCTCCCTACATAACAAAAAACATCTCTACCAATTATACAATTACTCAATTTGCTGAAATTTAAATGTTGGCATAAACAGAACAAAAACAAGCAATACTAGATTCATGTCTTAAGAACAAGAAAAACAAAAGTCAGAGTACACAGCTGATATGCCCAAGTTATCCGATCTTTTTGTGGTATTTTAGGTACACTTTGCTAAGGGATTTATTCATAATGGTTAATGTTTGCATATAAATCGACCTTAGCGGAAGTTCGGAATTTTGTATTTATTGTTGTTAAAGTTGTAAGTTCCGAGCTCTTGGAAGCATGAATGGTTGGAACAACTCCACAACATCGTCTCACCAACCAAACTCCACCGTGCGCCTAAGCTAAGCATCACCGCAAGCTCGCCAAGCCAAACCAAGCTCGGCAGCACACAGACGAAGGCACCGCACCAAGCGGCCGGCCTGCCCAAGAAGATCGCCCGCCAAGCTCTCGCGCAAGCTCGCCCATCGCTCACTGCCCAGCGCCCAGCGCTCGCACAGCCAGCACGCCCAGCAGCTCGCACCTCGCGAGCATGGTCGCACCTCGCGACCTGTATCTCGCACCTCGCGAGGATTCTCGCACGGTGCGACCTGCGTGGTTTGGGCCAGTTCTTCAGCTCGTTGCGAAGGCAGTAGCCCATCGCACGGTGCGACCAGACTCGCACCTCGCGACCCCTAGGTCGGTCTAATTGTCGGCTGATTTTTGAGCCTTAGTATAAATACTAAACTTTGTTTTTAGACCTAGGGGCACGAGCCACAAGGGGATGGAGTTTCCAAAACTCCACTCCTCTCTTGTTGTCTTCTCTTTTTAGTTTTTATTTTCTAATTTAGTTTTTGTAGATTTCAATTATGGGATTGGCTTATGCTATGCCGATTGTAGCTTGAACCGTTCTTGAACGAGATTAATATGGAGCTTCAAGCATTATTGTGAGATCTTTCTTATCTATTTATTTCCTTTGATTATGGTTTAATTTCTATGCTTGCTTTCTATGATTTTTGCATGATTATGCTAGGAATATTACTAGTTTGATTGTGTAATAAATCTAATGCTAGATTTAAGAATAGAATCGGATTGTTTTATTCTTTTATCAAATGGTAGCAAACTAGGGAGTAGCTTAGATGCTGATCATCTTGGTTATTTCTTGGGGAAATTGAATCAACTGTTGAATGTTTATCGCTTGTATGACGTTAGCGAGTCTATTGGTTCTCTCGTGTTTAGTCTTTGCTATCGGATTGAACTTAGACGCAGATCGGACTAGGTTATCCTTTAGTTAGAGTTTTATAGTCACGCTGATCGTGCTATTCAACTAGGAATAAGGAGAACACGAGATTAATTCTCGACAATAGATAATTATGGAAATAATTAGAGTGGATGTTCAATGATCGATAATGAATTGAAGTGGATGTTAATCGGATTCAAGATCTTCCTATAATTGATTTCTCATTTTGTTTATATGCTAGTTAGTTGTAGTTTAGTCATAATCTACTTGAAACCCCCCTTTGTTATTATTATTAGGTTTCTCGGCCCTTAGCTTAATCTAGGTTTTGAATCACGCTGAGTACTAAACTCGTCCCTGTTTCCCTGTGGATACGACCCTTACTTCCCTTATACTAGTTTAGTGTAAAAGAGAGTAGGAGAAATTTTATCTTTGGCCGGGTGCGGTGCACAACGACACATCCGCGCCCGCCAAATTTTGGCGCCGTTGCCGGGGAAACGGTGTTACTTGTTTTTATTTAGAGTGATTTTTTTAATGGTATTGCTTGTGCTCTTTGTTTTTGGTTGGCCACACATATAAAGAATTCCCTTTTTGTTTTAGTTTCTAGTTTTCATCTTCCATTGAGCTCTATGTATTTCACTTTTGTATTTTGGACAAGAAGCATGGAACTTGTTGCTTAAACTCTCTTGGGAATGGTTGATTGACTCATACTTTATATCTTGGTTATTGTCTAGCTTTAAACATTTATATTAATGGTCATGACTTGGGTTAGCTAGGAGTACTACTAGTTGATGTTTGTTGTTGCCTTAATGCTAGGTTTGGGATGTAATCAGATGTTATATGCTCAACCATGTTGTAGTAAGCTAGGTATTAACGATGCATTGCAAGAGTTCTTCTCAATCAATTTTGCAGGTACTTGAAGTGGAGATTGACATGGAACCACCATTGTCACACATGGAGCACAACCCAATGATTAAGCTTAAGGTATTAAGTCGAGCTCACGACTTTAAACAACAGCGCTTCTCGGGAGGCAACCCGAGACCCCTTTATTTTCTTTCTTTTCCTTTATTTTCTTTCTTTTCCTTTATTTTTCATCAAATTTCCACCACCACAACAAATTTTCTTTCACCCACCACCCACCCACTAAAAAGATCCACAACCAATCTTAATTCACTTGTAACCAAAATCCACAAAAGAAAACCCGTTGGGAGGACTTCAATAGCTAGGAGTTGGTAACACTAGAGGATTGAGATTGTTAATGTATCTTTTCGATCTCTTAAGCTAGGTGCAAATCTCAAAAATTTAAACAAAATTTGGTTGAGTGATTCGAGGGAGAGGGTTGTGAGTTGAGTTATGAGATTTGAGTTGGTGTTGTTAAGAAATTTGAGTTTGACGGATTGCTTTTCATGAGTTTTGAGCATTCGATCTTCGATTTACCCGATTTTCGATTTTCTCCCCCCATTTTCAGTTTACATTTCTTCTAATTGTCGACACATTGAGGACAATGTGTAGTTTAAGTAGGGGGGAGGGTATTCTCATTCTCATGTATCTATGTTGTGTATATTACTTTCAATTTGAAAAAAAAAAAAAAAAAAAAAAAATGGAAATGAAAAAATGAAAATGAAAAAAAAATAAAAAAATAAAAAATAAAAAAATGATGATGAAATGAAACCCGCTGAGTTGAAAACCCACAAGGGTGGGCGACTCAGGCAAAAATGGGGGCCCGGATAGGTTGAAAACCCGAAAGGGCAACTTATGCAAAAAAGTGGCTTATATTGAGCGGGTAAGATGGTGAGATAAAAAAATGTGAGAAGCTAGGATGAAAACCCGAAAGGGCTCCTAGGCAAAATGAGAGATTAAGAGAGAATTATACACTTTGAAAACTCATTTGCCGGAGATGGTGTCATAAGGTTGAAAGCGTTTTCGGGTTGGGTTAGTGAATTCATCCTTTGTTTTGTGAAGATCTATTTAAAGTTGGCTTTCACATTCTTTTGGTTAATTGTTTGTTTTTGGGAGTAAGCATGGAGTATATTCCTTTTTGTCTTTGTTCCATGGCTTGCTTGTTTAGATTAGTTGTAGTAGTAGTAGTTTTAGATCATCTTTTGGAGGTTTGGGAGAGCCGATAGTTTAGTGTGTCGTGAGTCGACATTTTGATTCGTGTTGGTGTTGCTTTGGTGATTATTGTTGTCGCGTCTTTTTTATTTTTCGAGGTGAGTTCGAATCTAAGTGTGGGGGAATCATCGTCCCTTACGTTTAGGTTTTGAGCGTATTTTGTTAAGATGTGATGATGATGATGTAGTTGATGGGGAGTGTAGGTTGGTGTAGATAACTTGGGCGATGATTTAATTGGTATTTCTCATTTTTGAGTTTACTCGAGGTCGAGTAAAGTTCAAGTGTGGGGGTATTTGATATGCCCAAGTTATCCGATCTTTTTGTGGTATTTTAGGTACACTTTGCTAAGGGATTTATTCATAATGGTTAATGTTTGCATATAAATCGACCTTAGCGGAAGTTCGGAATTTTGTATTTATTGTTGTTAAAGTTGTAAGTTCCGAGCTCTTGGAAGCATGAATGGTTGGAACAACTCCACAACATCGTCTCACCAACCAAACTCCACCGTGCGCCTAAGCTAAGCATCACCGCAAGCTCGCCAAGCCAAACCAAGCTCGGCAAAGACAAAGAAGAAGGCACCGCACCAAGCGGCCCGGCACGCCCCGAAGCATCGCCCGCCAAGCTCTCGCGCAAGCTCGCCCATCGCTCACTGCCCAGCGCCCAGCGCTCGCACAGCCAGCACGCCCAGCAGCTCGTACCTCGCGAGCATGGTCGCACCTCGCGACCTGTATCTCGCACCTCGCGAGGATTCTCGCACGGTGCGACCTGCGTGGTTTGGGCCAGTTCTTCAGCTCGTTGCGAAGGCAGTAGCCCATCGCACGGTGCGACCAGACTCGCACCTCGCGACCCCTAGGTCGGTCTAATTGTCGGCTGATTTTTGAGCCTTAGTATAAATACTAAACTTTGTTTTTAGACCTAGGGGGCAGCAGCCACAAGGGGATGGAGTTTCCAAAACTCCACTCCTCTCTTGTTGTCTTCTCTTTTTAGTTTTTATTTTCTAATTTAGTTTTTGTAGATTTCAATTATGGGATTGGCTTATGCTATGCCGATTGTAGCTTGAACCGTTCTTGAACGAGATTAATATGGAGCTTCAAGCATTATTGTGAGATCTTTCTTATCTATTTATTTCCTTTGATTATGGTTTAATTTCTATGCTTGCTTTCTATGATTTTTGCATGATTATGCTAGGAATATTACTAGTTTGATTGTGTAATAAATCTAATGCTAGATTTAAGAATAGAATCGGATTGTTTTATTCTTTTATCAAATGGTAGCAAACTAGGGAGTAGCTTAGATGCTGATCATCTTGGTTATTTCTTGGGGAAATTGAATCAACTGTTGAATGTTTATCGCTTGTATGACGTTAGCAGGTCTATTGGTTCTCTGTGTTTAGTGCTGCTATCGGATTGAACTTAGACGCAGATCGGACTAGGTTATCCTTTAGTTAGAGTTTTATAGTCACGCTGATCGTGCTATTCAACTAGGAATAAGGAGAACACGAGATTAATTCTCGACAATAGATAATTATGGAAATAATTAGAGTGGATGTTCAATGATCGATAATGAATTGAAGTGGATGTTAATCGGATTCAAGATCTTCCTATAATTGATTTCTCATTTTGTTTATATGCTAGTTAGTTGTAGTTTAGTCATAATCTACTTGAAACCCCCCTTTGTTATTATTATTAGGTTTCTCGGCCCTTAGCTTAATCTAGGTTTTGAATCACGCTGAGTACTAAACTCGTCCCTGTTTCCCTGTGGATACGACCCTTACTTCCCTTATACTAGTTTAGTGTAAAAGAGAGTAGGAGAAATTTTATCTTTGGCCGGGTGCGGTGCACAACGACACATCCGCGCCCGCCAACAGCACATTTACTTAAGAACAAAGCTTTGAAATTCATGTCTTAATCAAAATAGAAAATGCACAAACAAAGGTAAGGGAAGAAGAAAATTCTTACCAATATATTACGAATCATCACCACTATCATTTTCCATTTCCACCTCATCTAAATCTCTATCAAGTGAACCTATACTAGATTCTCTATCAGAAAATTCTTCTTCTTCTTCTTCTTCACTATCACTAAGTTCTTCCTCAAAATCGTCTTCATTGTTTACTTCATTGAGAGGAGCATCAACTAATGTTGGCTCAACATCCTCTCGTACAAGTGAAACTTATGTATTGCTTGCCTCACCTACATGAAAAGATGTAATACCCCGATTTTTAAGAGCGTTTTAATTAGCGTTAATTATAATTATAAAGTTAATTATGTTTTGTAAATCCTTATTTTATTTGAGTTTGGATTATTTATAGTATTTGTAATATATTTTGTTTTATGAAACTATTATTATGAATTATATTTTTGGATTTTAAATAACCAAAGTCGGTATCCATTTATGTTTGTCGGTTTAAGTTGGGAAATAAAAACCCCCAAACCCCATTATCTCTCTGTCATTTTCCTCACCCAAAACCCCAACCCATGTTTTTCTCTCTCCTCCTACCCGTGAGAACCAAAGCCCCAAACCCCAAATTTCTTCTCCTCTCTCTCTGTCATTTTCTGTCATCCCAAATACCCCAAACCCCTTCATATTTCTCTCTCTCACCCGTGAGAACCCCAAAATCCCCCAAATTTTCTCTCTCCTCTTCCCTGATCTATCTCTTTTCCCTTTTTCTGCCTGCCGTGTCCTCTCGCCGGATTCCCAGCCCACCGGAGTTCGACGAACACCGACCCGGCTCTTCTCCTTCCTCCTTTCTTTCTCTCGTCCTCCCTTCCTCTTGCCTTTGCCTGCGCTGCTTGTTGTTCTTCTTTGCTTGTTGTTGGGCTGCGGTGATGGTCGATGCCACCGTGTCGCACCACCTGGCTGCTTGCCTCCACGTCGCCGATCATCGTTGTCGTCGCCTCGCCGGAGCTCGGCTCCACTCCCCGCTTCTGTTTCGTCGTTGCTCTTAGGAGCAGAGGTATAATAACCTCCTTCCCCTCTAAAGTTCTGATTTCATGTTTAGAACTTAAACCCAATTATTATCCAAGTTAATTGGTTGAATTTGGGCTTAGAAACTTATTTAGTTTCAATTAAGTCATGTTAGGCTATTTTGTTAAATAATCATTAGGCCCTAATCTGAATTTTGTTAGTGATAATTGAGGATAGATAACTAGTTGGGTTAAGGTTGTAATGACTAAACTAGATTACTATTATCATTGGGATTCCATAATCGATTAGAGAATTTAGAAATGGAAATTTTGGTTATGAATGAGGACGTAGTTTTAGTTTATGATGGATCATGGAGAAGCGATTATGGAATTCTAGTTAATTAGATGACTTGAATTATGCTCAGTGTCTTCAGTTAGTGAATAGTAGCTTTTATGAAGAGTTATTAGTTTATCAGTTTAGTATGGGCGGCTATTAATTATGCTTACCATTATGAGGTGCGTGAATTGCTGAAATTGGTATATGGAATTGGAAGCAGTCAAGGAAGCTTAGTGGTTCTCAATTATTGGACTTGGAAATTAAGGAATTGGATTGCGTATGAGGTAATATTCATGTCCAGCATCTATGCGTGCCCGTATGTGTTATGTGTAACCTTTATGTCCAGCACCCTATGTGATTGCCCGTATGTGTTATATGTGATGTTTTACATGTACTCAAATGCGTGAATACAAGTATATGATGCTGATTATGATGATATGATTATGTGTTATAATATGTTATGTAGCATGATAAGACACGTTATGATGTGACGATACTGATGTATGTTATAAAATGTCCTGTTATGATTCTATTTACGATCTATGGATGATTCCGAATTAAGAATATATGGTGTATGATAAGTGATGATTATAAAAGTGGATGGTTCTGCTGGTTTGGAGTCATGAAATGATCCGGTAAATGGGCAAGTCACAGGTGGAGGAATTATGTTACGATGAACGATACGGACCAAAAAGGTCATATGATGATGTTAATGTTACGAATTACGAATGTTATGATATGTCCAAAACCTGTACTTGCCAATGAGCTAAAGTCACGTAAATGGTCCTTGCCAGCAGACTATTCAAGGCTAATGATAATGTTCTCCGTAATGATTACTAAAATGTTATTATATATACTTGTACATGAAAATGTTTACGAACCAAAACCGTTTTTACGGGCTGGAGTGAAGTTACTGAGTTTTCAACTCATTTTAGGTTATTTTCTGTGTTTTCTCTTTTCCCTATTTTATGAAATCATTCAGGTATTCCGAAGATAGCTCAGGATCGGTCATGTCGGTAATGCTCGGGAAGGTTGAGTTGAGCGACTCTGATAATTATTAGAGATATTTAGAACCCTCTTTATTAAGGGTAATTATTATGAATTGTTATTGAACATTTGTATGTTTAATAGGCCATTTTAGGCGACTATTTTATTAGTGGGCCATAACCCACAGGCTTAAGTTGTGCTTCCGCTGACAATTAAGGTTATGTATTTCCGGGGCGTTACAGAGTGGTATCAGAGCCGAAACCTAGCCGGAAGTGCGGAGTCTTAGACTTTGCATCGCCTAGGTATGATCCTTTGGGAATTTAGACGTTGAGAAAGTAGAGGTCAATTTTGATGATTATTTGGGTTAAGAGAGCCTAAGATATGAGAAATAGTGTTATGAATGCCCTTTTGGAGTTTAAGTGGCTTATCCTGGACCTAGTTGGTCTTAAGTTATATGATTATATGATTGTTGTGATTTACGTGACGTTATGTGAAGTTTAATAGTTTTTTCGATTAATTTTAACTTATATGGTTTGAGTAATCAAAAGGTTTTTAAACGAGATCTCACTAATGAGTTAGTTAGAATTCATTGCCAACAAGTTTGCCCCTTTTGTTTTCTTTGCTCCTCGATTTCGCGAGTCGAGTTGAAGTAGAGATACAAAAGATGATGGCGGAATGGAGGCTGAATTCCTAACGAAGCCATGAAAGCTTGAGATCTTGGTTTTTGGTCTAAATGAATTTAGCTTGTTGTTTCCTCGACTAACTGATTGCAAGTTTCGAGGACGAAACTTTTTTATAAGGGTGGTAGGATGTAATACCCCGATTTTTAAGAGCGTTTTAATTAGCGTTAATTATAATTATAAAGTTAATTATGTTTTGTAAATCCTTATTTTATTTGAGTTTGGATTATTTATAGTATTTGTAATATATTTTGTTTTATGAAACTATTATTATGAATTATATTTTTGGATTTTAAATAACCAAAGTCGGTATCCATTTATGTTTGTCGGTTTAAGTTGGGAAATAAAAACCCCCAAACCCCATTATCTCTCTGTCATTTTCCTCACCCAAAACCCCAACCCATGTTTTTCTCTCTCCTCCTACCCGTGAGAACCAAAGCCCCCAAACCCCAAATTTCTTCTCCTCTCTCTCTGTCATTTTTCGTCATCCCAAATACCCCCAAACCCCTTCATATTTCTCTCTCTCACCCGTGAGAACCCCAAAATCCCCCAAATTTTCTCTCTCCTCTTCCCCTGATCTATCTCTTTTCCCTTTTTCGCTGCTGCTGCCGTGTCCTCTCGCCGGATTCCCAGCCCACCGGAGTTCGACGAACACCGACCCAGCCTCTTCTCCTTCCTCCTTTCTTTTCTCGTCCTCCCCTTCCTCTTGCTTTATTTCTTTGCCGTTGTTGTTCTTCTTGCTTGTTGTTGGGCTGCGGTGATGGTCGACGAGCCACCGTGTCGCACCACTGCTCTTTGCCTCCACGTCTCGCCGATCATCGTTGTCGTCGCCTCGCCGGAGCTCGCCTCCACTCCCGCCCTTTCTGTTTCGTCGTTTGCTCTTAGGAGCAGAGGTATAATAACCTCCTTCCCCTCTAAAGTTCGATTTCATGTTTAGAACTTAAACCCAATTATTATCCAAGTTAATTGGTTGAATTTGGGCTTAGAAACTTATTTAGTTTCAATTAAGTCATGTTAGGCTATTTTGTTAAATAATCATTAGGCCCTAATCTGAATTTTGTTAGTGATAATTGAGGATAGATAACTAGTTGGGTTAAGGTTGTAATGACTAAACTAGATTACTATTATCATTGGGATTCCATAATCGATTAGAGAATTTAGAAATGGAAATTTTGGTTATGAATGAGGACGTAGTTTTAGTTTATGATGGATCATGGAGAAGCGATTATGGAATTCTAGTTAATTAGATGACTTGAATTATGCTCGGTGTCTTCGGTTAGTGAATAGTAGCTTTTATGAAGAGTTATTAGTTTATCGGTTTAGTATGGGCGGCTATTAATTATGCTTACCATTATGAGGTGCGTGAATTCTTTGAAATTGGTATATGGAATTGGAAGCAGTCAAGGAAGCTTAGTGGTTCTCAATTATTGGACTTGGAAATTAAGGAATTGGATTGCGTATGAGGTAATATTCATGTCCAGCATCTATGCGTGCCCGTATGTGTTATGTGTAACCTTTATGTCCAGCACCCTATGTGATTGCCCGTATGTGTTATATGTGATGTTTTACATGTACTCAAATGCGTGAATACAAGTATATGATGCTGATTATGATGATATGATTATGTGTTATAATATGTTATGTAGCATGATAAGACACGTTATGATGTGACGATCTCGATGTATGTTATAAAATGTCCTGTTATGATTCTATTTACGATCTATGGATGATTCCGAATTAAGAATATATGGTGTATGATAAGTGATGATTATAAAAGTGGATGGTTCTGCTTTGGTTTGGAGTCATGAAATGATCCGGTAAATGGGCAAGTCACGCAGTGGAGGAATTATGTTACGATGAACGATACGGACCAAAAAGGTCATATGATGATGTTAATGTTACGAATTACGAATGTTATGATATGTCCAAAACCTGTACTTGCCAATGAGCTAAAGTCACGTAAATGGTCCTTGCCAGCAGACTATTCAAGGCTAATGATAATGTTCTCCGTAATGATTACTAAAATGTTATTATATATACTTGTACATGAAAATGTTTACGAACCAAAACCGTTTTTACGGGTGGAGTGAAGTTGCGAGTTTTCAACTCATTTTAGGTTATTTTACGTGTTTTCTCTTTTCCCTATTTTATGAAATCATTCGGGTATTCCGAAGATAGCTCGGGATCGGTCATGTCGGTAATGCTCGGAAAGGTTGAGTTGAGCGACTACGATAATTATTAGAGATATTTAGAACCCTCTTTATTAAGGGTAATTATTATGAATTGTTATTGAACATTTGTATGTTTAATAGGCCATTTTAGGCGACTATTTTATTAGTGGGCCATAACCCACAGGCTTAAGTTGTGCTTCCGCTGACAATTAAGGTTATGTATTTCCGGGGCGTTACAAAAGGTCTTTGAACATCATCATTTTCCCACAATGATTCATCATCATCTTCTTCGTCTTCTTCATTTGGAAAATCAAAATAGTTGCGAGGCTTTGTTTTGATAACTACTTTTCATTGTGGTTCATAATGAGTTGGAACATAGAACACTTGCTCTATTTGAGATGCTAATGCAAATGGTTCATTGGTTTTCAAATTTTTAGTGACATTTACAAGTGTATTTCCAAGCTTATCCTTTATTAATCCTCTCTTATCATCAAAAACATCATACCACTTACACCTAAACAACACTACTCTAGGACTTGTGCGATCTTTCAAACTATCATATTCTAGCACAAGAACCTTCTCCAAAACACCAAAAAAATCTCTATCACCACTTTCGTTATCTTCTTTCACCATAACACCACTATTTTGTGTTTTTCTTTTACTTTGACGCCTTCTTGTGTGAAACCTAAACCCATTTGAGATGTACCCTTCGTAAGTAATCACACTCTTCATTGGTCATCGAGCTAAGCATAACAACTCCTCTGTCTCTCTTTCATCTTTCTCATTCCAAAGATGGGTAATCTACATGCAAGTGTTTATAAGAAACAATTACAACACTTACTATTTTATAATAAAAAATTATTTATTAGATTAAAGTACAAGTTGTCTTATTCTCCTCTCAAACCACTGGCAAAAATCAGTCCTCAGGTCACCACTTTGATATTCACTATTCAATTAAAAATAATAGTATTAATAAAGTCATTCCTAAATAATAAGAAACAAACTAACAATAAGAAATAACACTTACTCAAAAAATGGTTCTGACTCTGCACAATTTTTCAAAATATAAAGTTGAGCTATTTTCCAATCATCAAAACTTAAATTTTCCACAGAAGCTTTCCCTAAAGGCTTCCTTTTCGTTGAAAAGACAGACAAATGATGAGATTGTTCATGCTCGATAGCCTCATTGCGATCAACACGATTAAAACATGTCCCTATCTTAGACAAATATCGTGAAACATATGTCAGACATTCTTTTGCGATGTACGACTCTGCAATCGATCCCTCAGGACAAGATTTATTGCGAACATGTGATTTAAAGATGCACATCATCCTAATAAACAAAAATAACATTATTATATATATGGAGCAAAGTATAAATTATTAAGTAATATATAAATAGAGAGATTTAGTTAACCTCACTGCTCAAAGGCGTACATCCAATGATAATGCACAGGTCCTCCCAATTTAGCTTCCGTAGCTAAATGAACACAAAGATGCACCATAACATCAAAAAAGACTGGAACGAAAATTTGCTCAAGCTTACAAAAGGTCACTGCTATGTCGTCCTTCTCCATTTGCTCCAATAGATCAACTTTCAAAGTCTTAGAGCATAATTGCTTGAAATACGCTGTAAGCTCACTAAGAGGTTCCAATACCTTATCATCTAATACATCTCGAAATAAGCAAATCTTGCATCAAAACATAGCAATCATGACTCTTCATACCCAATATCTTTCCATCATGAATTGAGGCACACCTTGTAATATTAGATGAGTATCCATCCGGAACAGACAACAAAGTCACAACTTTTCTTCTTTCACTTAGCGTCAAGTTATATGATGCCGGAGGGATAAGATATTTGTCTCCTATCAACTTAGCTCTTAATTTCTCATGCATGTTCATTTTCTCAAGATCCAACCGAGCTCCTAATGAATCCTTATTTTTTAATGTCAAATCAAGGAGTGTCCCTATTATGTTGTCACATACATTTTTTTCAACATGCATTACATCCAAATTATGGCGGATCAAAAGATCTTTCCAATAAGGCAACTCATTAAAAATGCTTATGTTTTTTCCACTGATGCACTAAATAACGTTCACCTCTCTTGCGTTTATTCTTTTCACTCTTTCCAAACTCCACATTTTCAACTCCCCTTAATTGCTCTAAAACATCAAGCCCACTTAGTGGTTTAGGAGGGGGACGTCTTTCTGTCTTGCCATTAAAAGAATTTATATTCGTTCTCCATTTATGATCAGGCTCCAAAAACATACGATGGACCATGTAGCAATACTTGTGGCCATGATGCAAATATTGAGATTCTGTGTTTTTACGGCAATTAGGACAAGCAAGCTTCCCTTTGGTGCTCCAACCAGACAAATTGGCATACGCAAGAAAGTCTTGAATTGTCCAAAGTAATGCACCATGTAAATTAAATGTTTCCCCACTATATGCATCATATCTTTTAATCCCAACATCCCAAAGTTGTTTTAGTTCATCTATTAAGGGTTGAAGAAATACATCAATGTCATTCCCAGGAGATTTTGGACCAGGAATTAGTAAATGCATTATCATATTATAACTCTTCATGTACATCCATGGAGGCAAATTGTATACAACAACAAAAACAGGCTATATGCTATATCTACTACTCATGTTCCCACCAGGATTAAACCCATCTGATGCTAACCAACCTGACATTACGTGCTTCTCTAGCAAACTGATGGTGTGTCTCATCAAATGACTTCCATGCTTTAGAATCACCAGGATGTCTCATAATATTACCATTATCATTATTTTCAGAAGAACAACGTTTTTTATGCCATTGCATATGACGAGCTAATTTGGAGCATGCAAACATTCTTTGAAGCCTAGGAATCAAAGGAAAATGACGCAAGACCAATTGTGGCACTCGCCCAACTTGTCGTGGACTATCATTATCCAAGCTAGAGTCACTATCACATTGTTGACGAGATTTCTCTTTCCACCTAGAGACTCCGCATTTAGGACATTCATCTTTTCCCTCATTTTCTTTCCTATACAGAACACAATGATTAATACAAGCGTCAATCTTCACATAATCCAACCCTAGAGCTTTTGTGTATTTTTGGCTTCATAAGAACTTTTAGGGAATGATTTGTCATAATTAAATGTCTTATGTAATGCTTCAAGTAACAATGAGAATGATTTGTCAGACCATTTATGGCTCACTTTGATGTGAAGTAATGTTACGAGAAACTCTAATCTATTAAATGTCCTACACTCTGGATATAACTTTGCTTCCATATATTCCATCAACTTATAGAAGTCTTTTGGCATCTCATTGGTTACACCATTTCTAGATTCCAAATTTGGTTCATCATCACAAGAAATCCCAGGCATATTACAATCACTATGTGTCCTTGTTGCATCAATAATCAATGAAGTCAAATCATCGCCAATCACGAAATCATCCTCACTAAGATCATCCTCACAAGCAATGTGGTCACTTTCAAAATCATCACTGCTACTAGCACTTACTTCTTTACTTTCCCCATGGTAAACCCAAGGATCATAGTCTCTAACAATGCCAAAAGTTATTAGATTACATTTACTATTAGCTTTATCAAAAGCAAGTTGAAAGTTACAACTCAAACAAGGACATCTCAATTTGGCAACATCTTCTCTACCATTAAAAGCGAACTCTAAAAAATCATTAACCCTCGCAATATATGAAGGTTTTCTCTTATCATCAATTCCTTGGTGATTCATCCAATTTCGATCAGTATTCATCCTTAAAATTAAAAAAAATATGGTCAAGAGCAATATGACATACTTAAACAAGAACAATACGACATATTTAAAACATATCATTTGTTAATCAATTTCATTTAAGTGATAAACAATGTCAAGTTTCACCTAAAGATCGTAAACATTCACTAATAACTTAATTTTATCAATTTAGAATACTCACATTGTAAGAATGACATAGTGCAAATAGCAAATACGAGGGAATCAAATACATAAACCATAATAAATGCAAATGACATAAAACTTAAACAACGAGAGCAACATATATTAAAAAGCTCTAGAGAATTGTAGATAAAGAGATGGCAAACCTTCTTTCAGAATTTGGCTGACTAGTTGGTGCCATTTTCGGTAGCTGGCTAGCTGCACACCTCAAACTTCTAACTTGTATTTCTTCAAGCCATAGTTTCACATTGTAGGTACAAAAATACAAGCAAATAACCATTGTTAGGGGACTAGGGGAGAGAAGATTAGTGCCAAAAATAACTAATATACATGAATAATAGATAACTAATATACCCAAAGAGATGAACAACACTACAACAGTAACCCAATTCTTACTTGCAAAAAGCACTAATATCTTTGTGTATGAAACGTCAATGAGTTTTTAATTAGTCAAAGGTAATGTCTTGGAGACTCTAGCAATTGAGCAATCTTGTTTTGTTTGTGAGTCATTTCTAAGGTGAAGTGACTATTTCTTGATCCTAATGCATATATGTATTCTCCGTCCACAATTCTAACTCAAAATTTCTTAATATGAATGCAAATTTTCCAAACATTAACAAAGTTCCATCAAGAATCCAAATGAAAAGATTTTTCATAGAACAAAGTAAAGAAAACCCAATTCACAAAAGGTTACAATAAAAGAGAGAATAGAGAAAAAAAAAAAATCACTCCTATCATTCCTTTAATTAACTCAACTTTCTTAAAACTAAAACAAATTTCCATTTCAAAATTCATAAAAAAATCAATCATAAAACACAGGTAAATATAAATCCCATAGAACAAAAGTAGAGCAAACCCAATTCATATAATTAAAGAGATAGTTGTTCTACAAAAAGACCACTTTACGAGTAACAATCTACTTTAATAGTATCGTAATTGTTGTTCACTTTGTGAGTCATTTACAATATTTAGGCTAAAGTTACTCCAATAATCCTCCACTCTTTTGAAGTACAATGGTTCGTAACAGTCCATTTCAGGGGTTCGAAAATGTTCATCATTTGAAAAAGCTTGCTGATTTACCTAAAATATTCAAAAAGAAAATTCTACCTAAAACTAAAGAACAAGAAAACTCTATAAATTTACCAAGTCCATAAACTGCAAATTTACCAAGTACTGAAAAAATATTCAAAAAAGAAAATTCCACCTAAAAGAATAAGAAAATTCAACCAAAAAGTCCACATAAAAGAACAAAAAGAAATCCAGAAATTCCAACTAGAAGATCTAACGTTGCTCTATAGTTCTCTTTTTTTGTTCTTGCGAAAAGTTTTTTATTTGACTGACAAAAAAACTGTAAATTTAACCATGAAACTTATAATTACTTTGCGAAAATCTGAAACAATATTATGAATTATCATTTACTTTGTGAAAATCTCCACACTGATAAACTATGCTCGTGAGATTGAGGCTCTCTATGCTATCATTTACTTTGCAAAAATCTGAAACAATATTATGAATTATCATCTTAATCCACCGAAATATATTTATATACTTGAAGAACGAAAATTACCTGAATTGGAGATTTGCCTGAATTTGGAGTAAGCAGTGGCTCCGTTCGAAGGTGTTCGAGTCAGCGGTGGCTCCGTCGCTCCATCGCTGGTGGTTGAATTCCAAGTGACTGATGAAGATTTTCGAGTGAGTGATGAGAAGTTGAAGGAATTAAGGAGTTAGGGTTTTAGACTTTTAGTCATGTAATGAGCGCCAAAAACTTGGGATTGTGAAAAAAGACCCGCGTTGAATATGGGTGATGATTACTAAAAAAATCGTGGCCCATTAAGTTATATGGGCGACAAAACTGCACTTTCCTAGCCCATAGTATATTATTTGGCGTCAAAATAGTCTCTCGTACCCCAAGAATATATTATGTGCGACAAAATAGTCTCTCGTAACCCAAGAATATATTATGTGCGACAAAATACTCATTCCGTTGCCCAAATATTAATTATGTGCAACAACAAAATTTTGTCACCTAAATGTTGGATTGTGCAACGGATTTTATTTTCGTTGCCCTATATTTTAAATTTCGACGCCCAATGTTGTTTTTCTTGTAGTGTCTTCGTCAGGCTACTCTTGTCTATTATGATTTATGATAATATTAGCTATATATATTTGTCTAGCAACCCGGTAACACACCAAACATGTTGAGATGGATATTCACTTTGTTCGAGAAAAGGTTGCATTGGGTCAGATTCAACTTCTTCATGTGCCTACTAGGTACTAGTTTGTAGCTAGACATCTTAATAAAAGGACTTCCATGATAATTATTTTTGGATTTTGGATCCAGTCTCAGCGTTCGTCCTCCTCCCGCTATGACTGCACGAGTGTGATAGATAATATATATATAGGATAATTGCTCCACGATTGCATTATTAACGCCGGTCGAACGACAAGGTTAGACGCAAATCTTTTTTTTGGTTTCTTGTTTTAGTTGATTTACGTCAGATATTGAAGAGAGGAATGACGTAATTTAAAAATTGCGTCAATTGTCCTATGCTTCGACGCAAATAAGTATATATATTAATATTTCTCTTTTAGTAAATAAAATTTTCTAGAGCTAATAAAGTAATACTACTAAATTATTCTTTTTCCTTTTAGATTCATCTTTTCGTTTTTCTTCATCCTAAACTATATTCTACTACATGATAAGGTTATTCTTCCTTATAAGCTCTAACTTGCTCAAATAAACAAAAAACTCGATCTCATACCAATTAAGTTCGGTGATGGAACTCAATTCACAATTTCTACATGTTTTACTTTGTTCTTAATTGCTAAATTTCTCTCTCAGTCCTCTTTTTTGTCTCCCTCTTTTGCCAATTCACTTAAAAAAAGATTTGTGGGAAGTCAAATTGTAAATTTTTGAGAGTTGTGGATCAGAGATTAGTTTTTGGTTCCTAGTTTTGCTGGCTTACTTTCTCAATTTTCATCTATTGGTTAAAGGACCATGTATCGGTTACTAGATTAATGCTACCACATAACAAGACCAAAATTAAGCATAATTCTTAGAAAGCTCTAATCTTTAGCTACCAACTCCATTTCCACATAGTATCTTGTTTCCTTTTACCAATATATGCCAACTTCAGACTTATTTACATGGAGATGAACCGATAGTTTCAATCAAAATAAGTCAATGCCCTGAGCTTCGTTGAAAAAGTGTTAGAATGTACTTCCTTCTTATAAAAAGATGTTATATAAGTATTGCTTAATCCATTTTTACAAATGTAATAGCTTAGAGCATCATCTCTAAATACATGTCGAAAAAGAAGAAAAACAAAAAGTTGCTTTCTAACAAATAGTTCTTTTACATAATACAAGAATCAAGATCTCTCTGAGTATCATCTCCCAACTCAAAAGTTAAGAATTTTGATTCTAATCTTACCTTTTATACATTCCCTTAAACTAAACAGAAAATTACACATTGAAATGGTAGATGTTGTGCTTTATGTACACTATACTAGACCAATGCTATCACATAACATCATCAAAATTAACCATAATCCTTAGTAAACTCTAATCTTAAGCTACCAACCCCAATTCCACATAGTGCAAAAGTTAAAAAACATACAAAAAGCAAAACCCCCACCCCAATAGAAATACTTTCACCTAGGCCCACCATTAACTCCACCAGGCCCACCATGAGTCAAAATTCCCCTATTACCTCCACCACCACTACCACCGCCACCATATCCATACACGTGCCCACCTTGACCATATCCCATCCCGAAAATAACCCCACCATTCGCGCTATTTACCCCAACACCACTCGCGCTATTATTATTATTATTATTACTATTACTATTATTATTATTACTTCCTTGAACGGGCGGTCCAAGGCCGGTTCTCTCCCCTTCCAACTCCCTGAACCGCTGCAAATAAACCTTGAGCGGTTCGACGTACTCTTCGAACCCAAGGGTGGTCATCGCCCATAGAAGATCGTCGCCGTTGATCGTCTTCCGTTTCTCTCTCTGACACTTATCGGACGCTTCTCCGGTGATGAAACTTATGAACTCGGATACACATTCTTGAACAGTTTCTTTTGCGTCTTTTGAGATCTTTGCGTTTGCTGGCAGAGCTTTCTTCATGATTCGGCTCACGTTTGCGATTGGAAGAAATCGGTCTTGCTCTTTGGGATAGGATGATGAGAGAGAATCTCCGCGGTTTAGATGACTTGATTTCCCTCCTGAGTCGTTGTCTGAGTCTGCCATGATCGACTCAGCTAACTCGTTCGATTCTTCTTGTTCAGTAATAATCGCCGATAATCTAGGTTATCGAATTCTCTCTTTTCAATTATGCGAATTCTGCGACAATAATGAATAATATTGAAAATTAGTGGAGAATGAAAAAAAAAATCGACGTTTTGGTCATGATAATCAAAGAATCAAGATCGAATTAAAGGTTGAAGACTCTGAAAAATTCAATTTCATGCTAAATAATACAATTAATTACTGGAAATTCGCAACTCTACATATGAAATTAGTGAAAAATGAAGAAAATAGCATCGGCGTTTACGTCATGATAATCAACAGAATCAAGATCAAACTAGAGGTTGAAGACTATGGAAAATTCAATTTAATGCTAAATAATACAATTAATTACTGAAAATTCGCAACTCTACACATGAAAAATAGTGAAAACTGAAGAATATAACATCGGCGTTTAGGTCATGAATTAATCAACAGAATCAAGATCAAATTAAAGGTTGAAGACTCTGAAAAATTCAATTTAACGCTAGTAGATAATACAATTAATTACTGAAAATTCGCAAGTCTACACATGAATTATAGTGAAAACTGAAGAATATAACATCGGCGTTTAGGTCATGATAATCAAGATCAAAATTAAAGGTTGAAAACTCTGAAAAACTTAATATAACGCTAAAAACATACAATTAATTACCGAAAATTCGCAATTCTACACATGAAATTTCGCAATTCGCAGTTAATTACTGATAAGACGTTCGAATTAACATCGATTAATACTCCAAAAATGCAAATATTCAACTTCTCTCACTTCAAAACCACTAAAAGATAAATCCATTTTTCAATATTTTGCTCTTACCTGGAGAAAGAAAACTCGATCGTCGATCGTAGAAGCCGTCCAAAACCTTCAAAATCAGTAAGTGCAGCTGCTACGCCGAATTCCAATATTCAACTCCGACAAAATAAAAAAAAATCAGAAATCCGCAATTTCAGCGAAGATATAGGAAATAATCCAAGAATCGAAATCGAAATCGAAAAATCAGGTAATAATACTTCAAATACGAATTCCTCACTCAAATTCTACAAAAATCGAGGATTTTCAATTGTGTAATCAGAGAAAAGCGAAAGAAAAGGACGTGAGATTAAAAACGGAGAAAAAGGAGGGAAAATAAAATCGAGCGAATTTTGATTTGTCACGGAAATCAACGGTGGAAAGATTTGTAAGGAAAAAATGAGAAAGTTCGCGAAGAGAAGAAAACGGAGAGAGGAGAGAGAAAGAGTGGTGTAGATGTTATTGGTAAAAAATGAAATGAAGAAGTGTTTGTTGGTTGGATAGTTGAGGGAGAAGTAAAGGGGATAAATAATAAAAGTGAAAAAGGGGAGATTTTAGAAGATACGTGGAAGATTCTAAGCGGTTGTTTGCTGATAACTATGGGGGGTTGTCATGGAGGGGTGTTTTTAGATTTATTGGAATGGATTGGTCCAGGTGAGAGAAATGGTGTGGACCATTCAAGTAATATCTTGTACAGGTGGATGGTTGTGAGTGGTCGAAGGAAGGTTGGGGCCCATTTTTATTAGTAAATATATCTCGCTTTAGATAGGTATCGAACAGTTAGATGTACTATATCATGTATGTGCCAAGAAAAAAGGTTTGAACGCAAAAAGCATAGCGAGCGTGTTCTGCAACAGTAGCTTTGGTGGTAGCTTTTAGCTGCTAGCTGTTAGTGGTTGGTGATGTATAGCTGTTAACTGTTAGCTATCAAGGTACTCCATCCGTCCCAGAATAGTCTGAACACTTTACTTTTATGTTTGTCCCAAATTAGTTTGAACACTTCTATTTTTGGCATGGTCCCACTATTAATATATTACTTCCTCCGTCCCATAATATAGTTCCCATTTCCATTTTGGGAGTCAAACTTTAAAATCTTTGACCAAATATTCTCATTAATGTATACAAAAAACATACTCATGTGGGGTCTTGTTAGATTCGTCTCAATGTCTACATTTATATTATCAACTTTTTATATTTTTTACTAAGACAAAATAAAAGATATTGTAGGTCAAAGGTACGTCTTGGAGACTGTGCAAAAAGAAATGTGAACTATATTATAGGACGGAGGGAGTATTTCTTTTACACATCTTTGGCCCACACTCTAGCTTTTATCAATAAAAAGTTACCCAACTTTCTCTCTTCTCCAATAAAAAGTACCCCACCAACTCCTATCACATCTACTTTTTAAATAAAATAACATTTGATAATTACACTACAACTTATCACCTTAAACTACGTGTCTCAATAAGTGTTCAGATCTTTCTGGGACGGAGGTAGTAGTTGTTTAAAATATTGATGTTCAGTGAAAGAAGATGTCAAAGTAGTTGTTTATAAATAACTAATCAAAAATACAAAAAAAAAACTTTAATATAAATTTTATACACTATAGTATTTGTGTTTGCAAGTAGCAAAAAAAGATGAAAATAATGCAAAAAGGGTTTCCATCACAAACATTATTTATGTACGCATACAAACTAATTTGTATACAAAAAAAAAAAAAACTTTGTTAAATACTTAAATGCATCTAACTATTAAGATTTCTGTTACTTTTTAGACGTGGCTAGTGGGTTGATTTTATGTTTATTAGATGAGGGTTTGTCATGTAGATGAGACGACCTTTCTTTTTTCCATTTCCCACTAATTTTCTTTGATAGGAAACACTACTTTACTACATGTAAAGAATCTGCTGGCATGTAAATGACATACACTAGAGTTTGAAATAGAAAGTTTAAGGTTTATCTACATGGTTGCCTAAGGGTCCAGAATCCAGCCAATTAACTTGAAATAAAAGAGTTTTCTATAGTTTGCTCTTATCTTGAAAAGTAAGTAATGGTCGCAATCTTAGATAACAATCTTCAACGCTTTTACCAAATCCAATTATGGTCTCAGAAGGACTGAACAAATTTATCTAGGACGAACTTTGTTATGATTAATCATTCATGGATAAAGAGCACATGAATCTACTATCATGTACTATATTATATATACTTTTGAGAAGTATAAAATGTATAATTTGCTACATGCCGGAGATAAAGAAGGAGCTTTATTCATATATATAATATATGTAAGAGTATGGTGGCAAATGAAAAAACATTCAATTTGAAGTATAGTGTCCTTTCATATTTGTTCTTCACCCCAAATGGTTCACAAATTATGTTTTGAAGCCTTGCTTAGAAGTTTAAGAGATCACATATCTTAAGAATTTGATCAAAAGGCTTTGAAATAAAAAAAATGAAGTAAAGCAACTTTCAAAGTAGATATCAAGAACTAGATTTGGGAGGAGCCTAATTAATGTGGTGAAGCAACCATACAGATTTAAAAAGATACAATGATAAGAGACACAACTAGTTTTTTACTCCGTTGCGACAATTATAGATAGTGTTTTGTCCTCTATTTTAAAACATGGAGGATTCCTCATAATTCGATGTGAGGGTCATTCTTACCTCACTCATGATTGCTTAGAGAAGATGATGAACAATATAGGCTATTAGTGTCTACATCTCATTTTTCAGGAACTTGTTGTTAATTCTTGTCAGAATCTAATGAGACAAACAAGAATAATTCAGACCTAATTAAACCTTCTTATTTGCGTTTACTAATTACCAATTGTAACTCTTTAATTAGATGGATATATAACAAGATCTCACATTATAAATTTTAAAGATTGGTCATAGTCTCAGACTAATAGACCAGGTTTATGTCATGGAACTAGACTAGTCATCACTCATCAGTCATCACTCAATCAATGACCAGATAATTGAGGCAAAAATGGTTCGGAGAAGCCAACAGTGGGCATAAAAGTATATATAATTCTCGGATGATCTTAAGCCCATCCGAAGCAACTTTATTATTGAAGTTTCAACGAAGGAAATATCCACTAGTTGTTTGTTTTGTTAGGATCCGAAACAAAAGTCAAGGTCAATCTTTTTCATATATGGGTCTATCTTTCATGAAAAGTTTTTAGGCCATGTTCTTTTAAACTAAAATGAACTGAAAATGTGAGAAATTTGTCTGAACTGAACTGAATTTTCATTAATTCAATCCAAAAGAACAGGGCTTAGTCATCATCAGTTTTATGTAGCAAGGTTATCCAGGAATCTAACACCACATTTTCACTATTTGTTTCTTAGAAAGTTTATTACAATGCGATATATAATATCTTGAATAGTCGAATATAATTTACTTTATTACTCCCTTCATCCTCAACTATAATAGTCACCTTCTCCAAATTTTTAATAATGGAGGAGTGGAATAATTTTAAGAAAGAGACCCTTTACATTAATCCAACCATTGCCATCATCTCTTCATTATTTAATTTAAAAAGTGACAAGTCTAGAAATATATCTTTCTTTGATGTGAACGATAATATAAAAGGAAAATTTTCTATATTAATCATAAATGTTTTTTTTTTGGTATAACTAATACTTAATCTGTTCAAACAGTCTCAAAAATAATTTGCAATCAAGTTTTGTTTCTTTTTTCTAGTTTTTCCGAATAAATATGTGTTTAATTACAGCTATCAAACTATTTTGTTCAGTTAGGTATCTAATGTCTTCAGTTTTGAATTTTGATGCATAAATGGTCTATAAAAGCGAGGCTAAAAAGCGAATAGATGCATGAAATTGACGCAAAAGACATGTACTGTGTTGTATAGTATGCTTTCAAAAGCTAAAAACTCTTTTCTATCAAACATGGAACAGCATTTCTAAGCCAAAGATGTCCGATCACCTTTTTCCTAGCTTCACATGGAATGCTTTTGCTTTTTGATTTAAAGACTCGAAAACTTGTACTCCCTCCGTTCCAGAATACTCTTTACACTTTTCTTTTTCATCTGTCCCAGAATACTCTTTACACTTCTATTTTTTGATATGTCCCACTATTATTTTAATCCTTCTACATTTTAGGTGGCCCACACTCTCTCTCCTCTAAATAAAATAATATCACTCCTACTACCCACCAACTCTGACCATGGCCCACACTCTCTCTCCTTAAAATAAAATAATACTACTTTTACTAACTATTAATTTATATCACATCTATTTTTCCATAAAATAACATTTGATAACCAAACAACAACTTATCATCTAAAACTACGTGCATTGATAAGTGTCAAGAGTATTCAGGGACGGAGGGAGTAATTTTTAACCAGCAAAAAAAATGAGTTTTTCTTTTTACGGATGAAAGATAATCTTAATTGATTGTTTTTAATAGTATTATTGTGTTACATGAAGTAAAAAAAATTATGTCACTAAATAAGATGATGTTTGATTGCCATGTTTAAGAAGTTAAATTAAAGTATGTTATATTGTCACCATATCGATATAACTCAACAAGAGTTAACACACATAGTAGTATTTTGTAATGGCCTATAATAAATTCTTTATGGTTAAAGGAGTAACGTTTTCATACACAACTTCTGTTACACGACCTTACACGACTTGTGTAACACGACTTCACATGTCATAACGTCTACCTTTCAAACGTAGTGACGGAAAATTGGAAATAGTTGCTCATGTGCTAAAGAAGGTAACTTTTCAAATTTTTTTTAGCAACGCTACTTAAAAGGGGAAAAAAGTTCTTGTAGATCGCTAAAAGGGTAATTTTCAAGCATATTCCAATAACCTTTTTTGACTTCTATAATGATGAATTTAGTAACATTCGTCCCAATTTTTTGGTCACATCAAGATGGTCTCAATGATCTCTATTTTATGTCTGAGGAAAGAGGATTTAATCACACTCCAAATCTACCAATATACGACTATACGTGTCACATATATATTTCATATTCTTTTGTAAATTTATACACTTATGTGAAAGTTTCACTTGAATAAATGCTCCACTACGTTGAGTGGAAAAGAATTTTTGTCCATAGGTGAGAGTGTGAGACCATGATTTTGACAGTGGAAGGTATCCTATGACTCACTTGCCAGCATGATACTCGTATCTTTCATGACCTATTGACCATCTTGTTTCTTGCCCTTCAGAATTGATTGCTTAGTGATTCACAATTAGAAAACAGAAGTGTGATTTGTTTCCTTCTTTCTGATATAATTATAATAATAATGTCCCTGATTGTGATTTGTGAGACTTTCGTGTTTCTTTCTTCAATTCTGAATTTTCACATTTTCTCAATTCTTCATCATAAAAAATTGGAAAAATTCACATGAATAATACCAACTTTCACCCGTCTCCTCAAAATAATCCCAACTTTGAATTATTCCGGAATAATCCCAACTTTGAATTATTCCGGAATAATCCCAACTTTTGAAGGAACCTTCTCATAATAAACCAAACGATACTTTTTCTTGCCTACACTAATCCAATGCAGGTTTATAATATATTGAAAATTAGTAGTTCGAATTATTTTGAGAATGTACCCCCAAAAGTTGGGATTATTCTGAAATAATTCAAAGTTGGGATTATTTTGAGAGTACTGTTGAAAGTTGGGATTATTCATGTGAAATTTTCCCTAAAAAATTCAGAATATCGTTATTTTACCAAAACATTCGCAAGTATCATTAGTATTCTTAATACAAATGCATTTTTACGATACTATCTTTTTTGCGCAAGTATTGTTTCAATTCAACTTTTATAGTTCAAAGCATAGAAATATAATGCTCTTTCCGTTCTGTTCTAAATGACACATAGGACATTGGCACAGTGATTTCAGAGAAGAGAGATAGAGAGAGAAAATGAGAAGAGAAATAGAGAGAAGTAAATACCAAATAAAGTAACGTTTCATCTATTTTAAAACGGCTAAAACGTTATGTGTTTCATTTATTAAAACGAAAGAAGTACTACATTTATTTTTATATATTAGTCAAATATATGAATAGTTCAACATATGCGCCAAACTGTACCAAGCAAATGGTACACTCGGTACTGTTTTCTTTCTTATATGCTCATTCAAAGAGCTTCAAATAAGCAAATAAGTAGAGGATTGGATAGCTCCGGATAAGTAAGAATAAAGCTAAAGTATCGTGTTCAAGGTATAGTCGAGTGTACAATGAATACTCGCGTGTATTTGTTAATGCATTGAAGGGACGAACTTTAAAATATTATTATTTTTCAAAATAATGGAAATCAATTATCAATCCGATGACCCCCACCTAAGTCACCATCCCAAGTGGCATTTTCACTCTCATGAATGTTGACAACCAACTACCCTCTAATCAACAAAATTGAAGACGAAATCAAGATGGCACAAACACGTCCCATGTGTAACTTACTATTCTCTAATAGAAGAAACTATTGTGCAGTTCTAATTTCTAAATCCAAACATTAAGGCAGGAAATAAGAAGTCGAAAGAAGTCCCTCGCAACCTCTTCTCGAAAACTGACCACTTGAAGAAATCGACGATGAAAAATGATCACAATATGTCAGTTTAAATTAAATAAAAAGACCTAAAAGAGTTCAAGAATGTGTATAATACAACCTGCATCCTGCAGCATTAAGCATATCAACTGTTCTAGGACTATCTCTAGCAAAAGAGTAGTTTGTTTGCCAGAATATTTATAAACAACTATCGATAGATTACAGCTACTTTTACAGACTAAACAAGAGGAAGCAAAAGAGTAAAGCAAAGTTAATACTATCTAATTTTCTTAACTCAAGGGTTGAAACAAGATAAGGGATAGGTAATGGCATACTTTTACCAGTTGTTCTGCTGTCGTGTAATAAATCAGGCCTCCACCTCTTTACCAGCAGGCTGGACTTCATTTTTTTCAGCATCCCCGTCATCTCCATCATCTTCATCATCAGCTTCATCAGCTAGTTTTGTAAGTTCGTCCTGTATCATAAGCTTAATTGACGACTTTCTCGATGCGAGATCAGTACTAAATTGCTTGGCTGCAGAAAAAATAGCTTTTGTTAGCTCCTCTTGGTCGAGCTCTTGCATATCATCTGGCGGTTTGACATATTCCCAATACTAACATCTACCAATTTGTAAGATTAGTAAAACTAGCATTGAAGAGAGAAATTACCAAGTTGCTTCAGAATATCAGTGAAGGTTGCCTGTAGAAATTTCAAATGAAAATCACATCAGTAACAGGCATAAGATCCAAAAATTATGCAGCGCACATTTTATAAATAAATATATTTCTTTGGCGAATATTTTACGTTTAATAATCCATATAAGTTCCACAAGCATGACACTGCAAACGGATGAAAAAACAAGATACGATACCATAGCAAAAAACTAGCACGACATTGCACTAGCCATTACGGCCCAAAATGCTTCGACATCAACGCAGAATACTTGTGCAAGAATAATGATTGGGTACAACTCAGGCAAAATAATCTCTCTCTAGGACACAACCTCAGCTAGTCTCCAGGTTAGGAGCAACACTTCGTAAAAGCACACCACCCACAGATCCCAAGGAATCATTGTACCTAAGATTAACTCAAGTTAACTAGAACTTGTGGCCCGTATGGCAGACGATAATACATGGTGGCAATGTAATAGTATAGGTGACTTTGTGAATAAGTATCTTCCCTGGACTACAAGAAAGATCACAAAAAAGACAAGACGGCAATGGTTGTCGCATTATAAAATGAAATAAAGTCCTAAGACCAACAGGTCCTATGCCAACGTCCATAGTAATAGATGTCCTCTCACGGATCCCTCTTTTATAAGAGATTTGTTGAATTCAATAAACTATTCATTACCATCCATTGTCATTTCGTCATCTTAAAGGTGGTATTTGTGGTAGTGGTTGTAGTGAAGAAAAAAACATGTTTATGAATAAAGTTCCACTACCACCACCTTTTATCAACTACAAAATCAACCATAGGACGATCGGCCCAAATGCAATGAGTAGAGACTCCAAAGTTCAGTAGCCTTCTCCAATAACAGACATAAGAGCAATTAGAAACATTGGATTCTTACCGTATTAAAATCGACTTCTTTAAGAATGTCACATATTGCATTTCTTAGTTCGTCATCACTTGGCTTCAATTTGTCTTCTTTACTTTTCTCCTTCCCTTTCGCAGCCTTTTTACCTTCAAGATAGCAAAGCAAAAGTCAGAACAGGACTCAACTCCAGACTAGATAAATAATACAAACTTCCATACTTAGAATGCAATCTCAAAAAGCGAGATCAACAGAATAGATATTTCACAATAGTGAGGAAACCCAAGAAAACCGATTGCTTGAACTATTGTAGCCGAAAATGTTGCAACTTAACATGATTTCTTCCCATAGAACTCTGCATTTTTCTCTTCCACAAAATATTTTCTAATTTCTAAAGAGAAGCAGCTTTTGCTGGAGAATAAGTGACATGGTAAGAAAGCAGGAGAGTACCAACTTCTCAAGTCTCAACACTTACCGGGTTTGTCCTTTGCAGCAGATTTGTCCTTTGTAGCAGATTTTTCCTTTGTAGCAGGTTTTTCCTTTGTAGCCGATTTCTTTGAAGCTGAAGACTTTTCTTTCTTTGGCTCTTCAACTTTTTTCTTTCTCGAAAACACCTTAGGACTTTTGTCTTCGCTCTCAATAACCTTGGAATGGTTTGATGATGATTTTCTTTGTGTTCCTTTTGGCACCGATCTGGCTTTTCTGGGAGTGGAAACTGATTTGCTAACAGCTTTTCCTGAAGATTCTACATCTGGAGACTTTTTTTTTGTGTCTCTTTTTGCTTTTCCCGAACTCGCTTTCTCTTTTGGTGTATCTTCTTCAGAGTCAGCTTCAGACATATCCTTTTTCCCTTCACTCTCAGAAGGCTCTGATTTCTCATCTTCTGATTGTTCTGCAACTCCATTCTCTTTCTCCCCTTCCTCATTTTCTTCCTCATCCTCAGACTCATCATCAGTCTCAGGAGCAGTCTTTTTCCCTTCTTTTACAGAAGCATCACCTGTCTTCTTCCGGCTCTGCAACCATGACAGACATAAAACATCAAACAGATTCAAAGATGAGAAGAAGACAAGGTTTAAAACAATGGTAATAGTGTGAATTATATTTGGTGAACCTACTAGACTGGTCCACATCTTGCCATTTCTACCATCATTTGACACAAAAACATCAAACAAATGTAATGTTTTTGAGGACCAAGTATAATTTCTAGGAGCATGAGAGATGGCATGCAGAGGAGGGTGTAAAAAACCTTGGCACCGCCTTTAGGTGATGGTGATTTAGATGCACCTTGTGTCGCAGACCTCTTGCGCTTTTTGCCCTGAAAAAAGGTCAAACAGCAGTGATGATTGCAGTACAGCACATATCAGCAGCTTAGCACATAGCACAACAGATTCACTTCCAATATCTTTAAAACATACCTGATCTTTCTCTGCAAGTAAAACTGTAGTAGTAGCATGAGGAGCCACCAAAAAGTCAAGCAGCTTGACAACAATATCTTCCTGTGTGATACACCACGATATCACAATTCAAACATACAAAACTATCTCCAGAAAAGTTCTACCCAAATAGGTGTACATAATTAAATACTAGAATGACATATTAAATAGGGAAACCATGCTAGAAAAAAGTCAAAGAATACGACTATACAAGTACATCCAACAGAATTCAAAACCCCCTCTCCACCCCCCACCCCCCCCCCACCCCAAAAAAAACAAAAAGAAAAAAAAAAATCAACCAAAACCCTGACAGCCTGCTAAAGGACATGCTATATGTTCAATTGCAGTACATTGGAAAATGAAAATACACTATTCCGAAGCATCTTCATTGAGGAGAAAGGGAGGCAAGATCGAGATAACCAACTTCACTTCTCATAAACCGCAAACGAAAAAATTCAGATACTTCAGACAAACTAGTTAACTAATACATCAAAGTGAGAAGACTAGTGAAATTATGATAACGCAAAGAGCCTACAATTTCATTTGACATACCTTTCTAGTGGTAGTTTTAGTAATTGGTATGTCAAGCACATCACAGAACTCCATCAATTTCTCTTTCACACATTTGTCAAACTTCTCCTTGACTTTCATCCTTTGCTTATCCTGCAATAGTACTAAAAAACTCAGACAAGCCTTTCCAAAGTAAGTGAAGTTCGGAGCAGCAGCACTTGACAAAGAAGTGCTAGGAAACTATGTAATTCCAAAGCAATCCAGAAGCAATAATAAAGAAGAAGAATTAGACAGTTGACGGGCACACTGCTCCTATAATCAATTTGGTCGTACAGATCAAGCCACACAGACAATGATCTGCAGAAATCTGTCTTTCTTTTTATTTTGCGCTCTTTTGTTCTCACAAGTCAAAATTATTCTCAGTAGATCACTAAGACTGCAGAGTCTGAGCGACTCATAGTTTTCCTAGATACTCTTATATTTCCTCCGTTCTACATTACTTGATACATCTGAGCTTGACACACAATAAACAAATGAGGAAAAGAGATGAAAAGCGAACATAGAAAAAGAAGAGAGAAAAAGCTCACATGGGCAATGAACTATAGCAATTATTGTGCAACTTCGAAGTTCCGAAACGGAAATTGTAGCAATTAATATGTAAAAGAAGTATTAGACAAACTTCTCTTCCTAAATGATGCTCATGAAGCTACGACACTAATATTATTTCTTGCCAACTATTTCTGAATGACTTTTAGATATCCCAATCAAAGTTATTAAAATCGCGATTCAAATCTTAAAATCTTACGATTTTACGATTCAAAATATGGTAGACGATTCGATTCACGATTCTAGACGATTCTATACATTTCTGTTGACTAGCGAAAACCTCGCAAATTTAAATCATGCTAACAAAGCAAATAATAGATATATATTATTAATTATTGCTAATATAGTGGGTAAACAACTATTTTTTCTAATTTTTAGGTCTTTTAACTTATAATTTTAGCATATTCAATGAAGATTGAGTGCAATATCTTGATTATACGTGTTTGTAGAATCTTACGATTCTACGATTCAATTTTACGATTCGATTCTATAGATCGTTTCCGATTCAAACTAGAATCTCGATTTTAACAACTTTGATCCCAATTCCATTATCTACCTTAGACATTCCATGTCCTAAATTTCAATGCTGAAATCTGAAATCTGAAATCAGAAATCACAAACACGCCAGCACCACAAAGTCAATTGGTGGCATATAGGGTCAGAGCATTTTAATCTCAGAACAATAATTCAAATAGGTCCCTATCACAAATACATTAAACAACTGTGCTGCAAATAAAACAAACAAATTTCTAACCACCAACAAACAGAAAACAAGCTACAGTATGATAATGAAGATAGTAGATCAATAGTGCAGAGGCCTGTCCACAAACAGTTATGGAATTTACCTCATTGTCATGCCAGACAAAACCTGAAAACCGTGATATATTATGCTTAATTTGAGCTGCCTGCAAGAGAAAAAAATATCTTTATCAGAACAATATCCAATCCCTACACCCTTTTCTTCCAAGATAAACAGCAATGTTGCAGATAACAACGGACTTCATCAGATTGCATTGTAGTTTTGACTCAAAGCTCTCCCAGAGTATATGTATATCATTAGACATGTCAAAGCAAGTTGTACAATCAGCACTACATCCTTCCTCTAGTTATCGCATCAAGATTTGCCGATCTTGCATGTTTTCCTTTATATTCATGGTCTGAAGCTCCACATCTTTAAGCAAGTCAAATATACAAAATCTAGAGAATAATATGTCTACTGTCACTTTAATTGTACTCCATCCACCCTAAGAGCATCCTTAATAGAGAGAGAGGGGAAAAAAAGACCATACATGCAAGCTTTTCATCGTTTCCCTTAATAGGAAAAAATGAAAAGATTGTCAAACAACTAATCGTGGAAAATTGGCATGGCATACCGATCGGACAAAGTGAGCACCATTCCATCCAGAGAAAAAAAAGAAGAGGAAGATCTGAAGAACACCATGAGATAAAAGGATGAAACCTCGCTACAGTCTTGAAAGCAAGAAAAGGTACACGTACAACTATAACATCTCGGTGTTATCATCATTCATCAACCAGAAATGCAGAGACTTTATAAAAAGAACAAGCCTTTTAACCAAGAATGACCCAAAGCAATTACCATAACTTTCCTTCCCAAAGCATGTCCATTATAAATTGAATAGGTGCATAGTCAAACTAATAAATATTCAATCAATTAAGAACAAGGAAATTTGATTTACCAACTAATACTATAATTTGGACTGATCAATGACTGCTATTAAAGAGGGGAAAAAAAAAAAAAAGAGAGATTCAAGTACAACTGGAAACACACACCTTCCCTCTTCTTCCATACAGAATCATATGAAGCAACTTAAAAGTCTCATCACTCTTTTTCCTGGATAGCTTGTATGCAACTGCAATGCAAAGGGACATCAGAACAGAAGAAAAAAAAAAACCACAGTTCTGGACCAGTAGATATAAGACTATGGTAGCTATGGCCTATGGTAGCCAAGATTAAATTCATTGAGAAGAGCACTAAACATGAAGCCAGAGAATCTTACAGACGATTTCACAATTTTGATTTGAGAGCAAAGCCATCATATATATCAAAAAAAAAATCTTTTCAAACAAAGGCGGACTTCCCAATACATACAATACTGGAGAGTACACATAATTAGACTTTAGTATTTGACAAATGAGAAAGAGAAAGCCATCAATTGTACAGTTTTCTCTTTCCTTACAGCAAAGGTCGAAAAACTATTACTGAACTTCATAGCCAACATCTGAAAGGAAGTAGCAGAGGGGTCCATGCTAGAACCAGTAACAGCCATATTAATACTTCATATGCTTTATACATTGTGTCGAGGTCATTAAAGTAGGCCAATTGACAACGTACGATATAGAGCAAGCCTATTTGGCCAAAATGAGTGACTAATGAACTTTGTAGCCACTGCGAACTTTGATAAAAGTACGTTATATAAACTTCATATTAGAGCCCAACACAAGCAGAACATCAACAAACTTATACAATAGTTAACATTGTAGAAAAGGTCTATCGACACTTGACATTAAGCTCCTTTTCCACAAAATATATAAGCACATCCTAACTCTGACAAATCTACAGTAACACAACTTTTACAGAATATTGAACTGACAGGAAAAAAAAAATTATTCCATACACATCTTTATAACAAGACATATATGCTTATGCAGTCAACAGGTTGTCATATCTAGAAGGGTCTCCAACCAGTCAGCAAGTATATCCAGGTTCAAGTTGACATCTGAAAGTAGTATGAAGTTCAACCCAGAGATTGCTCTAGATTAGAATAAGGAAACCAAGCCTATAGCAAGACGCAGAAAAGCTTAGTCATTATACCAATCAAACAACAAAATTATGTTGTGTTACGAAAAATACACACTAGTGCAATCACACAACAATTTGTTGCGAAGATAATATATTATCCAAGCATGTATGTATAAGTTCCTCCCAGTCAAATTAGCATTGCCGTCTGTAATCTCAAATGAATTGAAATTCTTACTATCAACTTAGTTAATAACAGTGTCAATAATTCTTCCATCAAGGCACATACAGGCAAACCTAGAAATGTGCTCACCAGCCACATTATCTAAGCAACTATGTTAACCAATTCAAGCATCATTAAACATCATCCTCTTATGTAGCCTGCTTGTACCCAGTCAGGACACTATCCCACAAAACCATAGTTCAGAGATCACATACAATAGCCTGCTCGTACCCAAAGGGATACACATGAGTGTAAAAGCAAGTACACGACTTCCCTTCCTGTCTCACTAAGTGCACCAATATTTCTAGATCTGTAAGGAAGGCTTGCTTCACATGTAACTGATAACTGGCTGCTAGAGAAAAAAGGATCACACTCCAAATATAGCAGCAGCACAGTAACAGCCCCCGGCGGCCTGGTCCACCCCACTCAGAATCAATTTTCTCTTCCTTCAAAGGAACAAACAAGTAACAACCATTCCATATAGACACAGAAAATAGGAAATCTATCTAACCATTACATCTCCATTCTTCCAAATTCCTTTACATAAAACTATACATGCAAATGGCAAGATAAAGAAAGCAAAAAGATCTAGATAAAACCTGAATTTAAAGGTCACACAAATGATATCTGATTCAAGATCAGAAATCGAGTACTCTTTGAAAATAAGAATTTTATTCATAAATCATACTGCTCAGGTAGTGACTAAGACTGACCAACAAACCAAATTACTTATAACCATTAAACAAGACCAGACTACCACCAAAACAATTTCAAGTAGACATTTGGAATTCTCTTAGACCAATTATGTTCCAACTTTAGATAATAATAAGAATAATGGTTTTAAATTAGAAAAAAAAAAGAAAATAGAAAATAACACAAGCTAGTCCATTTTTTGGAACGTTTACACAACAAAAAACTATTCAGACATTATGGGAAAGGAGTCACATACCATTAGGTATTTCTTTCAGCGGGGTGCCACGACCCTGCAATGTCAAGCAATAATGAGAACTAAAATCCAGGGGAAACGGAGTTCAAATATCCAGAAGGACATGAGCTGGAATAGGGAATTATGAAATCAGCACCTTTTCAATGTGAAATTCCCTAGAGTTATCTTTCTCAACTGTCGCAACCAACCTTTCTACAGATTTTCGTTCACGTACAGGGCGGTCAATTGCTGGAGTCCTAGGCTCCTGCTCCTTCTTAATAACTTTTTTTTTCTTGTCAGCACCCTTATCCACAGCACTCTTCGCCCTACTGCGCTTCTTCGAAGGTTTCTCCTCCTTGCTCTGCTCCTCCGCCTCCTCTTTTTCTTCTACTTTATCTTCTTCTTCCTTTTCACTATCCTTCACCTCCTTCTCATGTTCTTCATCATCTTCCTTTTCCTCTTCACTCTCCTTTGCTTCTTCCTCCTCCACTTTTTCATCTTTCTCCTCCACTTTTTCATCTTCCTCCTCCACTTTTTCATCTTCATTCTCTTTCTCGTCGTCCATTTTCTCTTCTGAAGCCTCAATATTCTCAGCCATTTCAACGTCCTTCTCATCTTCATTCAATATTTTTTCTTCTTCCATTGCCTCAGCTTTAGGCTCTTCCTTCTCTTCCTCTGTTTTGGTTTCCTTCTCTTCTTTAGGCGCTTCCTTCTCTTCCTCTACTTTGCTTTCCTTCTCTCCCTTAAGCTCTACCTTCTCTTCCTCTACTTTGGTTTCCTTCTCTTCCTTAGGCTCTTCCTTCTCTTCCTCTACTTTGGTTTCCTCCTCTTCCTTAGGCTCTTTGCCTTCCTCCCCCTTCTCTTTGCCCGTCTCCTCCACGCTTGTTTTATCCTCAGCTTTCCCACCATCTTCATCTTTGTTATCTACTTCCATTTCTTTCACTCCATTTCCTTTTTTCTCTGCCACAGTTTCAGCCTCCTTCTCCGGAGACTTGGTCCCATTAGTCACCGGCGTCACAACTGCCGAATTCGCATCCTCCTCACCCATAATCAAATCCCACTTGCCAATTAATTTTTCCTTTCAGCAGAAATCTGAAAAGTGAAAACCATAAAATCACAATAAAAATTACTTCTTCCAAATCAAACTCAAAACCAGATGAAGAACACATCCAATTCCAAAATTAACCTCACAAAAACACCAATTCACCACTCACTCAACAATATTAGCAACTTCAGATCCACAAACAACTCAAAACAATCACAAATAGAAATCAAAACTAACTCAAACTACCTAAATGCACGAAATTCACAACAGCAACAAAAAACGCAAACAACAATCAAAATTCACACTAGCAAAAAAAAACCCTAAGCTGACGAAACCATAACAATCGATAACAAAAATTATAGGAAAAAACACAAAATTAAAACTCAAAATTCATCAAAAATCAACTAATTGAACGAAAAGTAGAAGAAAATCGAAAACTTACAGTGAATTTAACAGAAATTAGAAGTGATTCGCTGGTTCGAAATGAACTTAGTTCGACGACTCTCTCACTCACTCTCAGTTTCTCTCTCCTCTCTCTTAAAAAAAAACTGAAAACTATATTTCTCTCTCCTCTTACTACTAATTTACGTGAGGAGGAGAGAGAAAAAGAAGAGGGAAGGGCCAGTTTTTTTTATTTTTTACTTTTGCAACACTTGGCATCTTCAACTCTTTTAAAGTGGGGTATTTTCGGAACATTCGTTTATTTTTTGTTTGGTGTTTATCTATCTCGGATTTGAAATCCGGATTTTAGTTGCAATTGAATTTTTTGGCGGAACGATGTGGAAATTGGAATGGATTGAAATTTTCATTCTATTCATACATCATGATATTTTCCGATCTTATGGAATGTTTTCAACTTATTTTCCAAAGTTCAAAAGTCGTACATTCATTTGAACTCATTTAATAAATGTACTTCCTCCCTAACAAAATAGATATTATACTTTTCAAATCACAATTTTCCAGGTAATTTTTCGAATAAGAGATATATAGAGAGAAAGAAAAATGAAGACCCATGTGAATATGTGATTAGAGAGAGATTGTTGCCTAAATAAAAAGTGTAATATCTATTTTGTTACAACCATATATAGAAAGTGTAACATCTATTTTGTTACGGAGGAAGTATATCAAATTGAAACAAATATAGTTTTAATATGTTACAATGACGATCATTGAGTAGATCTAATACTTGTGAAAAACGCTCGTCTTTCACAACATTGTCTGATACATCCTTTTACAAGGGGGTATCTCGATATATTGTAGTTTTAGAGAAGAATTAGATTTAATTCAACTGATTGTAAAGGAAATACTGACACCTGTTGCAACTCAACACAAAGTCCGATCAACAAATCGTGCAACCTTCAATATGAGACTCAGATCTTCAAGCAACAACAAACATTGCTCACAACTCCCAGAGATGAGGAGAAGACTATCAAATTAAATAAACAATTTATTGAGAAATAACGTAACATTATCAAATTTATTTCGCAATTGAGAATAATTGAACTACAACACTACAATGTATAGGATTTTATTATAGACTGTATAACTTGTATAATCAGGAGTAAGGACCATTTATTTTTAATATTTTCAACTTAAACAAAATATTGGGAATAAGATTATCAAAATTATCTCACCATTGAGATTCATTATACTACAACACTACGATGTATATAATTTTATTGTAGACAGTATAACTTGTATAATCAGGACCATTTATATTTAATCTTTAATTAGATGTATATTATTTATTACATTGACTTTACAACAATTAAACTAAAACCAATATTTACTTATTGTTGAGTTCACAATAAAAAAAATTGAAGTAACGATTTGCAGCGCTGCTCTGATCATTGATTAATGCTTAATGCATAACACTTTTAACATTCTTTATTTCTTAGTATAGAAAGAGAAACTACGACTTTCCTGCATCCACTAACAAGCCATATAAAGTAGAAGTTTTTTTAGAGAACGATTTGCTGAACTTGAGGGAAGGAGAGGGAGTGAAGTCAATAGGCTAAAATTTGTTGAATTGACGATCAATTGCTTGTTGTTGACTTGTGCCAAGCTAATGGAATTGAGTATTGACGGACAAAAAAAAAAAACCAATCGTTATTTACCGTCCGTATTTACTTGAAATCGTCTGTATTTTTTTCTTTAAATACCCCCCATGCCCCTCCCCCTTTCACCTCACTTTACCCTCTCCACTCTCACCAAACTTCATCCCTCTCTCTACCATGAAGCACTAACACCACCACCACCTTCCGAACACCGCCACCGAACCACCACCACCGTACAACCACCACCGGCGCACCACCTCCGCCACCGACGAACCACCACCGTTGCCTCTGTGGAGGCAACAATTTTTTTATCCGTTGCCTCCATTGGGGTAACGGATTTTTCATCCGTTACCCTGCGGTGAATTTCTATGAGATTTTCCGGCGAGGGGGGGGGGTTAGCGATTTTTTTCCTTTATTTATGTTTTAATTTGTGTTTTTAATAATTACTGTTTTAATAATTGGTTTTTTTTTCTTTAAAATAATTTATATTTTTTTATAATTTATGTTTTAATAATATATGTTTTAATAAAAAAATATTATGTGTTTATTTGGCTTTTGATAATATATGTTATTTTAATTGATTATTTTAATTTTAATATTTATTATGTTAATTTATGTGATTATGTTGTAATTAGGATTTTATTATGTTAATGCATGTTAGTACTCCCTCTGTATTTTTTTATCTTTCCTACTTTGACTTTGCACGTTTGCCAATGCACTTATTCTACCTTAAATATCTTTCATTACATATTTGTAAAAATTATAATAATTGAATATTAATAAACTACTCATTTAGATGAATCAAACAAGACCCCACATGACTATATTTTTTCTTATATATTGAGAAAAATTTAAAAGATTCTCTCTAGTTGTGAATAGTGTCAAGATTCTAAGTGAGAAAGATAAAAAAAATACAGAGGGAGTAACATATTAGTATTATTGATAATTATCTGTTTAATAGCATGTGATAATAGTTATTATTTAATTAGTTAATTAATTTGTTTGAGCATGTTATTATATTATAAAAATATTTTAATGATATTAGCACGTTAATTTGTAGTTAATATTTGTTGATATTTTATTCAAATAATTAGTATTAGTATAAAAAAAACATTTAGTTAATATTTGATTTTCCGTGATAATTAGTATTGATTTTGTAATTAGCGAATAATAATACATCCATTTCTGTTAATTTGTTAATAAATATTTAGTTAATATTTGTTGATATTTTATTC
Source organism: Beta lomatogona (assembly GCA_947646795.1). Classification (NCBI taxonomy): domain Eukaryota; kingdom Viridiplantae; phylum Streptophyta; class Magnoliopsida; order Caryophyllales; family Amaranthaceae; genus Beta; species Beta lomatogona. Next base: position 476,618 of record CANSNZ010000999.1, read on the forward strand.
AAATATGTATGCATATTATTGTAATTATTTTGATAAAAAGTAGTAATTTTATAATAGTCGTTGCAAAAAATTTATTTATGAATGGTTGTTATTAAGTTGACAAATTGAATATGTAGTTAATAATAGTTGTGATTGGTAAATAAATAATAATGATTATTAGTTACGATAAGTAAGTAAATAATAGTGATTAATATTACTGATTATATGTTGTCTAAATGGAAAAATGTTAAACATTATAGGTTTATTTGCCGGAGTTTGGGGGTGATTATATAGATTATAATCACATGTTTTATAATGAAACATTATGGGCTGAGAAAAAGGAACTACAAGATTGGGTTAAGACAAGGGCACATGAAATCGGGTTTGTGATGGTTATTATATCAAATCATAAACACGATCCTAGTGGTCGACCATATGTATATATAAAATGTAACCGGGGCGCACAATATAGGGGTGAAGGTAGGGATCTTAGTGTAGCAGAACGTGTAGGTACAAAGACAAAAGCATGTGGCTATAGAGCGGGAGTTAAGGTTGAGTATTTGGAGTACCCAGATCGAACTGAATGGGTGATCAAAGCAAAATGGGGGATTAGGGGCATGCACAATCATGAGTTCATTCATTACCGTGAGGGCCATCGACCCATCAGCGGCCTTAGTCCGGCGGCTGAGGTTTTCGCTCGCGATATGATAAAGTCACACATTAGGCCTGCTAGTATCATGAAAGATGTGAATGAAAAATTTCCCGATGATCATCACAACCTGAAGGAAAAGGATATAAGGGAAGCAATGGATGGTAGAGACGTGATGCAACACTTCCTTCACCTTGCTCGAGAGAGCGGCTACCTTCATTGGATTAGGCAAGACGAGGAGACAAATGCAATGACTGCGGCATTCATGGTGCACCCTCGTTCGGCAAATATCCTCCGAACTTATCCGCTTGGTGTTGGTATGGATGCAACATATAAAACCAACAAATATAACATGCCTTTTCTAGAGTTCATTGGGATGACGCCTTGCAACAAGAATTTTATGGTTGGGTATGCTCTGATGGCCAACGAAACAGCTGATAGTTATAATTGGCCAACGAAGCCTTTTCTTGGATTTTTTTCCGTATTTCAAGAAAGTGCTCGAAGAACCATGTTCTTTTCGAGAGGTTATGTGGTGCATAGAAATCCTTGTGAACTAAATCTTTATTGATCTCAAAATCCTTTTCAAGGACATTAAGCTCATTAGAGATGTTTTCAGTTATAACCGAGGTTGAGGGTGAGTCTGGAGGAAACTGTCTTTCAGCATAAACCGGGTAAGGAACTTGGGTTCTATATTCAACATTTTGGATAGAGAGTGAAGGTATATCTGAGGTAGAATACCTTGGTCTTTCTGGCTAACTATTTCTAGGACAACTAATTTGTCGTTTATAATGCATGTTATTTTCAGAAGGAAGACGGGAAGACCGCCGTAGGTTTTCAATAGAGGAATGGTCTGAATACCTAGAGCTAGTGCTCCTGTTAAAGCTAAGTTTAACACTACCGTCAGAGTATCGTATGACTCGTTCTAAGTAGGTGTTGGATTCTAGAAGAGCTGGGGATTGTGCTTCCGGTTCAGCAGCTCCTTCAAGGAATCAATCTTCAGGAAGACTGATATCATTCCATTGTATTGGTCTAGGGATTCTTATGTTAGATCTACAAAGGTCGGTTTGGAGGAGGAGGGTTTCTCCTTTCATATATAATGTGTTGTATATTTCTAGTATTAAAAGCAGACATCATGGCTTAATGGACTTTATAGATCAGAGCTACTGGAATAGAACCATCAAACATTTTGTAGTTATGAGTTTTAATTTGTAAAAGTAAGGAGGATAAGATATTCTTATCACTTAACGAGACACTAAAATTTGGATAACAATCAAAAGAGACTGAACCCATGCATAAACTTGACTCTATAGTTCCTAGTAAGGAGTCATTAAAGTCTTTGAATCGTCCATCTCTAAGGCCAACAAGGACAGAGGAATTTAATCCTTCTTTAGTAAGAGGTTTTAAGCCTACTTGAACCAAGCCTATATGAATATAACAATAACCTTTTTCGACATGTTTTTGCAAAGTTTTTGCTGAAAATAATTTAATAGTATCAATAGGTTTTGTTAAATGGATATCTCGTTCTTGGGTTTTGATAACATAATCAGTTTTAAAAATATTATATCTACTCATTTTATAAATATGATCTTTATTAACTTTGGGTATCTCCGAATTGTCAATGCTTTGCTCAAGGTTTTCTATAGTAAATGTTTTATTTTTAACCAGCTTATTGGCTTTACTACTACCACAAGAAGAGGATGGAGTTTCTCTGTTCCAAATAGAACTCATACTTATGAACCATAACTTAGTCCAGAAATCAAACCGGAAATAAGCCCTATAACCTACCCACCGTTTAGGTAACTGTAGCCTTATGGTCTGACTGCCTCACACGGGACTTACTGCCTCTACAAACGTTAAAACGAGCAGAATAACAAATAGGACAGAAACAAGTTTTGGGACTGGAAAGTACTGATAACAAAATAACAAGTTTTATAAGAAACAAATATAACTACACCCCATTGGCTCTAATACCAGGATATTTGTGTGTATATATATATATATATATATATATATATATATATATATATATATATCAACTTTTGCGCTTAGCACGTGAAAGTTGTCGGTATTGAGATCCTACTTTAGAGCGATAAAGAGGTACGATCAGAGCGATACGTGGGAATGGTTGGATCAATGAAATCGACAAGTTGGACCATAAGATCCTACATATATTGTTGCGTTTTAATAATTGTTGATTTCGAGAGTTTATGATAGTGTATAATTCTTATTAGGTCCTTTGTTGCAAAAGGAAAAAACCTTCTATTTCATCTTACTTCCTCTGTATTTTTAGTTGTTTAATTTCTCATTTGCACGTGTACTAATGCACAACTTAGACCTTTAACATCTCTAACTGTACATAAGTAAGATTTATATAAAGTTGATATTTGAAAAATATATATGGAGACGAATCTAACAAGATCCACTTTACTATGTTTTTTCCTTACAAAAAAATAACTAAAGATGGTCAAACTACATTAGAATAATAGTGTCAAAAGCCAACATAGAACAACTAAAAAGACCGAAGAAGTATTTGACAAAAAGTAAAAAAACCTTAAGAGAGCAATAAATTCAAAATTATATAATAATTACTTGATTAGTTATAAATCAAAAGATAAAGTAAAATAATGACTTGATTGGTTATAAATCAGAAGATAAAATAAAGTAAATAAAAAAATCAAAATACTCCATATGATCATTGAATAAAAAAATTGTGTTATTTTATTTTAGGGTTTTTCTACGTTATGCCCTCGTGTTTTTTCATTTTCTACGTTGTACCCCATCTTTCTGGAATTTCTACATTGTGCCCTTGTGTTATCTATTTTTAATACAAAATGTCATTGCCGTTAAGTGGCTGTTATGTGTCTCGTTAGAGAAATTAATAATGATTAATTAATTTGAGTAGCTGTTAAAAAAAACACGGGAGGGAAACTTTCCCACCAAAAAACTAGGGTTTGACTCCCTTTGATTAACTTATTTCCCCTGCCCCAAATCTTAATCTTCTTCCTTTTCTCTTTCTCTTTGAAGCTCCTCTCCATCATCAACAATGTCAACTGCAAATTCTTCCTCAGTTGCGGCTTTGGAATGGGACTTCGTCACTCCCAAGTGTAATTGCAGCCCCCCAAAAAAGCGAGATTGCACATCTCTGGATCTCAACGCAATCCTGGTAGGGCATATTTCAAGTGCGATTTTTGCAATTTTTTTGTTTGGTTGCACAGTGGACATATGATTAGAAGAGGAGATGCTGCAGATGTGATGCGTGGTGAAGATGGGAGTGGGGTGCATTTCAATGACATGACTTTGGTCCAACTTAGGGAAGACATAGCAGCAGTGAAATAAAAATTGGGTGATTTAGGGGTTTATTTAAGGGATTTGGTGAAGATCGGTTTATTTATGTATATCTTATTGGTAATTATCATCAAATTATGTTAAATTGTAGTAATGGAAAGTAAGATGGTTTGGTTTTTTTTTTGTAGTTTGTATGCAACTGATGCAGTTTATGAATGAAACAACTTGAATTCTTGTGCTACTAATCTGTGTAATTTGTTTGCAAATTTAGTACTAGTCATTAATTGATGGCAACAACAATTGTTTGCACTTGTCATTACAAAAAAAATCCCTCCTTGTACAAGACAAAAATTCCAGTTTGTTTCTTCAAACAACATGAACAAAACATCAGCATATGTTTGGCCTAATTTGCACTTGAAATAACATAAACAAAAGATCAGCAACACTCCATATGCATCTGTGCATTCTATTACTTCAACATAGACAACCTATCCATGATCTTCCTCCTTTTTGGACTCAAACTCTGACTAAAATCATTAGCAGCACTTGTTGAAGGTTGAGATCTGTTCTGGGGTTGAGATCTGTTATGAGGTTGAGAGCTTGACATAGCAGCTTTGTGTTGTCTAGTGTTAGGTTGACTCATGGATACACCCCTGCTATGGTATTGAGAGGATGATCTAGCAGCCCTGTTTTGAGAACCATTAATCATCAGTTCAATCAAATTGGAGTCAGGCTCTACAAGAATCCTCATTTGCCTTTTACCCTTATCTGCAGCCCTGGTTGGTTCCTCTCTTCCTTGTTGCTGAGCTAATTCCCTTGCAGTTGCACCACCTTTGCAGGTTTTGGAATTATGTCCAAATGCCTTGCATTTTTTACACTGCACTGTTGCACTCCTCTTACCCTTTTTCTGCTCACCTTCTTCCCTTCTTCTATTTCTGGAAGGCCTACCTACTGACCTTTTCATGGTTGGTGGGATCAAGGTGGGCACATCCATAGCAGGCCACTGCTCAGGATCAGGAATTGGTGATATGTTGCCATGATATGCTTCTTTGTACCTAGCAACTGAAAAGCACTCACTCACAAAGTCAGCTGGGTCTTTTTGTGCATGTATTATGGCCTTAACTCTATGCTTACATGGAATTCCACTCAGCTGCCACCTACCACAAGCACACACTTTGTTTGTGAGGGACACAGGTAACACTGCTCTACCCTGATGTATCTCATACTCCCCCCTCCCAGATGGATAGGCCTGACATGTTCTTGATTCCTTAATCATCACTCTTAACCTCTCTCTAATATTAGGGCAGATTCCATCATCTTGCCACTGCTCACAAAGCTGTTGTCTTGTTGCATGCATCACCATAGCTATCCTCCTCACACATGTGCAAAGAACCAAAGTGAGTATGTTTTTCAATATAAAGCACTAGAACAAGAAGGATCAAACTAATGTATACCTTCTAGTAGAGTTAGAACTGGATATGACCTATCTACTCCAATTGTGCTGTTGAAACTCTCAACAAAGTTGTTTGTATTTTCATCATTGCATAATGACTCATCAAACTTAAATCTAGCCCATCTATCAATTGGTCCTATGTTTTTAAACCACTTCACAGCTCCAAGTCCTGCATATGCTTGCACTTTGTTTATGACATGCCTAAATGAGTAAGCTGAATATGCATTTGTTACTCCCCAAAACAGCTTATGCATGAGGATGCCTGGGTATTCAGTCTTAAAATTCTTGCATAAATGCCTAGCACAGTACCTTCTAGGTACCTTAGGCCACATAGAGTCCAATGATGGATCAATACCCTGCCAATACATACATAAAAAACAAACTAAAATGAATTTGTCTACATTAACACATCTGCTTATTATAAAGCATTGAAAAAAAGGTAATGAAGTGCAAACCTTTGGCCTATCAGACATTATAGCCCAGTCAGTTCTTCCAGTTGCAGTAAGTATACCCTTGAGATGTGCAAAGAACCATGACCAACTTGTCTTGTTCTCTGAATCAACAACAGTAACAGCCACTGGAAATATTTCAAAATTTCCATCTAAGCTGACTGTTGACAACAAAATACCTCCATAGTTGCCTTTGAGATGGCAACCATCAACTCCTACCAACCCTCTGCAACCATTAATCAATCCCTTAAACTGTGCAGCAAAGCTTACAAAGATAGATCTGAATTGTAATGGCCTCTCTGGTTGTTGTAGCCTAGCCCATGTGCAAAAGGCAACTGATTCAGGGTTGTTTTGTTTCAATATCTCACAATATTTGGGTAAATCTTTGTATGAATCATCATGGCCCCCTAGGATGAGTCTCATGGCTATCTCCTTCATCTTGTACAGGGTTGAAGTAGCCATTCTTAACCCAAACCTATCCCATAGCAAGTCATTCATTGCCTTCCCTTTTATATCTGGGGTTGCCCTGATATCTTCTAATAGTTTGTTTGCTGCCCATGCACAGTTACACATAGGGTTGTCCACAAGGTTCAGATCACATTGATGTTCCTTAGAAACTTTTTTATGGCCCATGTATAACCATCAGCAAGGCTACTAGCATGTATTCTCCATCAACACCTCTCATCAGCACATTCAGCTGTGTATCTATGAGAATCTGCCTTCCTAACAACTAATGCAAAGCCCTCTTGTATGCAGTAGTCTCTAAGTACATCCTTAATGTGGTCTTTATCCACAAACATAACCCATGGCCTGAGTTTAATGTTCCCTAATTCAGCATCATCAAACACTTGTCCATTTATATACAATCTAGTCATATACCCACCCTCCTTAGGACACCAGTCATTGGACTTGAAGGGTTCCCAACCTCCATCTACATAGTTCTGATTTAGGAGACCATGCACATCTTCCTCCTCATACTCAACATAACTAACAGAATCACCACTCTCCTCCCCCTCTGGTTCTTTCTCACCCTCACTATCACTGGCACCCTCACTCTCACTCAGCCCATAACCTCCCTGAAAATCCCCTTCATTAACACCTCTGCTCCTAAGCTGGGGAACCCTCACACTCACTTCTGACCCCTGTGTATTTTGAATTGTCCTTTGAGTCTTTGGAACCCAAAGACCCTTGAGTGTTGCAGTTGATTTGGGCATCTTCTTGCCATGAGGGAAGGAATTTGCCCTATTGGTTTTCCTGGGTGGTCTGGGCTCCCTAGATGTCCCTGTATGTGGTAGAGGGGGTTGGGTATTTTGAGTGCTTTGTGTAGTGTAATGTGTTTGATCAGCAGGTTGCGAAATACCAGGGGGGCTTTGACTGGTGAGGTCTGTTTCAAAGTCATAATAGGAAATCTGAGGGGGGCTTTCAATGGTGGGGTGTGTTTGGTTATTTTGAGAGATTTGAGTGGTGGGTTGTATTATCAAAAGGGGGAATTAGTTGCACGTCTAGAAACCTTAGGCTCCTCCTACTGCCTTCTTGTGAGTTTCTTGATGAGATATGGGGTGGAGAATTAGGAATTTCTTCCAATAGTTTTGGAAGCCTTTTGGGATTGGTTTTTTTTTGGTTTCCATCTAAGGGGTGGGCTGTGGAGTTGGTGGAGCAGTGGGTTTAGTTAATGGTCTCCTAAGTGGTATCTTAGGCCTAGGAGCAGTAAGGGGCTTGAAAGGAGGCTTCAAGGGTTTGGTTGTGAGTTCATTACTTGGGCCACCTACTGTGCTAGTCATTACATTGGGCTGGACTGGTTTAATGGTTTGTGATGTCACACTACTAGGCTGGGCTGGTTTATTTGATTGTGATGTCAAACAGTTGGTGTCCCTAGTTTTCACAGTCTGTGCTAAGGTCCAAATGAAGTTGGCCTTGTCAGTAGCACCAATCCAAACATCAATTTCATCACTTTCAACATCAGCAAACATATTCATCATTGTTTTGTCATCTACCAATTCATGACTATTCATCCTATGTGAATAACTCAAATCAGGAAATTCTGGAAGCTCTATCCCATTTTTAGCAAACTCAACACACATATCATTTAGCACATCAATCATCAAACACTTATCAATATCATCTATTCTTAAAACAACATGATTTCCCATATAATGTAATTTCAGTATCTTGTCTTCCATTTCTGCAAAAAATTAAAACCACAACCACTGCAACAATTCAGGAAACGCAAGTAAAATCCTAAAAGCATCTTATGGGAACATGCAAAAAAAGGCCTTTTTTTAACTACACAAAAATCACATTTTTCATGAACTACAGGTTGTAATTTTAGAACCATACTTGAGGAGGGGGATTTCACATCAATTTCCGCAACTGAATTCAAGAATTTTGCGCTCAAAAGATTCCATCTTTAGCTAGGGTTCTTCAAAATTCAACCACCATTATAGGGTAAGTTTTTGCTCTGGGATTTTGTTTTTGGGACAGAGTGAGAAGAAGAGGGAGTAAGGAAGTTGAATGATCAGGAGAGAGAGAGGGGAGGGCTATTTTACTTTCTTTTTTTTTGTTCGAAAAAATTTAAAAACTGACGGTAGGTGACACATTTAATGCGAAACCTAACGTCCGTCATTAATAAGCCCTCATTAATGGCATTTTGTATTAAAAATAGATAACACAAGGGCACAATGTAGAAATTCCAGAAAGATGGGGTACAACGTAGAAAATGAAAAAACACGAGGGCATAACGTAGAAAAACCCTTTATTTTATTGTGTGTCATTAAAATTTGAGTTGGGTCAATTTCCATTCAGGTCCTTATTCAATCAGGTTTATATCATATTAGATTTTAAGTATATGGTTAACATTGGGTTATTATTTTCATATCCAAATCAGGTTTCTATTAGAATTTTTGTGTCGGATCGGATCTAGTGGTTTTGCCAGGTATCGAGAGGAACCAAGTTACAATACAACCAGTCAGCTAGCCATAATATCGTGATAAACGCTGTTTACACAAATTTTGTTGGGCTTCATAGCTATAATGTTTATCGGTCATATATCAAATGTATGAGCCATGGGGTTGTAGCCCAAAATTATAGTGCAACGTGCGCACTTGTTGGTCAGACTAAGTCATAGTGGGTTGTGACTCATAAGACTTAGGAGCAAGTAAATTTAGAAAAAAAAATGTTTCCCCCGTTTTTTTGTTACACACAAAATATTAGACTAGGTGGTCTAATTTTAATATAAACTTAGAAAAACTCAAACCCTATATTCTCCTAGGGCCTGTTCTCCTCATCTTATTTTCAGTTCAGTTCACTTCAGTTTAATTCAGTTGCAATCACTTCAATTAAGTTCCAATCAGTTCAGTTTAGTTCATTTCCTAAATTTTTATCATTACTACCAGTCCAGTCCAGTCCAGTTGCAATCAGTTCATTTCAGTTCAATCTAATTCAGTTAAGTTGTTTCATGCATAAGAGAATAGGCCCTTAGTAAGCCTATTCATCTAACTCTGACCCAACAATATCCCTAGCATTTCGCACCAACATAGTCATCCTTTCTCTTCTCCTTCCTTTGTTTCCCTTTGAATATCGGACTACAACAAACAATTTTAAAAAATAACTTAGCAATCTTACATAATGGATTAAACTAGTTACCAAATGGATTGAAATAGTCACTAAATGGATTAAAGAATCCGAGAATTGAATTGATTAAACTGGTTATTGAATAGATTAAACTAGTAATTGAAAAGATTAAACTAGTCACTATTGAGAAAGATGGTCCATTCCCTTCCTAATATTGAGCTTAGATCGTTGCCTAATTTTAAATTAAAAATAGGCATTCTCTTACACGACCTTTGTAATACCATATTGTTTTTGACATTATTTATATATATGTCATGTTTATCTTAATCATTAATTTATACATAAAGAAAATGTGTGATCTTGTTAGTTGTCTCATCATATAGATTCATAATAATAACTTTTTAGATATTATGTTCAGAGATTTGCCTTTACAAACATGGAAAAGCCTTTAAACTAAACTTTTTAGATATTATGTTCAGAGATTTGCCTTTACAAACATGGAAAAGCCTTTAAACTAAACTTATTCAATAAAACAAAAGAACAGACTAGATACTAAAAACAAGAGAGGAGAAAAGAAAAAGGTAAGAAGAGGGGCGACGAGAGAATTTAGAGGGATAAGGTTTGAAGGATTAGTTCATTAGGTGAATTTAATACCTTAAAATCAACTGAAACTGAACTAAACAAGTCAACTAATCTGAACTCAGCTAAATTGAACTAAAATGGGCTAAAAAGAGTGCCTTAGTTCTTAATTACTAGAGTAAATTCTTGATCTTCTTAATTCCTCTTTTTTTTTAAAAAAAAAGGATAAAAACAGTAGCACGTGGGAAATACTCCTTCTTCTTCATTCCTCTGTACAACAACCAAAAAGAGCAACAACCCCTTCTTCTTCCTCCAATTGGTGGGTCCTAAAGCAGAATTGGTTTAAACTCGTAAGTTCTTCTCCTCCCATTACTCTTTCTTATACCTTATTTTGTAATCTCTTTCATGCTTATCATGTAACTTAGATTATATTTAATTTTCTGCCATGTAATGTATACCATTTTTCAAGATGGATTTTATACTCAAGTTATATTAGTTTATAATTTTCAAATTCAGTTGTATGCCTACTTTGCTATCTTATTAAGAAGTATAAAGTTGAAATCTTTGCCGTTTTTATGATTTAGGCTAGTTTTAATTGTACAACAATAGTAGTTATTAGTTTAATTTAGGCCTAGTTTTAAAATTTAATCTACTACTTAATTTATGCATCCATGTATCGATTAATCTGAAGTATATTGAATTGGCTTGGAGGTAATGGGGTCCTAATTTTAGGATGCTTCTAGTTTAAGGAAGGATTTGGCTGCTTGAATAATGTATCGATTAATCTTAGAATTGCGAAAGAGAATTTATAATCATGGTAAGAATTTCTCAGACTTTATGAGCTTAAAATGGGTAATGCTTGCATCACTTGTAAGAAAAAGTATTAGATTAGTTAGAATTTATGATCTAGGCCTTACTATAGCGATATCGTAACACCTCCTGAATTCATGTGAATTACATTTTGGAAATTTAGAGACGTAGTTATGTGTAAATGATGTCTAATACTCTAATGTTTGAGGTTCATAGAATTAGTTGAACGTGGAATCAAAAGGAATCCAATCTCCTCATGTGAACTATCTTTTCTTATTACTCTTTTACTACTTGTTTATGTTTTTGAGGCACTAAAAATTCCTTTTTAAAAAAATGGCTAAACGACATGTATCAACAACTTATAGAAAGGATTATTTTTATCAGTTCTTCCTCAAAAAAATACATTATTCTAAGCCACTCTTTTCACACCTTTTGAATCTCTTACATGTTGTTTTGCCTTGTGTAGAGTGTAGTATACTAGCTTATGCATCCTCACTCCTAAGATAAGATTATAAGCACTTTGTTGGTTCTCACCCCTCAGTTTGGTGAGGTACTGAGGTATATTATGACTAACAATAAGATCTTCAAAAAACATAGAAATCTGAAATTAGCAAATATTTTGTTACTTCTAAGAATAATTGTGTTCACTTTAAAGAGAGCTAAAATTACATTAGAAATTCTAAAAGATGAAAGTTTACACTTCTCTGTTTTCCTCTATCAGCTGGTCCTCTTCAGTTCCTTAATCTTCTTGCTCTTCCGATGGCCTCGCTCCATTCTATGTACTAGTTTAGCTAGCCAAACGGGTTTTCCAACCGACAACATATAGTATCCCCACGCCATCCCTACTACTGAACCACAACCATATCCAATGGCAATGACATTCCATTCGATAACATGCCTTCATCTTCGGAATCATCTTTTGATTTACTTGTCAATGGATCTAACCTTTCTTTTTCTTCTCCCCCACACTCTGGCAACGGAAATCCACATAATCCAGGATTACCCTTGTATGATTCTACTGGATATGTGTCGAAGTTGTTTCCATGAGGTATAGGACCCATTAGGTTGTTCTCGATACATTGAAGGTTCCCATAGCTGCCAAACTTGTCAATTCTCGAGGAATACCCCCACTAAGCATGTTGGAAGAAAGGTCTAACGAATTGAGTAACTTCAAATTACTTATTGTTGAGGGGATTTGCCCTGTGAGACGGTTATGGGAGAGGTTAAGGCCATGAATCATGACCAACCGACCTATAAATTCGGGGATCTCTCCTTCAAATGCGTTGTCCGAAAGATCGAAAGTCATAAGAGTGGTGATGATCTTCTCATACTTAGTCTCGCAAACTATTAATTGTAAGCACGATCGAGTATTTATAATAAATGAGTCCCATGTACTCTGGACTCCCAGGTTGGCCACTTGATACTCATCATTGCGCTGAAATTTTTCATGTATGTTGTTGGTAATCTTCCTCTGAACTTGTTGCTGGAGAGGTCGAAAATCTGGACCTTTGGAAATGGATTTGCTACCTTTGAACCTTTGACGTGACCATGGAAACTATTGGAATGCAAGTCAAGGACTTGCAGTGATGTTTGAGAATCCAACCATGAGGGAAATGTATCATTAAATTTGTTGTTTGCGAAACTAAGAAACTGTAGACTAGTACAACGTGCCAAGTCTCGTGGTAGCAACCCTTGCAATTGGTTGTCACTAAAGTCTAGATATTTCAACGTATACTCACCATCACACATTCCCCAGTATGCAGGTAGAGTACCATGGAAGTTGTTCGACCCTACGTTCAACACGACAAGCGAACTGCTGAAGTTTCCCAAACAATGAGGAAGTTCTCCTTCCAATCTGTTGTTAGATATATCCAGAAGATTAAGGTAAGTCCAGTCGCAAATTGATTTGTCGATGTGACCAGTGAATCTATTATTTGTAGCAGAAAACGAACCAATGCTGGTGACTGCTCGTGAAAATGGAAGTTGTCCTCTCAACATGTTGTAGGAGAAGTCAATACTCTGCATATTCTCCCAAGGAAGATATTCTAAACCACCGGAAAGAGAGTTATGTGAAAGATCCAGATCTGATATTTTTAAATTTTGAAGCCCTTTGGGTACATCACCATGAATATTGTTGTTGGATAATAACAACGTTTGAAGGTTTGATTGGTGTTTAAGGAAACTAGGAAACTCATTTATGTTGCAAGAGGATAGACCTAAGTAAGTAAGGTTAGGCCAGACAGCAGTGGGACTAACATACTTTACGGTTGTATTCACCGATAGTTTGTTATCTCGCTAAGTTGAATAAGTGGAGTTTGTGGAGACTAGCAAACATCTCAAGCTGCAACACGCCACTCAAGTTGTTGGATGAGATATCGAAAGACTCGAGGTTTACAAGTTGAGAAATCCATTGTGGGATCCGGCCTTGTAGATTGTTACCCTCTAAGTTTAGTTCTTGCAGCTTTGATTCACTACTGTACTTATTGACATCAACTATGCCAGGCAAACTAGTGAATCGATTAGTGACGATGCTTAAAGTTTTCAAGGATGGAAGAGTGAACAACCAAGGTGGTATAGTTCCCTCAAGAAAACTAAAGTCTAGACTAAGAGAATCGAGACTCATTAGATTGCTCACATTGATTGAAGAAGGAAGGTTACCTGTGAAACGATTGTTACTTAAGTCGATTTGTTCGGTGGTGTTCCACACCCATGTCGGAATCGTCCCATTAAAGAAGCAGCCAGATAAAGATAATTCCCTTAGATGGTGGCATTGGCTAAGAGTGGTGGGTAGTTTCCCCTTGAAAGGAACCTGGTAAAGATTTATGACCTCAAATGGGCTGCTCCAATTGTATATCTCCAAGTTGCTTGACCGAAGAGACCAATTGTTACCAATATCAAGTATTCTCAAATGGGGTAAGTTGAAAATTTTCATAGGTAATTCGCCTCTCAAATTGGTCTCGTGTAGCTTAAGTGATCTTAAGGATGTGAGGTTCACAATTGATTCGGGCAAAGTTGAATTGATGTTCACATTACTGAGATGGAGCTGCTTTAGATTTGTTAGGTTGTCAATGATTATTTTGAATATTGGTGGTTCGAGATCGATAAAATTATGGGTGAGATCTAGAGAGTTTAACTGAGTAAGATGTGCAATTTGGCTAGAAATGGTTCCAGTAAAGCGGGAGTTAGAAAGGTTAAGTTGCTCCAAATGCGAAATGTTGCCAAATTTAGGTGAAATTGTGGAGTCACTGAAGTCATTAAAGGCTAGATTAAGGTCATGTTTGCATGTGCATGTTAAGTTTTGATGATGAAAAATAATATAATATGTTATAGTATGAAAGTTTGTGACAGATGGTTGAGAAAGGAATAAATAAATGAATACTTTGAAGAAATGAAGAATCAATATTGAAGTCCAAGTTTATATTCCTAAGTTTAATTACTATATGCAAAATGTAATATACTTGAACTAGATGATATATTATGTGCCAAGTATAGAAATATAAAATTCGGATAATTATTATTTTCTTAGAGTTAAGGAAATAAATAATTATGTTAATTTTATATATCTATATAAAAGGAAAAAGATATTCGAAAATCAAGTTTTAATAATAACGGTTTGTGAAAGAATTTTTATTAAAACGTGTTTTTGTTAAAAAACCGAGTAAAACAAGTATTTGATAAAAATCAGATTTTCGAAAACAGTTTTGGGAAAAAGAATTTTCGAAATAATAAAGGAGTATGAGATAAAAAGAAAATCCATTGGTTATCAAAGATATAGATAAATATTGATTTAAGGAAAACTTATCTTTTTAGAATTGAAGATAAAGATGAAAAGGATAAAGTTTATTTTCTAAAAAGAAAAGGTTTTATTCCTTAAATTAAGGAGTTAAAGATAAACATATTTTGAGGGATTTTTGATCAGTCCACAAGGTATATAAGAGTTTAATATTTAGTTTTACAACTCACGTTTTCAGAGAAAAAAAATCGGAGATATTAAGAGCTGAAAACAGTTTCCTAAGGCACAGAGTATATCACAGAGTTCTAGTCAGATTAGGAAACTAAACAACGTTTGTAATTGTCCTGTAATTGCTTGAATAAGAAGCACGCTTTTGAGGGATTATTCTTTATGTAATTTCTTATATTATAGAGAGTAGCAACACTTAGTGTTAAGTGTTGGGGAGCACTACTAGAGTTAGTAGTGGGGGAATCGAATTGTATCGAGAGTTTGATATTTTACGATTCAAGTAATAAAAGAGTAGTTTGTGTGGACGTAGATCTCAGAGGTGAGATTGAACCACGTTAAATTTCTGTGTTTTATTATTTGAAATAATTGTTTTAGTGTTTGATTAAGTTTCGTTTGAGCAAAAACGTTAATCGGAGATTTTACGAGTGAATAACACAGTGCATGGCACAGTGCCATAAAGGTGTTTTTGCGAAAATCGATTAGATTTAGCCACTCAATTCAACCCCCCTTCTTGAGTGTCACCTTGTGTTCCAACAAGTGGTATCAGAGCAGGCTATTTTCGAAAGGCTCATCCCTAGAGAATAGAAGTCATGAACATGCAAGATGACTCTCGAGATACACACACCAAGTGTCCGATTTTCAACGGAAAAGACTACGGATGGTGGAAGGCTAGGATGAGGATCTACATCCAAGAATTAGACTATGAATGCTGGAAAGTCATAAAGAAAGGACCAATACTTATCCAAGCCAAAAATCCTTGAATGAAAGATGGTTGACAAGGATGAAGACGACTACAATTCGGTTGACTATGCAAAAGCCGAAGAAAACTTCAAAGCTATGAGTATTCTCCAATATGGAATTGGACCGATGAATACTCAAGGATCTCGGCTTGTACTACAAAAAAAGAAATATGGGACACATCGAAGTTGGCCCACGAAGGTACGAACGAGGTAAAACAATCTAGAATAGATTTGCTTGTCCAACAATATGAATTGTTTACAATGAATAAGGACGAATCTATTAAAGAGATGTTCACTAGATTTACACTAATCACTAATGAATTACGTTCTCTAAGAAAAACATATACTTCTGAAGATTTAGTGAGAAAGGTGTTAAGAAGTTTAACAAATCGATGGCTCCCAAAAATAACCGCTATTCAAGAAGCTAAAGATTTGACTAAACTTTCACTAGAACAACTTATTGGATCATTAATGACTCATGAACTTGTCTTAGATTCTAGAACTAATGAACCAAAAAGTAAAGGTATAGCCTTGAGAACTGAATTGGAAATTGAAAATAGTGATAGTGATGATGATATTGATTTTCTTACTAGAAGATTTAAAAATTTTCTCAAAAAGAACAAAAACAACAATCCTAGAAAAGATGAAAATTTCAAAGGTAAGAGTACTACATCTAACTTTAAGAAAAATGCTACTAATTCGGGTTGTTTCAAGCGTGGAGAGTTAAATTATAGGATACAGGAATGTCCCTTATGGAATGATATGAAGCCTAAAGAAAAAAGGGATCAAACACGAAGGAGTTCAAGAAAGCAATGATTGCTTGCCGTTTGGGGGAGATTCGGATTCGATGAAGAATAGTCGGAGGCACGGTGCCATGAAGAAAAATTATGTCCGAATGCTTTGTACGGACATCACGAGAGAAGGGCACAGTGCCAGGACGACTCTCACTTGTGTCTAATGGCGAAAAGTTCGAACTCCCAAGATGAAACTGAAGACAGTGAGACATCACAGAGAAGGGCACAGTGCCAGGACGACTCTCACTTGTGTCTAATGGCGAAAAGTTCGAACTCCCAAGATGAAGCGAAGACAAGTGAGGTAAGTCTTCTTTCTCTAAAACCTTCAATACATCTTCTTTCAAAAAACCAACTTGTTCTTGTCTTTGGGAAATATCATTGATGATTGTCAAGAAATGAATGATGACATCGAAAAGAGGTGAAAATTTTAACTAAGCAAAAGATTGGGTTGGAATTGGAATATAAGGATTTATTAAAGGATTGTAAAGAATTGATGAAAAAGAATGATGAACTTGAAAAAACTATTGAAGAGAAAAATGTTCGAGTTAAATGCTTTAAGGTGCGAAAAGTCTCTCGTAAAAGAAGTTGTTAATAACACCGTGCCATACACAACGTGCTAGAGGCTAAAAATGCGGATCTTGATAATCAAATTGAATCGTTAAAACATGAGTTAACCGAGTTAAAAGAATCAAGACAAAGATCCGAATTGTTCCACTTATGCTACCTCATGATGCTAAGTTAAGTGATGAACTTGATAAAGTTAAAAGAGATTTGGAAATTTCGAGAAAAAGAAATAGCGATCTAAACACTTCTGTTGAATTCTTAGAATTACAATTGACTATTGCTCGGAAAATGTATGAAAAATGGTTAGATGGTCAAAAAGCCTTAGAATATATCTCCAGTACAACTAGCAATCGGAACGGATTGGTTTAGGATATATAGACCCGGAGGCACGGTGCCAAAAATTTTGAAAGAGACTTTCGTAAAAGAAAATATGTCGATCTACTGAATATTTGATTTGCAACTTCTGTGGAAAGAATGGACATCTTATGGATAATTGTAATGTCAAGAAAAAGAATGTTGCGAAAAATGTAAAGTATGTAACTCAAATATGGGTTAGAAAAGACTTATTAGAAGCTCAACTAAAGAAAAAGGGACCCAAACAGATTTGGGTTCCTAAAATTAACAAGTGATCTTTTTGCGAGGCAAACGTGAGAGGACGCAGCCTATGGTATCTCGACAACGGTTGCTTAAGACATATGACTAGTGATAAATCTCAATTCCTCTCACTAGAAGCCTACCATGGAGGGTGTGTTACATTTGGTGATAACAAAAAGGGATAAATAATTGGTATTTGAAACGTCGGCAAATCCCTAACACACTGCATAGAGAATGTGATGTTGGTAAGTGGTTTAAACAAACAGTTTGTTTAGCATACAACAATTGTCTGATCAAGGTAATTTTGTTGAATTTCATGCATGAACATTTTACAAGATAATTTGTGGCTTTGGGATTAATTTCTGGAAATTAGTTGAGTATTATGCTTGTTGTCCTCCTTTAAATATGTTAATTAGAGATAATTTGTTGATGCATGTCTTTGTGAAGCTTTATGAGAAAAGGTCTACTTGATATAAAAAGGACTCGTAATGGTCTAATGATGTTCTAATGTCATGATCCTAAGTTGCCGAACTAATGAGCATTTAAATCCTAAGTTGCCGAATTATTGAGCTATGAAATGCTAATTCTTTCTCCTATGGCAGGCTTAATCTTTATTCGATATTCGATTTTCTATTTATGAGTTTGACATTTGTACCTCATTATTTCTTTCTTTCATATGTCTCACCTTATCGTCATTTCCCTATTATTATCCTTCTTTTCCCACCCATTGCTACAAAGTTCAACAAGTGTTTTTAATCTTGATTAATGATAATTTATGGGGCAAGAACATCTTGATAAGATGATGGAAGAAAAAGACGCATCGAGTTAAGGGGGAACATGAAAAGGTTGGAATGAAACACAAATACGTGAAAGAATGAATGCTACGATTCACTCTGTGTAAGGCACGGTGCCGGGAGATGCATCAAAAAGAAAATGAGGTCTGAATTAACTTATTATCTTTGATCTCTTATTGATTGACTCTAGTAATATTGTATGGTCTGCTTTTCCCTCATTAAAAAAAAAAGAAAAGAAAAGAAAAGAAAAGAAAAGAAAAGGGGAGTAAGACACTTATTTTAGATAAGTCCTAGTGTTCAATTCAAATGTGAAGAAAATTATCAAAGTTTTGAAGATCATCATTTTGGATTCCAGTATTCCGAAGATTAGTTATATTTAGAAGAGAATAGATTGTTCATCGGCACAAAAACACACACAGTGCCACGGTGAAGAAAGTCTTATGATGCTTATTTGCGGAAGTTGAAAATCCTTAAAGAAAGGTTTAAGCACTTGTTGAGCCAATTGCCATTTCAAATCTTCACGCTTGCATTACTTTTCTTTATCTTACTTTCTTAGCTATCAGCCATGATCCTTCATGATTATTTCTTGCTTCATAATTTCGGATTGTGAGTTGGATTATTTTTTGCTTAATGACTTCGGATTGTGAGTTGGATTATGACATAGCACCAGCATCCTTAGTATTTATTGCTTGAGCTACTTGCATTATTTTACTGACTATATCTCACTTTGACTCGCGAAACATGTTGATGCTCTCCTTTTTTATAATGTCAAAAGGGGGAAGATGGGTATAATACTTAGACTAATGAATAATTGGTTATCTTGGTTACCATGTTACTTGTGAATGTTCTGTGAATGATGTTATGCTACTTTCCCAAATGTGATTAATTTGTGCATATTTTGAGGGGAAAAAGTGATTCTTGAATAATATTATATTGAGTGTTTGTCCTCATCAAAAAAAGGGAATTTGTTGTGCATGTGCATGTTAAGTTTTGATGATGAAAAATAATATAATATGTTATAGTATGAAAGTTTGTGACAGATGGTTGAGAAAGGAATAAATAAATGAAGACTTTGAACAAATGAAGAATCAAGATTGAAGTCCAAGTTTATTTTCCTAAGTTTAGTTACTATATGCAAAATATAATATACTTGAACTAGATGATATATTATGTGCCAAGTATAGAAATATAAAATTAGGATAATTATTATTTTCTTAGAGTTAAGGAAATAAATAATTATGTTAATTTTATATATCTATATAAAAGGAAAAAGATATTCGAAAATCAAGTTTTAATAATAACGGTTTGTGAAAGAATTTTTATTAAAACGTGTTTTTGGTAAAAACGTGTTTTTGTTAAAAATAACCGAGTAAAACAAGTTTTTGATAAAAATCGATTTTCGAAAACTGTTTTGGGAAAAAGAATTTTCGAAATAATAAAGGAGTATGAGATAAAAAGAAAATCCATTGGTTATCAAAGATATAGATAAATATTGATTTAAGGAAAACTTATCTTTTTAGAATTGAAGATAAAGATGAAAAGGATAAAGTTTATTTTCTAAAAAGAAAAGGTTTTATCCCTTAAATTAAGGAGTTAAAGATAAACATATTTTGAGGGATTTTCGATCAGTCCACAAGGTATATAAGAGTTTAATATTTAGTTTTACAACTCACGTTTTCAGAGAGAAAAAATCGGAGATATTAAGAGTTGAAAACAATTTCCTAAGGCACGAGTATATCACGAGTTCTAGTCAGATTAGGAAACTAAACAACATTTGTAATTGTCCTCTAATTTGCTTGAATAAGAAGCACGCTTTTGAGGGATTATTCTTTCTGTAATTTCTTATATTATAGAGAGTAGCAACACTTAGGGTTAAGTGTTGGGGAGCACTACTAGAGTTAGTAGTGGGGGAATCGAATTGTATCGAGAGTTTGATATTTTACGATTCAAGTAATAAAAGAGTAGTTTGTGTGGACGTAGATCTCAGAGATGAGATTGAACCACGTTAAATTTCTTTGTTTTATTATTCGATATAATTGTTTTAGTGTTTGATTAAGTTTCGTTTGAGCAAAAACGTTAATCGGAGATTTTACGAGCGAATAACACGGTGCACGCAGCCTTGTGCCATAAAGTTGTTTTTGCGAAAATCGATTAGATTTAGCCACTCAATTCAACCCCTCCTTCTTGAGTGTCACCTTGTGTTCCAACAAAGGCTTTTGAGATGGTTGAGGAGGAAAAGGGTACTATTAGATTCAATGATTCCACTAAGTCTGCTGCAACTAAGGTCAAGCTCAATGACATGGTGTGTATTGGGATGGCATACAATACCTTCCCATTCACAACAGTCGTCATCATCGTTCCATGACGACGTATTTGCCTTAGCAGTTGGGCGGTTATTTAACGCAGACTCCAGGGTGAAGGAAGTTTTTAAGCGAAGTTTTTTATATATCTTCCTGGCAACTTACCACAAAAATTATTGTTAGAGAGGTTGATAATCCGTAGCATTGGAAATGGGTGCTTAACCTTTGGTGAGCAAGTTACTAGGACCATAGAAGGCATTGAAACGCATACCGAAAACTTGGAGAAGTGGGAGGTTGTCTAGCCATGAGGGAAATTTATCCGTTAGCCTGTTGTTCCCGACATTTAGGAGTTTCAAACTTTGACATTTGGACAATGACTTAGGTAGAACTCCTTTTAGTTGATTGTCACTCAAATCTAGATGCATCAATGAATCACATGACTTTGAGAAGTTTGCGGGTATGGTACGGTTGAGTTTGTTTGACTGGAGAAACAATGTATCGAGCCGAGTACTAGTATTTCCAAGACAACGAGGGATTTCACCAGTCAAAGTATTGTTTGATAAATTAAGTACTCGATTGTTTTCCAAATTGCAAATGGATCTTTTTCCTGGGGCAAATAATTCTTTGTTAGATTGTTTAGAAGATATTGAGATATGAAATTCTTTGACAAGAAATAGTAGCACGGAGCTTTGATCAAACAACATACTCCAATGCTCATAGATTTTTTCTGATGTACCACTTGTAATTTATTGTTAATTAGAATGTGAAAACATAACATGATTAAGTAAGATACGTATGGGAAAAAATAGAAAAACAGTGACAAAGAAGTGGTACATAGATTGTAGCGCATAAGAATTTTATTCTTACATAATTTATATAGTTTTTTTTAAACCAACCACATACTTTATATATCACTTTAAATCTCACATTTTTCAATGCATAACTTTGACTTTTTAGTTATACCTCTTCTATCTCATATTAATTGCAAATTTGCAATATAATTTTCTACAGAGTCTTAGAATATAGATAAAGTGGGACATGAGTTTTGTCATTTAAGTATTAAAGTTAATTTCATCGAAGATTGTGAATATTGTTATATTTTGGTTAATCATGTGGCCGGGTCCTTTCATAGAGTGTATCATGTGTGTGTAGATGGGGTTACTATTTTGTTATTGTTTTATCTTTTCAACAAGGGTGTGGAGCATAGTTATAGAGTAAGAAATAATAAATAAATAGATGGTCCATGCCTAAATTGAAAGTGTCCTTTGTTAATATGAGGCAAAAGGGTATAAAAAGTATTGTGATGAATATTAAAAAGAGGAATATACAAGTTAAAAAAATGAAAAATATACATTTTGTTCATGTACATTAATCTTCATATATTGGTATATTGCAAAAATACTATTGTCCAAAGTTTGATATGTCCATAATGCAAAACCCATACTAAATAACCTAAAACCCGTGTGAATATGATAAAGTTGAATATCTCCATACATTTACTATTTTACACAATTAATAGTATATATAGATCCTATTATTCACAACAAATTAGTTGAATTTGTATATTATTTTTTTTAATTTACACATATGAAAATAATTTATATTATTGTTATCTAGATTCTTTTCCATAATTACATTTAGGTTTTTTTTGGATACATCAATAATTCAAAAGTGAGATTGGAACAATTGAAAGAAAAAACACAAAAGAACGAGTATTTCAAAAGCAGCAAGTTCAATATATAGTTTTTATTTGATGTACCACTTGTGTTTTATTAGTCATTAAAATGTGAAAACATTATATGATTAACGTATGAAAAAACTAAAAGTAACAAATAAGTAAGTATTACATAGATTATACTTCCCCCGTCTCATAATATAGTGCTTACATTTTATTTTGGGTGTCCCAAAATATTGTGTCTACTTCATTTTTTTTATCAATTTGTTTGGACTAAATTAATATAGTGCTTACATTTTATTTTGGGTGTCCCAAAATATTGTGTCTACTTCATTTTTTTTATCAATTTGTTTGGACTAAATTATCCTCAACTTTTACAAAAACTCTACAAAACATTCAAACCGCTCTTTCAAAATGTGTGCTCCTATTTTTGCTTTGCACCATTTCAAGGAAAATTTATTGCTTTTTGAGTTTTTTTAAGGAAAAAGAAAATAAAGTAGTAGTTCCAAGACAAAAGTGTTAAATATTTTTTTTGAGAATCCTACTAGTTAATACTCCCTCCACTCTCATTAATTCCCATGAAAAAAGAAGTAAGTATTATATTATGGGACGGAGGGAGTAGGGCATAAGAATTTTATTGACACGTTAAATACGCCATCCTTTTCTTTTTAATCTACACACTTTCCTTTTTAGCCTGTTTCTTCTTAATCTACACACGATTGCCTTTTCTATTCTTGATAACATGTCTCATCTACTTTCTCCTCTTTTTCTACCCATGTTATCCACTTTTTGATATTTTAACCCACTTTTTAATATCTTAACGCACTTTTTAGTTTATCTCTCTTACTTTTCACTTTGACTTTCATACTTTTGTAATTCTTCCTTGGTTCTCCCCCAAAGTGAAGTGAGTAAACTAAAAAGAAACGTAGGGAGTAATTTTTTACCAACAAAAAAAGATAATTTTTATATCATCTTAAATTTCACAATTTCAATTCACAACTTTGACCATTCAATTATATATAGATAAACATATGAAAAGTATATTTGAATTTTGGTCATGTACATTATTGTCATATATTAGTATAGTATATAAATTATTGGAGAGAACACCTAAAAAAAAGTGAATGTGATAAGGTTTCATATCTCCATACCTTTATTATTTTTTACATACAACTAATGAGAAATAATCTGTAAAAAAATATATCCAAATTATTTTACATAATAACATCTATTTTTTATATATTAAATGAGAAAAGATGATCAAAGTGGAATATGTCAATGATACAAAAGTTAGAGTGGAAGAAATGAAATAAAAAACAAAAGGGTATAAGTTAAGAGTAGCTAGTAAATTCAATATTATATTACACTGTAATCTCATTAGGTATATCACGGGAGAAGCGATTTGGGCTGAGATCAAGTTCGCCTAGCGCTTCACACTTGCTAATCTCCGGAGGGATACTTCCGGTGAACTTGTTTCCATCAAGCCGCAACTGCACAAGACCATGACAGTCTCCGATGCTCGCGAGGTAACTCCCCGGTTAGGCGATTATTGGAGAGTTCTACATACCCAAGATTAACCGAACAAAGATCATCAATATTCTCTTGGAGACCTCCTATGAGAAGATTGTTAGAAAGCCAAACACTATCAATATTTGGTAGGCCAAACAAGCCCTTGGGAATAGACCCATTTAAGAAATTATATCCCACGCTCACTTCTTCAAGTGACCTCACACACTTAGGAGCGATGCACACAAATATCGGAGTTTGTCTGCTCTACAAAGACTTACTGGCAACCTCCCAGTAAGATTGTTAAAAGATAAATTTAGTTCTTGCAACTTCCGTTTGTGCCAAGCTTTGGTGGGATACTCCCATTGAAGTTATTTTCCCATAGTTGAAGCGATTCCAACTCCGCCAAATCTCCGATAAAATCCGGGATTACACCAGATAGCATATTTGTAGAGAAATCCATGAGTTTCAAACTCTTCAATGAAACCCACTCAGACGGAAGACCCCCAGAAAGAGTTCTCTGCAACAGAGAAGTTTTGTAGGTGGATGAGGGAGCCGATATCAGATGAGAGAGTTCCGTTGAGCTCTAAGCCGGATATGTCAATAGAAATGACAGAAGAAGATGAGGAGGAGGAGCAAGTTATGAACGACCAACTGCAGTGGTGGGTTTTGGTGTTGTTCCAGGAGGAAAGAGAGTTTTGCGGGTCATGAATTATGGCTGATTTAATACTTAGTAAAACTTTCTCTTCTGGTAATAATGTTATGCCATTGATGAAGTTGAGGTGATGGAGGAGGACTAAGAGAAGGAGGATTTTCATTTTTATTTTGCTATTTTTCCTAATAATTGTACTCGCTCCTGGTTTGCATGAACATAAATACCAATGAAATTTCTGCAGTTTAATCATGTAATCTTTCCAGCACGTTCACTCTAGGTCCTAGCCTAACTTCAAGCTTGACTTGATTAAAAGTGTATACATGTGATTGTGCCAAGTATTTCCAAACCACACATTGCATACATCCAGAATACTTGCGAACAGGGGCGGAGCTACTATCAAACTACTAGGTTCAATTGAACCCACTTGATATACATGGTGCAATATACGTATGATATATGTACAATATATGTGCAATATATGTGCAATATATGTTTAATATATGCTACAATATATGTGCAATATATGTACAATATATGTGCAATATATGTACAATATATATGCAATATAAACATAAATATCTAACATTAGTCGAAATTTAAAGTTTTAGATTTTCAATTGATAATTTATGAACTTATGAAATAAATTTGTAGTGTTATTTATACTTCGAGCTTAAACTTTTAAGGCCAAAAACGTATTTATAAACTTGTTTAGATGATTTTGAGAAGTAACTATATTTATGTTTAAGAATTAGTTTTGAATGACTTGAACCCACTTAAATAAATTACTAGCTCCGCCATTGCTTGTGAACTTGGATTATCATCATCCAGAAACTAGTGGTTTCTATATGCTAGAATACTAGTCTTTGCGTCAATATCAAAACAAAGCAACCAAGTGTGGTGTGATTGTGTTGTTGATAAGTAGTATATGTTAATACACAATATATAACTGGGTTGTATAGAATCTAATTTTATTAAACTAGACTTGATTATATGTATCATTAATCCTTATAAATTAAAAAATGGATATACAATTTGTCACTTTCGCATGTGTTATTATTACTTTATTAGTAATCTACTTCTATGCTTCTTTCAATTATTATTAATTGCAACCTTTGTTTTTTAATGGTCAAAATTTTTATCCTATATTTTTTAGCAAATAAACATATCTTATGCTATGGGACACTATTATATTCTCTTTTTGATATGCAGTTTTTTTTCCTTTTCCTAAGAAGCAAGTAAAGATAATAGTAAATAATGGTTACAATTTTGGAATGGAGACCTAAAAAAGAAAACATTGTAACTAATATAAACCAGAGAGGTACAGATGAAAATCAGAAGATTCGAAGTAAATAACAAAAAGATTAGTACTTTTTTTCTTTTGAGAAGAAAAGCTTTTGCTGTTAATTTTAAGTCTTTGACTTCTTTAGTAGACTTCAAGTCACCATACATGAACATTTTTTGTTGCTCACTTAGCAGGTTGAATTTTATAATTTTTATAATCATACTTTTCTGATACAAATCTTTATAATTATATTGCTTGTCATTAATCTAAGACATACACAATCTTTCCAAAACCTTTTCCATTTTCTCAGTTTAATTCTCTTCTAAATTCTCTTCTAAACATGTTGGGGTCTACATATGGGCAAAACCTATTTGTTGTTTTTTTTCTAATAACTGCAGCTCCTGGTTTGCATGAGCATAAATAGCAATGGAATTTCAGTACATTCACGACGTAACCTTCGAACACATTCACTCTAGTCTCTAGGACGACTTCATGCTTGACTTGATGAAAAGTGTATACGCTCGAAATCTCTTCGGAACCCACATCCAAAATATTTGTACACTTGGATTATTATCATCCACAATCTACTGGTTATTTTTTTTTTTTTTTGATTTGGTAAGATGAATAACTTCTGAGCTGCCCTCGCACAGGGCTCAACCCAGAGGCCCAAGCACTTGGAAAGAGGGAGAGTTGTAAAATGCTAGTCTTTGCGTCAATGTCAAGTCAACCAAGTACGTTGTCCCCCCATACTCCCTTCACCCCCGGGGCCCGGGCCCATGCATGTCCATCTTGCATCTTGCATCTTTCATTCATCTTTTCATCTTTCATCTTTATAATTTCTTACTAGTTAGTTAATTGAGAAAAGGATATACAATTTGTCACTTTGGCATATGTAATTACTAATTAATAGTCTATTTTCTTACCTTCTCCAATTATTATTAGTTGCAATATTATTTGTTTTTTTATTGGTGAAAAATAACATTTGACCCTTTATTTTCAATATATATTCAAAAATTATAATATTTATATTTTTTGTAAAATCTAAGTATAGATATATGCATGATCATATTGCTAGTAAAAATTTTAGAGTTTGAGTTGGAGACCTGAAAAAGCAAACATTACATGCCTCATACGGCTGCTGATTGAAGTCAATGTAAACGACTATGATTCATTACCAAGTACCAGCAAATCAAAGACGTCAAAAAATGTTGTTGATTTCGAATTCTTTAGTAGACTTCAAGTCACCATGATTGAGCTTGTGATCACTTGGCAGGTTGAATTTTAGAATTTTTATAATAATATTATTTTGTATAAATTATAATTAGATTGGTTGTCGCTAATTTTTTTTTTTTGACAACGGGGAAATTGTGCATTAATTAAAAAAAACGGAAGTACAACCTAATGCTAATACAACAAAACGAACATAAAGAAACTAAACTGAGCTATACTCGCTTTTACACAACACCGACAGAAACATAAATAACTTAAACTAAGATGAAACTGCTCGATCTGGAGGTCGGAATTGATAGATGTTAGGAAGTTGAAATTTATGTAAGAAGTCCTACTTGTCAAGGAGGGTAAGGTAAGCCGCGTAAGCAACTTCCCCCAAAGTAGAACTTTCTAAAAAGTTTCACTTCCTATGCTGATCACGTCAACCAAACCACTTCCTTACCTCTTTCTTCCTAGGAAATTAGATTACCCATGAATTAAAATGTCAAGCAAACACACATTTAGAATATAAGTATAGACGATATCATTTTATTTTGGTAAAAAAATTACACACAACAACTCTGAATGCATACAACCGACAAGAAACTAATTATTCTCTTTAAATTTGTCAAAAGAAAATTTGGTTAGTGAAGGGAACTCCAATTAGTTACGTAATATATATGCATCAAATTGTACATATATACAAGATAAAACTTTTGAACTGTCATAGAAAAATTAAATATACCATTAATTATTTTGCCTTTTAAAATATTTTTTCTTTTTCCACCGATAATTCGGGAGATTGTCGTACATAATTTATTTATTACATTTTATTCTTAATCTATGAAGAATGACAAGATAAAAGAAATTCTAATCAATTATCTAGTACACATGAAGTATATTTAGTACACATTTTATTCTTAATCTATTAAGAATGACAAGATAAAAGAAATTATTGCGTTTTAATAATTGTTGGTTTCGAGAGTTTATGATAGTGTATAATTCTTATTAGGTCCTTTGTTGCAAAAGGAAAAAACCTTCTATTTCATCTTACTTCCTTTGTATTTATAGTTGTTTAATTTCTCATTTGCACGTGTACTAGTGCACAACTTAGACCTTTAACATCTCTAACTGTACATAAGTAAGATTTATATAAAGTTGATATTTGAAAAGTATATATGGAGACAAATCTAACAAGATCCACTTTACTATGTTTTTTCCTTACAAAAAAATAACTAAAGATGGTCAAACTACATTAGAATAATAGTGTCAAAAGCCAACATAAAACAACTAAAAAGACCGAAGAAGTATTTGACAAAAAGTAAAAAAACCTTCAGAGAGCAATATATTCAAAATTATATAATAATGACTTGATTTAGTTATAAATCAAAAGATAAAGTAAAATAATGACTTGATTGGTTATAAATCAGAAAATAAAATAAAGTAAATAAAAAAATAAAAAAAACTCCATATGATCATTGGAAAAAAAAAATTGTGTTCTATTTTATTATGTGTCATTAAAATTTGAGTTGGGTCAATTTCAATTCAGGTCCTTATTCAATCAGGTTTATATCATATTAGATTTTAAGTATATGGTTAACATTGGGTTTCTATCAGAATTGGGTTTCTATTATTTTCATATCCAGATCAGGTTTCTATTAGAATTTTTGTGTCGGATCGAATCTAGTGGTTTTGCCAGGTATCGAGAGGAACCAAGTTACAATAAAACCAATCAGCCAGCCATAATATCGTGATAAATGTTGTTTACACAAATTTTGTTGGGCTTCATAGCTATAATGTTTACCGGTCATATATCAAATGTATGAGCCATGGGGTTGTAGCCCAAAATTATAGTGCAACGTGCGCACTTACTGGTCAGACTAAGTCATAGTGGGTTGTGACTCATAAGACTTAGGAGCAAGTAAATTTAGAAAAAAAATATTTCCCCCGTTTTTTTGTTACACACAAAATATTAGACTAGGCGGTCTAATTTTAATATAAAATTAGACAAACTCAAACCCTATATTCTCCTAGGGCCTGTTCTCCTCATCTTATCTTCAGTTCAGTTCACTTCAGTTTAATTCAGTTGCAATCACTTCAGTTCAGTTCCAATCAGTTCAGTTTAGTTCATTTCCTGTATTTTTATCATTACTACCAGTCCAGTCCAGTCCAGTTGCAATCAGTTCATTTCAGTTCAATTCAATTCAGTTCCGTTGTTTTATGCCGAAGAGAATAGGCCCTTAGTAAGCCTATTAATCTAACTCTGACCCAACAATATCCCTAGCATTTCGCACCAACACAGTCATCCTTTCTCTTCTCCTTCCTTTGTTTCCCTTTGAATATCGGACTACAACAAACAATTTAAAAAAATAACTTAGCAATCTTACTTAAAGGATTAAACTAGTTACCAAATGGATTGAAATAGTCACTAAATGGATTAAAGAATGAGAGAATTGAATTGATTAAACTGGTTATTGAATAGATTAAACTAGTAATTGAAAAGATTAAACTAGTCACTATTAAGAAAGATGGTCCGTTCCCTTCTAATATTGAGCTTAGACCGTTGCCTAATTCTAAACGGTTTTTTCACAGGTACCCCTGTGGTTTGACGAAATTTACCAGGTACCCCAATGTTTTCAGTTATTCACCAGGTACCCCTAAGGTTTGGTAAAAATTCCTGAAATGCCCCTACTGTTAAGTTTCTGTAAACTTCATTAGGTTTCCATCCAAATCATTCATCTTAACCCAAATTAACTCTAATTAACCCTAATTAAACTCTAATTAAACTTTAATTATCCCTAATTACTTTAAACCTCCATCTACCATCACCCAGCCACCATACCCCCGAAACCCACCACCCCACCCCCCCCAAAACCATCCACCCACCTCCCTATCTCCTGAAAAACCAATCCCTACCACCTCACCTGCTCTCGAAAACCACCATACCCACCACCCTACCCCACGAAACCCACCCCATCCACCTCCCTTGCTCCCGAAAACCACCTTTTTCCACCACCCTACCCCTTAAAACCCACTCCATCCACCTCCCCTGCTCCCAAAAACCACCATACCCACCACCCTACCCCCTGAAACCCATCCCACCCACATCCACTAGTAGAATAATTGTTTATTCTTTGCGGTCATTAAGTGGCCTATTGCGGCGGTTTTATTTAGCAACAATAAAGGGCGCAAGAATAGGTAATTAATATATTCTTTGCGGTTTTAAACCGCTGACAATATTTGAACATATTCTTTGCGGTTTCTAGCCAAAACCGCAGACAATATATTTATTTTTTATTAAAAACGTACAACGTATTCTTTGCGGTTTTGGCTAGAAACCGCAGCAATATTGCTGCGGTTATTGCCCAAAACCGCAAGCAATAGGTCCTGGGTACAGTGAAATTTTTTTTTTTTTGGAATTTCGCAATTAAATTTGAAAGATTAAAACCATGCAACTAACCCATCCACTATCCACCAAATTCGCAGACAAACTAAAGATTAAATAACATGAATTTCATTAATATATAAAGCTAAAAAAACTAATTACATAAATAATACAAAAGATCAAAAAGTAAAATGAAAAAGCAAAAATAACAAAACAACTATAACAACTTAATGACTAATTACAAAAATTATAAATAAAAACGAAAAATAAGAAACTTATCTAAAAAAAGGAAAAAAAATCGTAAAACAAAAAAATCTAAAAACGGATCTAAAAAAAACGAAAAAAATAAAAAAAAAATCCTAAAACAAAAAATCACAAACAGATCTAAAAAACGAAAAAAAAAGAAAAATGAAAAAAAAAAACCGAAAAAAATCACAAAAAAATCAAAAAACGATTCATGGCTCGTTCACAGTTTCATCAGTTAGAGAAAAACCGATCTAAAGGAAAAAAAAAAGAAAAAAAAAATAAAAAACAAATCTCAACAGTCGAAGAAGATCGACAAACGGCGGGCTTCGAACTGGCTTCAAACGGCAAACGCTGGGCTTCGAATGGCGGGCTTCGAACGACAAACGCTGGGCTTCGAACGGCGGGCTTCAAAACGACAAAGGCTGACGAAGATGGCCTACGGAGATGGCCGGAAAACTTGACAACAGCGACGAGGAGGAGAGGGAAAGACTTGAAGAAGAGAGAGGGGAACCAGTAGGAAAACGTGAAGAAGAGAGAGAGGGGAACTAGTGGGAAAACGGCTCAGCGAATGAGAGAGGAGAGAGAGAGAGAGGAGAGAGGAGAGTGAGGAGAGAGAGGAGAGTAAAACGACTGATGAGTTGTTAAAAGGAAAGAGGAACAAAACCCTAATTGGGCCGCACAATTTTTTTTTCCACTTAAAATAGCCTATTCTTTGCGGTTTTTTACTAAAAACCGCAGCAATAGGTTCAAATTTTAATATAAAAAAATAATATTTAAATATCTGGCGCGAGATATATTCTTTGCGGTTTGTGCCACAAACCGCAAAGAATATATCTCGGTCAAAAAAGTCAACTTTTTTTCAAAAATTTTCCGTTGAAAACCGCAGCAATATGTTTATTTTATATTTTACTTTTTCTTTCCGCGTGATATATTGCTGCGTATGGGTAAAACCGCAGCAATACTACCGCCGCAATAAGCAATTATTCTACTAGTGAACCCCTGCTCCCGAAAACCACCATACCCACCACCCCACCCCTTGAAAACCACCCCCCGGCCGAAAACCACCCACACACCTCCCCAACCCCTAAAACCCATCCCACCCACCCATCCAACTCCCGACCACAAGCTTCGCTCTTCCCTGCAATTCACGCCCACCAGCTTCTCCTCCCTTTGCTTCTCTCGTCCTCAAATCAACCATGAACAAGAAGTTAGTAAAATGAGAATTTTAATTCAGAGGGGGTAACTTGATGAAAACAATAATTGATTTGGGGTGGTTTCAAAGGTGGCGGTGGGGTTGATGGTGAATTTGGATGGGGGAGGGGATGGGAAGTTCAGGTGGGTGTTGCGAGGGAGTTAGATGTGAGCGTGGTGGTGGTGCTGTACTTTAGGGGGCATCAAGGTTGGTGGTGTTTGATGAATTGAAGGGAAGATTGTGGTCGGCCATGGGAGAGGGCAGGTTGTGTGGCGCTGAGATGTGGTGGAGGATAGACTCAAAGTGTAGTGTTGGTTAAGCTGAGGTGTGTGTGGTGTAGACACCTACATTTGGTCTCCTGTCCCGACGGGTAACGCGATGAGGACCACCACTTTTATATGCAAGATCAACACTAGCTACTATGAAACTCCAAAAAAATCGATTCTTTGAACTCATGCCCGAACTCACCTACATAGATAAAAACAAAACGAGGGAGAATCGAGAACTAAAATAAGCAAAGAAAATAAGTGAATGACGAAATGAGAACTAGAAACTAATAAAAACCACTCATTATATTAATTAAGCTAAAAGAAAAAACTAAAAACTAATAAAAATCACTAATAAGCTATTGTTAGACATGTTAGGAAATTTATCAAACCTAAGGGGTATTTGGTGAATTAATAATGTGACGGAAACTTAACGGCAGGGGCATTTCATGAATTTTTACCAAACCTCAGGGGTACCTGGTGAATAACTGAAAACATTGGGGTACCTGGTGAATTTCGTCAAACCACAAGGGTACGTGGTGAAAAAACCGAATTTTAAGTTAAAAATAGGCAGTTTCTGACAAGATCTTTGTAATACCATATTGTTTTTGACATTATTTATATATGTCATGTTTATCTTGATCAATTATTTATACATAAAGAAAATGTGTGATCTTGTTAGTTGTCTCATCATATAGATTCATAATATTAACTTTTTAGATATTATGTTCAGAAATTTACCTTTACAAACATGGGAAAGCCTTTAAACTAAACCTATTCAATAAAACAAAAGAACAAACTAGATACTGAAAACAAGAGAGAAGAAAGGAAAAAGGTAAGAAGAGGGGCGACGAGACAATTTAGAGGGTTAAGGTTTGAAGAATTAGTTCATTAGGTGAATTTAATTACATTAAAATCAATTGAACTGAACTAAACAAGTAAACTAATCTGAACTCAGCTAAACTGAATTAAAATGGGCTAAAAAGAGTGCCTTAGTTCTTAATTACACGAGTATATTCTTGATCTTCTTAATTCCTCTCTTTTTTTACTCATTTGCTAAATGCCGCCATTTTTTTTCTTACTAACGCCATATATACATGTATAAATATGTATATCACTATTGAGATACTCTCCCTCTCTCTTACTCTCCTACTCTCCCACTCTCCTAACTCCGGTGAGGCAAAGTTGGGCTCCAGTGAGGCAAAATTTTCTCCGGCGACACCATGAACTCCGGTGAGGCACAATTACTCCGGCGACAAAGTTGGGCCCTCTCTCCGTCCAACATAACTCCGGCAACAAGAACTCCGGCAACACCTCGGCTAACAACGAACTCCGGCACAAGGTTAGTGTACAAATTCTAAAAAAGATATGCGGGCGCCTATTTTAGGCGGTTGCACCACGGTGGGGCGCCTAATTTAGGTGCCTTCACCACTGAGTTGGGCGCCTAAATTAGGCGCCCCACCAATGGTGAAGGCACCTAAATTAGGCGCCCCACCAATGGTGAAGGCACCTAAATTAGGCGCCTGACCAGTTTTTTTTTAAAAAAAAAGCTTACATTGTTTGCCATGAAACCGGAGTTTATTTTTCTTCTTGGTCAATGCTTTGGTCAAAGTTGGTCAACACCGTTAAACACCGTGGTCAACGCCGGAAATAATGAGAGAGAATGAAAGTGAATAAAGAAATTAAGATGGTGGGGTTGTGTGGAAATAAGAAATACATGTGAGTTTAAATAAACAAAGGGAAAGAGGAAAGGAATACAACTCATGTATTTTTGTACTAAAATACATGGCGTTAGTAGGAAAAAAAAATGGCAGCATCTAGAAAACCCTTTTAAAAAAAAAAAAGATAAAAACAGTAGCACGTGGGAAATCCTCCTTCTTCATTCCTCTGTACAACAACAAAAAAAGAGCAACAACCCCTTCTTCTTCTTCCTCCAAGTCACCACCATCACTACTGTTTAAACTCGTAAGTTCTTCTCCTCCCATTACTCTTTCTTATACCTTATTTTGTAATCTCTTTCATGCTTATCATGTAACTTAGTTTATATTTAATTTTCTGCTATGTAATGTTTAACATTTTTCAAGATGGATTTTATACTCAAGTTATATTAGTTTATAATTTTCAAATTCAGTTGTATGCCTACTTTGCTATCTTATTAAGAAGTATAAAGTTGATATCTTTGCCGTTTATATGATTTAGGCTAGTTTTAATTGTACAACAATAGTAGTTATTAGTTTAATTTAGGCCTAGTTTTAAAATTTAATCTACTACTTAATTTATGCATCCATGTATCGATTAATCTGAAGTATATTGAATTGGCTTGGAGGTAATGGGGTCCTAATTTTAGGATGCTTCTAGTTTAAGGAAGGATTTCGGCTGCTTGAATAATGTATTGATTAATCTTAGAATTGCGAAAGCGAATTTATAATCATGGTAAGAATTTCTCAGACTTATGAGCTGAAAATGGGTAATGCTTGCATCACTTGTAAAAAAAAAGTAATAGATTAGGTTAGAATTTATGATCTAGGCCTTGCTATAGCGATATCGTAAATGAGGTCTAATACTCTAATGTTTGAGGTTCATAGAATTAGTTGAACGTGGAATCAAAAGGAATCCAATCTCCTCATGTGAACTATCTTTTCTTATTACTCTTTTACTACTTGTTTATGTTTTTAAGGCACTAAAAATTCCTTTTTTAAAAAATGGCTAAACGACATGTATCAACAACTTATAGAAAGGATTATTTTTATCAGTTCTTCCTCAAAAAAATACATTATTCTAAGCCACTCTTTTCACACCCTTTGGATCTCTTACATGTTGTTTTGCCTTGTGTAGAGTGTAGTATACTAGCTTATGCATCCTCACTCCTAAGATAAGATTATAAGCACTTTGTTGGTTCTCACCCCTCAGTTTGGTGAGGTACTGAGGTATATTATGACTAACAATAAGATCTTCAAAAAACATAGAAATCTGAAATTAGCAAATATTTTGTTACTTCTAAGAATAATTGTGTTCACTTTAAAGAGAGCTAAAATTACATTAGAAATTCTAAAAGATGAAAGTCTACACCTCTCTGTTTTCCTCTATTGGTCCTCTTCAGTTCCTTAATCTTCTTGCTCTTCTGATGGCCTGCTCCATTCTATGTACTAGTGTAGCTAGCCAAACGGGTTTTCCAACTGACAACATATAGTATCCCCACGCCATCCCTACTACTGAACCACAACCATATCCAATGGCAATGACATTCCATTCTGATAACATGCCTTCATCTTCAGAATCATCTTTTGATATTCTTGTCAATGGATCTAACCTTTCTTTTTCTTCTCCCCCACACTCTGGCAACGGAAATCCACATAATCCAGGATTACCCTTGTATGATTCTGCTGGATATGTGTCGAAGTTGTTTCCATGAGGTATAGGACCCATTAGGTTGTTCTCTGATACATTGAAGGTTCCCATAGCTGTCAAACTTGTCAATTCCTGAGGAATACCCCCACTAAGCATGTTGGAAGAAAGGTCTAACGAATTGAGTAACTTCAAATTACTTATTGTTGAGGGGATTTGCCCTGTGAGCCGGTTATGGGAGAGGTTAAGGCCATGAATCATGACCAACTGACCTATAAATTCAGGGATCTCTCCTTCAAATGCGTTGTCTGAAAGATCGAAAGTCATAAGAGTGGTGATGATCTTCTCATACTTAGTCTGCAAACTATTAATTGTAAGCACGATCGAGTATTTATAATAAATGAGTCCCATGTACTCTGGACTCCCAGGTTGGCCACTGATACTCATCATTGCGCTGAAATTTTTCATGTATGTTGTTGGTAATCTTCCTCTGAACTTGTTGCTGGAGAGGTCGAAAATCTGGACCTTTGGAAATGGATTTGCTACCTTTGAACCTTTGACGTGACCATGGAAACTATTGGAATGCAAGTCAAGGACTTGCAGTGATGTTTGAGAATCCAACCATGAGGGAAATGTATCATTAAATTTGTTGTTTGCGAAACTAAGAAACTGTAGACTAGTACAACGTGCCAAGTCTCGTGGTAGCAACCCTTGCAATTGGTTGTCACTAAAGTCTAGATATTTCAACGTATACTCACCATCACACATTCCCCAGTATGCAGGTAGAGTACCATGGAAGTTGTTCGACCCCTACATTTAACACGACAAGCGAACTGCTGAAGTTTCCCAAACAATGAGGAAGTTCTCCTTCCAATCTGTTGTTAGATATATCCAGAAGATTAAGGTAAGTCCAGTCGCAGATTGATTTGTCGATGTGACCAGTGAATCTATTATGTGAAGCAGAAAACGAATCAATGCTGGTGGCTGCTCTTGGAAATGGAAGTTGTCCTCTCAGCATGTTGTAGGAGAAGTCAATACTCTGCATATTCTCCCAAGGAAGATATTCTAAACCACCGGAAAGAGAGTTATGTGAAAGATCCAGATCTGATATTTTTAAATTTTGAAGCCATTTGGGTACATCACCATGAATATTGTTGTTGGATAATAATAACGTTTGAAGGTTTGATTGGTGTTTAAGGAAACTAGGAAACTCATTTATGTTGCAAGAGGATAGACCTAAGTAAGTAAGGTTAGGCCAGACAGCAGTGGGACTAACATACTTTACAGTTGTATTCACTGATAGTTTGTTATCTGCTAAGCTGAATAAGTGGAGTTTGTGGAGACTAGCAAACATCTCAAGCCGCAGCACGCCACTCAAGTTGTTGGATGAGATATCGAAAGACTCGAGGTTTACAAGTTGAGAAATCCATTGTGGAATCCGGCCTTGTAGGTTGTTACCCTCTAAATTTAGTTCTTGCAGCTTTGATTCACTACTGTACTTATTAACATCAACTAAGCCAGGCAAACTAGTGAATCGATTAGTGACAATGCTTAAAGTTTTCAAGGAAGGCAGAGTGAACAACCAAGGTGGTATAGTCCCCTCAAGAATATTAAAGTCTAGACTAAGAGACTCGAGACTCATTAGATTGTTCACATTGATTGAAGAAGGAAGGTTACCTGTGAAACGATTGTTACTTAAGTCGATTTGTTCAGTGGCGTTCCACACCCATGTCGGAATTGGCCCATTAAAGAAGCAGCCAGATAAAGATAATTCCCTTAGATGGTGAGATTGGCTAAGAATGGTGGGTAGTTTCCCCTTGAAAGGAACTTGATAAAGATTTATCACCTCAAATGGGCTGCTCCAATTGTATGTTTCCAAACTGCTTGACTGAAGAGGCCAATTGTTACCAATATCAAGTATTCTCAAATGGGGTAAGTTGAAAATTTTCATAGGTAATTCGCCTCGCAAATTGGTCTCGTGTAGCTTAAGTGATCTTAAGGATGTGAGGTTCACAATTGATTCGGGCAAAGTTGAGTTGATGTTCACATTACTGAGATGGAGCTGCTTTAGATTTGTCAGGTTGTCAATGATTGTTTTGAATATTGGTGGTTCGAGATCGACAAAATTATTGGTGAGATCTAGAGTGTTTAACTGAGTAAGCTGTGCAATTTGGCTAGGAATGGTTCCAGTAAAGCGGGAGTTAGAAAGGTTAAGTTGCTCCAAATGCGAAAAGTTGCCAAAATTAGGTGAAATTGTGGAGTCACTGAAGTCATTAAAGGCTAGATTAAGGCTTTTGAGATGGTTGAGGAGGAAAAGGGTACTATTAGATTCAATGATTCCACTAAGTCTGCTGCAACTAAGGTCAAGCTCAATGACATGGTGTGTATTGGGATGGCATACAATACCTTCCCATTCACAACAGTCGTCGTCGTCGTCATCGTTCCATGACGACGTCTTTGCCTTGGCAGTTGGACAGTTATCCAACGCAGACTCGAGGGTGAAGGAAGTTTTTAAGCGAAGCAGTGCGGCTCTTTCTTCATCATGGCACTGCTCAGAATCAGATGATGAATAAGCTACTTTGGTGTTTGAAGTACAGCAGAATACTATTGAAATGATACAGAATCTTAGCAGGTAAAACATGGCTTCAAATGATGTGGGTTAATGTAGTATTGTATAATATGCAATGAAATCTGGACTTTTAAGATGATTTCATTTGATGCTTCTGTATAATGAAGTTGCTTTCGTCTGTTTATTTCTACATTCAAATTAGGTAGCTGTTAATTAGTATTACTTTATGTCCTAGCATATTGATGTGGGCATGTGGCAACACGTACTTATCGTTGCAGTTAGCTTTCAAAGCC
The DNA here is from genome assembly GCA_947646795.1 of Beta lomatogona. Lineage (NCBI taxonomy): Eukaryota > Viridiplantae > Streptophyta > Magnoliopsida > Caryophyllales > Amaranthaceae > Beta > Beta lomatogona. Next base: position 514,762 of record CANSNZ010000999.1, read on the forward strand.
AAAATTTATGTCTCGCTACAATTGTGTTCATACACCTTTCCCACTTGGGCTTTTTAAAATACGGCAAGCAATATTAGGTGCGTTCTCTTCATTTAAATAAGGTTTTTTTTTTTTTTTTCATAGAAATTATCAAGTCTGCATAGGTTATAAGGTAGTTTCGGTCAAGTTTAAAAGCTGATCGTATTTGGTTAGGTACAATAAGTTTAGGTCAAATGAACTAATATGCACTTTTTGTATTTTAGTAGCTCAATGCGTCCATGATACACTTGAGAGTATGGTGCACTTGGAGAGTTCCGAATGAACTAGAGCTCTTGATTATCTAATTGCTCCAAATTTTATGTTCAATTGAACTCCAGTTAGGCATTGAGGCTTGAGCAAAAAAATAGTAGTGTTTAATCCAAATATATGCAAAGGGTCTATTCTATTCAACTTATTTTTGTTTATCTGAACTTAACTAAACTTACTAGAAATTATTAGTCCTTATTAGATTTTATCTGAACTTATGTACTTATTAAACCTTGTTTTGATAGACACTCAAACCTTATTTTAGCTACTAAACTCATTACACTTTATCTGAACTTATTTTTTCTGATAAGGATTGAAAATAAGGTGAAGGCTCAAAGTATGTAACAGAAATTGTATTAGCAGCTAGGCTTAATTTTTTTTTTTTAATAAGGTAAGATGAAGTCCCTTGCAAACAGGGGGGAAATTGGGGATTCCTCCTTGCAAGGGGTGAGACTCGATCCCAGAATCTCTGGGATCGGAGATGATGCCAACACCACTAGGCTATTATCTGTTGCACACAACTAGGCTTAATAGTAGAAGAATTTGAGCTACCTAACTTAAGTATTTAGAAAATTCAAAGGTTATTGAAGGTAGTCAATGACGGTAGCTGAATGGTTAATTAAATAAAATTTAGAGTAGGTGAAAGGTGATACATTTATTGACCGTAGAATTTGATTTTTATTCTTAAAAAGGAGGTTGGTTGTACCTTATTTTTACTAATTTCAGATCAGATCGGAAAAAATAAGTTCAGATCAGATAGGTTCAGATTATGCTTATATTTAAAAACTTATTATTATTGTTATTATTATCATACTTATTATGATTATTAGTATTACTAATGCTATTATTGTTATTGTAATAATAATTATTATTGTTGTTATTATTATTATTATTATTGTTGTTGTTGTTGTTGTTTGTTGTTGTTGTTTGTTGTTGTTTGTTGTTTGTTGTTGTTGTTGTTGTTTGTTGTTGTTTGTTGTTTGTTGTTTGTTGTTTGTTGTTTGTTGTTGTTATTATTATTATTATTATTATTATTATTATTATTATTATCACTTTATACGACTACCATTACTATAAATATTACTATTTACGAGTACATTTGTTCAAAAAGATTATTATTATTGTCGTTGTTGTACTTATTAATTATTAATATTAGTAATTATTATTAATGTCGTTGCTATTATTATAAATGTCATTGATGTCACTATTTGAACAATATGTTCTCTTTACCATGAACAATATGTTCTTTTATTCTTAATTTTTTTTGGCCCATTTCGGGAACCCCATGGTAAGATGAATTTCCTATGGGCTGTCCTGGCACAGGATCACTCACCTAGAGACCCAACAAGCCCCCAACCCCCTCCCCCCACCTACAACAATATTGAAATATATGATTCCACCAAGATTTGAACATTGGTCTCCCGTGTGGAAGGTAGGAAGCCATACCATTGGATCCAAGTGTCGTCCTTGGTCTTTTATTTTTAATTGTATGTTCATATACTAATGTGTTCTTTTTCAAAAAAAAACTAATTATACTATTATTATTATTATTATTATTATTATTATTATTATTATTATTATTATTATTTTGTTGTTATTATTATTTTTGTTGTTGTTGTTATTATTATTATATTATTTATATTATTATAATAATATAATAATAATAATACTAATATTATTATTATTATAAAATTATTATTATTATATTATTATTATTATTATTGATAGTTGTGCATAGTAATAAAATGATAGTAATAGTAATACTAGTAATGAAACACAAAGTAATAATAATATGTTTTATATAAGATAAGTTCAGATCAGATCAGATCAGATTAGAAAAAATAAGTTCAGATCAGATCAGATAAGTTCAGATCAGTAAATTTAAGGTGAACTAAACATATCCATTAATGAATTTGGTGGCGCGAACCTAAAAGTCAGAGCAAAAGATGTCTTAGTGTTTGTGTTCAACTTTATGGCAAAAATCGCGTAAGTTTACTTCCAAGTCAAACAAAGGCTCCGTTATTTTTTCTGATGGAGAGAAACTGAAATGAACTGTGAGAAATTAAACTGAAGTGATCTGCTACGAGAAAGCTGAATATAAGAGAGTGTTTAAACTAAACTAAACTGCGATAAACTAAACTGAACTGAACCGAAAATAAGTCCAAAAGAACAGGGCGAAGCTATGCAATAAGCCATCCAATGCGGCAACATATTGGGTCGTATGCTCGTATTGAGTTCTTATTGGGCCCTTTTATAGATAAAGGTATTACATTCCTTCAACTTCAACCTAATCTAATTTCATTCCTTCAACTCTACCTAACCCATTTACGAAAAGTAATAATAACGTGAAAGTAATATTAGGAAACAATAAGGGTCATGCAAGAAGATTTAGCATAGAAACATGAGATCCTTGAAAAAAAACATCCAAAACTATGTACTAGGACTTTTAATGATGTGTATACGCAACGACTTTCAAAATCTCTCCCCAATCTAACCTATGGACTATATAATTCGGATATCTCTTAATCACACAAGAGCTACTAGATCTAAGCCCTGACCGTTTCACTTGTTGATATGGATGCGCCAAGGAGATTCAAGATAATTAAATTAGTTGATCTATTTAATTATTGGCTTTAGATTATCTTACTATCCAAGGTCACAAGTAGTGTTTTAGTGTTAGTTTTTATTCTTAAGGGCCGAAAAACACTTATTTAAATTCGGTTCCTAATTTATTACTTTATTAGAAAAATTACTAGAAATCCTAGTTCTGTTAGGATTTGTGTAATCGTAGTTCTATTAGGATTAGATTTCCTATTTGTTTTAGGAGTAAGTTTTGTAATCCTAATCCTATTTGGATTGGTAGTTCTTGTTGTTTTAGGATTATAGTTGAGTTAGAATTCTACTTTTAGTCGGAGACCTAATAGATGTAGTTATTTCTTTGTTTTCCTAGTTTATTTAGTATTTCTAAACCTAGTAGAGGTAGGAATTGGTTTTTGTAAGCCTATATATATTGCTCGTTTTTCATTAATAATAAAGAGAATATTTATGAGATTAGATTAGAGTTTAATTTCTTTGTGAAAATCTTCGAACTTCTTTGTGATTTCCAACCCTTGAATCAATTACTTTGTGTTTGAGATTTTAGATTGATTGCTTAATTACTTTGTGTTTGAGAGTGAATCATGACCCAATTCGTGAATTACATTGTGTTTGATTGAATCTAAAGGCGTAGGACTAATATTTTCATCAACAATGTGGGGCTCAACAATCGTACTAGAACATGGGCTTGAACTTGCATCAAAGTCAAGCCTCGAAGGACCACAAGCAGGCTGCCCAAGGCTAAGAGGAGGAGCCTCGGACAACAGCCGGACTGCTGGGCAGGAGACATCACAGGCGGCCTGTGGCTGGGATCAGCACACCGCGGGTGGGCTGTGATGTCTCTAGGTTGCTGTTGCAGAGACGAAGACAGGGCAGCAGCCTCCGCGGTCTGGCTGCGGCTGGGCGTTTGCTCCCGCGATGGGGCTATGGAGCCCGCTGTGGGGGATACCGGACCCAAACCAACATCATCACTAACTTCGTCCCAAACCGGCGGCGTCGCAAAATACGCTTCCCATAGCAAGCGTTTCTCATCGGGAAGTGAGTCAAGATATGGGAACGTATCTTGAAAAAACTGTACATCTCTACTTACAAAAAAATCATTCGTATCCAAATCATAAAGACGCCACCCCTTCTGACCATTCGGATAACCAACAAAGAGGCACTTTCGAGACCGAGAATCAAACTTGTCCTTAACTCGAGGACGATTTGCAGCATAACAGAGACAACCAAAAACCGAATATTACCATATGACGGAGTGTGACCAAATAAACACTCATACGGAGTTTTGCCATTAAAAACAGGAGTAGGAGTCTTATTAATCAGATGAACAGCAGTTAGAACACATTCACCCCAAAAATACTTAGGCAACTTGGCTTGAAACCGAAGGGCACGCACCACGTTCAAAATATGACGATGTTTACGCTCCACTCTACCATTCTGCTGAGCTGTGTCAACACACGATGTTTGATGCAAAATGCCTTTCTGAGCAAAGAACGTCCCCAAACTAAGAAACTCTTGACCATTATCATTACGAACCATCTTTACCTTCCGTTGAAATTGTGTCTTAACCATAGCACAAAACTCACGAATTAACTTAGCAGCTTCATATTTTCCAACCATCAATAATACCCAAGTAGCACGTGAATAATCATCAACAATGGTTAGGAAATAACGAGCATCACAACTAGACACAACTTTATTCGGACCCCAAATATCACAATGTATCAAATCAAAAACATCAAATGCTTTATTCAAACTTAAGGGAAAAGAGTTTCGGGGCTGCTTCCCCATAAAACAAATGTCACAATTAAACAAACCAGTACTAGTATTATGACAACTATGACTACTAGAAACTCCCGGAAGAGAACTAACAACTTGCATTGACGGATGCCCGAGCTGCCTATGCCATAACAAACTTGCATCTGAAATAACCATTAATTCGCCTGGAGATTCCGAGCACGAACCGGACGAAAAATATAGACCCCATCACACTGCTTCCCCGCTCAAATCAGGTTCCTCAAACTGCGGTCCTGAATAATGCATAGCTTGTCTGTGAACATAATAAAATAGCATTGTTTTTCTAATAGTTGAGACACAGATAACAAGTTGCATTTAAGAGCGAGAACATACCGTAACATTATGAAGAGTTAAACCATCGACAAAACAACTTTTCCTTCTTTAGTAGCCGCCGTGCTCTTGCCATTAGGCAAACCAACAAAGCGAAGAAATATCATGTAAATCAGTGAATAAGTCAGTGTTACCAGACATATGATTCGAAGCTCCAGTGGCAATGATCCACTCAAGAGAATTATACGTACCAAGTTTAGTGCTATCCGAAGAAGAACCCGACTTTGAACCCTTCACATCAGCCATGAGTTCCTTCCATTGAGCATTAGAAAGCGTAGGTACACTCCCACGATCAGAATCAGAAAGGTGTTCATTGCCTCCACGAGCATTACTACCAACAAAACCAGCAAAATCACCCTTGCCCTTACCAGTAGAACGACCACCACGGCCACCACGACCCCCATTAGGAAAACCGTGGAGATCGTAACAATGATCCCTATCATGACCAAACTTCTTACAGTAACTAAACTCCTTACGGTCCGAAGAACGTCCGGAAGCAGTACATGTAGCACTAAAACTAACCATCGTAGCAGATGAGGCCTCATGAGCCTCAGAAACAGATTGCTTACGCTCATCATCAACAATTTTAGTATAAGCAACATTCAGAGTAGGCAAAGGGTCACACATCAACAATGTCGAAACAACAATACCAAACTTTTTAGAGTCCAAACCAATACAAAACTGATGCAACATCTCCGTTTCATGCATTCTAGCATATTCATTCGCAGCGGAACAAGTACAAGCAGGTAATTTCAGATAACTAAATAACGAATTTTGCAACTTGTTAAATTCACCATAATAAAAAGCAAATGTAACGACCCCCGTTGTATACAATCAGCAATAGCATGTTTAATTTCAAGAATACGTAACGATCACGTAAATCATCCCACAATGTTTTAGCATAATCAGGAATAATAACCGTAGAACGAATACTAGCATCAAGAGTATTATAAATCCAAGCAACAGTAGAATTTACAATACCCCATTGACGATAATCCGTATATTTAGAGTCGGGCTTGACGATAGAGCCGTCCACAAATCCGAGCTTGCTCTTGGAACGAAGGTTGTTGCGGATAGACCGAGACCACTCTTCGTAATTGTCGACGGTAAGCAAAACGGGACAAATCACCAATTGAGACCTTTCACTAGGGTGCAGATAATAATTAGTAAATGGTTCATACTTCTGTCCACCTTTCTCACCCATGATAAAACAAACGGACGCAGCAACAACACACACGAAAAACAGCAGCACACCAACGAAACAGCAACAACAACACTACACAACAGCACCACACAACAGCACAAACCAACGGCAACACCACACAACAGCGCCACACAACAGCACGAACTACAACCAAACTGACTGGATCACAACATCGCGATAAATCACGACCACACTAAGGCAGGAACGAAATCCAACCCGAGAGAAAAAACAAAACCAACCCGGAACACTAAGGAAAAAAAATAATTTGTGGTAAATGAAGCCCTAATCTCACACGTTTGCGGAAAAAAAATAAATTAACGTGATGAAGAAACCAAGGATCGAACAAATCTCTAATTTTTTTTTTTTTGGAGAGGCTGTTATCCATGTTAAACTTAAAAGAGATTGGAGAAAACGGCTTGGGTTGTATTGATAAACACAAATATATATATATATTACAAGGAAACATAACTTGCCTAAAACTCCTAAGAGATATACATGCCAAATATACAATATATCAAGAATAACCAACTGACTTCTATTAAAAACAACTAGCACTATATGCACGCGGTGCGTGCGACAGTATATTAATATTAATATTAACATCAAAAAGTGTTAATAAGCTAACTTAAGAGTGTAATATTTATGGTGAATATTGATGAGGGCTATGATTTTTTATTTGCATTGCTCTAATGTAAAGAGTAATGTTTTCCAGAAAGCATTATGCCGAGGTAAGATATGTTATCTTGTATTTGATAGATAATTCAACAACTCTCCTTCTAAACAATGATCTAGGTTATGTTTTTTATTTGTTTAAAAATACATATATTTTATAGGCGTATTTTATAAGTAGTACTTCAATTTAATTTCACTGGGTAATTGAGGTTTTTAGGCATACTATGGTGAGTAGTGCTTCAATAAAAAAAATTATAAATTGATATTATCTAATAATGTTTGTTTATATCTTTAATTATTTATTATCTCAACTGATTGTGAGCCCCAAAAAATAAAAAAAAATGAATATTCTCTAAGTTTCTTAATTCTTTTGTGGTTTATTTATGCATTTTATTTGAATTTGTTATTGAAACTGAGAGTTTAGATAGTAAAAATCTCTGTAAATCTTTGCTTTTATAAATGTTTAAAAATTAATTTAGTCATCAATTTATAATTTCAATTGTGAGTTTCCTCTTCTTACACATTTTAATGTATTTCTTTTTAGTAATGTAGAACTTTCCTTATACCCATATTTGTAAATGAGGAAAGAATTAAGAAAATCTTTTCTTTGTTATTTTTTGTGAGAGTAAGGGTATATAAGTCTTTTCAAGAGGGGACACCATAGCTCCCCCCTTGGCTTATATAATAGAGATGAGCACTAATTAAGGGGGTGTTTATTTGGTTCATATAGTGGTATGGGTTTGGAATTAGGAATGAAACCAAGGTGGTATAGGTTTGGAACTTGATACTTAATACCATGTGATTTGGTTTTCTTTGGGAATGAAATTTTTTCTTCTATTTAATACCTTGAGGTATTGGTATGAGCCATACCCACCTCCCCCCTTGGGTTTCTAAACCCCATACTTTATGGGTTTGAGGTATTGGTTTTAAATCTATAATTTTGTAAACAAACACTAGGTATGGGTTTTGCTCATTCTAAACCCATACCTCATACCAGAATCATATGAACCAAACGCCCCCTAAGTGGATTGTCTTTGTTTTTTAACTATTAAGCTAGCTCATTGTACAAAACCTTCCGAGACGTTCATGTTCGTTGATTAACTCTCATTGATGTACTATGAAAGTTTGACTTGATGTATTACTCTGCAATCCTATTTTTAGAAAAATCTAAACCAAATTTAAACCATTCCCTCGAGTTGTTTCAGAGTGTATTTTCTAGATAATTTCTATTTTATTTATCAATTTTGTAATGGTCTTCAAGTATTGATGTGCAGACTTGGTTGCATTATTTATGCTAGTCTGTGTCGCTATAAAGTCAATCAAGTTGTGTCCTACCCTTCTTAAGCTCTTTTATCATCAAAATTTTCAAAGTTAGGCTTGTCTAATGTAACAAAAGTCTCAAGTTTGAATATCTCGAGAATGCAACAATTTGTTGAGAGTCTTTCCCAATTTAGGCTGGTTTAGCTTCGAATGTGAACTAGTTAGATTGCAATATTACTAAATACAATATTAACTTGTTTTAGCTAGTAAGGAGACTGACCTTAACCAGACATCAATGTTTATGATTTCATGGTTTAGTATTATTTGTGAGTAAGACACTTGGGAGTAGGGGGGAAAGGTAAGAATATTCTCGTCCTCAAGCATCACACTTGAGAAGATTCAACCTTGTGACAATAAGTCTATAAGGTGAATCTCCAACCAACTTTACAATAAGTTAGACAAGTTTTTTGGAATGGTACATATGACTTGAGATAGGTATGAGTTGTATTCAAATTTAACTAATTTTGTGTCGGATTTGGTTTATTATTATTCAAGCCCATTTGTAGATTCAATTTTGTAATTTCGGATACTAGCTATCTTCGCCATTTAGGTTTAACCATTTTAGGTTGTGTTTGGGTAATAATTGTTTGGATTTATTTTGGGGTCGATAGATGCAATTTGGGTTATCTTCAAGTATTGGGTGTCTTCAAGTTTGGCTACTTTTGGGTCCGGTTGATTTATTCTTGGTTTTAGTTTAACTTTGGGTCGTTGTTCTCGAGTAAAAAAAAAGTCTCATACGTGTCAACTAATTTTGATTTCGTGATCACAAGTGAGGATCATATGATGCATCTAAAAGAAAGTAATCACTAATTAGGTATAGTAATGGGTTGGTGGTGTCCGCTAGACACACAACATGGTTGACTTGACATTAAAGACTAGCATGAGTAGCTTTGTAGACAGTTAGACACATTACTTGGTTAGTTAGTTTGTACTTTCCGCATATACCATTAATTAACTCAAGCTTGAATTCGTCTGAGATGAACGTGTTGGAAGGTTTCATAAGTAAAACTAATGTGCAGGGTTGAAATTTCATTGGCATTTATGTTATGCTCCTTCCTATTTAAACCAGTAACTTAACAATAAGTCATGCAAATAAGAAATACATTTTCAGACCACCAGTTATTAGAAACGAAACAAAATAAGATGAAAATCCTCCTTTTTTTTGTCCTTCTCCACCTCAACTTCATCAATGGCAAAACACTACAAGATTACAAAGTTTTACTAAGTATCAAATCCGCCATAACTGATGACCCTCTAAACTCACCACTGCACTTGGCCATTCATCACTTGCTCCTCCTCATCATCTTCTATCATTTCTCTCGACATCTCCGGCTTAAACCTCGCAGGTAATAAGGATAAATCATGAAAATCAATCAAGGATAGTGATCTTGTGATATATCTTAGTTATAGTATCTCTTTATTTTGTATTGATTAGATGTCAATCTCCTATAGTTACGCTAGGCAATATTCTTTAGTTAGTTAAGTTTGTTTTTCCTTCTCTTTTAGTGTATTTGATGTACAGTATATATTGGTTAGCTTGTTTAATAAAATATTCATTAAGCCTTTTCAACACTTATATGGTATCAAGAGCTTAGATCATTTTTTTTTCTTCTCTTCAAATCATCCTCTCATAATGGGCAGCAATGGCAACACCATACCCAACTCCTACGAGCCCTCCAAACCCTTTGTTCTCATCAACCTCTCCAATGTCATTAAACTAACCCCTACCAATTATATCTCCTGGAAATCCCAAATCCAAGCCATTCTTTTTGGCCATGATCTTCTGCACTTCGTCGACGACACCCACTCATGCCCACTCAAAACAATCACCACAAACTCTGAAACCACCACCAACCCAGCCTATCAAACTTGGCAACGCCAAGACAAGCTTATTTTCGGCAGTCTTCTCGGCACTCTCTCTCCCACCATTGTTTCTCTTGTTTCTCATGCCACCACTATCCATGCTGCCTGGACCACCCTTGCTACTACCTATGCCAACCCTTCCCGAGGTCATCTCCTCCAAATCAAAGACCGCTTGGACACTCTCACCAAGGATAATCAATCTATCATGGACTACATGCACTCCATCAAAGCATGTACCGATGAACTCTCCATCATGGGTAAACCCATGGATAATGAAGACATTATAGCAAAAATTCTCAAAGGCCTCGACTACGAATCTTACAAACCCATTATTGATGCCGTCCGTGCTCGTGACTCTCCAATCACTTTTGAGGCTCTTCATGAAAAGCTTATCCAACATGAAATTCTTCTCAAAAATCAATCTCAACCATCTTCCTTTCCTGCTAGTGTTCATGTTGCCACTCATTGTCAAAACCGTGGCTATCCTCTCAACACCAACACGCCTAGTTTTACCTCCCCAAACAACACCAACACCAACCGTACCCCAAAACCCTTTTTAGGTAAGTGTCAATGGTGTTGTATTGTCGGTCATGTAGTCTCTCAATGCCCCACATTCAAACAGCTTTTCCCTCACATAGTTTTTCCAAATCCTCCCCGTACTACTATGACTCCTCAGGCTCCTCAAGCTCCTCAAGCTAATGTCGTCACCCTTGCCACCCCCTCTTCAAATTCCTGGCTCATGGACAGTGGTGCTACACACCATGTCACCAATGATTTGTCCAACCTAGCTTTACATTCCCCTTATGACGGTTTCGACGATCTCATTATTGGCGATGGCTCCACTCTACCTATCTCTCATATTGGTTCTTTCTCTCTCTCTACTTCTCATAAAAATTTTAAATTTTCTAATGTTCTATTTGTGCCATCCATCTCACGTAACATCTTATCTATTTCTCAATTTTGTATTGAAAATAATGCCCTTGTTGAATTCCTACCCACTTCTTTCTGTATTAAGGATCGCTCGACGGGTCTCACTCCCCTCCAAGGGCCAACTAAAGGAGGCATCTATGAATGGCATCCATCCCCTCCTCTCGTTCACTCCAGCATCGTTGTTCCTCATAATAATTGGCATCATCGTTTGGGCCATCCCTCTCTCAACATTACTAAAACACTATGTAGTCAAGTCCCTCTAAACATTTCTTTTCCTACTCATCATAATTGTAATTCCTGCAGTATTAATAAAAGTCACAAACTCCCCTTCTCCCAATCTTCCCTTACTTCTAGCACTCCCCTAGAATTAATCTTTTCGGATGTTTGGACTGCTCCTATTATTTCCTATGATAATTTCAAATATTATGGCCCTGTTTGGCACTTAGCTTTTTCATTAGCTTTTAGAGGTTTTGAGCCCATTTTAGAGTTTTGACCAGTCAAAACTCTATTAGGGGTGTTTGGTGAGGAGAGATTTGCAAAAGAGTTTTGGGGTCAAAACTCTCAAAACAAAAACGCTGCATTTAGCAACGTTTTGTTCAGAGTTTTACAAAACAATAGTTTTGAAGACAATTTTGCCCACTGTTAATTAGCACTATTAACCCAATGCAAAACCACCAACACTTCCACCAAAATCCACCACCGTAAACAACACCACCACCAACATCCACGGTCCACCGAAAAAACCACCACAGCTCAGAAAATCACCACCATTGATGAACAATCGAAGATGGTGATGATGATTTAGGTTGCCTTATGTGTGATGATGATCGATTGTTGATCGATGATGATGATTCTTTTTTTTTTCTTTTGACGGGGATGATGATGATTCTTGATGATACTTGATGATGATTCTTGATGATACTTGATGATGATGATGACACTTGATATTGATGATTATTGATGAACGATTGATGATGACATGTTTGCACATATTAGTTTTAGGTTTTTTTTTTTTTAATGAAATCAGTGGGATGGAACTCATGGAAGTGAAAGAGAAAGAGGAAAGAGGAGAGAGGAGGAGAGACAAGGGGGTTATGGAATCCAATGGGATGGAAGTTGTTTATGCTTTGTGTATATGCTCAAGGGTAGGGTTGAAAGAAACTGAATTTAATAATCTTGCTTTCACTGGTGGGGTGGGTTAGAAGGGGAATAATAATAATAATAATAATAATAATAACCAATGTCTATAATTGTCATTTTACGTTATAAAATACTTATCAGCTCTTATCAAACAGCTAAGTGTTACCAAACACATTTATATAAACAGCAGTCAAATCCACAGTCAAATCCACTGAATAAAAAAGTTAAAACTCTAACAGCAAACTCTAAACTCTAACAGCTAAACTCTAAACTCTCTTTGCCAAACAGGGCCTATGTCATTTTCGTTAATCATTTTACTAAGTACATTTGGTTCTACCCTCTCAAGCGAAAATCAGACACCTCTACCACTTTTCAACGCTTCCGCGCTCTAGTTGAAAAATTCTTTAATCGTCCTATTATCAATTATTTTCCGACAATGGCGGAGAATATCTAAAACTTACTCCTAATCTCCTCAACAATGGTATCTCTCATCTCACCTCTCCAACCCAATACTCCCGAACATAATGGGTATGCTGAGAGACGACATCGCCACATTGTTGAAACCGGCCTCACCCTTTTGTCTCATGCCAATCTCCCTCTTACCTTTTGGCCTCATGCCTTTACCACCGCTACATATCTTATCAACCGTCTTCCTACTCCTACTCTTCACAACTTATCTCCTTACCTAAAACTCTTTAATACTACTCCTAATTACACTAAACTTCGCAGTTTTGGTTGTCTTTGTTATCCGTGGTTACGACCCTACAACACCCACAAAATGCAACCTAAATCCACTCCTTGTATATTTGTTGGTTATTCTTCCACTCAAAGTGCCTATTATTGTCTCGATCCTACAACTAACAAAATTTATACATCTCGACATGTTAAATTTGTTGAGTCTCAATTCCCTTACTCTACTCTATGCTCATCACTATCTTCTTCTGTCTTATCTCCTCAAGACTGGTGCACTCTTTCTTTACCCATTATTTGTGGCACTAATGAAGTCAACTCCCCTAGTAATAGTGCACCTCATGGAACCCACAATATTACTAACACTCCTCACGTCCCTCCCTCACCCACACCTAATCAAGATCAAACTCCCTCCCCCCTACTTAATTTAACAGAAACCCCTCATATTCCTACCATGCATCCTACCCCACATTCCCATGATAACTCATCATCCCCCACCTTGACATCTTCTACGTACCCTGAATCATCAGCCTCCCCATCATCTCTCTGACCACCCTCACCTCCACCCACACGCACCATTATAACTCGCCTCACCAACAACATCATAAAACCCAACCCCAAATACCTTAACCATGTCTCTCTCTCCTCCCCATGCACCTACAACTGCCACTAAAGCTCTCAAAGACCCCATATGGCGTGAAGCCATGCAACTTGAGGTTGATGCTCTTACCCGTAACAATACCTGGCAACTTGTACCATCTCATGCCTCTCAAAATGTTGTTGGATGCAAATGGGTCTTTCGCGTCAAATACAATTCGGATGGTACCGTCGAACGATGTAAAGCTCGACTTGTTGCCAAGGGATTTCACCAACACCCTGGCATTGACTATTCAGAGACTTTTAGCCCCGTCATAAGACCTACTACAGTTCGCCTTATTTTATCAATAGCTGTTTGTCGTGGTTGGTCGCTCCGGCAACTCAACATAAATAACGCTTTTCTTCAAGGAACTCTCACCGAGCATGTTTATATGTCTCAACCAACAGGTTTTATTGATAAAGAGCATCCTACCCATGTTTGTAAACTCAACAAAGCTATTTACGGCCTCAAACAAGCACCACGAGCTTGGTATACCGAGCTTAAAAATTTTCTTCTTTCATCGGGTTTTCACAACTCCATTGCTGATCCTTCTCTCTTGTTGTATCAACAAGGCACAATCATTATCTATCTTCTAGTCTACGTTGATGACATTATCATCACCGGTCCTTCTCACAGTCATCTCACTCACTTCATTAAGACTTTAGATGCTCGTTTTTCTCTCAAAGACCTTGGTCCTCTCTCCTATTTTCTAGGTGTTGAAGTCGTCCCTAATACCCCTGGCTTGTTTCTTAGTCAAACTAAATACATTCATGACCTACTAGCTAAATATAATATGCATGACTCTAAACCTGTATCCACTCCCTTAGCTCCCTACCCTTCCCTCACTTACTCCACAAACCCACCTATTTCTAACCATAAAGATTATCGAGCCATTCTTGGTAGTCTACAATACCTATCCTTTACCCGCCCCGACGTTGCCTACGCTGTCAACAAATTGTCCCAATATATGCATTGTCCTTCTAATGATCATTGGCTTGCTCTCAAAAGGTTACTCCGATATCTAAATGGTACTTCTCACTATGGCCTTCAACTTCACCGCCAATCTCCGTTACGTCTACATGCCTTCACAGATGCAGACTGGGCTGGTGACAAAGATAACTATATTTCTACTACTGGTTACCTAGTCTATCTTGGTCGCAACCCAGTTTCATGGAGCTCCAAGAAACAACGAGCTTTAGCCCGTTCCTCTGACGGAGAATTTCGAGCTGTTGCAGATACAACAGCCGAAGTCCTTTGGCTTCGTTCTTTACTCATTGTACTTGGTATTACATTACCAGATAAACCTGCTATCTACTGTGACAATCTTGGTGCCACTCACTACTCTACTAATCCTGTTTTCCACTCTCGCATGAAGCATCTTGCATTGGCTTTTCATTTTGTTCGAGAACAGGTACAGCTTGGCACCATTCGAGTTCAACATATTTCCGGCGACGATCAGCATGCAGATGCACTCACCAAACCATTATCCAAATCTCGTTTCTACGCATTACTTGCCAAGATTGGACTTTCCCAAAGGACGTCCATCTTGCGGGGTTGTAATAAGGATAAATCATGATAATCAATCAAGAATATCAATCAAGGATAGTGATCTTGTAATATATCTTAGTTATAGTATCTCTTTATTTATGTATTGATTAGATGTCAATCTCCTATAGTTACGCTAGACAATATTCTTTAGTTAGTTAAGTTTGCTTTTCCTTCTGTTTCGGTGTTGAAACGGTTGGCGGTCTTGAGATAAGTCCGCCAAAGACTGGGGTTAGCGTCCGCTGGTGAATAGCTGCACAGGAAGCAAACGTGAACTACCCTCGGGGGGATGCGAGGAAACCCCCTCCGACGCTCAAGTCAGCACAGGTCCAAGTAGGATTTAGAGAGAGAGAGAGTAGAGAGAGAAAGATAAGAACTCTGAGTGTGAGAGAATGTACCTGCAGACTAGTACCATTTGGCTATTTATAGCAGTACTATTCACCTGACAGGGTGCGTAATCCTTTTACACGTGTACGGTTGTGGTGCTTCTGACAACTGGGAAGATTCCCTTATTTTGTCTTATTGGGCGACCGCCAACGTTGTCGGACCATGTTAATGTACTGACTTGATAGAGCTGTGGGCGACATATAAAGTATTCGCGTCCGATAAGGCATTCGCGGATCCCTTACTGGGGTCCGCCAACCTACTTGGGTTATACCCATACAACTAGCCCCCCCAGCATCTTTTGGGGTCTTGACCGCTAAGGATGTTGTCGGTAGACGCGAATCATTGTTGCCGTGCTCTGTTATATTTTTGGGGGAAGTTCATTCGTTGGGTACCACGTGTCGTCGTAGGGAGTTGAAAGAGTTTGAAAAGTTAATGATTACTCTTCCGAAAATCCCGCCCATTACTTTGTTAGGGTTTACCCTGCTTCGACACTTGGCAGGTATCTGGAGAGGGAGTTGATAGGTCTTTCAATCTCAGCCATCTATTCACTATACATATGGACACCAGTTGTCCTTTTTCCAGATTTTTCTATCATTTCTCAAGTTTTTCATTTTCCTTTTCCATTTCCTCTCTCTCGAACCTCCA
The DNA here is from genome assembly GCA_947646795.1 of Beta lomatogona. Lineage (NCBI taxonomy): Eukaryota > Viridiplantae > Streptophyta > Magnoliopsida > Caryophyllales > Amaranthaceae > Beta > Beta lomatogona. The sequence continues at coordinate 530,802 of CANSNZ010000999.1, forward strand.
TACCCATAGCTTCATTTGCTCAAAAAACTGATTTTTCTTGCTCAGATTTCTCCGAAAAGTTACCAAGTTTCTTAGTTTTTTCTTTCCGGTTTCACAGTACCAAGAATTTCGTCATTCTTTTGAAGAAGTTTTTCTGGGTTTTCTCTGAGATTTTGAGTTTGAGTTTTGCCGGTGACAGTTCTTCATTTCCGGTGGTTTTTTCGTTCAGGCTCGGGCTTTTCCACGCCATTTCATTCCTTGGAATTCTCGCTCGTCTTTTTCCGGCGACCTTTTGTTCCTTGCCTTCATCTTTCCCCGACGATTTTACTTCTCCAGGTATTTCTCCATTTCTTTTCCAAGCTTAAAATTTCTTTTTGTATTTTCATCATGTCGGACCAGTCTGATAGCCAGAATACCCCTAGTGATGCATTTATGACCGAAAGTGAACCTTCCTCTCCCCTGGCCGATAGCGAGCCTTCTTCCGGTTCTAGCCCAGTGGGGAGAACTAGGTTGTTGTCGGATATCCCCTTAACAGCTGAGAGAGAAAGAGAGATGAGATCTAAGTTCCTTAACGACCCTGCTACCCCTGAGGAGCATAGTCTGACCAGGAGATATCTATCCGTTAGCCAGAGTGGTGACCGACATACGCTTAGGGAGCTTAGGCATCAGATTCTTGCTAGACGATCCGTTAGGCATCCTCCGGTCGATGCTGCTCCCGGTCTTGATGTAGCACCACTTAGAGAGCATGCTTGGCTGGATAGCTTAGCGGACGCTGAGGTGGAGGTAACGACCGACTTTTTCGATCGTTTACAGCAATCTGCGGCTCCTAACCCTCATATTATTGATTTAGGTGACGACAGTGACTCTATTGCTACCGTTGTGGTCCGCCAAGAGACCGTTTATCACCGTCGCACTGTTGTGAGCCCTGCTGTCCGCGTCACTGGGGATGCGATTGACTCTGTGGACGCAAGCATTGACGTTTCTGTGCCTTTGTCTGCCCACGCGGTCGGGGAATCTTCCCATGCTGCCGAATTAAGAGTTGATAGTTCGAATCCGATGGAGGAGATTGAGACTAGACCTGGTTCTGATGCTTTGTGGCTGCCGGATGATTTTAGTGCCGATCCTATCAGTGTCGAGATTGATTTGCCTTGGCGTCAGGACGCCATTGATTTGGGTTACCCGAGAGTTGCTCGGGATTTATATTGTCTTCCGTCGGGTTATCGGTTGATAGTCCCGCTAGAGGGGGCCATTTTGACGGAGTGTCCTCCCGGTCACGTGGCCGTGTATACTCATCATTTCGAGTTTGGCCTCCGCTTCCCTCTGGATTCTTTTTTAGTGAAGATCTTAAACGCTTTCAACGTGAGCTTGGCTCAGTTGACTCCTTTGGCGGTCCGGAATTTGATAGCGTACATCTGGGTTGTGCGTTTCTTGGATTTTCCGCAAACGCTGAACTTATTCCGCCACATTCATTGGCTGAAGAAGAATGGATCTTCTAGGCAGGCGGGTTGGTGGTCGCTAACTACGGCTGACAAGAAGATGACAGTTCAGCCTAAAATGACTGGTTTGAAGGGCTGGCTGGATGCTTTCTTTTGGTTACGAGTTCCTGAGGATTATCCAGTGCGTCGTCATTTCACTGAGCCTCGTCCGCGTATGGAGCATTTGCCTCTTATTCCGCTAACTGAGGAAGAGTTAGCGGCCTTCGACTACTTTGACACGGAGGATTACTTAGTTACCTATGAGGACGGGAAGGAGGTGCAGGTTAAAGAGCCTAAATACTGGATTCCTCATTCCAAGTACATCTTGGGGAACAAGCCCTTGTCGGCCCTGCTGCTCAGCCCTACTCATGAAAATGGTGAGTGTTGATGTCAGACTGGTCCAACTGATTTTTTTTTTTTTAATTTTGCTTCTTGTCATTTGCAGGTTTTGACTTCCTTGACCTCAACGCCCTAGCTGTGGACGAGAGCTTCAAGCCGTTAACCAACTTACCGCCTGCTCCTTCACAAGAATATGAGACCATGCACGGGATTACCAATGGCCGCCGGGGAGGGAACCGCCACGGCCCTCAGAATATTCGCCGTGGTCGCGGCGGGGGAATATTGTTCGCGTCCCTGCTCAGAATGTTACTGCCGCTGCTGCTGATCCTGGCGGCCTGCCGTCCCCGGCCGTCCCGATTAGGTCCTCTACCTGTCGCCAGGGGAGGTGGGAACAGGAGGCGGCCCCGCGAGCAAGTTGCGGCGGATATATCTGCCAACAAAAGGCAGGCTTCAGGTGGAGGTTCTGACCTCGGATGCTCCAGAGATTCGGGAGCAGGCTGTCGCGACCACTGCTCCAGGACATGTTAGCGGCGCCTCCTGGCTATCAGGCTCTTACTCCTCCATCCGCGATAAGATCCGAGAGCTGATTACCATGCCCAGCTTTCTTTCTAACTTATCTCCCGGCATCTTTTCTCGGTACAATGAGTGGATCGAGAAGAAAGAGGTACCGCTAAGCGATGCTATGGCGGCCTCCTTTGCCCGTCGGCCTGTCGTCCCTGGCAAGATTTACCAGCCTGACTGGGACGTCAGAGAGGATGAGTCGCTGTATGCCGACATCCCTGAGAATGGTGGCATCCTTGCCTACCGCATTCTTAAGGGCATGCAACTGCCAATAGATAGGCCCGCAGGGTCCTTGGTCACTCCAGCTGCTAGGTTGGCTCACGATCAAGTTGTGGTACGTTTATGTACTCTCTTATTATCATTCATTCGTTTTGCTTTTTGCTTCCTTCTTTTCTTTTATTGACATATTCTTTTCATCTTCGCAAGCCAACAACGCTGCCATTGAGCTGATAGAGCAATATATCAAATATCAGAAGTTGGCGGACACCTATAAGCAGTCGTTGGAGACTTGCCAGGATCTGCTGAAGGAGACGGAGGGCAAGCTGTCAGCGAAGACAGCAGAGTTGCAGCCTCTGGAAGATGAGCTGACAACGCTGAGATCGAGGGCCGCCTTACTGGAAGAGACCGAGGAGAATGTTAATTCATTGACCAAAGCTCTGGAGGCCGCTAACTCTGAAAAGGATATTGATGTACTGGACGCCAGGGCACAAGCAAGGGGTCAGGCTATTGCTGAGTTTCAGCAATCTGAGGAGTACGCAGCGGTCCTCCATAAGAGGTACGATGGCGGTTGGGCGGCCGCCATGAGGTGCGTGTGCAAGACCATTCCAGGGTTTGACTGGAATGTGATTGAGGAGGCTCATGCTGCCGGTCAACACCTGTCGCCATTCGAGGGGGATCCAAAATTTGCCGACGAGGATGCTATAGCAGATGCGGATCCTCGTGACGTGGCGGAACAAGTTGATCAGGATGCCCCCCCTTCTTGAAGTTTTTGGCGGCCTTCTCTCAGCTCTTCTTGCTCTTCCAATAGTTTATAGCTTGTAATATTTTGAGTATTTTGATTAACACTTTATTCGGCCCATTTTGGCGTTTGTAAACTGAATTTGTGTTTTTATTCTGAAAGTACTTGACTCCGACTGAAAGCCTTTTATTAGCCGCCATCATTTTTTGCTGTAGTTGGCCGCCAAGCCAGTAGCTTTTATTCTATGGAAAGTACTTTTGCGTTTTTGTTACTGTTTTGTTAACGCTCTAATCTTTTTACACTTGGTTTGTCATATGACCGTTTATATACTTTGAGCCTGTCATGTGGCTTTAGGTTTTTGGTGCTTGGTCTATTATGTGACCGTTAACGTACTTTAGCCTGTCATATGGCTTTGGATTTGTACTAGGTCTGTCATATGACCATTTACGTACTTTGAGCCTGTCATATGTCTTGTGATCTGTGCTAGGTCTGTCATATGACCGTTTACGCACTTTTGGCCTGTCATATGGCTTTTGATCTGTGCTAGGTCTGTCATATGACCGTTTAATAATAAACATTGACCAATTATGCAATCCATTATATATAGATAATAAGACAATTTACGGAATGCTAGCAGAGGTTTGTATTATTTATGTAATAAAAAGGTGGCTCTTGGCCGATTACATTCGAAAAATTTAAACATAATATTTCTTTAGGACGCTAGCATTCCAGCAATTCATAAGCTCCTTGTCGTCCATCCCCTTGAGAATGAAGGAACCAGGGGCAATTTTCTTAGCGATGACATATGGCCCTTCCCAATTGGCGGTTAGCTTTCCATCAACATGGGCCTTACCGGTGGCTGCCGTTCTGCGAAGGACTAGGTCCCCCACTTCCAATGGCCTCTCCAAGACTTTCTTGTTGTAAGCCTTGCTGATTTTGTCTTTGTAGGCATCCGCCTTCAGTTCCGCTATCAACCTTACTTCTGCCAAGAAGTCTAGATTTTCCTTGAGCGCCTGGTCATTCATTTCAGGATTTTGGTGCTTGATCCGGTAAGAGGGCAAACCCACCTCTACTGGCAACACCGCTTCTGTACCAAAAGCTAGCTTAAAAGGGCTCTCTCCCGTCGCTTCCTTTTCGGTTGTTCTATTTGACCACGATCGCTAGGCACCATATCGGCCCATCCACCTTTGAATTCATCTAGCTTTTTCTTCAAGGCATTCAAGATCTGTTTGTTCGCGGCCTCTGCTTGTCCGTTGCTCTGGGGATGGCAAACAGCTGAGTATGCAAACTTCACTCGAAATTCCGTTAAAAAAGCTTGTATAGGATGGCAATCGAATTGGACGCCATGGTCGAAAACAATAGCCATGGGAATCCCAAATCTTGTCATAATATTTTGCCTTGATCTTTGCTGTTGGTTCAGCCTCTATCCACTTTGTAAAATAATCAATGCCCACTATTAGGAATCTCCTCCCACCAGTTGCTGTGGTGAACGGTCCCAGAATGTCCATTCCCCACTGAGCGAACGGAATCGGGCATAGGATAGGCTGTAAATCGTTGGCTGGTCGGTTAATGACAGGAGCATATCTCTGGCACTTCCAGTAGCCAGGTTTCCTTTTGCTCCACTTCTTCTTCCTCATATGAGGCTTCCACAACGAAATCTGCCAGGGCCTGTGCTTTAATAGCGGTCCTGGGTTTATATTGTATATCGTACTCCGATAGTTCAACGACCCATTTCAACAAGCGGCCTGAGCTATCCATCTTCTGCAACGCTTTCTCTAGCGGCTGATTGGTTAAAACTTGGATGGGATGACAGTCAAAGTATGGTCTGAGCTTCCTGGCAGCTATTATCACGGCTAAGGCCATTTTTTCTACCAGCTTGTAACGACTTTTCGGGCCGTTAAGGATATGGCTGATGAAATAAATTGGCTGCTGCCTCTTCTCCTTTTCCACCAACAACACGGCCGCGACTATCTTCGGTGAGGCCGAGATATATAGTTGTAATATGTCTCCAGTCTCGGGCCTTGTAATGGTGGGTAGCTTCTTCAAATGCTCTTTTACCGCCACGAATGCTTTGCTTTGCTCCTCTCCCCACTCAAACCTCTTATTCCCCCTTAGCAGTGTAAAGAAAGGCAAGGCTTTGTCTGCTGATTTTGAAATGAATCGAGTGAGGGCCGCCATTCTCCCTGTTAGCCTTTGAATGTCCTTGACGCTTTTTGGCTCAGGCAGGTCGACAATGGCCTGGACTTTGTCTGGGTTTGCATCAATTCCCTTTTTACTTACCAAAAAGCCTAAGAACTTCCCTGCTCTCACCCCAAAAACACATTTCTCCGGGTTGAGCTTCATCTTATACTTCCTCAACGTTCTGAAGGTTTCTTCCAAATCATCCAGGTGTTCGCGGTCAGTTTTACTTTTGACGATAGAGTCGTCAACATATGCCTCAATATTTCTCCCCCTTTGATTCGCGAGTACCTTATCGACCAGTTTCTGGTAAGTTGCTCCAGCATTACGGAGTCAGAATGGCATTGCCTTATAGTTGTATACGCCACAATCTGTGATGAATGCTGCCTTCTTTCTATCGGCCTCTAGTAAACTGATCTGATGATAGCCCGAGAACGCATCCATAAAGCTGAGCAGTGCGTGACCGCTAGTAAAGTCCACTAGCTGGTCAATTCTGGGTAGCGGATAGCAGTCCTTCGAGCAGGCTCTATTGAGGTCCGTAAAATCTACGCACATTCTCCATTGGCCGTTAGCTTTTTTCACCATGACCACATTGGCCAACCATTCTGGGTAGTCACATGGCTCAATGAAGTCGGCAGCCAGCAGCTTATCAACTTCCTCTTTGATGGCCTTGTTCTTTTCGGCCGAGAAATTTTGTTTCTTTTGCTTGATAGGTCGGACAGTGTTGGCAACATTTAGACGATGCACCATCACGGCCGGGTCTATTCCCGGCATCTCATCCGCCGAGAAGGCGAAGACGTCCGCGTTTTCTCTTAGGAGAGTCACCAAGTTGATCCTGACCTTTGGGTCCATGTCTGTTCCAACAGCTACCGTCCTTACCGGGTCTTCCGCCAGCATCTCCTGTTTTGTTTCTCCATCCGGTTTGGGCCTTGGCGTATCGTCAGGCCTAGATTCCAACTCTTCCATTAAAACATCCATCTCCTCATCCCTTTTATCGAATCCTTCTTCATTCGTCAGAGCTCTCCTCTGAGCTCGCCTTTGCTTCCGAGTTGGCGGATTCAGGTCTTCTACTAGAATTCTCCTTGCCGGCTGCTTCAATGCTGCCATCTCTTGATTTCCTCTTAACTTTGCTGTCGTCCCTAGATTGGAAACGTACAACATTGTCATCAAATGATAAGTTGACACCACTCCTTGGACGTCATGGATGAAAGGGCGTCCGATAATTGCGTTGTACGCTCCTGGTACATCAACTACTAAAAATTCTGCCATTACATCCCTGGCATTTTTATCTTCTCCTACCCTGACCGGTAGGGTTATCAAGCCCTCGGGAATCACTGATGCCCCCGTGAAACCAATTACTGGGTAACGGGCAGGCTTAAGATGTTCTCGGCCAATCATCAACTTCTCAAAAGTTGAGTAATACAAAATGTTAGCTGAACTTCCCCCGTCTACCAGAATTCTGTGGATCAAACAATTTGACACTTTCAGCGTGACCACCAGAGGGTCATCGTGAGGGTAGACGACATGCTTTGCATCTTCAACCGTGAAAGACATGGCGGGCATTACTGGCGGCCTTCTCCACTGCATGCTTTCATTGAAATTGACCCGGTGCCTGAATTCCTTCAGACTTGCCTTGGCCCCATTGACGCTGCCGCCATGAATTGGACCGCCACTAATAACATGGATCTCACTGATCCGTGAGTGGACGTTCTAGTTGGCTGTTTTTACCAGGTCTCCATCCTTAGTTTGAGCTTTATACCGGTTGAAGTAGCCCCTTCTTATCAAATCTTCCAGGTTATCCTTCAGATGACGACAATCTTCAGTCAAGTGCCCGTGATCACCGTGAAAATCACACCACTTGTTCTTGTCGCGGTTTTTATGGAACATTTGCTTTGGACGCTGCCATTTATCGCTGTCCTTGTTCATCAAGTATATCTGACTCCTGGAGGTGGTGAGTTGGGTATACGCGTCAAACTTTTCTTTGCGTTCACCCTTTTCCTGGTCATACCTCTCGCAGTCAACTCTTTCACGATCATTTCCTCTTTTGACAACATTGGATTCTTGCCTTCTTTCATCTCGGCCGCGATCACCTTCACGACCTTTGTCTTTCTTCTGCTTCTCTTCCTTTTTCTTTTCTGGCTCACGGTACTGATTGCTCGCGGCCTTGTCAAATTCTTCTCCTCATATGAAATCATTTGCTTTGCCAAGCACTGGTCCTAGCGACGTGAAAGATTTTCGGCCGAGATAACTCCTGAACGCAGCTCCTTCTCTTAATCCCGACATCAAAGCTAGGACCGCTACATCTTGCTGTAGCCTGGGAATAGATACGGTCTCTACATTGAAACGCCCAATGTAATCCCGGAGAGATTCGGTTTCCCCTTGCCTGATTGACAATAATTCCCCAGTAGTGCGCTCACGGCGCCTGTTGCTTACAAAGTGAGTACTGAACATAGATGAGAGTTGAGAGAAACTGGACACATTACGAGGTTTGAGACTCTTAAACCAAGTTTGAGCTATGCCAGTAAGAGTGGACGGGAAAACCTTGTACCAGATAGCGTCTATCTGCGTGTACAAATACATGTGTCCTTCGTAGGCTGCGATATGATCGTCTGGAAGCAAACGTGAACTACCCTCGGGGGGGATGCGAGGAAACCCCCTCCGACGCTCAAGTCAGCACGTGTCCAAGTATGATTTAGAGAGAGAGAGTAGAGAGAGAAAGATAAGAACTCTGAGTGTGAGAGAATGTACCTGCAGACTAGTACCATTTGGCTATTTATAGAAGTACTATTCACCTGACAGGGTGCGTAATCCTTTTACACGTGTACGGTTGTGGTGCTTTTGACAACTGGGAAGATTCCCTTATTTTGTCTTATTGGGCGACCACCAACGTTGTCGGACCATGTTAATGTAGTGACTTGATAGAGCTGTGGGCGACATATAAAGTATTCGCGTCCGATAAGGCGTTCGCGGATCCCTTACTGGGGTCCACCAACCTACTTGGGTTATACCCATACACCTTCTCTTTTAGTGTAGTTGATGTACAGTGTATATTGGTTAGCTTGTTTAATAAAATATTCATTAAGCCTTTTCAACACTTATAGCAGGAGTTCTCTCTCCTGATATCCGCTTCCTCACCAGCCTGCAAAACCTCTCTATTGCATCCAACTCTTTCTCTAGCCCATTCCCCACTTCTCTTTCTCTCCTTACCCAACTTCGATATCTCAATGTATCCAACAATAATCTCTCTGGCCTTCTTCCCTTATCGGTTGTTGAGATATCAGGGCTCCAACATCTTAACCTCGGTGGAAACTATTTTTCCGGTGAGGTTCCACCGGAATACGGCCAATGGGGAAACCTCGAGTACCTTGCTTTTTCTACTAACAAACTCCACGGTAAAATTCCACGGAATATCGGAAACTTGACTACCCTTAAAGAGCTCTACATTGGGCACTACGATAATAGTTTCTCTAGTGGGATTCCTCCTGAGCTTGGAAACTTAATAGAGTTAACACATTTAGATGGTGCTAACTGTGGGTGATCTGGGCAAATTCCGCCAGAGTTAGGGAAACTTGAGAAGCTTGAAACTCTGATTTTACAAGGGAACACTCTTTTAGGGGGTCTACCCTTTGAGTTGGGTCCATTGAAAAGTTTAAAACTTGTGTGTTTCTCTAATAATATGTTATCGGGTGTGATCTTGGAGTCTTATTATTTTCTTCAGAACTTGGTCGAGTTTAGTCTTTCTGGAAACAAGTTACATGGGAGTATACCGAGTTTTTTCGGAGATTTGCCGGAGTTGGAATCTCTTGAAGTAGGGTGGAATAACTTCACTGGGAGTATCCCACAAAAGTTAGGTACAAACAGTAAGTTGCAAATTGTGGATATATCTCGTAACAATCTTAGTGGGAGTTTGCCAGTAAGTCTTTGTAGAGGAGGCAAACTCCAGATTCTCAATACTTTCGGAAATTTGTTGGATGGGCCAATTCCCAAGAGTTTGGGAAGTTGCAAATCACTTTTTAGTGTGAATATGGGAAGTAATTTCTTAATGGGCCAATTCCTAAGGGCTTCTTTGGCCTCCCAAACATTTCTAAGGTGTCGCTTCATGACAATCTTCTTAGTGGAGGTTTCGATGAGATAATTGGTGATTGTGTTAATCTTTGGCAGATTAATCTCTCCAATAATCAACTATTAGGGAAGTTACCTACAAGCATTGGAAACTGTTCTGGTCTTCAATACTTGACACTTGATGGGAATAATAAGTTCACCGGAAGTATCCCTTGGGAGATTAGCATGTGTAAGATGTTAAGCTACCTCGATCTCAATAGGAATCAGTTCTCCGGTGAGACACCCTACGAGATTACAGGTACGAGAATATTAGGCTTGCTATTTTAACATATTCGCTCCATTTGTTTGAGATTTTCCCCTGAGTTTTGCATTATTTATCGCTCTTTGATCATATTCTTTTACTAATATATAAAAATAAATGTTAGTATTATATGAAATGTTATGGATTTGTCTCAATGAATAACAAAAGACTCTTTTGATAAATATAAGCCACGCATGCTTACGGAAAGCTGTTCGATAGCCAATATCTCTGACATTTTGATAAATGAAATTTATACCATTTTACATTTCTTAAGTAAATAAGTTCATACTATAATTTTGTTATAAATTTTATCAATGTAAATGGGGAGTAATTAACATTTGAAGTTCACATTTAATATCAAGCATGCATGCGTTATAAAAAGAAATGGTGGGAGTATGAGTCAGCGAACAGAGTACGTTGTTTCATTGAAGGTCCTTGCTAGTACATAATTGGCAGTCTAAGAATTTCATATATCTATTTCTTCTTGAACCTCATGAAGAATAATTTGCCGCAGATACTGGCACTGAGCTCCAAACATTGTTTCTCCAATGAAACAGACTCAATGGAACCATACCAACAAACTTCTCGAAGTGTGATTCCTTGAAGTATCTAGATCTGAGTGACAATCAACTAGAAGGAGTTGTACCTAAGTCTTTGTCTAACTGTCGAAGTTTGAAACTCCTAAATCTCGGGAACAACAAGCTAACAGATAAATTTCCCTCATGGCTAGACAACCTCCAACAGCTCCAAGTTTTCAGTGTGCGTTTTAATAGTTTCTATGGACCTATAATTAGCTCATCAAAGGTTAAGCGCCCATTTCCATTGCTACAAATTATTGACCTCTTGAACAATAAGTTTAATGGTAAATTGCCACGAAGATATATCAAAAAGTTTGTGGCCATGCACAATATGAACGAGTCTACTCTTAAGAGTCCAGAATACATGGACGACTTATACCGTACATTTTCTATCGTGTTGATATTCAACGGATTACAACTGAAATATGAGAAACTTATTACGACGATGTCGATTTTTGATATGTCCAACAATAACTTTGTTGGACATATTCCACATACTATAGGGAGATTATAGTCACTTCGCAACCTTAATCTCTCGCATAAAATCTTGAGTGAGAACATCCCTCCATCAATTGGCAAACTGACTTTACTCGACGGTCTAGACCTTTCATCAAACAGGCTCGTCGGTCGTATTCCTCAGGATTTGGTTAGTTTAACATTTCTTGGGGTCTTTAATCTTTCAAATAATTTATTGGAGGGGCCTATACCTCATGGGAAAAATTTCGATACTTTCTCAGTTAATTCATACAAGGGGAATCTCGAATTGTGTGGACAACCATTACCTAAGTGTGGAGAAAGTCCCACAAAAAAACAACTCTAATAATCAAGATGAATATGAAGATGAAGGAAGTTTTTTGTCAATGTCAAAAATCGTAGTTATGGGGTTTGGCACTAGTGTGCTAATTGGGTTGGCCTGGGGATACTATATATTTTCAGTGGGATAACCCTTTTGGTTTATCAAGTTAGGTTACAAAATGGAACTGAAATTGCTTGATTTTTCCGACCAGCAGTTTAAAAGGCGAGGAAGAACACCAAGACGGAGAAAGATATAAAAGTTGAGCGATATCCATGTATATGAGTATTGCCAAATTAAAACTATATGTGTTATAACAGATTGGGGAGAATACAAGGGAGAGAAACCCAGAAGCCCACAAACCAAATCCCACAGCGAGGTTCCATCCCAAAACCAATTGGCAATAGGCCGAGGAGTAGCCCGCTTGGGTTATAAATTGAAAGCTCGTTGCTTACTTTTTCAATGTGGGACAAATACTACTCACACTTGCACCTAACGATATGTGTAATGTGTTTTCCAAGCTTTAGCACTACCCTAGTCCACACGTAGATGTTTCAATTAATAAATGAAATTTCTTGTTCAGGGTGTATTTCACGAGAGACCTATGATGTTTGGCGAAATTCACTAATTATCCTTGTTAAGTTTTAAATTCACAAGATACCTTATTTGTACTTATTAGACATGTTTAGTCCTTATTTGACCTTATCTAAATTTATTTAAACTTAACAAAATTTATCTGAATTGATATTTTTTAAGAGGACGGAAAATAAAGTGAAAAGAACATACCAATTAATCATAGCAGTCTCTCTAAGCTTATAATCATAATTGAAATTGATAGTCATGCATTAACTTTTTTTATGTACGGATGTGTAAAATGAGAGCCATAATATTTTTCTCATCGCCAAAAAACTCATGTCCAGTCCCATGTTTATCTACTTCTTAAAATACTATACACAAGGGTGTGTTGCGATTAATATGAAGCGGATAGAGTATTAAGGAATCTAAATTTGTAATTTTGGGTATACCTTACATTTATCCCTTACTAATCTTTTTCCATGATGTTTTTTTTTGTTTTGCTATACTCCCTCTGTATTTTTTTATCTTTCTCACTTAGAATCTTGACACTATTCACAATTAGAGAGAATCTTTTACATTTTTCTCAATGTATAAGAAAAAATATAGTCATGTGGGATCTTGTTTGATTCGTCTCAATTAGTACTTTATTAATATTCAATTATTATAATTTTTACTAATATTTAATGAAAGATATTTAATGTAAAATAAGTGCATTGGCAAACATGAAAAGTCAAAGTAGGAAAGATAAAAAAATACAGAGGGAGTAATTTCTAATATGTATCAAGTCGATCAAGGTGATTATGATGTTTCTTTGACATTGAAAGCTTAGAATTTAAACAAGGTCTAAAAAGTCTTCATATTAGAAACAAAGTCGTTCATGAGTTAGCCCATTTCTAACATTGGAAAATTGGTCAATGTCTTGGGGTTGACAATGTCCCCGATAATATTATTTTGCTTGCTTCAAAAGATTTGATGAACTAGCCCCGCTTGTTTGTATTTAATTTTTCTTTAAAAAAAAGTCTTCATTGGGTAGCTTAGGCATGGAAGAAGTTGTAGAATTTTTAGAGGAGAAAAAAGAGAAACTTGGTGAAATTAAAAAGACTACTTTTTCATATATATTTTTCACACATAAATGAATAAATAAAGCAATATTTAAATAGGCATATAAAGCACTACTAACAACATGTTAACTATGAGCCATAAAGAGAGACATTAGGATCATGCCTACTACGTAGCCCACTACTTGCTATTCCACTAAATAGGCCATTATGTAGACCACTACTTGTTAACCCACTAACTAATTATTAGCAACTAGTCCTAACTATTAGGAAAACTATTTGACTAGTTTTGGAGCATAATCCAACATAAATTGTCAACAATAGTGAGTTGTACCCACAAAGATATCCATTATACGGTTATACCCATATTTTTCTATTTTCATTGTTTGGCAGGTAAATTGTATTGTCTTTAACCCTAATTCATTGTTTTTCTTTTTGGTCATAATGAACAAACCTTGACATTGAAGTCTTATTGATATAAAAAAAATATATATAAAATGGGGTCATTGTTCTTAATTTGTTCCGCTACACATTTTGAAGCTAAAGATTTTGTTAGCATAGGGTACTCAAAAATCAGATCACGAATAATACAGTTAGGGATGTCTACGAGGATGTGTAACGAGACCTACAACATAGAGCCTCTCATTTAAGAGGGTCCCGTATTTTCAAAATTATTTAGTCACATTATTTTTATGCTCATATATAGGAGTACAATTATTTGATACAAAAAATTTTAAGCTATTTTTCATGTTAGTATCGGTAGATTTATTCTTTACTCAAATGACTTTTTTTTTTGTCAATTTTATCTTGGCTCAAGTACTTTGAAAAGATTGCATTGGCTAATGTTAACCACATATGATTCTTCCACCTCTCAAATAAAACATGTGAAAACATTCTAAGGGATGTCCAATTCTTAATTATTCAGAACAAATTTTGTTTATAATACAAGATTTTTAGAAAACAAATGGAAAGGCAGGGGATTTTCTTGGAAGTGTAGAAACATACAGGGATATAACCTGGTTGTTCTCAAACATTTTGGACATGCAGTGATTGCAAGTTACAAACTAAGGAATAATCTTCACAAGTATATTTAATTGCCGAATCATACAGAACACGCCTGTCAATGCAAATATGCAATAGAGAAGCTTATTCAAGAAAATCAGACTAAATTGATCATATCGTGTCAGTAAACGAGGTGAGGCGTCAAGACAAGGGACACCTAGTAGAATTGTTTTCTTGATATACACAGCACTAATGCCTAACAATAATAAGTAAGCAATACATTTTCTAAACTAATATTAATCAACAAATTTATAACAACATCAAATCACATACCATCGGTGTTATAAATATGTGAAGATTGATACGCAACTATAAACTATCCCCTATAAATAGACAATTAAATAATACTCCCTCCGTCTTTTTTTATTTGCTACATTTTGCCATTTAGGTGTGTCTCTTATTATTTGCTACATTTGCCAACATTACTACAAATGATAATAAAACAAACATCCAAAAGTTCAGCCCAAAAAATTAGCCCACTTAATCAAATTCCCTAAACCTACCCAACCCACCTAACTCTATTTATTATCCCACTCCCTCCATTTAACCCTACCCCAACCCCCTATAACTACTCCCTCCAAAACCCTAATCTCATTTTCTTCCGTCATTTTCTCTCTCTCTCCTTCTCGACTCTCTCTCTCTCCTTCCGACCGTCACTTTCCTCTCTCTTCTTCTTCTTCAAACCCTCGGATCTAGGTTTTTTACTCCAAAATTGTTGAAAAAAAGAGTAGATTAATTATCTACTCTTTCTCGCGATCATTATAAACCTAGATTTTGTCATTTTGGAGTGATTTCAGAAACGAGTCCCCTGTTTCTTGGGTATTTTGAGTGATTTTGGGTATTTCATGGATGAGTTAACTCCGAAATCAAAGAAACGGCTCTTTGATTTGATGGACGAGTTAGATGCGGAGGCTAAAAATTCTAGGGTTGCAAAAAAAATCCTTGGATTTTGGTTCGTTTTGTTGGTCTTGTGGCGCGCCTTCAAAGAAAACCACCGGATCTTCAATTTGGTGGTGTATTTGAGGGCAAAAAACCCGAAAAGTTGGAAGATCCACCTCCGGAAGGCTTTAAATCATGGCGAGCTTACCTCTCTTGGTATAAAAACCATCTCGAAATGGTTTCGGAGAGTCCCCTTTCAAATTTTGACTCGGATCGGTCCACTCCTTAACTTAAATCTTTGTTTTTAAAATTTTAGGAAGTTTTTTTAACATGCTTTGCCTGTGGGGTTGCGTTTGATTAGATTGCATGTTTAGGTTTTTGTGTTTTTTCATGTTTTAGCCTCGATTTGTTTATACGCATGTTGTTTATGCCTCGATCTGTTTAAAAACATGTTTATTTTGCCTTGATTTGTTTAATTTCTGTTTATTTTGCCATGATTTGTTTAATTTCTGTTTATTTTGCCTTGAGTTGTTCTGTTTATACGATTTTTTCACTTGATCTGTTAAAACATGTTCATTTTAGCCTTCATTAGTTCTGTTTATATGATATTTTGCCTTGATCTGTATATATATGTTCATTTTAGCCTTCATTAGTTCTGTTTATAAGATTTTTTCACTTGATCTGTTAAAACATGTTGATTTTAGCCTTCATTAGTTCTGTTTATATGATATTATGCCTCGATCTGTTTAAAAACTTGTTTATTTTGCCTTGATTTGTTTAATTTCTCGTTTATTTTGCCTTCGATCTGTTAAAACATGTTCATTTTAGCCTTGAGTTGTTCTGTTTATACGATTTTTTCACTTGATCTGTATATATATGTTGATTTTAGCCTTCATTAGTTCTGTTTATATGATATTATGCCTCGATCTGTTTAAAAACTTGTTTATTTTGCCTTGATTTGTTTAATTTCTGTTTATTTTGCCTTGATCTGTTAAAACATGTTCATTTTAGCCTTCATTAGTTCTGTTTATATGATATTTTGCCTTGATCTGTATATATATGTTGATTTTAGCCTTCATTAGGTCTGTTTATATGATATTATGCCTCGATCTGTTTAAAAACTTGTTTATTTTGCCTTGATTTGTTTAATTTCTGTTTATTTTGCCTTGAGTTGTTCTGTTTATACGATTTTTTCACTTGATCTGTTAAAACATGTTCATTTTAGCCTTCATTAGTTCTGTTTATATGATATTTTGCCTTGATCCGTATATATATGTTCATTTTAGCCTTCATTAGTTCGTTTTATATGATATTTTGCCTTGATTTGTTAAAACTTGTTCATTTTAGCTTTCTGTTTATATGATATTTTGCCTTGATCTCGTATATATATGTTGATTTTAGCCTTCATTAGGTCTGTTTATATGATATTTTGCCTTGATCTGTTAAAACATGTTCATTTTAGCCTTCATTAGTTCTCGTTTATATGATATTTTGCCTTGATCCGTATATATATGTTGATTTTAGCCTTCATTAGGTCTCTGTTTATATGATATTTTGCCTTGATTTGTTAAAACATGTTCATTTAAGCCTTGAGTTGTTCTGTTTATATGATATTTTGCCTTGATTTGTTAAAACTTGTTCATTTTAGCCTTGAGTTGTTCGTTTATATGATATTTTCACTTGATCTGTTAAAACATGTACATCTAAGCCTTCGAGTTGTTCTGTTTATATGATATTTTGCCTTGATTTGTTAAAACTTGTGCATTTTACCCTTGATTAGTTCTGTTTATATGATATTTTGTTATATATATGTTCATTTTCCTTTATTTGTGTGTGTGTTGGTGTGATCCTCTATGATGAAATAGCATGTTACATCCAAATTGTTACTCCATTTTGCATTTAATCGGTGGTAAAATGAATAGAATTGTAGTATAAAGAATTGATGAGGCATTTGTGTTATATTTTGGTTTTTGTTTGGCTGTCCAATTTAGTTTTAATGACATATAGAAAGTTTACATGAGAGGTGCACTATGTTCCTCAATGATGAATGAGGTCGATGATTTATACTAAGGACATTATGCCTTTTAAGACCAAGTATACTCATGTTGCCACCAATTTTTTGTGCTTTTCTTTTCAACTTTTCTTCTGTTTTAATAGCATGTGTTGAGTAATATGGATGAGTGGGGACTCCCCGAGAGGAACTTAAATCATGCCTTGATCTGTGTTTTTTTTAAATTGGCCTTCATTATCATTTTGTCTTAAATATGAGTGAAAAAAAATGAAATCTAATTGAATTTTTTGTCAAACAATGTTCAATTTGATTTTCTTTTTTTTCACTCATTTGTTTGATACAATGATACCCTGTTTTTTGTTCTTAACCTCACATGATCTCGTGTTTTTTTATTTACTAACTGTTTTTTTAATGGATGTATATCAAGTGTTTTCTTTTTTTAACTTAACATAACCCAACATGTTTACATATTATAAATGTAAGGTTTAGTACAAAATGTTTTTAACTACATATACAAAATGTTTAACAACCTATATATGTTGTATTTTACTTACAAAATGTTCTTGCACTCTAATGCCCAAAAAATTGGCCTTGAAATGCCCATTGCTTGCTGTTTTTGCTTTATATTATCCCAATACCATCATCTGAATCTTCATCCCCATAGTTTGCTTCTTCTTGATCATCTTCAAGATGACCTTCTTCCGCCCATTTTCTCGCTCTCTTCTACTAATTGTGGGCTAATGACAATACTTGTTGGTAACTCACCCCTCCTCTCAAGTGATTTCTTCCCCATATGTGGTATGTGGTAATTGTTGTTACCCTTATTCATTAGAGTCTCCTTCATCACTTGTTGTAGAGTTAACCAAATATGATTGCATAGCTTAGGATCATAGTTGTCAAATGCCTTGTTCACGCCTTCACCAACTGTTTCACACTTCTAGGTGCTATTTGATCTTTTAAGGTTTGAATTGCATTAAAAAAACCAAGATCTAACACATTCATATCTGGTGACTGTGCTGGCTGATTGATTAATCTGATATCAAAACCATCTTTTTGTGCTTCCAACATGAACTGCTCATCAGTACTTGCTATGTGTGGCCTTGCATTGTCTTGGACAATCCATATTTGCTTGCATCCATTATCTGGCCACTTGTTTCTTATAGATGGCAGTATGTGCTTTATGAGTTTCTCCCTTATGACATCTTTTGTGATGCTTAATTGAGCTTTGGTTTCAATCACCCCAAAGCATCTCTCGTTACAACTTGACCTCTTTGTCGCCACCTCTTCTATGAATGGGAAGATTCCTATCTTCCCATCAAACCGACCTCTCCACTTGGTGCTATGTGTGGCCTTGCTAGTGCAGCTATGAACATCACTTTGACAATGAACCTCTTGCTTTTGCATCTTCTATATGGCTCTGCTTCACCAGGAGCTAGGTAGTACCTTTGAGAAATTTTGCTCATGCAAAACCATTTCTCATCCACATGCACCAAATTATACATGTTGCTGAATTTTGGTATTGTTTGGATAGTGTTTGGTATGATAGAACCCAAACACCACAACACCCTTGCAATTTTATGTGCTGGAGTCAGGTGTGGTTTTATGGCATTAGTGTGTTTTTTGATTGCCCCCCTTTTCACCAATCTCGTGCAATGTAGACCGTGTATGCCTAGGGATGCCGCTCGTTGCTCTTATAGTAGTCCTCTTTCTTAGAGGAATTGCCATTAACCTTTGAGGATCCAATTGAATTCGTTTTCTTCCTACCCCTCCCTGTTTTTCGTGATTCACATCTATTCTTGCATCTTCTTGAAGTTGTTGTCTTAAATTCTTCCATATTCTTCCAATTGTCCACCTTGAAGTATTCAATTCAATGGCAATTTTTTTGATAGCCCCTTGAGGTATAGTGAATCCGCCATTAAATTTTGTGTGTAAGCTACTTGTTGTAGCCTGTTTGCAACATGACATCTTGAGTTGTTGTGCAAAAAATGTGTGTTGTTGACCACTATTTCTGGTCGTTGTTGTTCTTGATGTTCTTCATGTTCTTCATGTTCTTCCTCCGATTCACTATCTCGTCCAATTATATTCTCGAGACGTGTAAATCTGAATCATCATCTAACCATTCGACCCACAAACTCTTCTTCATCATTCCCATGTTCCATTCTTTGAGAAGTTATTTTCTTCTTCTTCACTTGATGCCGCCGGTGCTCGTTAAGATCAAAGGCCTCTTGTTGTGGTTGAACTTGTAAGTCCGGTAATGGTTGTGGTACCGGTTCTGGCCCGGTTCCGGGCAAAGGGGTCATTCAGATCAAAACTTGGGTAAGTTGGTGGTGAATTAAGAGGCGATGGGGATGGTGTTGAAGTGTTATCGTAGAGAACTGTCTAGGGGGGCCATAGCTAAGCTATGGATGCCGACATGTTCAAGCCGAGAAAGCTTCCACACTTTCCTCAAGTGAAGCTATGAAATCGAAATGGCTTGTATAAAACTCTATGATGATTTTGCTCGAGAGTTAATCTACCCAAACCCCCCCCAAGGAAATGGCTACTGGTGGGTGCTTTTTATGGTGGTTTAAGCTGCTGGTTGGTGTCTTTGATGGTGGTGGTGGTCTGGTCTTTGGTTGGTCTCTTTGGTTATGTTGATGGAAGTGGTGAAAATAATAAATGCAAGTGTAAAAGTGGTTGTGTATATATAGTCCACAATTTCTTAGGATTTTTTTCATGTTTTTTGGGGGAAAATTCAATTCCCCCTTAAATTCGAATTTTTGGGTAAAATTTCAATACCTGTTATGTAATCTACCTTTAAAATTTTGGAGGGAAAATTTTAGTTCCCTTTGGTTGTATAATTGTAACAGAATATTTTAGTTGTTTTGCTTGTATAAAAATTTTGGAGGGAAATGAAATCCCTCTTTCTATAAAAGTGGCACCAACTATTTTTTTTGCTTTCTAATCTGCTTTTTCACAACTTAATTAACCACAATTACTTTTCTTCAAAACACCCACTGCACACCCACTGTACAGTGGTCCCCACCCTTTTCCTTGGTCTTTGTGAAAAAGTGCTTGTAGCAAATAAAAAAAGACAGAGGGAGTATATAATAAATATTCACTAGTTGATAAGTTTTTTCCTTATTACTTACTCCCTCTGTATTTTTTTATCTTTCTCACTTGGAATCTTGACACTGTTCACAATTAGAGAGAATATTTTAATATAGTCATGTGGGGGTCTTGTTTGATTCGTCGCCATGAATATATTATTAATATTCAATTATTATAATTTTTACTAATATGTAATGAAAGATATTTAAGGTAGAATAAGTAAATTGACAAAAGTGCAAAGTCAAAGTAGGAAAGATAAAAAAATATAGAGGAGTATATCCTACAAACTAATAATGCAAGTTCAGAATTTCAGATGTATGGTTTTTATTTTTGACTCAATTTTTTTTTGTTATAAGAAAATCAAGTCAAGCTCGAAGTCGTCCTAGAGTGAACGTGTGGGAACGGTTTGTATTTGCATGGTTGAAATTTTATTGTTTTTTTCCTCCTACAGAAGATTGCTACTTATATTACAGTAGGCCATGCAAACGTTATCAGACAAAAAAAGAACCAAAATGAAAATCCTCTTTCTATTTGTCCTCCTTCATCTCAACTTCATTAATGGAAGAACATTGTCTGAACACAAAGCTTTACTAAGTATAAAATCCGCCATTAATGACCCAGAAAACTCTCTTTCCTCCTGGAATACCACAACCCACCACTGCACTTGGCCATTCATCACTTGCTCATCATCATCTTCTTCTTCAGTCATTTCTCTCGACATCTCCGGATTAGACCTCACCGGAACTCTCTCACCTGATATCGGCTCCCTCATCCGCCTACAAAACCTCTCTATTGCATCCAACTATTTCATTGATCCAATCCCTCATTCTCTCTCTCTCCTCACTCAACTCCGCTATCTTAACCTCTCTTCTAACTTATTCACCATCTTCCCTTATAAATTCTCCTCCCTTAAAAAGTTCACCATCCTCGACATGCACCTCAACAAGTTCACGGCCCCCCTCCCTTTATCAGTCACTGCAATGTCGGAGCTTCGACACCTTGACCTTGGATCAAACAACTTTTATGGTGAGGTTCCAATTTCCATCGGAGTACGGTCAATGGGAAAAACCTCGAGTACCTTGATATTTCTGAGAACGAACTTCAGGGTAAAATTCCACGGAGTATCGGGAACTTGACTACCCTTAAAAAGCTTATTATTGGGGGAGAGTTTGACTATAATATTGTTAATTACTCGGGTGGGAATTGGGATTCATCTTGAGCTCGGAAACTTAATTGAGTTAATTCATTTTGATGGTCGGTATTGTGGGTTATCCGGGGAAATTCCGCCGGAGTTAGGGAATCTTGAGAAGCTTGAATCTTTAGAACTTAGTGGAAATACTCTTTCTGGGAGTCTTCCTTATGAGTTGGGTTCATTGAAGAGTTTGAAATATATGGATATCTCAGTTAATATGTTATCAGGTGTGATTCCGGAGTCTTATTCTCTTCTTCAGAATTTAACCCTAATTAATCTTTCTAGAAATAAGTTACATGGGAGCAGGCCCGGCCCTGTGCCGGTCCAAAGTGGGACTCAGCACAGGGCCTCATAATTAGAGGGCCTCAAATTTGGAAAAAAAAAATTGTTTAAACTGATGGGCCCGTTTTATTTGCACAGTAGTATAGTATGATAGTCTGATATTTTCTCTCTCTCCTTACTTTATGAAAGCCCCATGTTTCTCTCTCTCCTTACTTTTTCTCTCTCTCTCTCCTTACTTTTCTCCTCAACAACTGGACTTCCTCCTCCTTTTCTCAACCAGAAATGAGAATTCCATATTACCAGGCGGTAGCAATGAACAACTCAACTCTCACACACTATAAATTTACAACATCTAAAAATTCAGAAATTCAGGTAATTGTATTTTACTTAGTTTAATTTTTATTTATTAAATTCGTTGGGAATTATGACTTTTGCTTGTTGATGTTGGTTTTTGTTAATTTCTGATTTATCGGTATCACTTTATTTCTGTATTATTTTGGGGAAAAAATATTGGTTACTGATTTCAACTTTGGTATTTGAGAAGAGCGGTAGCAATATAAAGTGAGAAGTTAATTGAGTCTGGAAGTGCAGAAATGAATGTTATTGGAATGCTTCAGTTCCTTTAACTCATTAACAATATGAAACAATTGGTTAGGATGAGGATTAGCTAGGTGTTACCTCAAAGATTTATGTGCAGGATAAGAACTGGTTTTGGGGTTTCAGACCAACAGGTAGGTAAATGTATCATGTATGTAGTAGTAAGTAGAGGAGAGAGAAAAAATAGGGGGTGACAAACTTAGAAATTCTTACTATTTTCATTGTTTGGTTTTGTTAATAGATAAACATATAGTGATTGACTTTTTTTTTTTTCATAACATCAACTAATTTTTATCGAAAAATATTGTAGTAAGAATAGAAGCAGCAATGAAAACATGTGCTACAAGGAAGACAACTGGGTCTACTCTTGACAATCCTTCACAACCGATCGATTAAAAATTGGCTAGAGAGAGGAGGAAATCTTGCTTGGCTTGAGTTAGCTTGGTTGTAATTGGTTTCATGGTGAAATAATACTTATCTCTTGCTTAGCAAAAAATAAAAAAAAAAATTAACTGAGTCCATATTCGACAAGAGGGAGTCGAAGCATTTTTTAGTTATTTTAATTATGCCTTCTCGATTTACAAAATATGATTTTGGGCATGAAAAACGTAAAAAGAAAATCAGAGTTGAAAAACAATTTGCTTTTGAATTTTTATACATAGGGGCCTCTTTTTCCATTTCAGCACAGGGCCTCTATATCGTTCGGGCCGGGGCTGCATGGGAGTATACCAGATTTTATAGGAGATTTTCCGGAGTTAAATGCACTTCGACTAAAATGGAATAATTTCACTGGGAGTATCCCACAAAAGTTAGGTACAAATGGGAATTTGGAATATCTAGATATATCTCAAAACAGTTTTACTGGGAGTTTGCCAATAAGTCTTTGTAGAGGAGACAAACTCTTATATTTGGAGACAGATAATAATCGGTTGGTTGGGCCAATTCCTGAGAGTTTGGGAAGTTGTAAGTCACTTTTATCTATCTATATGTCAAGTAATTTCTTCAGTGGGTCGATTCCTAAGGGATTGTTGCCCCTCCCAAACATTTCGGATGTTTTTCTTAATGATAATCTTCTTACTGGAGGTTTTCATGAGAATACTGATGATATATTTTTTGTTAATCTTCGAAAGGTTAACCTCTCTAATAATAAGCTCACAGGAAATTTACCTGCAAGGATTGGGAACTCTTTGGGTCTCCGGCTTATTGATATATCCAATAATCAGCTCACCGGGAAGTTACCTGCGAGTATCGGAAACTGTTCTAGTCTTAATTCCTTGTTACTCTCTAGAAACAAGTTCACTGGAAGTATCCCTTTGGAGATTACCAAGTGCAAGGAGCTAAATATTCTCGATCTTAGTTGGAATCAGTTTTCCGATGAGATACCCAACCAAATTACAGGTACGAGTAAATTTAGTATCATATTCCATCCTTTCTTTTTAGGTGGCACTATGAAATTATGACCTATTATCACTGACATATTTCCCGTCCTTTAATTATATAGAAAAGTTTGTCAAATATCATTCTGGGTAGAGAACCAATCTAAATCTATATTTATTTATATATAAAGAAAAATAAAAGTTGCCATGTATTGTTTGCATAGAGTTTGTGCCATGTGTCATCTTAATATTAAAAATGCCAAATGTCGCTAAAACAACCATCTATTGTCAAGTGTATATACAGTCAGCACTACAACACAATTAATTAGCCAAAAAAATAATGACTATGTATATATACACACAAACATATATATATATAGTTCTTTGTATTATATTGATAAGAAATTAAGTACTGCTTTGATTTAAAATACAAGTTGAGGTGGAAAAGTTTATTTTGCCATTTAAATCAATCTGTATGTCATATAAAAAGAGTAAATGAAGAGGGGGCTTTATAAGGACGCCCTATAAGGAAGCACGACAAAAGAAAGTGTGAAGAGGGGGGTTCAGGTAACGTGCCAGGTATGAACAAGTCAACTCCAAAGATTAGAAGCTAAAGGTAAGAATATGGCAAATAACGTCTTTTGACAACAACAAAAATCAGTAAAAAGGTGGTTTCTTGTCAAATCTTTTTATAAAAGGTGGTTTTGACAAAATATATGATATTTAAAAGGCTGTTACTTATAAAATAGTGGGGGGATTTCTGAGGTCCTATACTAGATACGAGCAAGTCAATGTGGGAGATTTGAAGTCAATGGTGAAATTTCGATAAAATGTGGCTTTGACAATAAAAAGTTTGTAAAAGGTGCTTTGGTGCCATTTTTTTTTGAAAAAGTGGTTTTTAACAAAATAAATGATATTTAAAAGGTGATTTATAAGACGGTTTCAATTATGATTTTTTGCGAAAAACTACCTTATAAATTTATTTTTTTCGCGAAAAACTACCTATTAAAAAAATGTTGCGTAAAATTAGCTACCTAATAGAACACTTTTGATTGTAAAAGACTACCTTGCACCAGCTAGAGTTGGGGAGTTGACTCATATCTCCGGCGTTGACAAGGTCACATGAGTTGCACTATGTGTTTTAATAAATTAATTTTACCCTTTTCCCATCCCCAATCCCCCCCCTTATCAACTTCTCACCTACTTTTGCTCTTCCATTACTAAGTCATTACTCCCTAATAGAAACTCTTATATATTGTGAAAATGATAGATAAGGCCAGTGAGCAAGTGAGAAATTGTGATGTTGCTCAAGCTGATACTTAAATTTGAGGTGGATCATTTGTCAATTAGAGAGACATATGTAGTGAATTTAATTGAAAAGACATGTGGTTGTTACAAGTGGTCGAGGTCTATAGGGCATCCCTTGCTACCATGCTTTAGCATGCATAGTGAAGCAGAGGCTTAATATAGAAGATTTTGTGCATGGGGCATATCATGTGTCAACTTACTCCAAGACTTATGCTCCTTTTCACCCTATACCAGGACAGGATCAATGGCCTAAGACCAACCTTCCAAAACCTTTACCCCCACCTTATAGAAAGATGCCAGGTAGCCCTGAGCTAAAAAAAATAAAAATAAAGAACCAGGTGAGGGAGAGGAGAGCCAGTTGGTGATCAAGATCAAGAAGCAAAATAAGTATACCAATTGTGGTGGATAATTAGGCCACAACAAGAGGACATTAGGGAAGTAATAATGAAGTAATGGAAGAGCAGAAGTAGGTGAAAAGTTCTAAAGGAAGGGGGAAAATTAGGAAAAAGGGTACAATCATGGGTTAATTAAAACACACTTGCAACTCACGTGACGTGGTCATCACAGGAGATATGAGCCAACTCCCCAACTCTAGTGAAAGGTTTTACAACCAAAAATGTTTTATTAGATAGTTTTTCGCAAAAAAAAAGAAATTATAAGGTAGCTTTCGCTAAAATTCCTTTTAATTATATAAAGGTCGAGTAAAATTTAGAAATTGTACTTTTTCTTGGAAATAAAAAAAATCATATTATCTCCGTCTCTAAATACATGCAACATTGAAAAGTCTGCACTATTCAATAACTAAATTTGACCCTATTTTAGAACTAAAATGTAAATACAAATGCTATCAGATAATATATTGTTGAATTAGTCACAAAATGTATTTTTAAATTTTTTATAAGTTTTACTAATCAATAATTAAAGATATTAACACTCAAAGTAGTGCATTGGCATGTGAGAGAGTCAACATGTTGCATATATTTAAAAACGGAATAAGTATATGTTAACCTATCTAAAAGTATATAACAATAGCCACTTTTTTATAGTTTTCTAACATACATTTACGAGAATATTCCATCCAGATATTGATTTGTACAATCAAGAGCTAATTTCATTGTCATTACAATTAATCTAGTTTGGGAGTGTGTAGTAACTAGATTTTGGGTGAGCTTTTGTGTTAAATTTGCACTAAAAACGAACATTAATAGCTTATTTCATCAAACATTTTTTTTAATCATCCAATAGGGTAAAAAAATTTAAAAATAGTTGGTCTCACCAGTCAAGTAAAACAACAAACAACCAACAACCATTTGCCAACTTCTTTGTTTTCTTTTGTACATATTAGTGAAAGATATTTGATATTATTTATAGCCAACATCCTTATAGCATGTACAATGGATAGATCTATAGTTGGAGTGAGTTGGTAAGACTTATAACTCTCATCGTTCACCATTGTAGAGACTAGAATCCTGCATGGTACAACTGAGGACGGGGTAAGATTCAAGACCAACTCCACCATTGGTATTTGTGAACATAAAATCATGAAATATATATGTAAAATATAAAGTATCATATATGGTGGAGTATACTAAAAGTAAGAGATAATGAAGTATTTGTAAGATTGTGTAATACTCCCTTGAGGAGGTTGGATCTCATTGCACATGATATATAGGATTACAACCTAATAGTATGAGACTAACTTTACATAATTACACAAAACATATCTTGATATACATAGAAGAGAATATTTACATATTCTCTATCACACCCCCGCAGTCGAAGCGGGAGGAGGTCGGACGCTCAGACTGGATCTGAAATCAAGAAAGAGTTGCCGAGGAAGGCCTTTAGTGAAAATGTCAGCATACTGATAAGCAGAAGGAACATGAAGAACGCGAATATGCCCAAGAGCTACCTTCTCGCGTACAAAGTGAATATCTAACTCCACATGTTTAGTACGTTGATGCTGGACAGGATTGTGAGATAGATACACATCAGAGACATTATCACAATAGACAAGAGTGGCCCGAGACAGGGGACAATAAAGTTCCAGAAGGAGATTACGTAGCCAACAAGTTTCAGCAACAACATTAGCAACTCCACGATACTCGGCCTCTGCACTCGATCGAGATAAAGTAGCCTGCCGTTTAGAGGACCATGAGACAAGATTATCACCCAAGAAAATACAGTACCCAGAAGTAGAACGATGGCTGTCAGGACAACCACCCCAATCAGCATCAGTGTAGGTGATCAATCGAGTAGGAGCAGAAGGATAGAGATGTAGGCCATGGTCCAAAGTGCCTTTAACATACCGAATGATACGTTTAAGGGCATTAAAATGAGGCTCCCTAGGAGCATGCATGAAAAGACAAACCTGCTGAACGGCATATGCTATATCAGGTCGAGTGAATGTGAGGTACTGAAGGGCCTCGGCAAGACTGCGATACAAGGTTGAAGGGCCCCGGCACCCGTATCCATGTACCATGTGTCGTCAGGAGGTTGAAGTGACATTGTGTTGAAAGCGGAGCCAAGCTCAGTCAACGCCATAGGAGGGCCAGGTACTTGGGGCTGAACAATGTAGGCTTGCTGGGTTGTAGGAGCAGAGTATGGGGCCTGCTGTCGTGGGCCAGACATGGGACGAGGAGAAGGTCCAAGCACTCCTGGCTGCTGGGACGCGGAAGCTGGATAAGGACAAGGGGGGCAGGCCCAATTATTTTGTTGCTGCCAGGGAGAAGGGGACGCATAAGCAGGCCTTGTAGGCGACCCACTTCGCTGAGCCCAATGCTGATTTTGATACTCATGAGTATATTGTTGACTATTGTTGTTGTTATTGTATGATCTGCCACCACGTCCCCGACCCTTGCCCCCACACCAATTATTGCGTCCACGGCCACTACCCCGACTGCCTCTGCCGGAGTTGTAGCCACCACCACCACTGCTACCACCGCGGGAAGGCTGTTGTTGCTGTGAAGGAGATGGTGATGATAGTGTTATAGAGGAAGGCGGTTGAGATTGGTGAACTACGGGAGCGGTTTGCGAGTGTTCATCTTGTTTATTCCGGCGAGTTTCTTCCAAGAGAAGTTGAGAACAAGCTTTATTAAAACTGGGTAAAGGATCATATTGCTGGATCATGGTGGCCACAGTATCATACTCACCTTTTGGCAAGCCCAAAATTAATTGAAGAACCATTTTTTGATCAGTGATAGGATGCCCAACGTTGGATAATTGATCAGCAAGAAGTTTGAGGTGTTTGCAATAATCAGTCATGTTGGAAAAATTCTCAAGACGAGTATGGTTGAATTGCTCCTCTAAGTATATGGCACGGGTATTTTTATTATCTTGAAAAAATCTCCTCAAGACGTTCCCATAGATCACGAGCCAACGCACCCGTTTTCATGATGGTATGAAGAAGATCCTTAGATATGGTACCATAAATCCATTGTTTGACCATGGCGTCCAAACGAGTCCAAGTGGATGAGTCAATGTCGGTTGGGCGGGGGATAGTGTTGTCTATATGATCAAGTACATTAAACGCACAGGCATGGATTTGAAAGAGTTCAACCCAGGAGGTGTATTGGCCATCTTCATTATCAAGAGTTAAGGGAATAAAATTTTTAATATTTGTAACAGCTAAAGCAGGATGAAAAGTGGTGGTAGAGGAAGGAGGGGGAGGAGGAGGAGGAGTAGAGTTTTCACCGCTGTTAACCGAGGATGCGTCGCCGGCGGCCATGGATGAATGAAGCGGCTAGGGCTGAGAGAAAATAAAGAGGCTCTAATACCATGTAAGATTGTGTAATACTCCCTTGAGGAGGTTGGATCTCATTGCACATGATATATAGGATTACAACCTAATAGTATGAGACTAACTTTACATAATTACACAAAACATATCTTGATATACATAGAAGAGAATATTTACATATTCTCTATCAGTATCACGACAAGTTAGTAAAATGTGTGGTGTAAGCAAGATGATAGGAGAGAAGAAATTAGGTGGCGAGGAACCACTGTCAACCATTGTACATACTGTCATAATGCGGAGTATTAGTTTTGTCTTGATGCATATATATATATATATATATATATATATATATATTTAATATTTCTACCTTAAATTACTTCATAGAAGCTCCTTGCCACTATAGGCAACAAAAATATTGTCTCTTTTAATCAATCTCACGAAATTTTTTTGCCTCAGGAAACACCCTCACTGGCATTAGCAAGAAATCTATTTGCAATTTGGATCTACTTGATGTACTTGATTTATCAAACAATACCTTGACCGGTGAAATACCTCACTGTCTTGAAAACATTCAACTCACCGTATTGAATCTTCAATCAAACAGACTCAACGGAACCATACCAGCAAATTTCTCAGAGTGTGATTCATTGGAGTATCTAGATCTAAGTGACAATCAACTCATGGGGGTTCTACCTAAGTCTTTGTCCAAGTGTCGAAGTTTAAAAGCTCTAGATCTCGGAAACAACAGGTTAACGAATATATTTCAATCCTGGCTAGACAGCCTTCCACAACTCCAAGTTTTCAGCGTGCGCTTTAATAGTTTTCACGGTTCTATAATTAGCTCATCGAAGGTTAAGCGCCCATTTTCAATCCTAGAAATTATCGATCTCTCTAACAATAACTTTTGTGGTAAGTTGCCACAAAGATATATCAGAAACTTTGCCGCCATGGAATATATGAACGAGTCTACTCTTGATAGTAGTCCACGTTACATGGGAGACGACTATAACATGCCACACCTGTTTTCTATAAAGTTGGTTTCCAATGGATTATAACTTATGTATGTGAGGGTTATTATGACGATGTCGATATTTGATATGTCCAACAACAGCTTATTCCTTGGACATATTCCAGATGCTATAGGGCGATTATACTCGCTTCGCCAACTTAATCTCTCGCATAATCTCTTGACCGGGAATATCCCACCACCAATTGGGGAATTGTCTTTGCTCGACGATTTGGACCTTTCATCAAACAGGCTCACCGGTCATATCCCTCAAGAATTGGTTAGTTTAACGTTTCTTGGGGTCTTAAAACTCTCTTATAATCTATTGGAGGGGCCTATACCTCATGGTAAAAACTTTGATACATTCCAAATTGATTCATACAAGGGAAATCTCGGATTGTGTGGACAACCGTTATTAGTTAAGTGTGGAGAAAGTCGAGCGAAAAGCACCACCTATAATCAAGATGTTTCTGAAGATGATGAAAGTATATTGTCGATGCCGGAGATCATACTTATGGGGTTTGGCACTGGTGTGGTAGTTGGGTTGGCTTGGGGGTATTATATGTTTTTAGTGGGAAAACCCTTTTGGTTTATCAGGTTGGCTAACAAATTGGAACTGGTATTGCTTGATTTTTTCAACGAGCACTTTGGTAGGCGAGGAAGAACAACACGACGAAGAAAGATCTAAAAAGTTAAGCGATATGCATGAGTTTTGCAAACTTTAAGTTGTATATGTATTAAATCATAGACCTTTTTTTTTTGGTGAAATACGGATGCATAAATTAAAATAAAGAGTTAAAGGCTAAAGCCTTGCAACAAATTCGTCCCATAAGTTCAAAAGATAACTAGGGGCGGGGTGGGGATAATCCTAGTTACATTCATATCCAAAAAACTCTTTTCTTCCCGCCTTAGCCATACTATCCGCAACGACATTGTGCTTCCTTGGGCAATGTTGGACCTTCGTCTCTCGGAAGGAGCAGTTGTGATCCCTGCATAGCATGGTAATATGATCAGAGGTAGAATGTGTCGGAGAAGATTGTTGGATTATATTAATAGCTTTCGAGTAATCTGTGAACAAGTCCAAATGTGTTGCTTCGTGCTCTTTGGCGATGGAAAGAGCCCATATAATTCCTAGCAGGTCCGCGTGGAGGCTGTTGTTTGCATAAATTTTTCTTTGGGAACCCAATATCCAATTACCTGCATTATCGAATAAAACACCAGCAATACAAGAGGAAATAGAGAGATTAATAAAGGATGCATCGACCATAGGGTTAGCCATGGGTGAGGGCTGAGAGGTACAAAGTAAGTAGTGGCGATTGAGTTCGAAATGGAGGGCCGAGCCGCGTAGAATTCCGCGGCACTTCGGGTTGCTTTTTGAAGAGTGATGGTGGGGTGGGGAAAGAGGGTGTTATCAAATATGATGTTATTTCGCTGAACCCAAATCTCCCAACATATAAACGGGAAAAGGATGCATGAAGGAATATCCCTAATTTTCATATGGTCTCTCAACATATAAGATAACCATTCATTCGAGGGAAGGTTTGGGGAATGGTGTAGATGGATTTGGGACTCGAGCCACACTTGTTTGGCTACCCTACAGTCCTTAATGATATTAAGAGAGGACTCTACATGGTTCATACACAGAGGACATAGGGCCGAAGGAATGATTCTTCGTTGGTTGAGAAGGCTATTGGTGTGGAGGCGATCCCACTATACTAACCATAGGAAAAATTTGAGCTTGGGAGTAATATTGCCTTTCCATAACCAGTCTAAGTAGGTCGAAGGCTTCCTTGGCAGAGTTAGGGTGCAATAAGCAGCAGCAAGCGAGAATCTATTTTCCTCCACAAAGGAGGATAGTGGGTGGTCACTCCTACCCAAACTAGGAGAAGGGATAGGGATGTCTTTGATACGATAGGTAATATAGTCGGGTAGTTGAAAAGAGATGCTATTAAAGTTCTAAACATTATGATGCCACATCTCACATAGCCAAGAATTTTTCTCTAGGCGAGATAGAGGACCCTCGATAAGAGAGCGTAGAGTACCAATCCCCAACCAATTGTCATCCCATAGTGAAATCTCCTTACCATCCCCAATAATCCAAACTTTATTGTCATAAAAGAGATTCCTACCTAAGCCTATACTCTTCCAAATTTTTGAACCATTCTTGAAAGGTACAACTTTATTTTCGAGGATATACTTTGAGTTAATGCATTGTTTTGCGCGAGGTTATTTTTCCCTTGGCTCTTTTGCCAACCAAGCCTAGCCATATAAATGGTGCTTAAGTCAAAGTGCGATCTAATTCCCAACCCCCTTGGGATTTTGGTAGAAAGGTAGAATCCTTACCTACCAAGTGTGTTCCTTTTTAGTCTCCCCCCCAATGAAAGTTATTACATGTTTGGT
Organism: Beta lomatogona; assembly: GCA_947646795.1. NCBI lineage: Eukaryota > Viridiplantae > Streptophyta > Magnoliopsida > Caryophyllales > Amaranthaceae > Beta > Beta lomatogona. Next base: position 562,602 of record CANSNZ010000999.1, read on the forward strand.
CAAGATCTTTTAGGGTGGTAGCGGGAAAAGTTTGAGATTGAAGGTAATAGGCCGGAATGGAGTTTAGGGTGGAGTTGATCAAAAGAAGCTTTCCGGCTCTAGAGAGATAGTTGGTTTTCCAAAGAGCAAGCTTTTTCTTAACCTTGTCAACTAGGAATTGCACGTCTTTACGCTTAGGTATTTTATGGGAGAGGGGGATGCCCAAGTATGTACTTAGATCCTTTGACTCAGCCACATTAAGAGTATCTTGTAATAGAGTTTTGTGGTCGTTTGGTGTGTTAGGAGAGAAAAAAAGTCTGCTTTTTTGTTCATTTATATTTTGACCAGACTCATTACAAAAGGAGGCAAGTGTATCGCGCACTGAGAAAGTTGTTGACTCATCAACTCTACCAAACAAGAGCAAGTCATCAGCAAAGAGAAGGTGGGAGATTTGGACTTTGTTTTTACCCACCCAAAAAGGGCGTCCACTCTTTCTTCAAGGTAGTAGTGTTTATTTATTAGTTAAACTTTCAAGGCAAATATTGAAGAGGTAAAGTGAAAGGGGGTCACCTTGTCTCAGGCCTCTAGAATGAGAAAAAGTTTGAGTTTTCTTGCCATTAACAAGGACGGTTGAGGAAGCTTGAGAAACACAATTCATAATCATGTTCACTGAGTGAGTGTTCATTTGGAGATTGCTAAGACAATGACGTAAGAAATGCCATTCAATCCTATCGATCATAAGCTTTCTCTAAATCGATTTTTAAAGCGAACCACCCATTCTTACCTTTTTTTGTTATTCATAGAATGCAGGATTTCGGTTGCCACTATAGTATTAACCTCTGGACCCCTCCCCTTTATGAACCTGTTTTGGTTATAAGAGATCCAATCCGGGATAATTGGTTTAAGCCTTTGAACAATAATTTTAGTGACAACTTTGTAAATGGTGTTACAAAGGCTAATAGGTCTCAATTGCTTTACTGTAGAAGGGTTATCGACTTCTGGGACTAGGCAAATTAGGGCATTGCACAAGTATTTCGGGACTTTAGCTCCTCTAAACCATTCGGAGATATTGAGATGAAGGTCATAGCTATAAGTCCTAAATCATAGTCCTTGTTTGCCAAAGTTTGACAGTGCCACTGTAAAAATGAAGCATTTTAGCAACTCATAATGAGAGTGCTAAATTTCATATTCCTTCTAGTTTAGGTTTTATGAGTTGGAACATAGTTAGTTGTTAGATTAGTTTAGAACTAACATTGGCGTAATGTTGATTAAAATTAAGAATGAATAGGGGAATTTGGCTACTATAATTCCTATAATTAATCTTAGTATTGCGAAAGTGAATTTATAGTCATGGTTTGAGTAACTTATAAGACTTAATGAGCTTAAAATGTATTTCCTCTATATTTTTTAGATGACCCGTTTCCCTTAAGCACACTTGTCGAGTCACTAATTCGTACCTTAGTACCTCAATTTATCAATAAGCAAAAATTATATAAAAAAGTTGATATGTTTAAAATATATATATTGAGATGAATCTAACAAGATCCCACATGACTATATTTTTCCTTAAGTACAAATAGTAACAAATAGTTAAAATCAAGTATGTGAACGAATAGTGTCAGAAGTCAAAATGAGTCACCTAAAACAGAATAGAGGAAGTATAAAGTTTGTATCGCTTATAAATATTAGATTAGGCTTAGTGATTTTATAGCACCCATAAACCCATGTAAATGCGTATATTTTGGAAACTTAGAATTCAGTTACTTGTGCATAATGTATAACGTTTAGGAGGTTCTTATTAGTTACGTTGAACATTGAATTGGTAGGAATGCGTTTTCATTGTGGCAACGATCTTTTCTAAAATAGTTTTTTTTTACATTGTGTAGCTTAGGCACAATGGCAGAGCCACGTGGTAACAAGGGGTAGCACGTGCTAAAAAAAAATCAGAAACGTAAAACTTCCTCAGCGTCGTTTCATTTGACATTTTCACTCTCTCAAACCCAGTTACTCTCTAGTCCTCTCTCTCGGAGATCGCACTTCGTCTCCTCTCAATCGGCTGGTCGTCGCCTTGTCGCCGTCGGTCCGCGGTCCGTTCAACTAGCGGTGCTGTCGGTCGTCGGAGTCTCGGAGAAAATGGTGATTTTCTGTTTCCTCAATTGTAATTTGAGATAAATCTAGCCCTAAATTTGAGTCTCCTCTTAACTTTGATTGTTAGAAGATAAATCTAGCCCTAAATTTCGTGATTCCTGAATTTTCTGAGTCCCCTCTTAACTTTCTTTTTCTTTCCTCTCTAATGGCAGTTTTGCTATCTCCGATAAATCGGTCGAAGATTGAAGTTAGTCCGAGTGTCCGACAGTCCGTTCAACTGTTCAAGACTTCAAGTCAGCGTTCCGGTAACTTATTTGCCCAACGATTCAAGATTTGCCATTGTGCTAGTTTAGTTGGAATTTTGAATGTTAGGCTGAATTTTGATTGTTAACTGTGATTGTTGTGAAGTATGATTGTTAGTTGGGCTGAAATTTTGATTGTTAGTTTGAATTTTGATTGATGGTTGTCATTTTTTATTGTTAGTTGGGCTGAAATTTCTATTGTAGTTGTGAATTTTGATTGCTAGTGAATTTGGGAATGATATGTTATTGAATTTGTGGAATTTGGGAGTGATATTTCATTTGTTGTTGAATTTGTGGAAATTTGGGAGGTGATATATCATATGTTGTTGAAATTGGAATTTGTGGAATTTGTGGAAATTGGGAATAATATGTAATTGAATTTATTAGAGAATGGTTGTTAGTGATTAGTGAATGAATGGTTAGTTTATTATTGTAATTGTGGGAATGGATGATTAGTGAATGAGAAATCTATATTTCAGAATCATGAAGAGAAAACAAGGGAGGGATATCTCAAGCTTTTTTCCAAAGGAACACCTAATGAAAATCAAGTTGATTCAAGTTCACCTATTCCTCCCACTCAACCAAGTAAACAAAATTCTTCTCCATTAAGTACTAACCCTCCATCTCAAAATGTAACATTTTGAATTTACCAATTACGATTTTTTTTTGAGTTTCTAGTAATGTAAAGTTATGCTACCCCTGGTCCGGAATCCTGGATCCGCCCCTGCTTATGCATGGAAGAAATTGTCGACAATAGTGTGTTGTACCCACAAATAGATCCATTAAACCCATATTTTTCTATTTTCATTGTTGGTAGGTAAATTGTATTGTCTTTATCCCTACTTCATTGTTTCATTTCTCTTTGGCCATAATGAACAAACCTTGACATTAAGTCTATTGATATTATAAAGAAAAAAATTATAAAATGGGGTCAAAGTTCTTAATTTGTTCCGCTACACATTTTGAAGCTAAACATTTCGCTAGCATGGGGTACTCAAAAAGCACGAATAATACGGTTAGGGACGTCTACGAGGGTGTGTAACGAGACCTACAATATAGAGCTTCGAAATTTATTTAGTAACATTATTTTTGTATACTCATATTTAAGGTACTTCTTGTTGGAAAAAATTAGTATTGTTTGGTAATTTGATAGGTAATGAGTATTAATTTATATTTTATCATTATGCATAATTATTTTATGTTTATGGACTAATGTCAATAACTAGCACATGATCATCAACTTCTTTAAGACGATCCTCAACATATTTGTTCCCTCGTGCAAACGAAATTATGGTACGTAAATTGAAGCGAAGTTGTCCTATTAGCGTGGGAAAAATCGGTCCTAGACAGTTCCGCCAGACATTTTTAAGACAAAGATTTTGCCATTATGAGTTAGTCTTCCCGTTTCAAAATATAAGACATGCACAATATATATTCAAAGTCAAACTTTGTCCATACCTTTCATTATTACTCATTTACTCTCAATACATATGTTGATAAAGTTACAAGAAAATAATAATATTATAGTGTTTTTGAAGGCGAATCTAATAATAATATAATTTTTATAAATTTAATTTGTCATATTATAAGAAATATATGTGGTCAAAGAAATTTTTCGCATAGCTTACCTACCTTATATTTTGAAACAAAGAGAGTATCAGGAACATGACATCAATACAAATGTGCCCCTATGAACATGTCCAATGACTCTTTTTATTTCTTGACATTTTCCTACAACATCCTTATGGATGATGGAAGAGATAGTAGATGATATTATAAGAATAAAGCCAATATAAAAGGGAAGACTCTTCAAGATCTTGGAGCCATGAAATCCGCAGCTTGATTCACCTCTCTAAAAATAGTGATTGATATATGGAGACCTTGTGAAGATGCTTGATTTCCTCCCTAGCATCCAGAATAAGCAATTTAAATTCCCATAGAACTTTGCAACTGTGCCTTAAAGAGTTGATTACCTCCAGATTATTATCTTTGATGGGATATGATACCTAGAATTAACGGAGCCTTGGTATCTTCCTGTACGTAGAGCTGGTAAACATGTCGTGTCAAATTAGTGTCAAATTAGTGTCGGGTCCTTCGATAAACGGGTTGAACACCCTCAACCCTAACCTGACCCACTTATTAAACGGGTCAACAATTAACACTCAGCTCTAATCCGCCCCATTTATTGACCCACTTATCAAACGCGCATATATATACATAAACTAAACAAATATATGTCATATATTTATTAACCCACGTCTTATATACTAATATCTTACCCCAAATAAATCCTATCAAACAAAAAAAAAAAAAAAAATCTTATGTGACAATGGGTCAGGATCCAGTGAGAATGGGTCCTTATGTGAGAATATATATTATATGTGAGAACAGATTTATGTTTAGAACATACGCAACACTTTTTAGAACATATGCAATACTTTTTAGTACATACTTAAATTTTTATTTTTAAAACATATTCAACACTTTTTAGAACATATACTATGATTTATAGAACAATAACTTATAGAACATATGCTATGATTTCTAGAACATGAACACATATTTTACGTAAGAACCTAATCAACACATATACATATATTGATATATACATGTTTTAAATTTTCAAGGTTATGTCCTAAATTATTTCAAGTATGTTCTTAAAATATTTAAGTGTGTTCCAAATTATTTCAAGTATGTTCTAAATTATTTTTAACATGTTCCAAAGAAGAAAGTAAATAATTATCAAATAATTTCGAGAAATTTCGGTGTGTTTTTGGGAATTCATATTTATTTATTTTTTATCAAATACTTAATTGTGCCTTCGAGAAATGCATAAATAAAGGATACAATGCTATTTATATTTAATTTTTCCATAAATTTATACATTAGGAACATCAAAACTCTAGTGCGACTATTTGGAACACGACAAGAACTATATAGAACACAACAAGGAATATTTAGAACATAACAAGAACTATTTAGAACACAGTAAGAACTATTTAGAACACAACAAGGACTATTTAGAATACTAGAAGAACTGTTTAGAGCACTAGAAGAACTATTTATAACATATGTTTTACTATATTTAAAGCATAAGAACAACCACGTAGAACATCCTTTTTTTTATTATTAACAAAAGAATCACAAAATTAACATGGGAGAAAAATATGTTATGAAACATTTGCTCTAAAAATTTGAGTATATACTTCCTAAAAAAACATAAGTAGGTATCCTAAAAAAAAAAAGTTTAATAAGTAAGTTGTTTAAAAAAGTGTTGCGTATGTTCTAAAAATTTAAGTTTGTTTCCTTAAAAAAATTAAGTATGTTTCCTAAAAAAATTAAGTATATTTTCTAAAAAAAAAGGTTAAGTATGTTGTTCTAAAACGTGTTTGCATATGTTCTAAAAAGTGTTTCACATTTTCTAAAAAGTTAAGTATGTTTCATAAAAAAAATTATGTTTTAAAAAATGCTACATATGTTCTAAACCTAAATCTGTTATCACGTAAAAAAGTGTTCTCACGTAAAAAAGTGTTCTCACGTAAGAGATGTGTTCTCACAAGAAAATATTCAACTTATTTGAAACCCAACTAATAATATTGATAGTAGAAAAGTAGTTAACAGGTTGTTGTGTCGATTTCGGATTAAAATGTACAACCCTGACCCATCCCGTTTAATAAACGGGTTGTGTCGGTGAACACTTAAAACGGGTTGAAAACTGTTAAATATGGGCCTGGGCCGCACCCATCACAAGGAGAGAGAATCCACTTCACAACACAAAGGAGGTTCCACCTTAAAACCATATAGCAATAAGGGGAGTAGCCCCTTTGCATTATAAAGTGAACCCATCTCTCTTCTTTAATCAATGTGGGACACTCACATGTGGTGTGCGCTATACATGTTGCTGCAGGCGAAATCCATTCGGGACGCAAAAACGTTGTTCAAGGTATATCCATAAACTCTTAGCATCATCATAGAACGGGATAGAGGAGGCAAGTTTGGGATCTAAGCTTCGCAAGATCCAAGATACCACCATAGAATTCACGGTGTCCCAATCAATAAGGTTCTTGGCATCCGTAGGTTTTGAAATAGTGTCGTCGACGAATCCGTATTTTCGTCGAGCCTTAAGGGACAAGATCATGGCTCTTGTCCAAGCCACATAATTATCACCTTTGAGGGTGACATGAGAGATAAGATTACCGGGTTGATCACCGGAACCTAAGTAATATGGTGAATGAATTTCAAGTTTCCCGTTTTCCGTCATCGTGCGACAACAAGCGAACAACCACGCTGGTGGTGCTGAGCAAAGTAGACCACAGTAGGGAAGAAAAAAAACGAGAGGCTTAGATGTGTGGCTCCGATATCATGACAATTTAGGTTAGGTTTAATGATTTGTGTTAATTACTAATGCTGAAATTACAGCTTATATACATACTTATGAGGCCTTGGTCCATGATAATACAAAGGCTATACAAAACAAACTATTAGCTATACAATATAAACCCAATAAAAACCTTAACCCAAGCCCGCTAATTTCATGTCGCGTTCGAATCGAATTAGCGGGTGGTGTCAATTTTTAACACCTCGACCCGTTAGCCTCAGGCTTCAACCTTAAGAATAGAACAACGACAGGAGGAGAGAGCATATACGTTCTGCCTATACTATTAATCAAGTCAAACTCAAAAATTGAAATGGTCTAGACTCTAGAGTGAGCGGTGTTGCGAGTCTCAAAAAGTTGCGTAACAAAATTGCTCATGATGTCCGAGGCTAATTTTCGCAGGTGTAGAGTAGTTTATGATCTTGCGTAATCTAGTAACAAAACGTCAAAACATACCAAAATAATTGAGCCATGGCCCATGCAAATAATAAGGAAGACTATATTGTCTATATCTACAGGACACTACATATATGCATGGCATCTGCAAAGAAACTAAACAAAAATGAAAATCTCCTTCATCACCTCAACTTCATCAATGGCACAACATTCTTACCAGAAGACAAAGCTTTACTAAGTCTAAAATCCGCCATAACTTATGACCCACATAACACTTTCTCCTCCTGGAACACAACAACCCACCACTGCACTTGGCCGTTCATCACCTGCTCCTCCTCATCTTATGTCATTTCTCTCGACATCTCTAGCTTAAACCTCGCCGGAATTCTCTCGCCTGATATCGGCTCCCTCATCCGCCTACAAAACCTCTCTGTTGCAGACAACTCTTTCTTTGACCCAATTCCTCCTTCTATCTAACTCCTCACCCAACTCCGCCATCTCAACCTCTCCTATAATGACTTCACCACCTTGCCTTCTACTTTCTCCTCCCATAAAAACTTAACTGTGCTCGACGCTTATACCAACAATTTCACTGGTCCTCTCCCTTTATCGGTTGTTGAGATGCCGAAGCTCCGACACCTTAGCCTTGGTGAAAACCACTTTTACGGTGAGGTTCCATCGGAGTACGGTCAATGGGAAAACCTCGAGTACCTTGATATTTCCACGAACAAGCTTCAAGGTGAAATCCGACCAAATATCGGAAACTTGACTACCCTTAAAGTGGTCTACCTTGGGAACAATCATTTCTCCGGAAGTATACCAGATTTCTTTGGAGATTTGCCTGAGTTGGATTTACTTGAACTACGGTCGAATAATTTCACTGGGAGTATCCCACAAAATCTAGGTACAAATGGGAAGTTGGAGTTGCTTGATATTTCTTATAACAAGCTTAGTGGGAGTATCCCACAAAATCTAGGTACAGTTACGGAATTGAAATGGTTAGACGTATCTCGTAACAATCTTAGTGGGAGTATCCCACAAAATCTAGGTACAAATGGGAAGTTGGATTTTCTAGATATTTCTTATAACAATCTTAGGGGAGTTTGCCAGTAAATGTTTGTAGAGGAGAGAGACTCCGAGTTTTGTCTGGATCGGATAATCGGTTGGTTGGCCCAATTCCCGAGAGTTTGGGAAGTTGCAAATCACTTGGTATAGTGAGAATGGAAAACAATTTCTTAAATGGTTTGTTTCCTAAGGGATTGTTTGGCCTCCCAAACATGACTTATGTTTTGCTTAATGACAATCACCTTATTGGAGGTTTTGATGAGAGTACTGATTATGTTTTTTCACTAATCTTGTGGCGATTTCTCTCTCCAATAATCAGCTCACCGGAAAGTTACCCTCTAGCATCGGAAATTGTATTGTTCTTCAAATCTTACAGCTTGATAAGAACAAGTTCACTGGAAGGATCCCTCAGGAGATTAGCCAATGTAACATGTTAGAGATTCTCGATCTCAGTCGCAATCAGTTCTTCGGTGAGATACCCAACGAGATTACAGGTACGGATATTGAAATTGTTACTTTTTTCTTTCTTTTTTTGTTGCTAAGGAGAGACTAAGCGTAGTGATATAGACGGGATTCGATCTCAGGTCTTGGGCACCATATCCACATGCTATATAAGCTAGATGACATTCACACCCCAATAACCAAGATCAATAGTACTCCCTCCGTCCCATAATATAGTGCTCACTTCTCATTTTTCACGAGAATTAAGAAAAATGGAAGGAGTAAGTACTTTCTTGGTAGAGTTGGTACCTTTGTCTTGGAACTAACACTTTACTTTCTTTTTCCTTTAAATTAAAATAAAAAGGCAATAAATGTTCATTGGAATGGTGTAAAACAATAAATAAGGACACATATTTTGAAAGAAATGTAGGGGTATTTGGAAACTTTATGTAAAAATGAAGGATAATTTAGTCCAAATAAATTGATAAAAAAGAAAATAGGCACAATATTTTGGGACACCCAAAAAGGAATGTGAGCACTATATTATGGGACGGAGGGAGTATAAAAAAAGGACCACTTATGTCTTCTTAGATAATTTATGGAGAAAACAATTAAAGTGGAGGATAAACGGGGAAACCTCTAGTAATACTTTATAATAGCACTTTTTTTGTACTAAAACATTAAAAATATCATAAACGTCAACACATCTTAATTTAATTTGTATTATTTTGTATGTATGAGAAAAAGTTCATTTTAATTACATCCACTTTCTTTACATGAAGTGTGGAGTACTGAATATATATCTTCATAATTTCTATCTTAATAAATTTACTCATATATAACCAAAAATAAATATTTATGGTAAAAAAATTTGCATTGAGTAATGTGAAATTCAAAGTGGAATTAAAATTAAAGGAATATCTTTTCAAAGCCTCCATGGCTCCATAGTGCTTCTGAGAGCATCTACATACATTTTTTTGCACATTTTACATTTTGCTCATTTATGTACAAATGTGCAAAAAAAATGTGACTGAAAGCACGTATATATATAGTTCAAGGTGCTCTCAGCCCCAGGAGCACCTAAGAATTTGTAATATCCTTTTGTCATCAAGTCAAAAATGTTTTATCATACAAACAAAATCTTATGCCTTACTATTCATGAATCTCTTGTTTGTCATCTTTTTCAAACTAGTAGTTAGTATAATGAGCTTCACAATTTCACAATCAATGGAACACAAGGCAACAAATGGTACTCAAAAGAAGCTATGATTCTATGAGCGTCAAAATATGTTTCTATTATCCGTCAAAGAATTTCATATAATTATTTCATCTAGGCAAACTCACAAAGAACACTTTTTTTCTCAGGAAGCAAATCCATTTGCAATTTGGGTCAAATTATTGCACTTGATTTATCAAACAATACTTATCCCTCATTGGCTTGGAAATACTAGCACTCAGCTCAAAGCATTAAATCTCCAATCAAATAGAATCAACAGAATCATACCAGCAAACTTCTCAAAGTGTGATTCATTGGAGTATCTAGATCTGAGTGACAATCAACTAGAAGGGGTTGTACCTAAGTCATTGTCTAAGTGTCGAAGTTTGAACACCCTAAATCTCGGGAACAACAAGCTAATTGATATATTTCCCTCATGGATAGACAATCTTCCACAACTTCGAGTTTTTAATGTGCGTTTTAATAGTTTCCATGGATCTATCATTAGCTCATCAAAGGTTAAGCACCCATTTCCAAAGCTACAAATTATCGACCTCTCTAGCAATAAGTTTTCTGGTAAGCTACCAGAAAGATATATTGACAATTTTGTGGCCATGTACAATATGAACGAGTCCAGTCTTGGGAGTCCACAATACATGGGAGACGATGAGTTACCCAGTACATTTTCTATTGTGTTGACAACCAATGGGTTCCCACTGAAATATGAAAAGATTATTACAACACTGTCGATTTTTGATATGTCCAACAACAACTTTGTTGGAAAGATTCCAGATGCTATAGGGCGATTATACTCACTTCGTAACTTTAATCTCTCGCATAATCTCTTAATCGGGAATATCCCTCCATCAATCGGGAAATTGTCTTTGCTCGGCGGTTTGGACCTTTCATCAAACAGGCTCACTGGTCGTATCCCTCAAGAATTGGTTAGTCTAACATTTCTTGGGGTCTTTAATCTTTCAAATAATCAATTGGAGGGGCCTATACCTCATGGCAACAACTTTGATACATTCTCAGTTAATTCATACAAAGGGAATCTCGGATTGTGTGGACAAACATTATCCGAGTGTGGAGAAAGTCGCGCGAAAAATACCACCGATGATCAAGATGTTTTTCAAGATGATGAAAGTATTTTGTCAATATTTGAAATCATAGCTATGGGGTTTGGCAGTGGTGTGTTGGTTGGTTTAGCGTGGGGATACTATGCATTTACAGTGGGAAAGCCCTTTTGGTTCATCAGGTGGGCTAACAAAATGGAATTGGTATTGCTTGATTTTCCGAACAAAAAATGTAACAGACGAGGAAAAACAGCAAAAGGGAGAAGGAAGTAAAAAGTTGAGCGATTGGCATGATTGTTGCCAAATTAAAATTGTATTTGTTTCATAAACTATAGAACTACCATTTTCCATAGTGTCCCAATGCATAAAAGATTTTCTTGTTCATGTTCTTTCCTGTTTGATTTTAATCTCCTTTTAAATAAAAATTCTCGAATCCTCCTTGTATAAATAGATTAGTTTTGGCTATCAAATAGCCTCATGCAATCATCTTCTGCAAATTGTCCACATAAACTAGCTAACAGGGGGAGGGTTAAGAACTTAGTTTCATCATTCACATTTGAAAGATTCTTCCTACAATCCTTTGCTAAAGCATCCACCACTTGATTTGACCACGCCTCTCGAATACAAACTGGGTAGCTCGAAACATTTGGATTTTGGAGCATTTCCCTGCATTCATAAATTACATTGTGATAAGCATCCCTAAGTTAACTGCATAAGTTCACGATTTCTGCAAGTATTTCCAGTAATGACAAAACGAACCTCTCTCACCAGTTATACAAAACGTCATTTATGCAAAGTTTGATTGTTTGATCTCATCGCTAAAACTTGCTACTGATTGGCTTTACGGAGAGTTTGGCTTTAAGGGAAATGAAGAGAAACGAATCGAGAAAGGTAGATTAAATCATTTTGTTTGGTTGTAATATAGAAAAATGGAATCAAATTTTACTGTGAAATTTCGTTCAAGAGTGATGAATAAGAAAGAGAGAGATAGTAATCTAAGGACATTGCTATATAGTTGCGGTACGTTACCCAAAAATACAGGCATATCCACTATCTGAGTTGAGCAGTTACTGGTAGCTGTAAATTTTGAAATAATTTTGAAGCTTTAAATCGTCTTCTTATCTAAATTATTGAATTAATGTTGCTCTAAAATTGATCCATTATCTTAATAAATCATGTGCTGGAAATTAGTTGAATTACATTAGTGTTTTTTTTTTTGCTCAATTTAATTATCATCATGTATAACCACCTATCAAACTCATCATAGTTGTTAAAAGGACTATAAACATATAGTATCCCCAAGCCAAACCAATTAGCAAACCTGCAAACCCCATAACTACGATCTCCAACATCGATAAAATACTTCTTATAGCATCTTCAGAATCATCTTGATTATCTGTGGTACTTTTCAGACGACTTTCTCCATAGTTGGGTATAAATGGTTGCACACTCTTGCACTCCCATTTTCCCATTTATCTCTAAATATTTTGTTACTATGGTTGGAGTGCGGATAACTAGATTTTAGTGCGGTTATCACTAGTTGATATAGACATATAGGCTCGTTTGGTTAGATGTAGGGGTGTCCATTATCGGATATGGATCGGGCCATATTCGATCCGGATCCGATTTGAAAATTTTGGATATCTGAGGTTTCAGATTGGATTGGATCCGATGTCCGATCTGAATTTCTGAAATATCCCAAATCAGTTAAAGTTGCCCTATAAGTTCTGCTGCGGTGCAGCCCAGCCCAATACACCAAGATCTGCTAGTTGCTGCCATATACTGCTCTTATTTGTTGCCTTGCCTCATTACTTATCCTTTTTTTTTAGTTGAAGATTCACATGTCAAGAGAGTTAATAGTCTTATGGAAGCAAAATGACAACTCAATACTTCAAAGAATTACTACTTACTGAAGATCGCAACTTTTGACTAAAGTAAATAGAATTACTTTTCCTCAAGGTACTTTTCCATACAAATCCATACTAATTTTGAATAATTACAAACTTATCTAGAAGGCAGGCTCGTTGGCTAAAGTGAAACGAAACAGAGCAGTAGAAATATTAGGCGTAATCATCTCAGAAATATGATCGAAAATGCGGAAAACCCAATAAATTTGAGCCGCGTGGGCTGGGAGCTAGCACGAATGGGAGTTGGGCCCAGTTGAGGAGGGGGTTGATTTATATGGGGCCGTGTGAGCTGAATGATAGGGGGGGGGTTTGGGCCTGATTATTTGGAGTGAACGTGAGTTGGTGAGAGCTAGTGCAGCCTTGGTCTAAGAACTCATATGTAGATGGAATATAAGAATGCAAATCAGCAAAAGGAAACTTGGTCTCATCAAATACCACATTACGACAAATAATTATCTTATTAGAAGATAAATCAAAGAACTTATAAACCGATGATTACTTGGGTACGCCCAAAAACACACACGACATGAACCGTGATTGAAGCTTATGAATAGTAGTTGTTCCGATTGTAGAACGGTTGGCGGTCCTAAGAAGAGTCCGCCAAAGAGTGGAGTTGGCGTCCGCTGGTGAATAACTGCAAGGAAAGCAAATGTAAACTACCCTCGGGGGATGCGAGGAGACCCCTCCGACGCTCAAGTCAACACGTGTCCACTTAGGATTTAGAGAGAGAAAGTAGAGAGAGATAAAAGTTGTGAGTGTGAGATAATGTCACCGGAAAATAGTACTAGTGGGGTATTTATAAAAGTACTATTCCTCTGACATGGTGCGTAATCCTTTTACACGTGTATGGTTGTGATGCGCCTGACATAAGGGAAGATTCCTCTATTTTGTCTTGTTACGCGACCGCCAACGAGGTTGTCGGACCATATTAGTGCACTGACTTTCTGGAGCTGTAGATGACGTTTATATGATCGCGTCCTTCATAATGTTCGTGGACCTTTTGGGGACTTCCGCTAATATACTTGGGTTATACCCATAAAGTAGTGTTTGAGAAAAGAGGGTAACATAAGCACCCAAAACCCCGAAGATGCGAGTAAGAGGGATCTTTTTAGTAGAGTATTTGGAGCGGAGAACAATGTGACAATAATTTGCTAGGAAGAATGTTGTGGAGATAAGTTGTCATTTGTAATGCATGATGCCAAAAAGATGGCGGCACAGAAGCATGAGTAAGCAGAGTGCGAATAATATTATTAAGAGAATGGATTTTACGCTCGACTCTGCCATTTTGGGAGGAGGAATAAGGACAGGAAAGACGAAATGGCATACCATTAGCCTTACAAAAATTTCAATCCTTCTCATTATCATACTCCCTACCATTATCACATTGAACATTTTTGACATTCCGTTCAAATTGGGTTTGAATGAATTTGTTTAAGGATTGAAATTTGGAAAAGACTTGAGATTTGTTAGACAATGGAAAAGTCCACAAGTATTTAGAAAAATCATCCAAAAACAAAATATAGTAACGATGTCTTACAGAACTTAACACGAGAGATGTCCATAAATCGCTATGCAATATATCAAATGGCATAGATGTAATAGAAAGAGGACATAAATGACAACTTAATATGCTTCCCAAAAAAACAAGAATGACAATTTTGGGAGCTACAAGCTCCGGTTCATTCAATCAAATTATTCTGTTTAAGAGAATGTAAAATAGAAGCTCCCGGGTGACTCAACCGATCATGCCAGAGGGAAGAAGTTAGAAAAGCAGATGAAGAGGTGGCTTGATTTGAAGCTGTGGTGGTGATGGGGCAAAGATCTCTTGTGCTCTCTCACACCTCACTAGACGTCTCCCCGTTTGAATATCGTTTGAATATCCTCCATAGAAAACCCAAAAGGATCAAATTCAACAGTAACACCATTATTAGTCGTGAATTTTCTAACTGACACCAAGTTTTTAATCAAATTAGGAGGATGAAGAAGATTTTTGACGGACAAGAGAGGGTTCGAGGTGGATAAATGCGCATGACCATAACCACAAATCAGAATTCTTTGACCACTACCAACAGTAATACCATTTTTATTGTTCAAATTAAAATAAGACGTGAGATTACCTGATCAAGTGGAGGTCATATGAGAGGTAGCTCCAGTATCCATATACCAACTAGAATATGGAGGAGTAAGCGTCATAGTTTGAAACGCGAAGGCAAGATATGTTGGAACATAGGTGGACTGTAGCCATGTAAGCCTGATTTGAACGTGAGCCCAGCAAACTAGGGTCTTGCTGACTGACTGGGCCATTAGAACGGGCCCAAGAAGAGGAAGTTGGGTATGGGCAAGGTGGTACTGCCCACTGTTGAGGCACCCAATGCCAACCTCCTGCTGGATACGCCAAAGAGGAGCAGTGGCCTGATGCTGCTGCTAGCCGGAGCTTGCACCCTAACCACCGCCAAAGCGGCCACCACCGCGGCCCTTCCCGCCGCCGCGAGCACCACCAGAATTTTTTTTTTATTGTACGAACCACGATGACCCCTTTTCTTGCCATGACGAAGATGAGAAGACGTGCCAAGAGAGGCCTCCTCATCCCAGTCACTACCATAGCCGAAGGAGACTCATCGAGCATCTAAGGCGAAGCCTTTTCTTCAGGGAGAAGGCTCGAACGGGCCTTGGTGAAGGAAGGCAAAGGCTAACTTTGCCGAATAATGGTGCCAACACCCTTGTAGGCCTCGCTAAGGCCAGCCACCAAGCAAAGGACAAGGCGATTGTCAATCACCGAAGCCCCCACACTCCGTAACTGATTAGAGAGGGTTTTACGATGTTGAAATATGCCAATCAGCCATTTCACATGTGTTAAATCCTGTTCAAGAGCAACGGCGCGTGACGTTTGGTTATCTTAAAAAATGTCCCGAAGTATATTCCACGCATTCATGACCGTGGAATCGGCTTCAAGAATAGTATGAAGAAGATCGGTTGATATGGTGGCATATATCCATTGGAGGATAGTGGCATCAAGAGTAGACCACATGTCATTTTCTTCATCAGTGAGAGTTTTCGCTGTTCCAATGGTGGTTGCCGGGAATAATATGGGCAAGAACACAATGAGAACGAGCATGGAGTTTTCCATCTCAACAAGGGGGATGTGATTCTTAATGTTCGTGACGGCGAGTGCCGGATGAAAACGTGAGTCAGCCATGGGAATAGAAGAAGAAGAAAGAGAAAGAGTCTACGGGCAGCGGAAGAGAAGACGGAAGAACCCTAGTCTCGTGATACCATGATAAATTTGATATGACTGAAAATGGGCTTGGGCAACCCAATAAGAATGAGGAGAGTTCGGTCCACATACAAACCCAAAATAAGTTCCTACTAAAACTAATTGGCAATATTAGGAGTAGCTCCTCTAGCTTGTATCTTAGTAGTTTCTCTCCTCTTTCTACAATGTAGAATAACTCACACGCGCACAACATATATAGGGTTCAACACTCCCCCTCACATGTGGGTGGGTGAAAGGAATCGAATGTACGTGACCTTACCCCTGTTATAAAAGAGGGGACAGAGAGTCTTTAATTGGTACCTAACCGAATATTATTTGTCACTTCACAGTGAAAAAATAAGGCATGAGCCATTTAAAAAAAAAAAAATCCTAAAAGTTCCTTCACAATGCAAAAATCAAACATCTGACTCTATTGAATATGGATGGTATCAATTTACTAATTATATATATTAGCCTAACCATCAACAATTCAACAAAAATTCTCACAAGTTCATTCCAAATTCAACTTTGGCAGGTGTGATTAATGGCTTTATGCTGTCATTCAAAGTGGTCTGTGAAGGCTAATTCAGATTTCTTGGAATAGGTCATACAATAATTCACTCAAAAGGTAAAAGAAAATGATGGAGGAAAGTACAATAGTGAGGTAAATCAAAGTCACAACACAAGATGAAGAGAGAAGTACTTGGTGATTCCTGTTTCCAAGAAGCAATAGATTAAAAAGCCCATAAAATTATGAGGAAATTAACAGACATTCAGCAACCATAAACATGCTCTAGAAGCAAAAACATTAACACGCATAAATACTTGCAAAGTGCCGCATTTTTTATGACTTTAAAATGATAAAACATCAAAATGAATGATTCTTTTGGATCCAATAGTCAGAATATGAATATATGGCGGAGAATGGAAACTAAAATTTCAATCAGCAACATTCCTAGTAGTTCAATAGGAAACAAGAAGATTTAAACATCCACCAAGGCCAATATTAGCCAAAAATAAAATTCCTATGTAAAGTTAGGTGTTATTGGTAAGCATAATTATACAAAGTCATAAATAGATGTTGTTATCATTTTGGAAACCACAAAATGCAGAGGCAAATTACACAACTCAAATAGAGTATAATGATGGGCATTACTATTCAGTTTCATGCATGAGATAAAAGTACCGGGCTGCACTGGAACATAATCACATAACTGTTTGATGCAGGTACATGAGCAGGAGCAAGAGAAGAAGCCTCCATATGCATCATATGACAGAGAACAAGATGGCAGTTTAAAGATTGAGAGTTCCATAGTTACAACGCTAAACTGCTAAAGTAATTATGTAGGTAAGTGGAGAAAAATTAAACAAACTCTTTTCAATCATGCTATTATCCACAGGCTTATAATCCATGTATTACAAGACATCGTCAAACAATTGAGGAAAGATAAGAAAATTTTCGACTTACCAGCTTACCCACAAGCCACAACTGAAGATTGAGAATTAAGGAATAGCAGAAGCAATCCTATGTGCTTGAGATTTTTAATTTGATAAAATCCTGTCCGAATTACCTGAAATTCTAACAAAGGAGTTCCTGTCAATATCTATGTGGTAGAAAAAAAAAATGCAATTTGAGGGAGAGAGAGAGAGATTGAGACTTCGCTAGCTTCCTTGGCAGCATCAACAACAGTTGTAAGGAAATCTTAGAGTTGTATTTATTTACTATGAAACAAGAAATCAAAAAAGAATCCAACTTTTAACAAATTCAATACAAACATCAGAATTTCGAAAATATAGGTGATACCATTTGTAGCCATCTTAGAGAAAAGAGGATTATAGAGAGAACCTAGCTAGGGTTTTGTTCATGATGAAGATTGAACAAAGAGAAAGAGGAAAGGTGATCAGTGTTCAGCATAGGGGTGCTAACGAGCCGGGGTGGCTCGCAAACTGTTCGAGTTCGGCTCGGTCAAAGCTCGGCTCGAGGGGGTTCAATTCGAGTTCGAGATCGGCTCGAGACCTTAACGAGCCGAGCCTGAGCCTAATGAAGTTCGGCTCGAAAGCTCGCAAACAGGTTCGATAAAAATTAAATTACTATCTCATATATTAATTTTTAATCTAACCTAACTTGTATTCTACTAAAAAAAATATGGGCCCGGGTTCCAATCCTAATTACCAGCGACCCAAGCCCACTTAAAAGATATGTTCGAGCTGGGCCCTAAGAAAATACTGCCAATTACAAACCAATTGAGAACTTGACCATTCCCTAAATCCCTAATTTATAATTCTCACACCGCAAACCGCACACCTGAAGGGCTAAGAACTTTCGCTGCATCATACGGCCGGCGAGAGGTGGGGTTTGTGGCCGCAAGAAGCGGGCTTCGTGGCGGTGAGCAGCAGCTTCGTGGAGGACAACGGAGGATAACAAGTGATCAATGTTTTTAAGTTCGCAATTCAGATGAATTCTTGCAGTTACATATTCTATCATCTTCCTCCTTTTTTCATTTTTCTTTTCCTTCTTTTTCTTGATTTCCTCGTTTGATGTATGATGAATGATGATGACTGATTCTTTCTCTCCTTTCTAAATTTTCTCTTTTTCCTTTTTTTTTTTTTCCCAATATTCCATCTTTTGAAATCTGATGATGATTGATGACTTTGTCCTTTTCTAATTTTTTTTTCCTTTTTCTTTTTACTTGTGTTTCCTTCATTATAAAGCTAGAATCAAATTACAATCTATGAAAATCAAGTTCATTGAAAAATCAAAGAATAAAGGGAAATTATTCTCGAGCCGTTTCGAGCCTGGATAGGTCGTGAACTTATTTCGAGCCGAGCCTCGAGCCGAGCCGAGGCTCACTTGTCTCGAGCTCGAGCCGAGCCTAGAATTTTGAGCTCGACGAGCTTCGAGCTCGAGCCGAGCTCGATCTATTTCCTTCTCGAGCCGAGCCGAGCCGAGCCTGCCCAGGTTCGGTCTCGGTTCGGCTCGTTAACACCCCTAGTTCAGCAGATGGAATGGCAAAATGTGTGGTCCATTTCATTTTATGATAACTATCTTTTCTCCTTTATAAACCTCCATTTTATTTTATGATAACATCTTTTTTTTTCTCCCTCCCCCCCAATCTCCATTTCATTTTATCATAGTAACATCTTTGTATAACATCATTGTTACCACATATGATAGCATTTTTAGAATCATCTTGTATATAAATCCTAACGCAACAATTATGATAAGGAAAAAATGAAAAAGACTTTGAGAGAGAGAAAGAGAAAAACCCCCCAAAATTTCTTTAGAAAACCATATAATCCCAATCCCACGTAACCCGTAAAAATTCAAGAATTCTTCTTCTCCTATGGCAAATTCTTTCTAGTTTCCGGTTAGTTTCATTGCAATTCTCCCACTTAGTTGAGTGGTTACACCTCGTAATCATCAACTGTGGTCTTTATGGTTCCTATAGCCATTCCCCTATTAGTTGGCTCCTAGGTAATTATGAGAGGTCTAAGATCTCGAAAGTGATAATAGGGTCTGATTGCTGGCTTAAAGAGTGTTGGTATGGTTTTAATCTGGCAGTAAGCGTGCGATTTTGCCGAATTTCTGCGGCAGCTAGGATTAAATTTAGGGTTTTGCTAAATGACGCCCTAAAATATCCTAGTAACGCCCTAAATATGGTATATTTATACCGTATTTGTATACTTGCATTTCTTTTCTCTCTCCTCCCCTTGACTCACTTCCCTAACCCCTCCTCCAATTTCAAAACAAAGACTTCCCCGCCACACCACCACCACCATCTTCTTCTCCAATTTCAAAAGCTCACTTCCCCGCCACACCACCACCACCATCTTCTTCTCCAATTTCAAAAACTCCTCATTCAAACCAAACAAAACCTTCCTATTCCCCCGAACACAATCAGAGACTCGAATCCCAAACAAATAAAAACCACCATGGACAAGGAGACTCGAAATTAAAAAAAATATATGGGGAGGCGTTCACCATGGACGCCCCACCACCGGTGGAGGCGTCCTTGGCGTGCGCCTCACCCTGTGGGTGGAGCGCCTGCCATGGACGCTCCACCGGTGGTGGGGGCGTCCATGGTGGACGCCTCTCTTTTTTTTTTTGAAATTTTTTTAAAATAAATATGGAGAGGCGTCCATGGCGAGCGGCTCCACCACATGGTGGAG
Organism: Beta lomatogona; assembly: GCA_947646795.1. Taxonomy (NCBI): domain Eukaryota; kingdom Viridiplantae; phylum Streptophyta; class Magnoliopsida; order Caryophyllales; family Amaranthaceae; genus Beta; species Beta lomatogona. The sequence goes on from CANSNZ010000999.1 coordinate 582,870, forward strand.
CGCCTACCATGGACGCCTCCTCTTTTTTTTTTTGAATTCTTTTCACCGTAAATCGTAAAAAACAGAGGAGAGAAGAAGGGTGAGGGTGATAATGTGGTGGCGGTACGGCGGTGGTGGTGGTGTGTCGGTGGTGGTGCGACGCCGCAGTAGCGGTGGCGGCGGTGGTGCGGCGGTGGTGGTGTGTCGGCACGGGTGCCCGGTGGTGATGTGGAAGAAGATGGGGAGGGAAAGTGAAGGAAGAAGGGGAGAAAATGAGAAAAATACAAGATATTATACGTATTTAGGGCGTTACTAGGAAATCCTAGGGCGTCGTTTAGCAATCCAGTAAATTTATGTGGTTTCTAGGGTTTAAATTTAAATTTAAAATAAAATTAGGGAAAAAGTGGAGTGTGTTCTCTGCTAGTGGGTTATTGCTGCAGTGGAGTTGTACTTTAAGTAAGGGCTCCCTTCCTTTCTTTGGCGTGTGGTCATTCATTGTGGTTCTGGTGTTAGGGTGGCGGAAGTTTCAGAGGCGTTTGAGTGGAGAGGTGTTTGTCCTTTTGGACATTATGATCGAAATTGCATTAAATGTGATAGTAAGTATCACTTATCAGACAAAAGTTGGTGAGCAATTGGTCACTTTTAGACTCAATCCTTCTCCATATTTAAGGTATTTTCAGGTAAACTCTTGTAAGTACTCTTTCAAGTCATTTCTGGTTTTTTCCCAATTGTGCTTTGTTCTTAGTCTTCTGCTATTAAAAAGTGAGTGCTTTGTTAGTATGAGTTCTGATAAGTCTTTTAAGGAAGCTCTTTTTTCATATTCTCAAGATGCTGGCTGTGTTTTTTCTTCATCTTCTCGTTGTTCCCTGCTTCCCGCCGTGTGTGGTTCCGCTGTTGGTTCCGACCGATTGGGAAAAGGGTTACCTCTTGACCCCAGATTTCCCTCCTCGCTTCCTAAGTTTCAAATTCTAGATGAGATTCCTCAAGTCCAAAAGGATATTGAGGAACTCTCTAAGTCGGGTTTAGTTGGGAAAATTGTAGGGTCCCCTATAGACTTTAGAACTACAATGTCTCATACAAAAGCCGACTGGAAATTTGTCAAAGGGGATATAGAGTATCTTGAGATGGGTAACAATTGGGTAATGGTGAGATTTGCTAACCCTAATGACTGTTTCTTGGTCTGGAGTGAAAGACCCTGGCATGTCCAGGGTGAGTTGTATGTCATTCAACCTTGGAAGCCTGAATTTGACCCATTTTTTCGAGGAAATTAAATGGGTTGATCTTTGGGTTAGAATTCCTCGTTTTCCAACCGAATTGCTTAATCATGAGTCTGTTGCTAATATGTTTGTTGCTAATGATATTGGCACTTTGGTGAAGTTGGATCAAAATTCTTTGCTTAGAAAAAAAAATTCGGTTTGCTCGTGCATGTATTCGGGTGGATATTACTAATCCGTTGTCTGAATATGCTGAGATCATAAGGTCTGGTGGTAGAGTCTGTGGTTTTATGGTTTGGTACGAAGATTTCTCAACAGGATGTTCGTTTTGTGGTGATGAAAACCACAACATTGATGTGTGTTCATTGCTTTGCTCCCCTCAAAAGGAGGTTCATATCAGGCTACTTAAAAATCCGAACCAAAAGCTTCTCTCTGAGTCTTTAATGAAAGCTTCGAGGCTAGCCAACCATGAAACCACGGCTGTGGAAGTCCATGTGGTTCATGTTAAGCCCAAAGTTTTTGTTAGAAAGATGGGAGCTTTTAGTTCAAAGGAAGGTGATGGCAAAAAATCAAGCAAGTATGGTAAGGCTGTGGCTAAAGGCATTAATATTATGGAACCTTCCTCTTTGCCCATTAAGAAAAGGGGACCTTCTCCCCTCATTCTTGGGACAGTAAATCGTTCTTCTTGCTTCATCCCCTTGTGTGAGGTCTCCGTCCGCCCGATGATGAACACTCTATTATGCCTATACCTCCTTTGGTTGCCCCTCCTCAGCCTTTGATTGCTTAATTCGAGGTTGGTGTTGATGATGGAGATGGAGCGGGTCTGCTATTGACTCCCCCCCCCCCTTCCGAGCCGGACATTGTTGTTGTCCCCTGCTCCGCTCGGTAAGGTATCCAGATGAATTATTTTCTGCCAATCCTTTTACGGCTCTATATTCTGAGGAAGGTTGTGAGGTTAATGAACCTATCAACATTCCTCCAAATGATGAATCAGACACTTTCTTGCTGGATGAAGCTGAGGATGTCCTCAATTCTTGTGGTGTTCTGCCTGAGTCCTCTTTCCACTCCTTGTCTTCGGGGAGTTCAGTTGTCAAACGTATTGAAGCTATATGGGGGTGGAGCCTGGTGAGCAGAAGTCTCTCTCCTCTCATTCCAACTCGTCTAAAAGGATGAAGAGCAGGCTGGAGGATGATGGCCACTCCTCTCGCTTCCGAAGAAAACTAAGCCTTAATTCTAAGGTTTTTTTCCCATAACCCAATTTTATATTAAATGTCGATGGCTTTTTGGAATGTTCGTGGTGTACAAAGAAAAAAACCTTTTTGCAGAAATAAAGAGCTATTGTTCCACAAATCACATTGATATAATGAGGATTTGTGAAACAAAATCTCCTAAGCTCCCTTCTAATGCTTGTGTTAGAAGATGTGGTTTTTTAGAAATCGAATGTGATAGGCGTGTCGCGCACCTAACAAAGATAATTCCTCACTAACCTCCTAACTATGTAGCAGGGCAAGTCAAGGTCGAATCCACAGAGACAAACAGTATTAAACACTAGGTATCTTGACTCAATTTAACTAAATAAGTGACAAACAATGGTGGAAAAGATATTGAACTAATACTAACACTAAACTATGATAAATACTAATAGTACACGAGGTAGAATCAATTAATAAAGGGCATCTAGAATTAAGTATCCCCACTAGCACGAGTAATACATGAATAGTTCCCATCCCAAATAACATAATCAATTATCCAAAAGGAGTAATGCACCCTAAAAATACCAAAGACTCTCTCGAGTACCTATGGCTACTCTAAACAAGCAATCATACCTATTCCCATGGAATCATGCAAGAAAGAGACATTAAACATGGCATCACAAATAAATTCCTAGTAATCCTATCTACTTATTCCCATAGAGATATTCATACTCTTGATTGAATCAACAAATCCATCTAGATTCAATTCCCATTGAAAACAAGACATAAGGAATCAATTCAAAATCACCTATCCCTAGTATGATAATGAAAATAAGCACAATTCAATCAAACAAGAACAATTAATCACATTAAATTGGAATTATGGGAGGGATTCATGCATTAATCATTGCTAGGGTTCAACTTAACCCTAGATTATAAAACTACTCACTCATAATTGAAATAACAAAGCAATTGATAAATAAATTGAAAGACATAATAATAATAAAGGAAAAGAGGAAATTAGAAAAACTTAGTCTTTACTTCAATGGATCAAACTTGTAGAATTCAAGGTTTAATAATGGAGTTTTCTCTCAAGAGCTCTCTAAAAAGTAATACTCTATTTTCTAATAATCAAAAACTACCCAAAAGTGTGTTTAATAAAACCTAAAATCGTTTACAAAAACTAGAAAAGGAAACAATTAAAATCGCGGAAATCAGGCGAATAACAGCTTGCACGGCAAGCGTAAAACCGCACGGGCGTGCGCTATGTCGCACGGGTAAGCGAGATCTCGCTTGGGCGTGCACACGAGACGTAAGGTTTTGTTGATTTCGTTCACGGATCCGCACGGGCAAGCGGGATCTCGCTTGGGCGTGCGCCTTGGTGCATGGGCAAGCGAAATCTTGCGTGTTCCCGCGAAGACAAAATTCTTCAATATCATCATTCCTTCAACCCCAAAGCACTCAAACTCATCTTCTCGCATCCGGAAACCGCCAAGTAGACTATCTACGAACCATATTAGTTTCTCTTAGTCACAATCGACCTCAAGAACCTGAAAATCACATAAAAGAGCCGAAAGTATCTCGAAATAACACAATGGTTCAAAAGAATGCTCAAATCATGCAATTAGACCTAAGATGCACTAAAAACTACATGAAAATGAGACTTAAGACCTACTTAAATGCAACTAAAAACCGACTTATCAAACTCCCACAAGCTAAACTATTGCTTGTCCTCAAGCAATCCAAACTAAGAAATCAAGGAAGGAGTTCAATAGCCGCCTCAAGCAAAGGATTCATATCAATTTTCAAAACCAATTCAAACATATTTCAAAGTTATCATGGTAGAAAACAATCAAACCTCATAGTATAACACAAGGAAAAGCAACCTTCTTACCACAAGTTCTCCCCTAAGCTTGACTCAATCATGAATATAGTAGCCCTCACTTTAGTCGTGCACAATATCTCTCATGTGTATAAAAAGGGTCAAATGATCGCTCAAGGCTCCATTCCATTGACTATATCCTACCATAAGCTTGCATATTTTCTCACTCTCCACCGCTACGGGACTACGTTACATGCAAAGAATCATGAGGACTTCATATGGGTTGTAATGAAGGCTTAAGGTATGGGTATGAAAAGTTTTAAGAAAGTGGTGCTCAAAGGGGAAAGTGAAGCTTTTCAAACACCTTTGACAACAATTACCAAACTCCAAATACAAGCATTCCAATTGCACTTCATATTTTTTTTTTTTTCATTAACTGAACCATAACTCCTCAAATAGAAACTCCAATTTCCTTTTATTGTATACTAAAGACATAAATCACAATCTTTTTTTTTCATTTTGTTTTTTTTTTCTATTTTTTTTTTCCGAAGGATTTAACCAAAATCATCTATAGAGGAAATTAATAGGAGTATTAAAAGTAACTCTGACGAAATGAACTCAGCACAGATCATGAGTTCTAACTAAGCATTATATCACATCAAACACCACAACAAATCTCCAATATCACAACTTAACTATCATCAACATAGCTTCACAATCCCCTAGGTAGGACAAGGTAAAGGGTTAGAGATGTAGCTAACAAAAGAAACAGGCTAGGCTCACAAGGGTGACAAAAAGGAGTAATCGATGTAGGTGGCATTTGGCTATGTAGCTCAGAAATCAACAATTGCCTCAATCATATTCAATGCATAAACAAGTCAATGCGGTTTCAAGGAGTATCAATGCAAGTTCTAGAGAATAGTCGTCAAGGAAGAGCATCACACACAAAAGAAAGAAGACTGAAAAGATGTCAGTCTATAAGGCATAAGAACATTGCAAGTGCAAGCATCAAACATATTAGAGCATAGCTTCACCTCAACATGCTAATTAGATCTAGCCTAATTCGAATATCGCAAATACGCCATTTTGGGGTACCGCACGCGTACGCGCGTGGTGCAACAATTAGTTACTAGAAAAGATGGTCTCTTAATAAGAGAGTTGATATTTGAGTGATTATAATGGTTACAATTTTATTGTAGCCACACACTAAAAACCTTCCTAATTTTTACGGATTTTACAAAGGTGGTTAATTGAAGACATATTTCATTTCATCCTTGGGTGAGACTATATATATATATATATATATATATATATATATATATATATATATATAAAGAGACCACCTTAGGTGGTCTCTAGCTCACTAATCTCTTTGTATAAGAGGCCACTTTTTAGAGGTGATTTTTTTAATTAGAAGAAAGAGACCACTTTTTAAGATAAGTGGTCACTAAGGTTCTGGATGGAGGAACTATGAAAGAAGGAAAGGAAACCACTTAATTAAATTAGGTGGTATCTTTGATTCTACCAAGAAACCACTTAGGCAAATAAGTGGTCTCTTTGGGTCCACTAAATAGACCACTTATCTTTGTCAGGTGGTCTCTTTGCTTGTAATTACAAGATCAATTTACATCAGGGTTTTTTCTCGAAAATTTACCCACATTCCTACTGATTTTAAGCTTTTTTTTATTTGCACAATTATTGATAAAAGCGAAACAAAGGAAACGCAAAAAACTGCTGCAATTCTAAAAGCTATGTTGTCACATTGAAATTAAGAGAAATTTGCTAGCCCAAAGCCATACAAGTATGCAGTAACAACTACATAAAATTGTCAAAAAAAAAAACTACATAAAAATCTAAGGACACCAAGCAGTACTAAAAATCTAAAGTAAGCTAGACATTATTATTACATCCATGTCATCCAAGTAGGTAAAAACTTTAAACACTTGAATTTGATGTTCAACAGGTTGTTTGAGGAAAACTTCTCCAAATGAATTCAATCTGTGCAAAATAAAAAAAGAACAATATTGCATTAGTAATTGAGCCATAAATGCTAATTAAAAAATATATCTAAACAAGTAAACACATGGTTTATCTTCTGTGGTTCTTTTTCAATTCGCCATATTAATAAACAAGGAGTTGAGCACAAGTCCTATGTACTATGACTTTAGTCGCATGACTCGCATCCATGATATTCAAGAACATAACAGCATACTGCAGGATACTCATGACCTATGTAGATGAAAACTATTACTTCCTAAATACTGGTGTGCATTACATAGCAATATAATTTAAGTAGAAAATATCCTTCTCCTAAACAACAAGTAAGGGCCTGTTCTCCCCAGCTTATTTTCAGTTCAGTTCAGTTCAGTTCAGTTCCTAAATGATAATCATTACTATTAATTAGTTATAATTAGTTATAATTCAGTTCAGTTCAGTTCAGTTCAGTTGTTTTATGCCGAAGAGAACAGGCCCTAACATTGCTTGGCAATAGATTCTCATAATCTCTCGATAGCAACTATAGAATCAAAGCACAAGACTTTTAATTAAATACCTGCACATTCTATCAAATATTCCATAAATCCATATCTTAGTTTTTGTTATACTTACTCTATTTAGGGGCACAATAAAGGTCATTTCAAAAACACTACCTTCATAAATGCATCAATTTCTGGGCTTGGACGTATATGTTTTTGTTTCTCTAATCAAACAACTTCCTCCATATATCCTGAAAAATAAATCCAACCTTACAACGACGAGAATGAAGGAGTACCAAATTCAAAATTTCATGAATCATTATAAGAAAGTTCTGCCTTAAGTATGAACATTTGAACTTAACAATCACTCTCCTAAGTATATATCACACAAGGAACGAAGGAGAGACAAGAGTGAAAAGCCACTTACATAGAGCCCAAGTAAGATTCCATCCTAAAAGCAAGTGGTAATAGGAGTACCGCACTTAGGTTATAAACTATAGAAGGTCTTTCTTTTTCATCTTTCAAAGTGAGACACACACAATACTCACACTTGTACTCGTCAAGTTTCACCATTGACTTGAAAATACACCTTGAAACAAATCCAACATCATGTTATATATTATTATACTAACATTTATTTTTATGTTTAATTAAAAAAAAGAATGGCCTGTATAGTATACGAATTGTGCAAAATTTAGTCATCACTCTCTACATACTTGAAAGTTTATTAAGAACATAAAACATTGATGAAAGTAAACTAACTACATATATTTGGTGAACCTATAACTTAGGATTAATTATGATTTTCAATTGTTACTACTGCTTAGCAAAAGGTTATGGTAAAATTTTGAACGCCACTACAGATTTCAGGTAAAAACTTGGGACATGTGTTATTCAAAACAACAAACAAAAATCTCCCTTGAATATTTCCAATTCTACAAACAGCACATATGTCTCATTCTTCTACAAACTCCAAGGAGACCTACGGAATTGGTCATATATACAACAAAAAAAGCTCACTAACTCTCGCATATGTGCAATCTAATGTGCATACCTGAGAACATAATGTTTTGTTTTCTGTCTACAAAATTTCAGAAGTTGAGCTCATAATCATGACTAAGTCAAAATAAAATCAACTGCTTTCGTTAATAATTCTCAAGTTAATTTGAAGAAACAAATTAAATTACATGCAAGCAAATCGAAAGTTCGGAAGCTAATAACATATATTGCTGAAATCAAGTTAATGAAAAGTGATAAATTTGAAATTCCTAAGAAAAAGGTAAAATAATTGGTAGAAAGTGGAGAAACTTACAAAATAAATGGCGGTGAATCTTGTAGGAGATCTTCTCTTTCAATGGCGGTGAATACTGAATAGAGAAAATGGGAAATGGGAAATGGAAAATAAAAAAAGAAAGAGAAAGTGAGATGATACGGCTATGTGTAAAGACTGTAAACGAGACATCTAATTAGGATTGGGCGTTTTATAAATACTTAATGTCAAATTAGAAGTATCAAAGAAACCACTTTTATATAAAGAAATCGGGTTTCTTGTCTTGATTGTGTGGGTCACAAGGAGATTACATTATTGAGAAAGTAATAAGAGACCACGTTTGTATGAAAAAGGTCTTTTTCCTTCTATTATAGGAGACCTCACTTTCAAGAAGTAACTAGTGACTATCCCGGGCGATTCCCCGGATTATTACTTTTCATAATTTTTTTTTGATCTGTGAGGAATTATTGACGTCATGACATGATATATTATTGCATAATATTTTGAAAAATAAACTCTTATAAGTTTGGAGATGAAAACAATAGTTTGACTTTCTACAAAAAAAATTGCCGAACTAATAATTTATGTCTACAATGGTCTCTTGTTGTTACCATTAAAGTGTTAGGGATTTAACTAATTGTATAAGTATTTAATAAGGTGTAATTACAAGACATTATCGTATTTTATTTTGAAATAGTAAGCAATGATATGTAATGTTGGATTCATGGTTAAGCTCTCACTTTTCATTTCAAGGGTCATGAGTTCGATACTCTATAAATAAACAATATTACTTTTTTAGTTGAGAGGTTTGACATTAAAATAGAGCATTTGCATTAGCATCTTAGATGAGGTGCCACGTGGCACATAGACTTCTGTAGGAACACCTTTTAATATATTAGTAGAAATGTTTCTTTTATTAAATAACCACCTATTGAATTAAGGTGGTCTCTTATTAGTGGTTACTTTGCCCACATTTGTAGTAGTGATATATATATATATATATATATATATATATATATATATATATATATATTAGAGGTAGGATCCACTGAAAACTAACCTTAAACTGAAAACCGGCTTTTTTGCTCATTTTGCAGATTTTTGCTTATCTTATGTTTTTTGCTCATTTCATGTTTTGCTCATTTTAGCAAACTATCGCTCATTTTATGATGTTTTTGCTCATTTTACAAACTTTTGTTCATTTTATTTTTTTTTTGCTCATTTTATATTTTCGCTCATTTTAAGAAAATCTTGCTCATTTTTACAAATTTTTGCTCATTTTATGTTTTTTGCTCATTTTATGTTTTTGCTCATTTAAGAACTTTTTGCTCATTTTATGTTTTTGCTCATTTTAAGAAACTTTTTGCTCATTTAATGTTGCAGTTTTCAGTTTTCAGCATAAGGAGTGGTTCTCACGTGATCATATTCCTATATATCTGACTCGTTGCTTATAAGGAGTTGGAGGAGGGTCAACTAATTAACATATCTGACTCGTTGCTTATATGAAAATATCATGTTGGAACAAGAAAATAAAACCTCCATGCTATTTGCCGCCCGTATTTATACTGTATTTTTTTTCTTTTTTCACCTCCTTTATTTCTTCTCCATCCATAACCACCGCCTCTCAACCACCGTTGCCACCACCACCACCTCTCCCTTCGTCCTAGTCACAACGTGCAACCCCATCCCCTCTCTCTTCGTCCTAACCACAATGCGCAGCCCAGCCCAGTCTAGCCCTCCCTGCAAGGCCGCAACCCTTTCCCTCGGGCACCCCCCCCCTCTGTTCTTCCTCTTTCCCAATTCCTCCACTCTGCTCTGCAATTTCAAAAAAAAAAATATACTGTTCACCATGGAACCGACCATTTTATTCGATCCCACCATGGTAGAACCGGTAAAAATTGGTTCCTCCATGGTGGTACCCAAAAAAAAAAAGGTTCTACCATGGTGGAACCGGAAAAAATGACCGATTCCACCATGAAGTTTTCTTCAGTTCCTGCTAAAAAAAAATTCTAAATTTTTTATAATTTTGAGGTAAAAAAAATACAAAATACATATAAAAATACGGACAGTAAATAGTAAAACCCCAAAAAATTGTAGTGATATTTGTTTTCTTTGTATTGACTTCTTTGAGAAGCTCTTTTATGGTAACACTTTGAATTTTGACACTATTCACAAATTTATGTTTGACTATCATTTGTATTAATGGGTAAGGAAAATTTTTGTCATGTGAGATCTTGTTTGTTTCATCTCAATATTTACATTTGAAATATCACCTTTTCAAATTTTTTTTACAAATGCAAATTTAGAGATATTAATGTTTAAACATTTGCATTGGCAAGCTTGAAAAGGTAAAGTGTAACTATTAAAACGAAATAGAGGGATTATATAATGGATTGAGCAGTTAGTGATAACTGCAGTTTTCAAAATAATTATGAAGCTTTAAAATTGTCCATCGAAACTATTGAATTAGTGTTTCTATATAAATGATATGTTATCTTAATAAATCATGTGTTAGAAATTAGTTTAATTACATTGGTCTCAAATCATGCTCAATTTTAGTTATCATCATGAATAATCGGCTATCAAACTCATCATATTTGTTTAAAAATAATAAAATCAACGACTCTGAATAGTGGATGTTGAACAAATTGGTTCCGTATGAGAAATAAGACGCGCGTGCCCATGCAATCCCATGCGTCTCACAGAAACAATAAATCAAGAAAGTTTTGAGACTAAAAATATAAATCTTGAACAAGCTAATTAATTTTTTTTATTATCAATATTATTGTTCTAGTATCTTAATAAATGTGTTGGAAATTAGTTTAATTACTTTAATTTGGTGTTAAATCATGCTCAATTCACTACAAGAAAATCGATTTTTTGCAACAAGTTTTAGCAACAAAATTAAAATTTCGTTGCTAAACATAGTTATTAGCAACGAATACTTTTCAGTTGTTACTAAAAATGGTTGCTGTAAATAAAATTTCACTTACCCTCCAGAAATTTCAAAGAGCGGGAATTTGGGAAAAAAGGTTGTATGTTTGGCAACAAGTGTTTCGTTGCTTTAAAAAAAATCAACCTATGGCAACAAAGTTTTTTGTTGCGTTAAAGCAATTATTTTTGCCTACGACTAAATTTGTTGCCAAAAGTCAACATAAACTTTTTTTTTTTTCCGTATTAGAATCACAAAACAATTCTCTAAAGAAAACAAAGACATTTCTACAGCTTTCTCCCTCACGTACTCTTCACTCCCCCGAGCCCCTTCCTCTCCTCCTTTTGTTTTCGTCGCCGGCGACCATAATCATCACCGCCATAGTCGCCGTAGCGGAGAGATCGCAGTCGTCTCCCTCACAATCGGTGACTCTAACCGCCCCTATTAAAAATAGCTCTTTATGCTTTTTTTTTTTTTTGCAGATCTGATACTCTCTCTTGTTCATCTTATGATTGATTTCATTTTCTTATGTAATTCTCTCTCTTCATCTAATATCTATCCCTCTCATGAACTCATTTTTTTACTTACAGATAATTTACTGATTTATAAAGTTCGCTGTTTTCGGTTTTTTGTTCTATTTCTTACTGTATCAAATGATTCTTTTATGTAGATTATCGTTAATTCAATGGTTGCGAAACTCTATTTCATTTTTGCTATCCGGATCTTATTCATTTTTTTTATGATATTGATGGCTTGTTTAGGTTTCTACTTGGTTCGTTTTGTCAATGGTTGGATACCTTTTTATGATTTATTTCAATTTTTGGTCCCATTTTTCCTTGGTTCGGATTATTTTAGGATGGTGTTCTCTATTTGGATCTCGAAGATATCCAACGATTAATTTGAAAGCCACGAATCTACAAAGGTACATCTATTTTTTTTTTTCTTATTCATGTAGTAGCTCCTCTCTATTTATAGGAGAAAAGTGTGTGGAAGAGTCATGAATTGTGTTCACAAGACTTTACCGGTTTTTAATTCCTTTGGGCGAAATTGGAGTATATGGGTACATTGTTGGGATTGAAGCCGCAAGGGAATGGGAAAATCTTTTATCTCGTGGCTATTAGTTATTTCTCCATTTTAAGGACCCTAATTTACGACCTTTTGAAATTGCATTTAGAGTTCTATGAGCCTATAAGTATGAAATTTCCTTTTTTTTGTGGTTTTGTTAATTGTGGTGTTGCACTAAATGGAAATTACTTACCCATATCTTTTTTTGTGACTCGGAGACGATGACTGTTTAGAGGGGAATGTTGCACCCGGAGCTGGATTTTGGGTGGGTTGAGGGTGATATAGGAGGAGTATTGTAATATGGGGGTGACGTATTGCGTGCACGTGTTTGTCTGGCTTCATAAGTTCCCGGCCTGTGCTTTGCATTTCTTCACGCCGCTAAAAAAGCTTGTATAGTTGTTTAACAAGACAAGAGAGCAGACTTGGAGAGACACTAGCATCCTTCATATTACATATTACGTTGTTCTTGATCAAAATATTAACCGAACTTGATTACGTGTCATGGAATTGACAAAGAAACATTAGATGCCGTGAGGTCTTCTACTAAAGTTGAAGTACAAGTAATTCACACACCAATGTATTGAAGTATAGGTGATTATTGACGAAATTGATAATAACTCTAGTTTCCCAAATGATATTATATGCCTCTAAAACGATCTCGATTTCGGTCATATATTTTCTTCCCATATTCCCATTTGTTGAGTTTATTGATTTGTTACTTTATTGAGGCCCGCCTAAAATTCTATACAATTGAGTGACTTTGTATAGCTTTGTATGCTTGCTATGCAAGCCGTCTTAACACTACCTTTTCCCTTTCCTTTGTCCAAGAAGGGAGCTCATATACGAGCAAGTCCCGGGTCGTTTTGCTCATTTTAATTCTATACAATTGAGTGATCTTGCGCCACTACCCTGGTTTGGTTTAATTTGGACAACTTACCATGCTTCTCTATCATGGTAAGCTTTCTTCTTGTTAAACTATTTCTAAGATTTTTTTATTTGATTTCTATCTTAATTTAAATACATTTTCTTTTTTGTATTTTCACGGTTGATTCATTATAGCATTTTTATTAATTTATGTAATTCAGGTTTGACAAATGTTGGAATGAAAACGAGGACTATGAGATGCAAATCAAATTTCAAGCGTGGCTAACATATTTGTCTAAGCGCTTTCATTAAAGAAACTTTTGAACTTTTTGGCATTCGCATGTATTTTGGGAAATATGATGTATATTTTGGAGAATATGATGATAGTTTCATGGTAATTCGGTGGGTTTTTTTCTTGTAAGGAACGTACATTGAATTGGTTTATGTAGGCCAATATTTTAAATTAATTGGTATCTTTTTTTAATTAATATAGAACTGTGAAAAAGATTAAATAATTGCATATGATAAGCAATGCTAGAGGAGAAAGGTGGGGCTACAAGCTACTACAAATATTGATGTGCTATTGCAATTAGGTATCGACTATAGTCTTTGTTTTGACAACATAAATATTTGTTGTCGTAAAGATTCTCTGAAACAATGACTATAATATTTGGTTTTGGCAACAAAATATTTGTAGCGAAAATGTTGTTTTGGCAACAAATAGCATTGTAGCCAAAGAAGGAATTTTTGCAACAAGTTATTTCGTTGCAAAAAATAACTTACATATTCCATCCATGTTTCGAAATATAGCAACAATATATATTCTCGCAACGAAATTGTCGTTGCCAAAATAGCATATTTCGCAACGAAAAAAGTCGTTGCTAAAACCTTTTGTAACGGCATCTCCCATAACGAGCATATTTCGTTGCTAAAAATCCAAAATTGTTGCCAAAGATAATTTTGGCAACGATTTTATTCGTTGCCAAAAATCGATTTTCTTGTAGTGATTTCAATTATCATCATGTATCATTGCCTATCAAACTCGTCATAATTGTTAAAAAGAATGGAATCAACAACTACTCCAAATAGTGAAGGCTGGACAAATTGGTTCTATATATCAGAAATAACACGTGCCAATGCAACCCCATGCGTCTCTTAACTACATAATAAATTAAATAAGATAGTTTTAAGAATACAAATACAAATCTTAAACAAGCTAAATATTTTATTACTTATTAACACTTATAATAGTGCTAAACTATGGATAATAAGGTTACACTCATGCATATCGCTCAACTTTTTAGATCTTTCTTTGTCTTGTTCTTCTACCTCGCCTACCAAAGTACTCATCGAAAAGATCAAGCAACACCAATTCCAGTTTGTTGGACAACTGGATAAACCAAAAGGGCTTTCCTATTAAAAACATATAATATCCCCACGCCAACCCAAATAGCACACCACTACCAAACCCCATCATTATGATTTCCGACATTGACAAAATACTTATATCGTCTTCAATAGTATCATGACTATTATCGATGATGTTTTTCGGGTGTCTTTCTCCACACTCCGGTAATGGTTGTCCACACAATCCGAGATTCCCTTTGTATGAATCAACTAAAAATGTATCGAAATTTTTACCATAAGGTATAGGCCCCTCCAATAGATTATTGGAAACATTAAAGACCCCAAGAAATGTTATACCCACTAATTCTTGAGGGATACGACCAAACGAGCCTATTTGATGAAAGGTCCAAACCGTCAAGCAAAGATAATTTTCCAATTGAGGGGGGGATGTTTCCCGTTAAGACATTATGCGAGAGATTAAGGTTGCGAAGTGAGCGTAATCCCCCTATAGCATCTGGAATCTGTCCAGTGAAGTTGTTGTTGGATAGATCAAAGATCGACATCGTCACAATAAGCTTGGCATATCTCTGTTGCAACCCATTGAATGTCAATACCATAGAGTACGGACGATGATAAGTGTCCTCCATATACCGTGGACTCCCAACACCGGACTCGCTCATATTGTACATGGGCGAAGTTTTTGATATATCTTGCGGCAACTTACCACGAAAATTATTGTTAGAGAGGTCGATAATCCGTAGCATTGGGAATGGGTGCTTAACCTTTGGTGAGCTAGTTATAGGACCATAGAAGGCATTGAAACGCACACCGAAAACTTGGAGATGAGGGAGGTTGTCTAGCCATGGGGGAAATTTATCCGTTAGCATGTTGTTCCCCGACATTTAGTAGTTCCAAACTTTGACATTTGGACAAGTGACTTAGGTAGAACTCCTTCTAGTTGATTGTCACTCAAATCTAGATACGTCAATGAATCACATGACTTTGAGAAGTTTGCGGGTATGGTACCATTGAGTTTGTTTGATTGGAGAAATAATGTACTGAGCTGAGTACTAGTATTTCCAAGACAACGAGGGATTTCACCAGTCAAAATATTGTTTGATAATTTAAGTATTTGAATGTTTTCCAAATTGCAAATGGATTTGTTTCCTGAGGCAAATAATTCTTCGTTAGATTGTTTAGAAGATATTGAGATATGAAATTCTTTGACAAGAAATAGTAGCACGGAGCTTTGATCAAACAACATACTCAAATGCTAATAGATTTTTTTTGGTGTACTACTTGTAATTTATTGTTAGTTAATATGTGAAAACATAACATGATTATGTAAAGTATGTATGGGAAAAAATAGAAAAACAGTGACAAAAAAGTGATACATAGATGGTAGCGCATAAGAATTTGATTGGTACATATTTTATATAGTTTTTGTAAACCAAAACATACTTCATATACCACTTTAAATACCACATTTTTCAATCCATGACTTTGACTCTTTAATTATACCTCTTCTATCTCATATTAATTGCAAATTTACAATTGTGCAGAGTCTTAGAATATAGATAAAGTGGGACATGAGTTTTATCATTTAAGTATTAAAGTTAATTTCATCGAAGATAGTGAATATTTTTATATTTTGGTTAATCATGTGTGTGTAATGGGGTTATTATTTTGTTATTGTTTTATCTTTTCAACAAGGGTGTGGAGCATAGTTATAGAGTGAGAAATAATAAATAAATAAATAGATGGTCCATGCCTAAATTGGAAGTGTCACTGTTAATATGAGGCAAAAGGGTATAAAAAGTATTGTGATAAATATGAAAAAGAGGAATATATAAGTAAAAAAATATGAAAACTATACATGTTGTTCATGTACATTAATCTTCATATATTAGTATATTGCAAAAATACTATTGTCCAAGTTAGATATTTCCATAATGCAAAACTCATACTAAATAACCTAAAAACCCGAGTGAACATGATAAAGTTGAATATCTCCATACATTTACTATTTTACACAATTAATAGTATATATAGATCCTATTATTCACAACAAATTAGTTGAATTTGTACATTATTTTTAATTTGTACATATGAAAATAATTCATATTATTTTTTAGCTAGATTCTTTTTCATAATTACATTTATATTTTTTTGGGATACGTCAATAATGCAAAAGTGAGAGTGGAACAAGTGAAAGAAAAAACACAAAAGAGCGAGTATTTCAAAAGTAGCAAGTTCAATATATAGTTTTTATTTTATGTACCACTTGTGTTTTATTAGTCATTAAAATGTGAAAACATTATATGATTAGCGTATGAAAAAACAAACGGTAACAAATAAGTAGTACATAGATTATACTCCCTCCGTCTCATAATATAGTGCTTTACATTTTATTTTGGGTGTCCCAAAATATTGTGTCTACTTCATTTTTTATCAATTTGTTTGGACTAAAGTATCCTCAACTTTTACACTAACTTTACAAAATATTCATATTGTTCTTTCAAAATGTGTGCTCCTATTTATTGCTTTGCACCACTCCAAGGAAAATTTATTACTATTTTGAGTTTTTTTAAGGAAAAAGAAAATATAGAAGTCGTTCCAAGACAAAAGTACTCCATTAAATATTTTTTTGAGAATCCTACTAGTTACTACTCCCTCCACTCTCCTTAATTCCCATGAAAAAAGAAGTAAACATTATATTATGGGACGGAGGGAGTAGGGCATAAAAATTTTATTGACATGTTAAATACGCCTTCCTTTTCTTTTTAATCTACGCACTTTTCGTTTTAGTCTGTTTCTTTTAATCTACACACTGTTGCCTTTTCTATTCTTGGTAACATGTCCCTTCTACTTTATCATCTTTTTCCACCCATGTTATCCACTTTTTAAAATTTCAACCCACTTTTTAATATTTAACCCACTTTTTAGTTTATCTCTCTTACTTTTCAGTTTCTCTTTCATACTTTCGTACTTCCTCTTTGGTTCTTCCTCAAAGTGAAGTGAGTAAACTATAAAGAAACGTAGGGAGTATTTTTTTTACCAAAAAAGAAGATACTTTTTATACCATCTTAAATTTCACAATTCAATTCACAACTTTGACCATTCAATTATATATAAATAAACATATGAAAAGTATATTTGAATTTTGGTCATGTACATTATTGTCATATATTAGTATAGTATATAAATTATTGGAGAGAACACCTGAAAAATAAGTGAATGTGATAAGGTTTCATATCTCCATACCTTTATTATTTTATACATACAACTAATGAGGAATAATCTGTAATAAAATATATCCAAATTATTTTACATAATTACATCTATTTTTTATATATTAAGTGAAAAAATATGATAAAGTGGAATATGTTAATGATACAAAAGTTAGAGTGGAAGAAATGAAAGAAAAAACAAAGGGTGTAAGTTAACAGTAGCTAGTAAGTTCAATATTATATTACCTGTAATCTCATTAGGTATCTCACCGGAGATTCGATTTTGAGCCGAGATCAAGTTCGACTAGCGCTTCACACTTGCTAATCTCCCGGAGGGATACTTCCGGTGAACTTGTTCCCATCAAGTAATAAAAATTTAAGATTTGAAAAGTTTCCAATGCTCGCAGCAACTCCCGGTCACTGATTATTGGAGAGATCTAACCCCCAAAGATTAACCGAAAAAAGATGAGTAGTACTCTCATCGAAACCTCGGCCAGTAAGATGATTGTCATTAAGCCAAATTTGAGAAATGTTTGAGAGGCCAAACAAGCCATTAGGAATCGACCCATTTAAGAAATTATGAGTCATGTCCACCACTTTAAGTGACTTGCAACTCCCCAAACTCTCGGGGATTGGCCCAACCAACCGATTATCCGATATATACAAATATTGGAGTATGTCTCCTCTGCAAAGACTTACTGGCAAACTCCCAGTAAGATTGTTATGAGATATATGTACACTTCGCAACCTCCCATTAGTACCTAGCTTTGGTGGAATACTCCCAGTGAAGTTATTCGACCTTAGGTAGAGGTATTCCAACTCGGGGAAATCTCCGATAAAACTAGGTATACTCCCATGTAACTTGTTTCCATTAAGATTAAAATCGGTTATGTTCAAGAAGGGAATAAGAATCCGGGATCAAAACCGGATAGCATATTCCTAGAGAAATCCATATATTTTAAACTCTTCATTGAACCCAACTCAAAGGGTAAACTCCCAGAAAGAGTATTCCTAGAGAAATCCATATATTTTAAACTCTTAAGTTTCCCCAACTCCATTGGAATTTCCCCAGAAAAATTGCAGTTACCACCATATAATGTTGTTAACTTGGTTAAGTTTCCTAGCTCAGGAGGAATCCCGCCAGAGATTTTATTGTAACCATCATCATAGTAATCCCCCCCATAAAAAGAAAGATACTCGAGGTTTTCCCATTGACCGTACTCCGGTGGAACCTCACCATAAAAGTGGTTTCCGCCAAGATCAAGGTACTGGAGCTCCGACATCTCAACGACTGATAAAGGGAGAGGGCCAGTGAGATTGTTGCGGGAAACATCGAGGATGGTTAGCTTTTTAAGGGAGGAGAAAGTAGAAGGGAAGGTGGTGAAGTCATTATACGAGAGGTTGAGATAGCGGAGTTGGGTGAGGAGTGAGATAGAAGAGGGGATTGGGCCAGAGAAAGAGTTGTATGCAGTAGAGAGGTTTTGTAGGTGGATGAGGGAGCCGATATCAGGCGAGAGAATTCCGTTGAGCTCTAAGCCGGAGATGTCGATAGAAATGACAGAAGAAGATATGGAGGAGCAAGTGATGAATGGCCAACTGCAGTGGTGGGTCGTGGTGTTCCACGAGGAGAGAGAGTTTTGTGGGTCATGAGTTATGGCTGATTTAATACTTAGTAAAGCTTTCTCTTCTGGTAATAATGCTATGCCATTGATGAAGTTGAGGTGATGAAGGAGGAAAAAGAGAAGAAGGATTTTCATTTTAGTTTTCTTCTTGTTTTTTTCCTTAATAACTAGAGCTCCTGGTTCGCATCATGAGCATAAATACCAATGAAATTTGAAATACTTTTTATTAGGTAACCTTCCAAGTTCCAGCAAGTTCACTCTATGACGATTTCAAGCTTTACTTGGATCAAATGTGTATACGCGCCAAGTTTTTCCAAGCCGCACATCCATCACCCCAAGTCCATCTTTGCGTCTTTGCTACAAATACTATGCTACTCTTCGCATCAATGTCTATCAGACTAACAGTCTAAGTCAAGCAAGGGAGAGACATGACCAAAAAATAAAGGGGAAAAACGTGAAATCTAATTTTCAAACCCGGATTTAAGTTTATTTATTTTATGTCATGAATGATATACTCATGTCTAACCAAGTTTGTTTGTTTGTTTCAAGGTTCAGTTGTAAACTTGTAGTCCATTCATATTGAGACAAGTATAAAGGAGGTACTATAGTAATTAGGAGTTTGGATAGGCGTCTCATCGTGGAGACTAAAATGGCTCCTCGCAGGGACTTTTTTACATTTCGCGCAAAAAGACAAAAAAATCGACACCCGAACTTTGGTACCAACTTATACCAAAGTTCAGTAAAACTGGTACCAATACCAAAATAACTCTTACTTTGGTACCCAAGTGTAAGTGAACATTGGTATCAAGTTTGAGTTTTGCTACAAATTATACTTAGGGCCTGTTCTTTTGGACTTATTTTAAGTTCAGTTCATTTCAATTAGTTTCAGTTCAGTTCAGTTTCTCTTTGCAATTCATTTTCTCTCAGTTCAGTTAATTTCAGTTTCTCTCTGCAATTCATTTTCTCTCAGTTCAGTTCAGTTCAGTTAATTTCAATTCAGTTCAGTTCAGTTCAGTTTTTCTCAGTCCAAAAGAACATGGCCTTACTTTGGTACCAATTATACTTACATTGGTATCAACTTTGAGCTTTGGTATCAGTAAATTGTTATACCAAAGCAACTCTTACTTTGGTACCTCTAAATAACACAATTTTGCCCTCTCGAGCTTTGGTACCACAGATACCAAAGTAAGGCCTCCGTTCTTTTGGACTGAACTGGGCTAAATTGTACTTAACTGAACTGAACTGAAATTAATTGAATTGAACTGTACCGAACTGAATTGAACTGAACTAAAATAATAATAATAATTATTATTATTATTACTATTATTATTATTATTATTACTATCATTATTACTATTGTTATTATTAGTATTACTATCATTATTACTATCATTATTACTATCATTATTATTATCATTATTACTATTATTATTACTATCATTATTACTATCATTATTATTACTATCATTATTATTATCATAATAATAATAATAATAACCTCAACCGAAATTAATCGAACTCGAAAATAAGTCCAAAAGAACGGGACCTAACTCTTACTTTGGTACCTCTAACTATTACTTTGGTACCTTCTGTGAGTGGCCATTTGGCCTCTCACGCACGATGAGACGGCAACACTTCCTCAGTAATTAGTAACCTTGAAAAGAGAATTTACTACATAAGTTGCTTTGATATCATAATAATGAAAAATTTGGCAGATTCTACATTGTAGCAAAAATTTAATTGTGAAAAACTACTGTATAAAAAAATAGTTGTGAGAAATTAATTTTAAAGTAAAACTTTTGTAAGAATATACCTTGACACGAATTTTGGTCGTTTACCGCTTTTTCCTACGTTGACCTTTTCTTTTTTTCTTGTATTTTTCTTTTCCTTTTCATCGTAATTTGCCAAACATATTTTAATACCGACGTTTAACGTTCTTGGATCTCCAAAAGAGGTAGCTTTACGCTTTACAAACACGCATCAAAGGTATAATTTATCATCTTATAATTCATACTAATATATATATGCATGTAATTTTGTATTAGATGCTAAGAAATGATTTCTTGCAATTTTGCTGATCACATCTAAGTTCTTACACATCTGTCATCTACCCATAAATCTAAACGTATATCACCCTTATAAACACTAAATCTTATGAAGATTGATAAATTACCCATATTAATAAAACAAAATGAAATAATTAAAAGGCCTTGCAAAAAGGAAGAGTAAGGTATGAAATTTTCAAGCAATTTCATATCTAAAAAAGTGCACAGCCTTTGGAAGTGGCGCCTTATGTATTGAACAAATATGGGAAAACCACTTTTCTTTGGAAGTGGCGCCCTATGTATTGATGGACAATTTGTCCTTAAATTAATCTAGCTTGCTTTTCCCCTCAAAAAAAAAAAAAGTGTGCAGCCCCCACTGCCCCTTTTTTCTCTCTTCTATCTCCCCTCTCCTCTATCTTCTCCCACAAAACCCTAATTTTCAACCTAGGGGCTACCGCCATCCTTTTGGGCGGAGGTAAGCCCTTTTTTCCTTTTGTTACTAGTTTTTTATGTTAATGTTTCTAATAAACTTCAGTCTCTCTCTAAAGGAGAGTTTTTCTACCCATATATTGGGTTTTATCTCTCTCCATGTGAGAGTTTAGAGACTTTGTTTTTGGTTTTTTGTGTAATTCAAGAGGTTGATTTGTTGATCGAAATTTGTGCGGGGTTGCAACAGATGTCAGAACTTCGTTTACAATCACTTGAATTGAATCTACTTCTACTTTAAAACTACAAAAGATCGATAGACCCACTAGTGGAAAAACAAGGAAGGGCTGCGGTCAAAATGCACCCTAAGGGCTGCGTTTTTGCCGCTGACCCTTTCCATAGCAGCCCTTCAATAAATAAGAAGGGGCTGCGGTTTTTAACCGCTTGCCCTTCACAACGAAGGGCTGCGGTTCGTGCCAAAAACGCAGCCCTTCTAAGCCGGGAAGGGCTGCGTTTTTTGGCCCGAACCGCCCTTCATTAGGGCCGCGGATTTAAGCCTAAACCGCTAGCCCTATATAAGTGAAGGGCCGCGGTTTAGGCTTAAAACCGCAGCCCTTCACATTCAATTTTTTTTTTTTAAAAAAAAATAAATTGCACCTCCCACCCCCCGCCCACCCTCTCGCCGCCCCAAAGACCCCCCCACCCCCGCCCACCCTCTCGCGCCCCCAAAGACACCCCACCCCCCGCCCACCCCCTGCCGCCCCAAGACCCCCTCGCCCACCCCCGCCCCCCAAGACACCCCACCCCCGCCCACCCCAGACCCCCACCCCCGCCCACCCCCGCGCCCCAAAGACACCCCACCCCCGCCCACCCCAAAGACCCCCCACCCCCTGCCCACCCCCGCCATTCCCAAGACACCTCCACCCCCCGCCCACCCCAAACACCCCCCACCCCATGCCCACCCCCGCCAGCCCCAAGACACCACCCCCGCCCACCCCCTACACTCCCACCCCTTTGCCCACACCTCGCCCACCACCCGCACTCCCCCCCCCCGCCCCCACCCCTTGCTGATAAGTCATATTTATATATAGTTTTAAGGAGCATTTAGATTGCATTTTAGAGCATTTAGATTCATATTTAGGTTCATTATTGCATTATATTCTTAAGTTATGTTATTCTACTCCTATTCGGTATGTTTTCTTGTTTTTGATGAATTTCAGGTAATGAGAACGTATTTGGAGTATAATTAGCTAAACTTGAGGATTAGGAGCACTTGGAAAGAAGCTACAATGCATAAGGATCGTATGGATATGTCATAGTACGAGTTTGAGCGAAAACGAAGCGGAAAATCATTAGAAGAAATGTGAAAAAGGAGTCATGTATACTCTTCAGATCATAACTTTTGATGTGCTTCTTAGAATCAAGAAATTCCAGTTGGGTTGGAAACTAGACTTGAAGGGCTTTCCAACGATAGGTCACATGCCCCAAATGGACTTCTGGTTCGAGAGATACAGCCTTCGCAAGTTGACGCAAAATCACAGTTTTTCCGCCCGGTCGACCGGGCGGTTTTGCCCGACCGGGCGAGATGAAAATTTCTTCAGAGTACAAGGCATGTTTGCCCGGTCAACCGGGCGAAAGTGGCTCCAAAATTGCTTGCGCGCCCGACCGGGCGGCTCTGCCCGGTTGACCGGGCGGAATTCCATTTTTGTCGTAGTTTCAGATTAACGTCGCCCGACCGGGCGGTTTTTCGGGAATGTTTATTTTTGCCTTTTTTAGCTGGTTTTGTAAAAACTATAAATAAGTCTTCTCTCTCTCCCAAGAGACCCCTTCCCTTATCACGTTATATTTTGTATTCTTAGGTTTAGTTTTAGTTTCCTTCTTCCTTTTCTCTCTAGTTTTTCATGGAAAACCCTAGTTTCTCTTTTCTTCATTAATTCATGAGTTTATAATTTTCATCTCTTTTCTTTCATTGATTTCTTTGATCATGCTTTTCTTTGTAGATTTAGATTTCTTTATTTATTTCATGATTGAGTAGTTTATATTCTAGGGTTTGGGAATCCATGTTTATATGCTATAATTCTTGATGGATGTTTATTGATGGTTTCATTAGTCATTGTTATTTCTAATTGATTAGTGTTTATATTATTAATCTTGCAATCTGATCAATTGTCTGATTAAATATTGCTAATATTGAGTCACAGATCGAGAGATAGTACTCTTTAGAGGCTTACCTACAATTAGCAAATCGATTATGTAGAGCGACCCAGTACAAAGATATGTTGATTTGAGAGCGTTAAGGCCCGACCGTAGGATTAACATGTGCTCTAGATATCTGATTAATTGAACCATTGATGATATTTTGATAGATTATAGTTATAAACGTCGTAAACCATTGCCCTGGATCCTTTTGATTTTCGTAGTTTGATTTGTTTAGAACTTTAATTCAATATTCCTGATCTTGTTTAGTTTCTCCATACCTTAGAAGCTAGATTAGAACAACCATCTCTCTGTGGATTCGACCCTATTTACCCTACTACATTGTTAGAAGGTTTGTTAGGAATTATTTTTGACAGGTGTACGACAACCCATCACCAGCCCACCCCCTTCACTCCCCGCACCCCCACCCCTGACCCACCCTCTCGCCACCTCCTCCACCCATTGCTACCAGCCACCCCAGCAGACCCACCATGGCGGCCCCCCACCCCACCCCCACCCAAAACCTCCCTTCGACAAAAAAAAAAATCGATCAAATTGCAATAATAATATATGACAAGTTTTTGAACGTAATATAATAATTAACTTTAAATATGTATATATTTAATAATGTAAAAAGTGTACATAGAATTGATACAAACTAGCTAGTAGATGTATCATAAGCAATCATCTCAAATGTGGGACGCCAACTTATCCCGAACTTCATGTAATTCGTTTGTGGTGAAGGCCCTCAAACGTGGTGTATTATTCATATAAACCTTGCAAAACAACCAAGGAATAAACACATAATATAAGAATTCAATCATTTACCGTAGTTAGTAGTTCTAAAAATGACATATACCTTCCCGAAATTCAATCAAAAACAAATGCAAGCCTAAAACTCTACACACTAGTTATATTATACCTTATATTATCATATTGAAAAAGAATTTGGGGTTAAATGACTCGATAAGTACGATTTGGAAGCGAAAAGGCTAAAATAGGCCTAAAATGACCTTTTCGTTCCCGAAATGCAACCAACAACAAATGCAAGCCTAAAACTCTACACAATAGTTACATTATACCTCATATAATCATGTTCAAAAATAATTTGGGGTTAAATGACTCGATAAGTACGATTTGGAAGCGAAAAGGCTAAAATAGGCCTAAAATGCCCTTTTCGTTCCCAAAATTTAACCTACAACAATTGCAAACCTAAAACTCTACACAATAGTTACATTATACCTCATATAATCATGTTCACAAAGAATTTGGGGTTAAATGACTCGATAAGTACGATTCGAAAGCGAAAAGGCTAAATTAGGCCTAAAATGACCCGAGAATCAGGTCACATGGCAATGGAATGCCCATCAGCTGGTAGCGGCGGAGATAGTGAGAAGTGTTACAAATGTGGAGAGCATTCCATTACCATGTGACCTCACTCTCCACATTTGTAACACAATCCCACCACCCCCGCCACTATCGCCCCCCCAATGCACTCCCTCATTGCCATGTAGGCGTAAAATGACCTTTAATTTTCGTTTTCGAAATTCAACCAAGAACAGATGGAAGCCTAAAAATCTACTCAATAGTTACATTATACCTAAGCCCTCCCCCCATCCCCCCGCCCAAGCACCCCCACCCCCGGATAAGTACGATTTGGAAGCGAAAAGGCAAAACTAGGCCTAACATGACCTTTTCGTTCCCGAAATGCAACCAACAACAAATGCAAGCCTAAAACTCTACACAATAGTTATATTATACCTCATATAATCATGTTCACAAAGAATTTGGGGTTAAATGACTCGATAAGTACGATTCGGAAGCGAAAAGGCTAAATTAGGCCTAAAATGACCCGAGAATCAGGTCACATGGCAATGGAATGCCCATCAGCTGGTAGCGGCGGAGATAGTGAGAAGTGTTACAAATGTGGAGAGCATTCCATTGCCATGTGACCTCACTCTCCACATTTGTAACACAGTCCCACCACCCCCGCCATTACTGCCCCCCACTGCACTCCCTCATTGCCATGTAGGCGTAAAATGACCTTTGATTTTCGTTTCCGAAGCCTAAAAATCAACATAGTTACATTATAAAACAAAAAAAAAATGAAAGATAGTAGTGATACGAAACATGGAGTTAAATGACTCGAGAAACATGAATTGGAGGCGAAAAGGCAAAAATAGGGCTAAAATCACATTTATGTTCCCGATATACAACCAACAACAAATGCAAGCCTAAGAATCTACATAATAGTTACATTATACCTCATATTATCATGTTCAAAATGAAATTGGGGTTAAATGAATCGATAATACGGATTGGACGCGAAAAGGCAAAAATAGGGCTAAAATGCCCTTTTCGTTCCCAAAATTCAACCTACAACAATTGCAAACCTAAAAATCTACACAATAGTTACATTATGCCTCATATTATCATGTTCAAAATGCATTTGGGGTTAAATGACTCGATAAGTACGATTTGGAAGCGAAAATACAAAATTGGAGAAATTACACAGACCTGAGTTTATGTCTCATGATTTATTGACCTTCCGCCGTTTCTTAGGATCCTCAAGTACATGTATCCCTTCCGTGTGATCTACACGCATATAGTTCTCCGACATATTCACATCATCTTCCACACTATTTTCAGGATAGGTAAAAGGAGGGAGGTCCTCAAATGCATCATATTCTTCCTCATTATCAACATCACCAATACCGAGGATACTCCTTTTACCAGGTACAACAATTGACCACTTATTATCAGCAGGATCAGTTACAAAAAAAACTTGCTTAACTTGTGATGCAATTACAAATGGCTCCTCAGTTTCACGTAGACGACTAAGGTCAACAAGAGTGAATCTGCAAGGATCATCTTTTCTTACGCAACGTCGATTATCGTCAACCCACTTGAAACACAAGAGGCAAATATTAAAAGTACAGTAGTCCAGCTCCCATATTTCTTCTATTCGCCCAAAATAATTGCTTTCAGCATGTACAGGCGACTTATCCTTCGAGCTTGCGTATTGTGTAGCTGACGCCACAAGTGAAACACCACTATTTTGTTGCGATTTTGACTTCAGATCTTGACGTTCAGTCCAAAACGTATACCCATTAATATCATAACCCTCATAAGAGCGTACGGCTTCACGAGGACCAAATGCTAACCACTTGATCTGCTTCAGAACACTTTCATCCAAATCATTCACTACTCGTTTATGAAACCAATAAATGAAAGTCTTGTTATGCATTTGCGTCAATGCCCTAACTCCTTTTCCAGGATTGCTAACACGTAATTCCTCCATATGTTTATTTAAAATGATGGACAGCTGCTACGTGATGCAATACAAATAAGTGAGCTTGTTTACGCTTTTCTACGGAAGGTGTGATCAATTTTGAACCAATTGTGCCCTTGCCCTCAAGTCTGCCCCTCGTGTCGGGATGTCGGAAGTCCAACAGATCAACACTAGCAAAATACTCAACCACAAAATTATCGATCTCTTCACCCACAACCCCTTGAATTATACTACCTTCCCGGTTGTGCAGATTCCGAACTTTATCCTTCAAAGTGCCCATATATCTCTCAAAAGGATAGCACCACCTCAAAAACACTGGACCACACAAACTTAATTTCTCGAACTAGATGGACAATGAGATGGACCATAATGTCAAAGAATGCGGGGGAAAAAACATCTCAAATTTGCATAGAGTTTCAACTACTCTGGCCTGCAAGGAATCGAGGGTCGACGGTTCTAGGACTTTGCTGCATATTGTATGGAAAAATGAACAAAGTTCGGTAATGGTGTGCCTCACATGCTTTTGAAGTATCCCACAAATTGCAATCGGTAAGAATACTTGCATCATGACATGACAATCGTGAGATTTCATACTCGATAACTTCAATTCACCATTTAAGGTAACAAACCGCTTCATATTCGATGAGTAGCCAGTTGGGACCTTAATGCCATACAATGACTCGCAAAAAAATCCATTTCTCGCACGTGACATCGTGTAGCAAGCTGGTGGCAAATAATTCTTCTCCGAATCCTCCACCTTCTTTTTACTTTTCTCGAGTTTCATCATCAACCCTTTCCTCCACTACTTTCTTCTTCCTTCCGTCCCTTTTCCGAGCCCACAACTCGGTCGAAGCCCCCTGTTTTTCCAAGTAAAGTCGTGACGCCTTAACATCTTTTGTCTTGCCCGGAATATTCATAAGTGTCGTAAGAATAGCTTCACAAACATTCTTCTCTATGTGCATGACATCCAAACAATGTCTGACCTTTAGATCTTTCCAATATGGGAGTTTCCAAAAAATGGACTCCTTTTTCCATAATCCCGTAGGTCGATCAACCTCACTAGCAGGTTTACCAAGGATTGTTTCAATGCCCTTCACCTCGATTATAAACTTCAAGTACAGCTAATGGTCTATGAGCAACTTCTTCTTCAACCGTCCCATCGAATGCCTTCTTCTTAAACCTATAGGGATGGTCGCGTCTGAGGTGCCTTCGTGTGCGCATATACACATGTTTGCAGTCCTTAAGGTGTGTAGATTTCATGTCATCTACACAAATTGGGCAGGGTTGTTTTCCTCTCGTCTTATACCCAGATAAGTTCCCATAAGCTGGATAATCGTTCATAGTACAAAAAAGCATGGCATGCAGAGTGAACATCTCATTAGCATACGCATCGAATACTAACACTCCTTCGTTCCACATCTTCTGTAAATCTTCAACAAGCGGCTGGAGGTATACATCAATGTCATTTCCAAGGTTGTTTGGGCCCCGATATAAGAAGCGACAAAGATCATGTACTTGCGTTTCATGCACAACCAAGGAGGCAAGTTATAAACCACTAAGACCACCGGCCATGTACTATGCCGCAAACCGAGATTGCCAAAAGGGTTCATGCCATTCGTACATAATCCAAGCCTCGCATTCCTATCCTCATTACCAAATGCCTTATGCACCCCGTTGATACTTTTCCACTCGGGCGAATCACCCGGATGCTTGAGCAGCCGTCTTTCTTCCTACGATCCGCATGCCACCTCAAATTCTTCGCATCTCCTTTAATTGAGAACATGCGCTTAAATCTAGGTATTATGGGTAAATACCACAACACCTTAGCTGGTGGTCCTTCACTACCTCCAGCTCCTTCACGCTTGTACCTCGACAATCCACAACGTGGACACTCATGTAAATGCTCATACTCATTACGATAAAGCACACAATCGTTAGGACAAGCATGTATCCGCTCGTACTCTAAACCGAAAGGACACATCGGTTTCTTCGCATAATAGTACGACTTTGGCAGTTCATTTCCATCGTGGAGCATATCGCCTAAAACTTCCAACAACGATGTGAAACTAGAGTCCGTCCAACCAGCCTTTCGACTTAATGTTGAACAGTGTTATCACCGCGGAAAGTTTGGTGTACTTTGTACAACCCGGATACAACGGCTTTTCAGCGACCTCGGACATAGACTCAAAAATACGAGGTCGTTTACACGACTCGATCTTCAACCTCGTGTATCATCTCGTCTACCCGATCCCTATCATCATCCGCAAACTCATCATCCAAATTCTCATCCCCGAACTCATCATCCTTCTTTTCTTCACATACATCGTTCATTACTCTAGAGCTTCCTATATACTTCCCCTGCTCACCATGCCAAACCCATACGTGGTATTGAGGCCTAAACCCACGACGAAAGACATGCTCCCTAACCACATGTATACTACTAACCTTGCTCACATTTCTACAATCGAAACAAGGACAATAAAAGTCGATCGCTCCGGAGGATGCTTGATATTGTAATGCAGTTGTACAGAATTCCGAGACCCCTTTCACAAACTCAATCGATTCACGACTACCATACATCCAAGTACGATCCATCTCATTCAAGAAGATCTCTAATAATTAAACACAACCATTCATTATAATGCATCAATCATTATTTAAGTACATACACTCACATATCATCATATCACACACGTATAGAGCAATCTAAGATAGTGACATGTTCAATTATTGTATGCATGCAGCCGAAGGTCCTTATCACTCCAACCTAACCCATCCTTGGACGTCTAATCTCACTAGTGAATGTGTGCCAACTTTTCAATTCTAAGGAAAATCCGGCAACATTTCTCTACAGTTCTCCAAGTACACAATGTAGATAATTGCTTATCTACATATGTACCCAGAGAACAATGTAGAGAAACGATGAGCCAAGAATTTCCTCAGAATTGAAAAGAAGACACACATTCACCACCTAAGTGAGATCAAACGTCCAAGAACAGTCCCAAACCGGGGACTATTCAAGACTTACTCCTAATGAGTAAGTCTTGAACGGGTATCTAGGCATATGATGACAATTCAAACAACTTGTAGATTTCATAGCTAAATTACATTGCGTTTTCATACAATCTCATATCAAGAAATATACATACATTATAAGGAATACATATATATATCAATAAATTATCATAACTTAATCAAATTGAATCACATGACAACTTTGTCTCATCAACAAATTAAATCAAACAAAAAAGACAACGAAATTAAACTAGTTACCTCTTAACACCAATGATAAGCAATGAAGAGAGTAGAGATAGTTGGAACTTTATTTGCCTTCCTAAGCCTCTTCTTCCTACAATTAACAAAACTCACATTGCACATTAATCATTTAATTCAATTAAGAAAAACAAAACTAACTTAAAAACATTAATTCATACTTAACTAAGCAAAAAATTAGCTAAACCCAAGAGCTAGCAATGAAGAAAGAGTAGGGCAGTGGTGGTGGTAGTTGTTGCTGCCGCTTGTGGGTGGTGGCGCTGCGTAGTGGTGGAGGAGCTCCACACCCTAAACCCACTCAAATGGTGGAGAAGAGAAGAGAAAAGAAGAGAAGAGAAGCTAAGAGAAGAGAAGAGAGGTCAAGAAAGAGAAGGGTTGTGGTGGTGAAGTAATGTGGGTGCTCCGGCGTCAGGGCTTCGGTGATGGGGCGTTAGGGTTAATGTGCGAGTGAGTGAGAGGGAGGGAGGGGTTTTTCGCTAGTCAAATGCGTGCAAGGGAGGGAAATTTAGAAGGGCTGCACATGTGTGTGTGCGCGCAAAACCGGAGATATGGGATGGGATCGAAGGGTCGCGGTTAGTCTAGAAAACGCAGCCCTTCGTTTATGAAGGGGCTGCGGTTTTCAAGCTAACCGCACCTCTTCATTAGTAGGGCTGCGGTTAGCCTCAAAACCGCAGCCCTTCATACGCATGAAGGGCTGCGATTTCTTGTTAACCGCAGCCCTTCTTGCGCAGCCCCTTCCTTTTTTTCCCTAGTGACCCCCTTGTAGAAGGCCGCATCGTACAACGATGTGAAAGACGAGGGTTTTCGTAAGCGTTAGATCTACTCAACGATCGTGGTTTTGTCATATTAGAATTGTATTTATTTCATTTTGATATGTTTGTTTAGTTTTGACTTCTATTGTAGATGTCGTATGACTTTAAATCAATGAATTAATTTTAATTTCAAAAAAAAAAGTATGAAACTTTCAATAATGTTGGAATCCTCGCTACCTTTTTGCTTTCTATTTGCCCATAAGATAGAAAAGAAATAAGCAAATTCGTGACATTAGCATCTACAACTAATTGTTATTTGTAACTAAACATCACCTCCATCATCGTAATATTTAATGTTCATTCATAATACACCCGTGTATATCATCAGGCCCGTATTTGGCCCAGGGCGAAAGGGGCGGCTGCCCGGAGCCCCATCCCCAAAAGCCGAAAGCTAATAGGTGAAAACAGTTGTTGAAAAAAAAATGCAATTAAGTAAGTAATTAAAATTTCTCTATTCCCACTCCTTCATTCTCGGTCCTCTTCGATCGCAAATACGACTCTCTTCATTCTCACTCCTTTCAACTTCCCAATTAATAAACTTCCAATCAAAAAATTCAACATCCTATAAATCCTCTCTATGTAATTATAATCCGATCTTTAAGGTATTTTTTTTAATTCATAACATCTTTCCTGATTGATCTCCAAACAAATCTCCAATTTATTTCAAGATGAACCCAAACGGTCTTCTCAAAATTCGATTTTCAGTGGGATTAAGAACTCTAAATTTACATATAAATAAGTCTCCTTCAATTGATCAAGGTTATAGAAGCAAACATCAAGGTTATATATCACTCTTAACTCTTTTGAGTTCTCGAATTTTCATTGATTTTTTATTATTATTTTGTTGTTGTATTGGTGTTGATTCTGATTTTTCTTTTTTAATTATAGAGTAGTTGGCTGATTTTTATTATTTTGCTGTTGTAAACACTATCATTAGTGACTTTGCATCTAAAAATGCCCGGAGAAATTGTTTTGCATGAGTTGAGTGTTAAATGAATAAATTTCTATTTTTGTATTTTAGTCTACGTTTTTATTAGATTGTTTGTTCAATACTTGAGTATAATAAAAATTGTCATTTACATATATAAAAAAAAATTACTTATTTGCATAGAATTAAACTTTATTTTACTTGTCGATTAGGGCCCAATTTTTTATTTTACCCTTAGGCCACCGTATACTCCGAAACGAGGATGTATATCATGCTTATAATATTATGGTATACCTAAAGGCAATTATGTTATATATTCTTTAAATGAGCAAAAATCCTACTAATTGCTAATCAGCTATATATTTCTCTCTCTTCTTTCCTCCTCATTCTTCATTGGTGTTTATACCAAATTATAAATTCAAAATAAATTTCAAAAATCTTAATACAGTTAGATTCTCTCCTATTCTATTGCTTTTGTTACCCGCAAATTTCTCTCTCGCTCCACTGTTTTTTCCTACCGAATTTCTCTCATACATGGTTTCTCTCTCCTCCAAACATGCAACATTCATTAACATTAATCAATGAAGGAAAATTCATACTAAAGCTTCAGATTTCATCAATTGTGAAATTAGTTTCATACGTGATAATCAACATTAAAGTTTCGAAAATTATTCAATAGGGGAATTAATGATCAATGTATGCAAAAGATGATTTGAGTTTGAACACTAGCTTTAGATTTCTCTCTCTTCCATTGTTTTTTCTTACCTCAAAATTTATCTTTCCACCATTGTTTCTCATCTCCAACTTTTTTCTTACCTTGTGGTCAATCAAATTGGGCTTCATCGACGGCGAAAACAAATATTAAAATTTCGGAATTCATTAATGGTAGACTTAGTTTCGGATTTATGAATCATTATTAGAGTCTCAAAGAGCAAGCACTTATGCTCATTTGTGAAAAAAATGAACAAAAAAGTTTGCTTAATTATTCGGGAAAAAGTGTTTGCTCATTTTCTCAAATAAGTAAAAATGTTTGCTCATTTGAGAAAATGAGCAGAAATCATCTGGGCAAATGAGCAAAGTGTGATTGGGAATGAGTAGAGTTTTGATCAATTTGAGAATTCCAACTAACCTTGGGTGTACCATGAGTTGTATGATAAAAGTTATATAGTAAGCTTCGAACAATTACCTTAAATTATATAGTGACCATTAACTCTATCGTGCAATTCATGTTAAAATTATCACAATGATGAACAAGTATTGAAATTGAATATAAATTCTCATTAATTGCCGACATTGAATACTTGTATATAGTTAAAACTTTGTAACACAAGCTTATTCGACACATGACGTACTCGATACTCATGAAATCAAGAGATTGCGAGTTGGGATTCTCTCCATTTCCTAAATCAACGGTTGAAAATACATAGCAAGCAAGCCTTTAGAAATTTATTTTTTTAACTAGGTTAAATGACATTATTATAATATAAAACAATGAATAAATAAAAATAAAGGAAGAGGAACACATACATATACTCAATCATGGAAGAGGTATACACTAGTCTATACTGTTTGGTTAACAAGTTTACAAATACATCCTCTCAGCTTCCTTTTTAAGTGCAACACTTTGCACTATTCACAAACCTCACTTTGATCGTATTTTTTATTTTTTTTATTTTTTGAAAGAGAAATTTCATTACTTGAAGGCCAAACGGCATCTACAATAAGTATTAAAGAAAAACAAGATACAATCAAATAATGTTACATACATCAAATTCGTCTTCGAATAAACTATAATGAACCAGATCGAGCAATACAGCGCAACCCCTTGTATTTACTGAATCAAGCAGCTATTGATGAGGAAGTCTATCATTCTGACATAGTTTGGGAAGAACATTATTGATCGAGCCACGTTGATCGCATCCGAGATTCCAATACATTCATGTTGAGTCCCGAACTTCAACCAATGAGAACAATTTCTCATAAAGACAAAAAAAACCATACTCACAACTCCCATAGGGGAGATGGAGATCTCCACAACAGAGACTAAAATCCCCATAACAGGGTTTGAAAAAATCTCATAAAAAGATACTAATTTATTCAACAAAACTAGAAAATGAACTAAAAACTGAAAATAAAAGGGGAAAAGGGGCTTACCATGGATGAAATCATCCATGGCAGCCCCTAACTGATGAAGAAAGGGTAGGGGAGGCTAAGGTTTGAGAGAGAAAAGAGATAGAGGGGGGAGCGAGGCTCGTATTTTTTTATTAATATATAAAAACAAAAATGATCATATAAAATGTTGTTGCATTTGTTTAAATGAATATTCTCATAATATCAACTTTTTATAACTTTTATGTATACATACTGGGATATATTAATGGCCAAAGTTGTAAGCGAAAGCCGTAAAACAAACTCTTACAATTATTTAGAGACAAAGGTTATTACTACCTCCTTTCTTTTCTTTTTGGTCTTCTTTTTAAAAAAATTTACACGTTGTCGCTTTTTTCTATTTTTAATAACACGCCCCATCTACTTTCTCCTCTTTTCCACCCATGTGATCCACTTTTTAATATAATAGTCCACCTTAAAATGTCTTTTTCCACTTTTTTAATTTCTCTTTCTCATATTTGGAATTTCTCCTTAATTTTCCTCCAAAATAAAATGAGTAAATAAAAAAGAAATAGAGGAAGTATTCAAGAATCAAGCTCATTAGACAAATAGCGTTTGCACTAACCTTTGTATTTAATACTTGATAGCCAATTTCATTCGCAAGTTGTCAGCATTGAAAGATATCCCAAAAAATGAGATAGATACGCACTTAGTGGTCTACTCGTAAATTAGTAACGGATTTCCTACCCTATGCACTTAATGTAAAGGATAAGCCTCTATTTCATCATCTTTTAGCAATTCATACATCGAGTACATCTTAACTGACATAGAAGTTTGTCTCTAAAATTATGTTAAGTACTACTATTTAGTAATCTTTTAGTTTTCTTATCAATTATCTACTTCCTCCGTTTCTTAATACGCGCAACATGTAAGAAAGTTAGGGAATACCAAGAAATGTAGAAGAGAAAGTTGGAATCACAATAAAGTAGAGTAATTCAAGCTGATGAAATAAAAAGTTGTGGTCATCTCTCTTTGCGTTTTGATAAGATATTTATAATAATATTCAACTTTATTTTTACTATTTTTGAGCAGATTCGCTTATCATGGCTATTCCAAATAAGGAAAGTATTACACTTATCAAAATGGAGGAAATACCCATTTTAGCAAATGATCTATGTTAGTTACGAATGTAATATAGTACTTATCTTTTGCACTAGGTGCATGTGATAGAGAAACCGATGACGTTTAAAGTTACATATTGCCAAATGTGCAAAATTGCAGATAAAAAAAAGAAAATCGAGGAAGCATCATTTAAGAGTTAAAAGAAAACAAAATATCATAAATTTCTCATTTCATAACATAGTATGAAGTATGAACATTTGTTTGCTTATAGTAACACTAGCTTTATATGCACGAAAATGTGTGTGAACCCGTCTTCGTATTTTGTTTAAAAAAAAAACTGTTGTTCAGTTTAAATGTGTATATTTTTTCATTTTTTTCCCTTTTTTCATTTAAATGAGCCAGTTAGTTATTCCCTATTTTTCTTCTACTCATAGGTTGCCATATACTTCCAACTTTATAACAAATATTGTATATAGAATTGTAAATATAAATATTACTACTGTACTTCTTATGACTAAGATGCTAATATTTGATTTTAATGTATAAATTTGTGATTTAATATCTCCAAAAATTATGATCTGGAAAGCCCTCAAAAGTGTGAGCCAGCAATGAGTTGAATTAATCTAAGCCAAGAAAATTCAATATAAACACAAATGTAAGAAAGTAAAACTAAGAAAGCGACCCCCCCCATTTTCCATTTTAGTTCTTTCCAATCCCCCATTAATATCCAAAAAAAAAAAAACATCATTATTATTCCTTATTCTTATTATTACTCCCCCTTTAAATTTACATTTCATTTTTTATAAGCTCTAACAAATCTAATCTAAATAAAATAAAATAAAAGATAATAGAAAGAAATAGAAAATAAAAATATGGGGGGAGGAAGGAAATTTAATTTTACTCTACAAAGAAAAACAAACGACTTTTACATTCTTTTTTTTTTTTTTTGGCTCACTCACTCACTCATGCTTGTAACTTTCACCTACAACTTCCGGTTGCCCAGCGACGTAATCCAAGAGCCCTTCGGCAGCTTTCTCACCGGGACCATCGGTAGCCGGTGGTGATACACGGCTAAACACAACCACCACAGCTAAAAATAGAGCCGTTGAAGCCAAAAGTGGCCAAAAATAAGCCAATAAATCAAGAAAACGTGGCGCAACTCTGATAATCCCAAGATTGAAACAGATAATATTGTTCCAAAAATTATATGGAATTTAAATTTCATCACTTTTTTCTGGGATCTCCATTTTTTTCTTTTTTTTTGAATGAATTTTTTTTTTGAGTGAATTTTTGATTGAAAGTTTGAGACTTTAGAGAAAAGAAAAATGAAAATAAAAAATACTCAGATGGGTTTTTCTGGGTATTTGGAGAAAGAGAGAATATGAATGAGAGGAAAGAAAGAAGAGAGAGAAAGGGAAAGATGAAGTAAGTTGATTATCTCACTTTGCAGAGATTCTCTGAGAGAAGTATTGGGGGCTGTAAAAAAATTACTATTGATTAAAAAAAAAAACTTTTTGTTTTTGTTTGGGTTTTTTTTTGAGATTGGACTTGTGCTCTGTTAATTAATTGGATCCTGTTTTTTTCTTGGGTGGGTTTACCTTTTTGTTGTTTAACTAGTGTGGCCCGGGCGATGCTCCATACATTGAAAGACTTTTTTTTTTTATTTGTATTTGGGGAAAGTTTAAAAACTCTTTTTTTCATTAATTTTTCATATTTAAATGAGGATTTACATATTAATGTGGAGAGATATCTCACAACTTCATTCTTAGTTAAGATGGTAATGAGTGAGATATGAGATTTTCAACATGGGAGGTCTAGTGTTCGAATCCTCCTAAATGCATTTTGATTGTTAGTTGAATGGATAATAACATAATTCAAGAAAAAGGGGAGGGTGACACGTGGCACGTAAACTTTCTTAGGAGCGCTTTTAATATATTAGTATAGATAGATGGTGTTGTAGACCTTATAATTGTTTCTTTCTTTGTTAGTTTGTTTGATTTCACCTTTGCCCATATTGATAAAATCTGTCTCAAGTCGGGTACTCGAGTTTTGGATTTAGAGATGCTATATGGACTTGTGATTTGTGATATGTGAATTGTGTCTAGGTTGTATTAAATTTGGTTTGGTACGTATTTCGTCTTTCAATGATGAGTTAGAGCCCTTTTGTTGTTTTGGGCCAGAAAGAAACTAAATTGCGAAAGTTAAACATGAGAGAGCGTCTGAACCGGACTGAATTGCGAAATTGAATTGAACTGAAAATAATTCCAAAAGAACAAGGTCTTATTTGATTAGATTTATGAAAATTTGGGATTTGATCAATTAATCTCATGTATTTTCAATCTGAATTGAGGGTGTGTTCTTTTTATAATAGAGCAATAAGTTTAAGGATTGATCAAGGACTTTTAAGTGGAGTTCATTCATCATACATACTCCTATTCATTTTTACTCAGTTCTTCATTTCAAGCTCTCATTTTTAGTACATTTTCTTCGTTTGAATGATTTTAAATGAGCAATGAACAAAAAAAAAGTCTTGGGTGTCTTCTTTGATGGCCGGGGGTGCATGATAATTTTTTGCATTTAAGTGTAAATATGAAGTGAAATTACGATTAATTGGAATTCACATCATATCTAATAAGTTGCCTAATACATATAACTCTTAAGTTCGAAAAGATGCAAAGAGGTTTATGTGAAGAAGATTTATCAATAATAGGTTTACGTAAAGAAGATATAACATCTACCCTTTTAGGATCGACGTAACTATTCGGAGGATGATTATTAGGTGGTCACTTTAGACATGACCATAAAAATCTAATGCTTTAGATTTATTATGGACTTACAATTATTATCTAATTAATGTCATTATGCACCTCCAGATTTTTCAAGTTAATATAATATTACCATATGAAAATCTTTTTTTTTTTTTTTTTGTTTTTGCAATCGATCTTTCAATAAAAAGAATTGTAACTATCTAATAATTTTTTTTTTTTTTTTTCTGTTGTTCCAACTTTGAGATTGAGGCATTAGCTTACTTTTGCAATGTCATCTTGATTCTTTCGTCTAATTTAAGGTATTGTCACCTATCAATGGAGCTAAGTTGTTGAATCTAACCATAGTTTTCTGTTCATCTAGTTGAGTTTATACACACCTATTCACTGTCAAAAGGTACTATGATTGATTTCATTTCAATCTACTATCTAGTGACTCTAGTCAAGATTATAGAACCAAAAATTCAACCAACTGAGCAATAAAATCAACGAAGAATATCATTTTTACCCTTAGGTAGTAGATAAGTAATTTTAATAGGAAAAAAGCATGAAACTTTTCCATACACATGTATTTTGTCTACTACACTGCATTGTCGGTTGTTTGTACCAAGTGCTTTACCAATGTTTTTGTTACCTTTTGAGGAAAATGGGATCTAGGTGAGTACATGACGACGCGGTATTTGAACCCAAGGTGTAAGTTTTGAGTGTGTACGTTCTCATATGTTCTTGTGATCTGTATGTTGTTTTCCACTTTAATAGTTCAATTTGTTCCCGTTATAGATGAACTTCATGTGAAAAGTTTTAGCCTTTTAGGTCAAAACGTTTTTAAAGGGATAAATTGTTTACCCATTTTTTGATTACCCATTTCTTTGTTTCA
This sequence comes from Beta lomatogona, assembly GCA_947646795.1. Taxonomy (NCBI): domain Eukaryota; kingdom Viridiplantae; phylum Streptophyta; class Magnoliopsida; order Caryophyllales; family Amaranthaceae; genus Beta; species Beta lomatogona. Next base: position 621,727 of record CANSNZ010000999.1, read on the forward strand.
GGTCAAAACGTTTTAAAAGGGATAAACTGCTTTCCACTATTGGATTACCCATTTCCTTGTTGCAGCTTCAGACGGAATAATTTTTCAACTTCTTCTTCCCTATAAACATTTGTACTTCTTTTTCTTGGACATCGGAAAATTGTACTTACGTAATTCTTATACTTCATCCGGTCTATTTTTAATTTAAAGCTTGTTTTTTTTATGCTCAACTCAACGCGTCTTTAATCATTAATATATTTAATACTACATTCACGTAAAAAATATAAAAAAGCTTATAATTTGATAGATGCTCGGGATCGAGACCAACAAGATCCCACCGGACTACATGCTTTTTTCTTTATATAAATTGGCCATAAATCGATATCAAAGTAATTCATCAATCCTATCAGCCGTCATTTCACCCCAACGCTTCATTTAAAACAGAACTTGAAGTATAAAACAAATAATCACCATAAATCATAAATGGCATTTTTCTTGGAGCTCATTACAACTAGCATGTTCCATGACAAATGCCTTTCATTTTCTAGTACTACTTAAAATGTATACTTTGTAAGCAGGACATAAAACACTATTAGATTTGGTTTTTTTCTTGTGAATATTATGGAAACGAATGAGCAACAATGTCCCATGGTGGACAAGCAAGCTTTACTCAATATCATGCATATCAACCGAAAGCTCCTTTTGCAATTAACCCTACCATACCATTAAGCATAATGACGGTGCATTCTTTCACCTCTACTACAACTATATCCTAAATAACTAATTCATTAAATAAATCAATAAGAGTCAAGAGAAAATAGTTTGAGTTTATTGCTATAATTAATTACTTCTTCTCCAAACTCAAAAGTTAATTAGAAAAAGTATTCAATGAAAACTAAAATCATATTCTGATATCTTCATCAATGTACTTATATTTTCACTTTTACATACGTATAGTGGACAAATCACGACTCCAAGTGTTTCAAATTGCATCATTTTCCCAAAGGGATAAAATACTCAATTACCCTACACGTTCTAGAGAGTACACCTAATTATTAAAGGTATTATCACTTGATAAGGGATCTGATGTCACACCTAAAATTACTCAAGTCCGTACGTGGAAAAAACTTCATAATGGTATCTCCACTACAAATAAAACTATTCAAGTCTATATATAGTTTCACTTGATAATCAATTTCCCTTCAACATCACCTTTAGCTCATGATGCAATCGTCTCCAACTTTGTAGAACTAGACTACTTTCTTCGACATCAATGTAGGGCCTGCATCTCTACAAATTCTCATGGTACCCCTATCCAATTTATCGAAGATATCCAAACTCTAGTACTCAGGTTTTATAACGGCCCACGCTATAATACATATGCTTAAGTAAACAAATCGAATACGATAAAGTCTTAACAATAATCATCATATGTCGGAACAAGAGTACGAGGTAAATTTATATGCTAATACGAAAAAGGTGTCCTTTCTTTTCTTGAATTTTTTTAAATAGTTTAGGTTTCACATGTACATGAGAGAAATGGCAATTGCTCTTGAAACTATATAACAAAAATAGCACATTAAGACACTAATATTGGCTTGGCTCACTCAAACTCTTATGTTTAGCGAACGTGTAAATATTGCATTATATATATTGTTACAATATTATACATTTAATTAATTATTCTTAGGGCTCGCAATGGACCGAAACTGACCGGACCGGACCGAAGATTTCTTTGTCCTCGGCCTAAATACCGATTCCGCTCCGGTCCGATCCGCTCCAAACCTGTAAACTCTGTGTGGGCCTGGACGGTGGACCGGAATTTCACTTTAGTTAAAAAGTTTATGCTAAATAAGTTTAAAGGGGTGAGTTAAAACCTACTATTTATTACCTTAGGGAATAGGATTTTTTAACCTGAATAATACAAACTTTGGCCCATTTTCTCGTAATACAACCTTGGGATTCATTTTTTAATAATACAACTTAGGCCTAAAATTCCACAAGAAGACAAACCTGAGGTAACCCGATAAACGTGTTCAAAGAGACACGTGTCACCATCTCGTTTGGTTGTTTTAAAATTTTGTTTAAAAAAAAAAAAA